>OX451741.1:1326392623-1326992623 GCA_948472305.1 Vicia faba | reverse complement strand
CATTAACACAGTCATCCTGGGTACTCTTAACCTCGCCAATCGGTTCTCGTCTTCCTCATATGAGTTTTCCACTACCGGGATCTGACAAACCAACTTTTTGAACCTTCTGCCCATGTTGACCAGGGCTCTCTTCTTGGGTTTCTTCTTGACTGTCAGCAGTGCCATCATATCTTGATTCCCCTTAGCTAGGTCCAATAGAGTCTCTTGGAATCGAGAGTTTTTTGTCTAAAGATCCTTCACAGTTTTCTCTAGATCCATCTTGCTGAAATAAATAGCAGAAAGATAAGGAAACCTGTTATGTGAAAACCTGTCATGTTATGATGCATGGAAGATGTATATGCAAATGATTTTAAGGATTAACGAGATTTAAATTTGTATAGACAAAAGAATGAACAAACGTCAATTTTCATTAATTAGTTCAAAATATTACAACACGCCTCTTGGGCTTACAAAATAACTTTCTAAGATAAAAGACTGAACGTGTTCTCTTCGGTGCAAGGTAGGCGTTCACACTTTTCTCTTCTTGTAGATGTTTTGTAAGCTCCAAGGCCCTCTTCTCACTAGCATAGAATTGAGCTTCGAAAGTATCTCGTTCTTCCTTTAGCTGAATCCAACTCTTTTGCATGTCTTCAAGCGAAGTAGGCATGTCTGGATGGAGGACAGTGTAAGGGACATCTCCTTCAACCACAGGTTCCATGATGAATGGTAAGATGGAGGGATAAGGCATCATAAGTTTCTGAGCACGAGCTCGTACCCACTTAAGGTAAGGCTCAAGGGGAATGGAACTCTTGTGTTCCAACGTCTTGCAATCCATTTTGATTACCATCCTCCAAGCTCGTATAAACCTCTGGAGTTAACCTTGATCTTCGCTCTCGTAGTAGAATACCACTCCTTGGATGAGCATCTCATATGGACCATCCCTTCGGGCATAACCAAACTGTCGTAAGGCTAAGAAAGGGTTGTAAGTGATACCTCCTCTAATGCCAAGCAAAGGAAAATTAGGTAATTCCCCATAACGCTCGATGATAGTAATGTTCTCCAAAGATCGAGAACACTAATGGATATCTGAATGTATGAGCGTCATCAACCTATGGGACCATCTCCCACCTTGCTCGTTCTTCAACACAGGTTGGGGAAGATGCAAAATGAACCATCTTTCCAAGAGATGAGTGCAACACACGAGGATCCCTCTCTTCCTTGTAGTGAAATAATGAAAAGAATCTAGGATATCTCCCAACAAAGTAGGCACCAGATTAAGAGACATGAAGATTTTGAAAACATTTACATCTACGAGTTGACTAGGGTTTGGGAACAAAACCATCCCATACATGAGAAGGGCCAAGATTTCCTCAAAAGCTTGTAAGTCCAAATAGTTCCAACAGTCTTGAGATTTATCAAACAAGAACTTAGCTAAGAAACCTTTAACACCGCTCCTTGTTTCCCAATTAGTTGTGATATTAGATTGTTGCAAGTGTAGTGCTCGGGCAATCTCTTCAGGTCTTGGATCTCTTTCCGTACCGTTGAAAGGTAGTTGATTGAGAATAGGAATCCTCAAGAGTTGAGAGAATTCTTCTAGAGTTGGCACACGTTTATAATCGGGAAAAGTGAAGCAATGGTGTAGAGGATCAAAGAACTGGAACAACAACTTTATCACATCTTCATTTGTGCTAGAGGTAACGAAGTTTAGGAGGAAACCATGTCTTTCGGTGAATGAAGATTTCTCAGGGACCCTTGATTCTAGCTCTTTGAATTGAGAAGGAACTCTTACGAGATTGACTTGAATGGTTTACTTGCGAATAGAAGCCATGTTCTACAAAACAGAACAAAGATAAATCCCAAAAATCCTTGAAATGGTTAGTGAGAATGAGTATGATGTTATGATGTTATATACAAGTAAGCATATACACACAAGACAAACAATTCCTTAGGTTTAGGATTGCATGGAGTCTTATAAGTAAGTACCCTCTTAAACTTTAGTTGGCTCAAAACCTGTCCTAGATATAGTAACTGAGTTCTAAAGGATCTCAATATCACTGATCTTTCTTGTTGGGCATGGTTTCAGCGTGACCCTCTTTAATGGAGACCGAAATATCCCAAGAATTCCGATCTCAATGAGTGTAGTATCTAGTATCAACCAACTTCGTACTACACCAAAGTCGGTTATCTCACTATGTCCTAATGGCCAAGTTGGTCAAGTAAAGGTTCTAAAAGTCAGTTAGTGCTTCATGACATCACACAGCGGCCCCGTATTCTCCTTGACTACTCAAGGGCTAACAGTACCCACAAATATGTCACACTAATGTAGCTATTGCTTAGACCTTGTCGGTATACCCCGCACAGTTTCCACAATGTATTGCTACTTACCTATAAGGTATCCCAAATCCGGGTAGAGGATTTAAACAAGCCCAAACAAGGAACCAAAATGTAAAGCAAACAAATCAAACAATGAAAGAAAATAAAGGTGATCTAGCCCTAAGGTAACCCCATTTTTAAGTTTTTCCCCAATAGATCCGCCAGTTCTGTAATACGGTGGGAGAACTGACTTGGTTCTTTTGCATTTTATTGCAAATGTTACAGTTAGCAAGAGTCACCATCGACTTTTCTTTTATCCAAAAGGAAATGCTGAAAAGAACATGAAAGACCTTTGAGATTATTTCTTGAGTTCGGGGGGTAGATTATGAAAAAGGAAGGTATTAGCACTCTTTTCATCCATAGTTATATATGGGCTCTTAGTTGCTTGTTAGGTCACTTGCTTTTGTTTGAAAATGTGCTTTGTGTGGTTTTTGAAAGTATTTTGAAAAGTCGCCATCGTTTAGGCAAAGTTTGTAATAGATCTCGTTCATAAGAACGTATACAAAGTGTTGAGCTTTTTAAAAATATTTCATGTTTGGAAAATGTTTTGAAAGTGTTTTGAAAGTGTTGGTGTTTGTTTTGAAAATAAGCAAGGATGTTTAATTTGAAAATGAGCAAGAAACTAGGAACAATCTACCTACTCAAAAGTCTTAGTTCATTTCTTTCTTCCTTTGATATTGCTATCCTACCATTGATTTGGTAAGAAGCCTTATCTTTGGATGTAAAGGGACGGGCGTGAGTCATCGTATAGCCATGATAACAATGTTGTGAGATATCTTAGCATTTCTCTTTGAGGGACTAAAATCATTTTGAAAGGCAACAATTGATAGCGTTATCGAGGGACTATGATCTTGTATTTTTGATTGCTTTTTATAAGATATCCCACATGCATAACATGACCATTTTTATAAGGCAACAAAGTGGAATTACCCTAAGGGTGTAAGTGTGCAAATGTGTTGGATTTACATGCTTGTTTATCTTGAATTAGGGTTTGCTAACTTGTTGATTTTAGTCATTCCATACAAACCCTAATTACTAGCATTTATTTAAATCGATAAATTGCGGAAAGTAAAAATACTAAGCTATTACATCATTAAGGGAGGGGATATACAAATTTACAATTGGGGATTTTGCAAGAAAATTAAACCTAATTATCTATTACAACCATATTGAATATTGTACAAAATTGAAAATAAAATGCAAGAATATAAATGGAAAAAGAAATGATTTTTGTTTAGTTTTCATAAAAGGGTTTTAAACTATTTAAAGGAAATGATTAATTAAAATAAACAAAATTAAGTTTAAACTAATTAAGAAAGAAATTAAATTAAAAATGATTTTTTAGGGTTTTTTATGAAAAGGTTTTAAATTAATAATAATAATGTGAAAATTAACTAATTAAAAGAAACCTAAAATCTAAGTTGGTTTTAATTAAGAAAATAAAATAATAATTGAACCTAAGTCTAAACATTAATTATTTAAGAAAAAGAAATTAATTTGTTTAAAAAAATTGTTTTTGTTCTTTTGTATTTATAGAGAAAATAAACTAAATAAGTGTACAAATAATAAACAAAATATTTTTGGATTTTTTTATTAAATAATAATAATAATAATAATAATAATAATAATAATAATAATAATAATAATAATAGTAATAAAAATAATAAAATAAACCTAAATAAAATAAAAAAGAAAATGATAAAAGAAAATAAATGGGTCGGTGTGCAAAAGTAAACAGGGGTTAACAAAAGAAAAAAATAGAAGGCCCACCTGTTTGGAGGCCTAGCGCCTGTTCCAAACAAAAAAATAGAAGAAAAATGTAAAAAAGAGCAAAAGGATACCACTGGGGCTCGAACCCAGGTCTCAAATGTTAACAGGTGTGCACGTTACCACTGGGGTGGCTATTCATCCGTTCATATAAACAAAACAATAAATATGTAACATAAGTTATACCTTGAATACAAGTTCATCTTCAACCTCCGGCCATGGATCCTGTAACTTCACAATTTCTCAACAAAAATGAAATATGCAAACATGAAAGTTACTCCATTTTTCCATACGAATCCAACCATATAAACATCATAAGCTATAAATCAAAGATGAATGAGAATTTTTGAAAGTACCAAATTCTGACCTAATTATTTCAGCAAGTTCAAACTCAAAATTCTCACTACTCAAGCAATATAAATGAAATCTATGGACATGTATAGTTTCAGGGCAATGATGTCTACATTTTATCTTCACAAATGCAAGCCTAACAATGCCTAAATAATGAGATGAAAAGTCAGAAAATGTACCTCAGAAATGGAAATCGTGAAATGAGTTTGAGCTTGATTCAATGTGCTGCAATGATCAGGTTAGCCTCCTTGAGTCTTTAGGAAGATAATGCAATGCTTAGCTTGAGTTGAGAGTGGCTGAAATGGCCTGGAGAAGTCAAGTTACAGACCCCTATTTTTGAGCTTGGACAATGGTGAAAATGGTGTTACAGTTTAGCAACAGGGATTGGGATGTGTTATATTTGAAGTAAGGAAGCTTTTGAGATGATTTGGAGAGAAAACGCACGAGTGGTTTGAGAGATGGGAGTTTTTGGTCAGGTCCTGCACAACAATGGAGGTTTTGTGCAGTCTGAGTTTTCAGGAAGTTTGAGAGAGTTTCAGGCTTACCAAAATCGTGTGTTAAGTTGCATAATAATGTCTCAACGTATAGGAAAAGGTTTTGAGAGCTTTTGCTGATCAGAAGTACAAGTTCACATGTTATGACTCTTTTTCTTGTTTTTGAAGCAAGCTTGACACACATTGCCCTAATGCATAGTACACGGATATCTAGAGTGGTTACAAGCTTTAAACATGTTTATCTTACTTTGTATTTTGAGTGTGTGTTGAACAAACAAGTTAGAAGCTCAAGAAGAGTGGACTTTATGCATAAAGCCACTTTTCCAAAATGGCAATGTTGCCTTTCTTCCTAAAATGGTATTAAGCATGGGCAATAAATTGAATGCTTGGATTAAAGCTTCTAGAAGCTGTGAAAAACATTAATTATGGAGAGACAAACAAGTTTGAGGCCTGAAAATCAAATTTTGTGCAACCTAGTATGGATTTGGTTCACGTGTTCATCAAGAAATGGCTTGTAATTCAAGTTTGAAAACCCTAACTTCTTGCCTTCGATTCTCCTTGCTCAAGTATAATCTTAATGAGTTCTTAGACATTTTGGAAAGCTTGTAAAATCCTATACAACCTCTATGTTGGACATTTTTGAAAATTCATCTTGGAACTATGTGAAAATTTTCCATGAAGTTAGGTTAAAATCCTGCCTAAACTAGGGCAAAATTTCACTAAGTTTCCAAGTTTCATTAACATGTATTCAGAAAATCATAACTTCAAATAAATGAATTTATAGTAGAAGTTGTGTTCTACAATATTTTATATCTCATTGATATCTACAACTTTCATGTTGGACGTTTCCTTTGAATCATCTTGCATCATGGTGTAAATTTGGCTCAAAGTTGTGAAAAATATGAATTTTCCAACACTTAGAAAAATTTCAAAGTTTAGACATTTTGACTTTTCAAAATGAAATCTTGATTTTTGATTTCTTGATGAACAAGTTTCATATTTTGACATGTCTTGAAGAATTGTGATCTTTGGGACTTGATTTTGACCAAAAAGTCAAAGTTTGACTTTTTAATGTACAATTGACTTTTGATCAGTTGATTGAAAATCAACTATCAATCAATTGATCTTGAGGAATATTTTGATCCATGTCATTAGGTAAAAATTAATCATTTTAATCCTTGAGATTATAACTTAAACCAATCAATCATTTTCTAGGTCAAAAATCAGAAATTGCACCTTCTTAGTCAAAACCCTAATTTTGACCATTTTGCCCTTTTGATGATCTGATTAAATTTCTTGATGGATTGTGACCCAAACTTGATCAAATTACATATATGAGTTCATTAGGTTGATATGGATAAAAAATTATGAAGTTGGATTGTAAATTGACCACAGTTGAATTTTTCCCTAATACAACTGATTTTTAGGTCAACTGATCAATTTACTGAGCAAAAATGTGATCCAAGGATTGAAACTTGACATGAGAAATCTTGAGGGTCCAAAATGATCCATGAAAGTCATTTGGGGCATTAAAAGTCCATTTGTCCTTGTGCAATCTCAATCCCTAATTTTCAGTCATATGTGCTTGAGGAGGTGTCTTGAGCTGATCAACCCTTATGTAGTCTTGAACAAAAGGAGATCATGTGGGAGATTACTTGATAAGTGAGAGGGTAAATTTTGGGGTACAATATCTGCCATCACTGTCTTCCACTGCATTGACTCCCTGATTACTGATACGTAAAGGTGGTCCTCCAGCACGAGCTCATCGAACAGCTCTCCGGGCCTTCGAAGTAAAACCCAAACCAAATTTGTTGGATTTGTAGGGAATATCCGGAAGTTGATCCCAAATGGTGCATCCACTTTCCTCAACTACTGCTCTATCATCCTTTAGAGAGGCCATTTTCAATGGAGGTATGGTAACCTTTGGAGTCTTGGTAGTAGTCTTGGTTGTCACAACTGTTTGTGGGACCTCCTCAAAGTTCTGACATGGCGTCTCAATGAACTCACCATCCATTTCCACGTACCTAAAAGAATTCAAGTGGCTAACCAGGTATTCCTCCTCCCCATGGACAGTGATGATCTTTCCCTTGATTGGGTATTTCAACATCTGATGTAGGGTAGAAGTGACGGCACCAGTGCCATGGATCCAGGGTCGGCCCAATAAACAGGAATAAGAAGGCAGATATCCATCACATAGAAAGTTGAATCAAAAGTCTGAGTTCTAACTTTTATAGGGATGTCAACTTCTCTGTGCACTATCCTTTTAGAACCATCAAAAGCCCTCACCACAATGTTGCTAGGCTTTAAAGTGAGTCCCTCTCAATCTAACCGGTCAAGAGCATTTTTGGGCAAGACATTCAGCGGTGAGCCCGTATCCACCAGGACGTGAGCTAATGTAGTGCCTCTGCACTCAATGGGAACGTGTAAGGCATAATTGTGTTTCCTTCCTTTGGGAGTTAAACTAGCGTCAGAAAAGCCCAATCTGTTATCAACAGTTAGACTGACCATTCAATTCTTAAATTGATCAATTGAAGTCTCTTGGGGTACGTGGGCGGTCTTTAGAAACTTTACCAAGGCTTTGGCATGGGCCTAAGAACACAAAAGCAAGGCCAACATTGATATTTTCGAGGGGGTTTTCCCTAACTCTTCCAGAACGTTGTAGTCACTTTTCTTAATTATCTTTAGTATCTCTTCCATATCTTTGCTAGAAGTTTCAAGAATGACCTCTGGATGTGCCTTCTTCTGGACAGGCTCAAATAATAGCTCTTTGCCCATTGTCTCGACAACAGGGATAACAGTATGATTGTCAACGGGAGTATCACTGGGAATGCTGGTATGAGCGGTATCGGGAATAATTATAGGAGTAGAAATGGTTTTTGGAGAGATCTCGGGTGAGAAGACTCTTCCACTTATTTTTATCTTACTGGTCCCAACGATATTGCCGACATCAGGATCAGTGTCTTTCATAACTTTGTCTTTGATATCCAACAGATCTTGCTTGACGCCATAGTAATAGACGCCAACCCCATTGTTCCAGGGAGCAGCTTTATCTGAAGAATATGGGATTGGCCCCAACATGGTGATGATTAGGGGAGAAGACTTTAGAACAGATGCAATCTTGACGGGTATTTTGGTGGAGACCCTAGGAGGATTGTCGGAGACGGTGATTATTGAAACATCTTCACAGGAATTTTTGGTAAGAGGAACTTTTTCAAACATGATTTCTTTGTTAGCCATCAGGCACTGGACGCCCATCTTCAGTAACAAACATCCATTTGGTAGAGACATACATAATTGACAACTTTCATCACATCCCGGAAACAGACCCGCTCACAATAGATTCTATTTAATAGTCAAAAGAGGAGTAGTTAAATCATTCACGGAGGAAACAAAACAATCATCATCGATAATGTTGACACCTTGACCGTGTTTGGGCATTGGCACCGTTATCATATTAGGTGTTTCTGGGGGGTCAAACTCAATCTCTTTCGCCTCGATAAGGTCTTGTACCTTATCCTTCAAGGTCCAACAATCGTTTGTGTTGTGCCCCGGGCTTTTAGAATGATAGGCGCATCGAGCATTCAGGTTGTAGTGAGGAGAAGCAGTATTGGGGTTCTTGGGAGCTTCCTTTAGGGTCACCAGATTGGACTTTAAAAGATGTGGCAAGACTTGGGAAAAAGTCATGTTGATCTGGGTGAATCGTCTCATGGGCGCCTCTGGCCTGAGTTGATAGTTTCACTGCTGATTTGGTACAGGATTGGAAATCATAACAGCCCCTACCGTTGGGCGACATTCAGTTTTGTTTTGATTTATATGGTCGTATGCAACACTGGCCTCTTTCTTTCTGGTAAAGGGTTTCTTCGTCGTGCTCGAGGATGCACCTCTTTAAATTTTGCCACTCTTTATACCGGCTTCTACCCGCTCACCAGTCATGATTAGTTCAGTAAATCCAGCTGAAGAGCTTCCGATTAGATGGTTGAAAAATGGACCAGATAACGTGCCTAAGAACATATCCACCAATTCTCTATTAGATAGAAGGGGCTGGAATCTTCCCGCGAGATCCCTCCATTTTTTATCATAGATTTTGAAACCTTCACCAGCACCCATAGACATGCTTTGCAATTGTGTTCGAGTTGGAGGTAAATCAGCATTATACTGGTATTGCTTGTAAAAAGCGGTGGCTAAATCTTCCCAATTGCGAATATTGGTTCCTTCCAACTGATAGAACCAATCCAACTGCGTCCCCGACAAGCTTTCTTGGAAGAAATGTACCCATAAGATCCTATCAACAGTATGGGGTTGAATCTTCCTGACATATGACCTCAAATACAACTTTCGACAAGAGACTCTATCATATTTAGCGAAAGTGGGGACCTTGAATTTCTGCGGGATGACAACCCTTGAGACAAGTCCTAGCTCTTCAAAATCCAACCCGGGTACCCTCTGGATCTCCATAGCATTGAGGCGATCCTCTAACTGCTTGTATTTATCGTCAACTGGAGGATATTGTTCTTCAGAGTAGTCCACTTCTTCCTGTTCTTCTGACTCCAGGTGGTCATTTACTTCCTTGTTTTACCCTTCTTGATTATCTCCTTCACCCGACGAGGTTGCGAAATCTAGAGTTCACCTGGTTGGTCCTTCGTACCTTCTTCCCAGATTCAAAACATCGACTGGTTTCTTCATTTTCTTCTTCTTCTCTTTGATCAGCAAAGTCTTCAAATCCTCTTGTCCTTTAGCCAGAGCCAAGAACATTTGTTGGAATTGAGCGTTATGTGCTTGAAGATCCTTTACTGTCTGTTCAATATCCATCTCACTGAAATAAACAGTAGAAAGATAAGGAGACCTGTTGTAAGAAACCTGTTTTTATTATGATGAATGAAAGTGCGTATGCAAATGATTTCAAAGGAACTAGGAGATTTAAATTTTCTTAGACCAAAAGAAACACATATTGTATTAATAAGTCAAAGTTGATTACATCAGGCCTCTTGGGGCTTACAATGGAAAAAATAAAATACAAAAATAAAACTCATAAGGCAAAAAGGTTAAACGCGTCCTCTTTGGCGTGATGTAGGCGTTCATACTCCGCTCTTCATGAAGCTGTTTGGTGAGTTCCAGAACCTTCTTATCACTGGTGTAGAATTGATTCTCAAAGGTGTCTTATTCTTCTTTGAGCTGTATCCAAAACTTTTGCAACTCTTTGAAGCTTATTGGCATATCAGGATGAAAAATGATGCGAGGTTCGTCTTCTTGATCAACAGACTCCGAGATCACTAGCAGGATAGTAGCATATGGCATTATAAGATTTTGAGCACGAGCTCGTACCCATCTGAGGTAAGGCTCCAAAGGGATGGAGTTCTTGCATCCCAAAGCACTTCTATCGGTCTTCTTTACCATGCCCTAAGCGCGAATGAACCTCTAGTGATAACCTTGCAGATCTTTTGAATAGTCAAACACAATACCTTGGACAAGCATATCGTGAGGACCATCCCTCCAAGCGTAACCGAACTGGCGTAGGGCCAAAGAAGGGTTGTAAGTCATGCCTCCTCTAATGCCAAGGAGTGGCACATTAGGGAATTCTCTATAGAGATCAATAAAAGAGATGTCTTCTTGAGAGCGAGGGAACCAATAGATATCATAATAAGAAAGGGACATTATCCTTTGATTCCACCTTAAGCCTGATTCATTCTTCATTACTGACCGAGGGAGGTGAAAAATAAATCACTGATAGAGCAAAGGCGTACAACACATAATATTCCCTCGTTTCTTCGCGGTACAAGTGTGGAGTGAATGCAACACGTCTCTGAGAAATGTAGGCACTGGATTGCAAGCAAGGAAGATGTTGATGGCAATAACATCCATAAACTGGTCTGAATTAGGGAAAAGAACCAATCCATAGATTAATAGAGCTAGGACATCTTCAAAGGCATGGTAACTTATGGCATCTAAGAATATCTGAGCTTTCTTCATTAGAAAACATGCAAGGAGGCCCTTAACTCCACTTCTTCTTTCCTAATTGGATTCAATGTCAGATGGTTTTAAATGCAAGGCTATGGCAACACTTTCAGCAACTAGATCTTGTTCTAAGACAGTGAAAGGTACTTGTTCCAATATAGGTGACCCAAGTATTTTGGATAACTCTTCCAACGTAGGCACTAACTGATAATCTGGAAAAGTGAAGCAATGGTGTTTAGGGTCGAAGAACTGGAACAAAACACTCATGAGAACATCTTCAAACCCGGTAGTAACCAAACTGAGCAAGTGACCATATCTCTTGTTGAATGATGAGCTCTCGGGAACTCTCAGGATCAATTCTTTGATCTTGGGAGGGACCTCTACAAAATTGATTCGGATGGTCTTTCTGCGAGTTGGATCCATACCCTATAAAACAAAAAGGAAAGATAAATCTCTAGCCCCCTGAAATGGTTAGCATGTATTTCATGATGTTTATGATGTTATGGTTATGCTTTGAAATCACAGACATATCAAGCAAGTCACAGAAAAAGACCCTAGGTTTAATGGCTTGCGTGAGTCTTTAAAAGTAAGTACCCTCTTGAAGTTTAGTTGGCTCAACCTGTCCTATTAAAAGTAACGGGTTCTAAGGATTCTCAAATCATTGACCTTTCTTTTAGGCATTATTCTAGCTCAAGCACCAAAGTATTGCGGCCAAAATATCCCAAAAGTCCAATCTCAATGAGTGTAGCATCGATTATCAACCAAACTTTGGTCAGAACCAAAGCTGGTTATCTCACTACTTTCTAATGGCTTAAAATGAGTCAAGTAAAGGTTTTAAAGGTTAGTTAGCTCTTAATGACACTATAAGGAAGCCTAATGTTATCCTTGACTGACTCAAGGAACATTAGTACAAGCCAGAGTATCACGCTAACATAGTTATCACTTTGTCCATATCGTTTTATGTTGTACAACTTCCATGATTTATTGCTACTTACCTAAAAGGTGCCCCAGATCCGGGTATAGGGTCTTTAACAAAAGCCCAAGCAAAGACCCAAAAAATGTAAAGCAAACAAGTCAAACAAAGAAAGCAAATAAAGGTGATCTAACCCTAAGGTAACCATACTTTTAAATAAGTCCCCAGCATAGTTGCCAATTTTGTAACACGGTGGGAGAACTGACTTGGGTGTTTTGTGTTTGATCGTATTTGTTGTTGATAGTAAGAGTCGCCACCGACTTTTCTTTTATCCAATAAGGAAAGATTGAAAAGAACAGGAAAGACCTTTTGAGATTTATTTCTTGAGTTCGGGGGGTAGGTTATGAAAAGGGAAGGTGTTAGCACCCTTTTCATCCATAGTTATCTACGGGATCATAGTTGCTTGCTAGATCACTTGCTTTTATTTGAAAGTGTGCTTGTGGTGTGGGTTTTGAAAGAATTTTTGAAAAGTGTTCTGTGTAATGGCTCTCGTTTCTATAAGAACGCGTACAAAGTATTGTTTGGAAAAATAGTTCAAAAAGTGTTCGTGGAATGTGTTTTTGAAAGTGATTTTGAAAAGGTGTCTTTGTAATGGTTCTCGTTTCTATAAGAACGCGTACAAAGTGTTTGTCTTTTGAAAATGTTTCAAAGTGAGAGTTTTGGTGTATAAAATATTTTTGTTGTGAGAAAGCGAGCAACTAGGAGTAACCTACCTACTCTAAAAGGTCTTAATGTTCTTTTCCTCCTCCTTCAGATGTTGTTATCTTACCATTGATTTGGTAAGAAGCCCCATCATTGGATGTGAAGGGACGGGCGTGGGACGTTTGTATAGTCATAGAAGGAAACCTATGAGACGTTTTAACAATGTCGTTTAGGGACTAGATCATTTACCAAAGGCAACATTGAGGGTCATCGAGGGACTATGATCTTTTATCGAGGGTCTTTGCTAAAATGCCCATATTCGAGGGACATGACTATTTTTTCGAGGCAACAAGTGGAATTACCTTAAGGGTGCATGTGTATGAGTAGTGTGTTTGATTACATGTATTTTGTCCTTAGAATTTTTGGTTATCTACTTGTTCTTTTTATCTTACCATACATCCTAGTTACTAGTATTTATACAAAAATAATAAAATGCAAGAAGATAAAATCCTACACTATTACAACCATATCGAAGTGCATGAAAATATAAAGGCAAAAAAATAAAATAAAAGCAAATTTTTTTTTCCGATTCAGGTAGTAAGGCCCTTGGATTCTACATTCTCTGGCCTCCTTCAATTTGGGTTATAAAGTCTGTGGATTCATGACCTTCGATTTGATTTTTTTGTCTCCTTCGACTGAGGGTTGGAATCAGGGTAGTCACGTCTTTCGTCTGGGCCTGGAAGTCAGCATAGTTCTTCCTTTCGCTTGAGACTTGGAGATAGAAAAGTTTTGGCCTTCGTTTGAGGCCTGGAGATAACAAGGTTTTGGCCTTCGTTTGAGGCATAGGAGCAACAAAGTTCATGCTTCGCCACAGACTCCTGGATGATTCTCTATAAGCATATTGGCCCCTCAGATTATGATTCGAAAGGCTTGTGCATCTAACCAATCAAAGGGTATAATAAACCAGTCTTAAAGTCTAAAAATGCAATATCCAAACATAACTACAGTCCAGGGGTTAGCATGAAAACTAATGAGTCTTAAATTCCAAAGCATAACTAAACTAAGGTTGATTTTTCAACATATAGGCATTCAAAATCGAAAGCTAAAACATGGTCTAGAAATGTCTACATTTTTCTTTATTGGCACATGCACATGATACTAAAATAAAATAGACTCTAGTTTGAAATAAAACTTACCTCTTGAAGTCCTTAAATCGAAGGGAGATGTAAGAGCTTTCTTTGATGGAAAATGGGAGTTCGTTGGGACCTTCCTGAGGCTATGGCAGTTGCTACATTGTGAAAGCAGTGAATGGGTCGAAAGAGGTTGCGTGAGTGGATTGAAGGCTTTTACATAAAAGTGATGAGGTAACTCAAAGGTTTACTGTATGGTAGCTGAGGGAGTGGGTCAAAGGGTAGTTTGATGGTCACTTGGAGGGTGAATCGAAGGTTTTTTCCTTAGTGTATATAAGTGTTTGAAAAAGAATGTTAGGAAGTGTTTGAGAATTTCTGAGAATTTTCACAAGTGCTTTCTTGCAATCCTTTTGGCGCCCTTAACATGTGTGGTGATGCCTCCTATTTATATATGGCTTGGGTTGATGCTTTGGGAGGGAAAACAAAAGATTCAAACAAAAAGGGTATGTTGTATTTGTAGCTTTCAAGGGACAATGTTCTATTGCCATTATGGTGCAAGGGATAAGGCAGCATTGCAGGATTGCTGTGCAACAATTTTGGAGTTTTATGGCCAGTGTATCAAGCATGATCCTGGCAGCGCATGGGACTTAGTCAACAAGTAACTTTGGCATCTCAACCTTTTATCTTGACCCTCTAGCCTTGCCTTTCGACCAGACTCTTCAACAACCATATCTTTTTTCAAATTGAAGTGTCATTCTAATGGCTTATATGGATGTCCTTTGAAGGGGCCAAATTAGTGCCTTTCGACCAGGCCCTTCATAGGTTCTTTCGAATGGCCAAAATGCGTGCTTTTGGGATGGGTCAGTAAAAAATGTCATTCGATTGAGAACATCCAGACATGCCTGGCAAGCCCTTAGAATGTACCACCATGGTGCTTCTTTCGCCTGAGGCAATGGCATAGTGCAGATTTTATGTGTTTGAATCAGGCCATTTCCACAGGAGATCCTGCCCACTCAAATTTACCTACAAATGGGCCATATGGCAAAATGAAAGAGGGTATGCAGGAGGTTCCTGCCTTGTGACCTTATGCAAATATGTTCAAACGAAAGCTTGCAAAAGGGGAGCCACATGCCCAAAGGAAAGGCATGACTAAAGACTTGTGTTAAAGGATTCACACCTCCAAATGAAAGATGCTAGCAAGGGATGAAAGGCTCAATCGAAGCTTGAAATACTGGGAAAGTCATTGCCCCAAACGAAGGAGGCCTGCAGGGGCAAAAAAGTGTGATCTAAAGAGGACAAAAGGGAGGCTTTGGCCTCCTGAATCGAAGGACATCATCAGGAGGCTTTTTGCCTTGTGAATTGAAACTGTTTGATGGGAAGTGTTGCCCTGTCGAAGCTTGTAACAAATTGCTTCAAAGGGGACTTTAGCCTTGTGCATGTCATTATGGTAGGAAATTTTTCCTTGTATGTCTTGGCTAACACGCAGGGAAGACGTTGTATGGCCAAACGAAAGATTTGCACAAACATTCAAGCGAAGTCTAGCGCTAACAGGAAATGATCTTAGCCAAACGAGTCCAATGCCTCAATCGAAGCATGAAATGAACTTGCCCCAAAGGAATCCAACACCTAAACGAAAGATGCAACCAAGACCAAAGTGTCCAATCGAAGGATGCCAAAATCGAAAGGAACTTGCTTTTCTTTTAATTTTGTCAAAAAGAGCATTTTCCTTTGTTTTGTCCTTTTTTAGCAATTTCTTCCTTATTCTTAATGCTGAAAAATCCAAATATATTTGTGTAAGCTTGGATTTTTGGAGTCCTTTGTGAGAAATGTCTTGAGGAATGAGAGGGAAAATTTTGGGGTACAACACCAAGTTGCCTTCATGATCGTAATGTCCCTTCGATTTTCCCTCAAACATCTAACGACTAGGGCTGCCTACTCACTAATAGTAGGATAACGCTATCTAAAGGATAGGAGGAAAAGAATAACCTTTTTTTCGAGTACAAAAGTAGATAGCTGTTAGAAGTTTGCTCAAAACAATTTCGCACTTACATAAATTTTACTTTTCAAAAACAATTTCAAAACACTTTGTATACTTTCTCAACTATCCCGAGAAACATTACAAAGTTCTCCATACTAAGGCATTTTAAAAACATTATCAAATACACAAAGCACAAAGATATTTCGAAATGAGAAAACCTCTAAGAGCCCGTAGATAATTACGGATGGAAAGGGTGCTAACACCTTCCCTTTCCATAATCTACCCCCTTACTCAGAAAACTCTCGAAAAGGTCTTTTTATATTCTTTTCACCCTTTCCTTAACTTGGATAAAAGAAAAGTCGGTGGCGACTCTTTCTTACCGCAACATTTGCGAACACAAATGCAAAACCAATATTAATAGTTGGTTCTGCCACCATATAACATCTATCATATTGAAAATACTTGCCATCCATTGGAGTCATTTCACAACGAACTGTCTCTATCATATTGAAAAGACTTGCCATCCATTAGGGTCATTTAACAATGAACTATCTTTATCTTATTGAAAAGACTTGCCATCCATTGGAGTTATTTCACAACGAACTATCTTTATCATATTGAAAAGACTTGCCATCCATTGGAGTCATTTCACAACAAACTATTTCTATCATATTAAAAAGACTTGCCATCCATTGGAGTCATTTCACAATGAACTGTCTCTATCATATTGAAAAGACTTGCCATCCATTGGAGTCATTTCTCAATGAACTGTCTTTATCATATTGAAAATACTTGTCATCCATTGGAGTCATTTCATAAAAAATTGTCTTTATCATATTGAAAAGACTTGCCATCCATTGGAGTCATTTCACAATGAATTGTCTTTATCATATTGAAAATACTTGCCATCCATTGGGGGCATTTCACAACGAACTTTCTCTATCCTATTGAAAAGACTTGTTATCCATTGGAGTCATTTCATAATGAACTGTCTTTATCATATTGAAAATAATTTCCATCCATTGGAGTCATTTCACAATGAACTGTCTTTATCATGTTGAAAAGACTTGCCATCCATTAGAGTCATTTTACAACGAACTGTCTTTATCATATTAAAAAGACTTGCCATTCATTGGATCCATTTCACAACAAACTGTCTTTATTATATTAAAAAGACTTTCCATCTGTTGGAGTCATTTCATAATGAACTGTCTTTATCATATTGAAGAGACTTTCCATTCATTGGAGTTATTTCACAACAAATTGTCTTTATCATATTGAAAAGACTTGCCATCCATTGGAGTCATTTCATAACGAACTTTCTTTATCATATTAAAAAGACTTGCCATCCATTGGAGTCATTTCACAATTATTTGTCTTTATCATATTGAAAAGACTTGTCATCCATTGGAGTCATTTCAAACAATCTTCTCTGGGAACTAAAACACTTACTAGGGAAGTACAGGTTGCTCAAATAAAGAGTCCTGCCAGTTGCTGTTATAATAAGCATGTTGGGAAAAGAATCTTGACTTCTCTAGGGAGATGCCAATACATTCCTGCTAAGGAAATAAAGTCTTCTCGTGCAAAATAAATGTACATTCTCAATCCAGGGCTTAGAGCCTACGAAAATCATAATAATAATGTTGTCGAGGACCATAGGTTGAAACCAAGAATATACCGGAGTGAAACAGTAAACCAAGACAACACCCAATGAAGACTAAGCTCAAATGGGGATCATGTTCCATCCAAATAATGAGCTGAAAAGGAAGGTTTAAGAAGAATTCTTCCATGAGGAATAACTTAGTGGGGAAATTGAAAGGATATACACTTTCTGCTTAATATTGACAATTTATTAGAGAGAGGGTAACATAACTCTGCAAAGAGGGTAATATGCTAACAAAAACATCAATAAATGAAAATGAGCGATAAATTTTTAAAATCAACTATGCATGATATATTTATGAATGTATGAATATATGAATATTATCATGTACATGTTTGACAAAACAGACAAACAACACTGGGAATAACCAGACAAAACCAACTTGGGTAAAGTCAACACTCGGCTAAATTACTTCCAGGATGAAGATTCCATAAGAGATTAAGCATCGACTGAGGAAACAAAGTCCTACTTCATGGCTTAAATTCACTGAGAATAAATATAGCTTGAAAAATAATCAAAGCACAAATCCAATAACAATAAACCAATACAGATGCCGGGATATATCACCTTCCTCCAGGCTTCACCAGAGAATATCATAAAAACTTCACTAGGGAAGACTATTGTACCCCAAAATTTTCCCTCTCATATTATCAAGATTTTTCCTCACAAGACTCTTGGACTCCAGACAGATTAGGGTTTGCTCTGCTCAAGACCTCATCTTGCACTGATGACTTGAAATTAGGGTTTGAGTTTTCACAAGGATTTTTGGACCATCAATTCTTCACAATACTTTCATACACCATCTTGGACCCCTAAGATTTCTCATACCATGTTTCAAGCCTTGAATAACATTTTTGCCTACTCAATTGGACAGTTGACCTAAAAATCAGCTGTATTGGGGAAAAAGTCAACCATGGCCAATTTACAGTCAAACTTCATAATTTTTTATCCACAAAAACATTGTAGGCTCCTATGTACCATTTGATCAAGTTTGGACCACAACTCCTCAAGAAATTTGATCAGATCATCAAAAGGGCAAAATGGTCAAAATTAGGGTTTTGATTGAGAAAGGGAAATTTCTGATTTTTGACCTAGCCAATGACCAATTGGGTTTAAGCATTATTTCAAGGACTAAATAGCATCATCTTGACCTAATCACATAGTTCAAAAGATCTCAAATGCATAGGATTGACAGATGAATTTTTCAGTCAACTGATCAAAAATCAACTATACACTGAAAAGTCAAACTTTGACTTTTTGGTCAAAATCAAGTGCCAAGGGTCATAATTCATCAAGATATGTCAAAATGTTAAAATTGTTGATCAAGAAACCTAATTTTGCAAATTAGGGTTTTAGTTTGAAATTTTTCATCACTTAGAATTTTTCTAAGTTATGGAAAATTTTTTATTTTTTCCCAACTTTCCACAACTTTTTTACCATGATAAAATTGGATTAAAAGAAAACTTCCAACATGAAATTTGTATTCCTACATGAAATCTACAACTTTGTTTCACAAAGTTTTCCCTAAAGATGCTTAGATCTCAAGTTATGATTTTGTGAATAGGGGTCCATAAACTTTTTAACTTAGTGAAATTTTGCCCTAGTTTAGGCAGATTTTTGACCTAACTTTATGGCAACTTTTCACCTAGTTCCAAGAGGAATCTCAAGTTGCATTTCAAATATGGATTGTATATCATGTTACAAGCTTTCCAAAATGTCCCAGAACTCTCCAAGATCATTTATGGTTAGGGAGAACCGAAGAAAGGAAAATGGAAATTTATCACTTTTGTTCAAGGCATTTTCACAATGGTTCAAGTTGCAAATCTGTCCTAGCATGCTTGTACTTGGAATTACAGGTCCTAATCCTTTCTACACTCCATAATTGAATGCTAATTCAGTGGACAATGGCTTTATTTTGATCTTTGGAGCATTGTACAATGAATTAATTCATTTATGGCATAAAGTTCATAATACTACTTTGATAAATCTTGCTTTTTCCAACTTTACATTTCTTGAGCTATGGACCTGATCTTTGATTTCAAACAAGATCTACAAACATCAGGCATCTTGTACCAACTCTATGCAGTCCATAAGCTAGCAAGTACAAGCTTTTGTGTTGTCACTTCCAACTTTCTTCAAAAGCAAGCAAACTTGCAAAAGTCAAGGAAGCTTGTGCATCTGATAAAGAGAAGCCTTAGCATCATTTGAAACAACTTCAGAACTTTGTAACAAGCCTAATGCATAAATCCATAGCATCCCAAAGACTAAAAACACTAAAATCACATTTTTCTGCCCAAACAGGGCATCACCTGCAAAACACTTGCCAATTCAAAACTTGCTCGTGCGTTTTGCCTTTCAACCTTTGAAACATCTTCCCTACATCACATCTAAACTATTCAGACCCTTGTATTGAAATTGTGAGCTCTGTTTCACACTTCACCATTTTCATTTTGCAAGGTTGCAGGTTGACTTCTACCGGGAGATTCAAGCATCTACAAGGCAGGCTGAGCATTGGAAAAGCTTGAGGGAACTTCAAGGAAGCTCACACGATCTTCAGGCCTCACTCAAAGTTCCCACGTTGCCATATCCAAACTCAACTGAACAAGGTATTTTTCAAGTTTCTATCTCTCTATTTAGGCATCTTTAGGTCATGATTTGTGAAGTAAAAATGTAGTCCTTAACTTGCTTAAGTTGTACATATGCATAGTTTCCATTTATATTAACTGAGCTAAGAGTATTTGATTGTTGAAGTTCATGAAAAAATTAGGTCAGAAATTAGGGCCATTAAAATTCTCCCTGGTTTCTTAGAGTTAGGTTTCAAATTTTATATCATTGGAATCGTGATAAAAAATGCTACAAGTTTCATGTTGCAAGATTTTGTTTTTGTGCAAAGAATAGAGAGTTGCAAGTTTGAACATAGGGTGCGCGCGCAAAGCAAGGACAGGGATGAAGTTGGTGTTCTGGGCCTGGCGCCTTGGGCCTTTCACTTTCCACACCCCCCATTTTACTTCTGCACCCCCTTTGTATTTTTTATATTTTTTGTATTTTTTTTTTGCATATTTTATATTTTTGACTTTATTATTATTTTTCTGAACATTAAAAAATCCCAAAAATATTTTTTTATTTTTTTGCATTTTTGTTTTATTTTTTATCTTATTTTTTTGCATATAAAATAATTTTATTTTAATAAGTTGAAATCATTTCCTTAAAATAATTTGTAAATAATAAAAATACAATACATTTTTATTTTGATTATTTCATACATTAAATATTTATTTTTCATACATATTTAATTTTTTTAAAATAATTGTACATAATATTATTATTATTTTTCTTGAACAAAAATGGATAAAATGAATAATATAAAACATATTTTCTTTTAAACCAAAATTAGGGTTTCACCCTTCCAAAAATAATAATATAATTTTTTCTTATTTTTAGGAATTAGATAATTTTATTTTCTCATACATAAAACAATTACAAAACATTTTCTTGCATATTTACATTTTTATTGCATATTTAAATACTTGTTTATTTATTTATTTGTACAATAAATTCAATTGGGTTGTAATAGTAAATTAGGGTTTTATTTTGTGCAAATATCCCCATTCAAAACTTGTATCCCCCCTCCCATAATATTGTTGTAATAGTTTAGATTTACTTTACGCAATTTATCGCATTATATGCATGTTTAGTAAATTAGGGTTTGTATGATAAGATAAAAATCAAACAAATAGTATGACCTAATCCAAGACAAAAAAGCATGTAAAATGACAACACCTTGCACACAAGCACCCCTAGGGTTTCATCCACTTGGTTGCCTTAAAATAAAATGGCCATGGTATGCATGCTAGGTATCTTGGAAAAACAAAACAAAACAAAAGATCATAGTCCCTCGATGACGCTATCTTGGTTTCCTAAAAACAAATGATCTTGGTCCCTCAAAACTTGCTAAAGATACTTGGCAATATTGTTATCATGGTCATATGATGACCCACGCCCGTCCCGTTTAACATCCAAAGATAGGGTTATCTACCAAAACAATGGTAGGTTAACAATATCAAAGGAATAAAAATGTGCAAGAAAGACTTTTGAGAAGGTAGATAGCTTCTAGTTACTTGACCATCTCAAAAACAATCCTTGCTATTTTCAAACACACACACATTTCAAAACATTTTCCAAACAAACTTTCAAAAAATTGAAACATTTTTCAAAAGACAAACATCTTTGTATACATTCTTACGAATGAGAATCATTACAAAGATTTCCTAAAAATAATGGCCTCTTTTCAAAATACTTTCAAAACCACACAAAGCACCATTTCAAACAATTGCAAAAGCAAAGCAAGTAATCTAAAACAAGTAACTAAGAGCCCATGGAAAACCATGGATGAAAAGGGTGCTAGAACCTTCCCTTTTCATAATCTACCCCCTGAACCCAAAAACAATCTCAAAGGCCTTTCCTGTGCTTTTTTACCTTTCCTTTTGGATAAAATAAAAGTCGGTGGCGACTCTTGCTAAACTGCAACATTTGCAAACACAAACGCAAACCTCAAGTCAGTTCTCCCACCGCATCACAGAACTGGCGACTATGCTGGGGAAAATCCTAAAAGTGGGGTTACCTTAGGGTCTAGATCATATTTATTTGCTTACATTGTTTGACTTGTTTTCTTTACACTTTGGTTCTATTATTTCGGTTTGAATCCTCTACCCGGATTTGGGAAACATTCATAGGTAAATAGCAATACATTGTGGAAACTGTGCGGGGTATACCGACATGGTCTAAGCAATAACTATATTAGTGCGACATGTTTGTGGGTACCGGTAGCCTTTGAGTCAATCAAAGAGAATACGGGGCCGCTGAGTGATGTCATGAAGCACTAATGGACTTTTAGAACCTTTACTTGACCAACTTGGCCTTTTAGGATGTAGTGAGATGACCGGCTTTGGTGCAGTCCGAAGTTGGTAGATACTCGATACTAAACTCATTGAGGGTTGGTTCCTTGGAATATTTCGGTTTCCAGTAAAGAGGTTGAATTGAAACAATGAACAAGGAAACAATCCAGTGATATTGAGCTCCTTAGAACCCGGTTACTATTTGGGCGCATGGGAGCTCCCTGGTACTTACGCTTCATAATCATACTTCTTGGTATGATATTCAAAGCAAACCCATTGTCAATCAGGACATTGGACAAAGAGTTATTCTTACAATTCATAGAAATATGGAGAGACAGGTTATGGTTTCTTCCTTCATCAAGAAACTCATCATCACAAAAGCTCATATTATTACAAGATGTAATATTCCCCACAACACTGCTGAACTGATCCAGAGACATATCACTTTCCATAAAATCCTAATCCAGCACTCTCATCAGAGATTCCCGATGAGTAGAAGAGTTCATTAGTAAGGCTAGAATGGAAATATTAGATGGAGTTTTCAAAAACAGATCCACAATCTTATAGTCCCTCATCTTAATTATTTTTAACAAGTCATCCACATCCTTTTCCAAAGAAGCGCCACTAGATTCCCCCATCACTTTCTTAGGTTCAATATTCTTAACACCCTTTTTATCAGAATTAACATCCCCTTGAAAGATAGGGGTGAAGACACGACCATTGATGGTTACCCGACTAACTTCAGCAATATTCTTGACATCAGATAAAAGTTGGACAGGAATTTCCACACCATCTTCCAGGATAGCCGCATTGTACTTATAAGGCACAACTTTGTCTGATTCATATGGGACAGGACCAGGCAAACAAATAAACACTGGAGAAATAACAGACTTGCTATGGTACTCAATCTCTACAGGATCATGAACATCAAAACACGACACAATGACATTCACCCCTACTTCAGAATATTTAGGCATCGCAGAATCATTATCGGAGAACATGCCTTAATCAAAATAAAAGAACTCACCAGCAGAAACATATTAATCATCAGATATGGCCTCAACTGAGTAATCTTCAGTCACATTAACTCAATTGTAATCATTTCTATTTTCAGTGACTTTGATAGTACCATTATCTAACAACAATTGAACACCTCTTCTTACGATAAAACAACCACAAGAATCTCTACAGCAGGTTTGACAGGACCCATAATGATGTTCTTCTTGGCCTTCCATGTGACAGAATGTAGCGTTCAGCTGTACCAAATCATCATTCATATAATTCACATCAAAAATATAGAATTCACTGGGACATCCATAAACCACATTCACATATTTTTCATACTCAACCCTCGGTCTGATTATACAGATAAGACCTTCATCCATCATCTCTTGAAGATCAACTCTTATTTTATTACATCCTTTCATAATAAAATTATAAAAGGGTTTTCAAGAAGACCTTGGTCATCTCTTGCTCTCCCATTGGGGGTACCACCTGGGCAACAACCTCGCGCCAACGCTTCACATATTCTTTGAATGACTCCTTATATTTCTGAGCCATCGCTCTCAATTGGTCACGATCAGGTTCCATATACATATTGTACTTATACTGTTTGATAAGAGCTTCACCCAAATCATTGAAGGTGTGGATGTTGTTACCGTCCAATCCTATATACCATTTCTAAGCAGCACCGAATAAACTATCCTGGAAGAAATGAATAAGAAAGTATTAGTCATCAATATGAGTGGATATCTTTCTGATATACATCACCAAGTGGTCACGAGGACAAGAGTTTCCCTTGTACTTCTCAAATTATGGCACTTTAAACTTCGCTGACACTTTTACGTTAGGGACCAAGAAAAGTTTGCTGACATTTTGTATGAATAATTCTTTCCCTCGGAGAGCCTTCACTTCTTTCTGCATCTCATTGAGTTGGTCTTGAAATTCATCCAATCAGTCATAGAAGCCCACACTTTTACTTGGTGGAGGAACAAGATGATAAACTTCATCATTAATAAACAACATAGCATTCACCGTAGGAGGCGCATTGTAACGAATCTCATTTTTGGCAACAGGAGTAACATGCATCACAAGTGGTGCAGGAATAACAACATCTTGAGCAAATGGAGCGACTTGAGCATCAGGATTATAACCTTATGGCATGAAATTCTCAGGCATTTCCCAAGGGTAACCTTGAGGCATACGGTTTTGAGCAGCGGTAACTGTAGTAACAAAAATATGAACTGATAGAACCTCAGAAGAAATCATTGTGTGTTGTGGATGAGCAGTATGAGGAGACGGAGGAGCAGGTGGTGGATGATTCTGGGCAGTAACCAATGATTCCATCAAAGCAGTCAAATTATCCATACCGGCCTCCAAAGCAGTAACTTCTTCATGCAGCTCACGATTCTCGTGTTCAAGATTCTCCATTTTTTCTTGGAATAAACCTGAGTATTGTATCGGTGAGACAACTTGCTGACTGTTCCTAGTAGATAAACACAGTAACACACCTGGGTATAAACAGAAATGCAAAAATTTGTGCAAAATGATGCATGATATTCAATTCATATGGTTTATTTATCATTATTAATATTTCAAGGAACTCAAAGAATTATGAACATTTTTCCATATTAAAGTACTAACACATTTTGAAATACTAAAAATTTCATTATAATAATTTCATAATGGATTACAACTTTTAGTACAAGTTTCAATAATCCTAAGTACAAAAGAATAGAAACTAAAATCCTAAGGAGCCAAAGCTGGTGAAGATCTCTCCATACACTAGCGCTTCCCCACGAGTCTTACAATCTGAGCCTTCAACTGCTTGTTTTCCTCTGTATACATGTCATCGACTTCTTTCCAACCACCAGAGTCAGGAAGTGAGAAACTAGGTCTTGGATAAGCTCTAGAGGAAAATAAATCCTCTTACTTTTCTATCATATCCACAACACGACACTCAAGAATCTCGATCAAGTCATCCTTCTATTTCAATTTTGTTTGGTAAGACACCTTCAAAGTTTGACACTTGTTCTTCTATGCTTCCTATTGTTGTTGCATCCTAACTAGGGAAAGCTAAAGTTCTTCTATATCATCTAAAAGGGGAGGAGTAGTCCTTACAAACATATCAGGTATAGGTTCTTCACGAGAATATGACATCTTTAACTGAATTTGCCTTGCTTGTACCCAAAAGATATGAGGATCCAAAGAAACATCTCCTCTTGGTCCCAAATCTTTTCTACTTTTCCTATAAATATGGCGCCAAGCCTTTGCAATATCTTCCTTAGCTTCCTTATGATCTTCTCCTTCTTTGAGAAAGAAACCACTCAGATGAATACTATTTGGCTTGTCTCTCATTGGATATCCAAGTTAACGATGCACAAGAAAGGGATTGTAGTTAATTCCTCCCTTTGTACCAAGAAGAGGTATATTAGGGAAACAACCACATCTATCAATAATCTCCCTATCATAATAAGCCTGATGATACCAAACAATGTCAGAATGAGTGAGAGCCATAATCTTCGGGGCCTAATAAGGTTCCTTCTTGATATCCCAGAAAGCAACAGGCCGAGGTAAGTGAAAAATAAATCACTAATATAACAAAGACGTTGTAATACGGTGGGAGAATTGACTTGGGTGTTTTGCATTTTATCGCAATTATTGCGGATAGTAAGAGCCGCCACCGACTTTTCTTTTATCCAATAAAGGAAAGGGTGAAAAGAACACGAAATACCTTTTGAGATATTTTCTTGAGTTTGGGGGGTAGTTTATGAAAAGGAAAGGTGTTATCACCATTTTCATATGTAGTTATCTATAGACTCTTAGTTGCTATCTCACTTTGAAATTCTTTGTTTTAAATTTGTTTGTGATGGTTTTGAAAGTATTTTTGAAAAGTGCCTTCGTTTAGGCGAACTTTGTAATGATTCTCGTCTCTATAAGAATGCATACAAAGTGTTGACTTTTGAAAATATTTAATTTTGAAAGTGTTGGTGTGTTTGAAAGATGTTTGGTTTGAAATGTTTGTGAGCAAGCAACTACGAACGTTCTACCTACTCAAAAAGTATTTGTTCATTTCCTCCTCCTTTAGATATTGCTATCTTACCATTGATTGATAAGAAGTCCTATCATTGGATGTGAAGGGATATGTGTGGGTCGTCGTACAGTCATAGAAGGCAACATTATAGGATACCTTAGCAATTTTTTGTGAGGGTCTAAGATCGTTTACCGAAGGCAACATTTGAAGGGTCATCGAGGGACTACGATCTTGTATTCTAGGGTCATTGCTAAAGTATCCCACGTTCGAGGGACATGACTGTTTTTATTCGAGGCAACAAGTGTGGGTTAACCCTAGAGGTGCAAGTGTGCAAAGTGTATTGATTTCATGCGTTTTTGTATTTGAATTAGGGTTCTCTAAGATTGATTTTATCTTGACATACACACCCTAATTATTAATAATAATATGGAAAATGATAAATTACGGAAATTAAATGTCCTACGCTATTACAATATTTTAGGGGATGGGGGATACAAATTTACAAATGGGGAATGAAAGCAATTAAAACCTAATTACTATTACAACCATATTTAATAATGAATAACAATAAAAATATAAAGATAATGTAAAAAAAAAGGAAAATTGTTTTTTAAAAAAACTTTTATGTGTTGACACATGCACTTATGCATCAATACATATCACCTCTTGCCCCTGTAAATCAAAACCAACTCAGTATGTATTGATGCATAATGGTTTGCATCGGCTCATATCTGTTTTGCATCGACACATGCACTTATACATCGATACATATCATTTTTTTGCTCCTGGAAATCAAAACCAACTCAAGATGTATCGATACATAATGGTTTGCATCGACTCATTTCTGTTATGCATCGACTCATTCGTGTTTTGTATTGACTCATACACATTTTTTCTCTCTGTAACATGTCATGATAATAGTATGTATTGATGCATAATGCCTTGTATCGACTCATAACATGTTTTGTACCTAATATGAATCGACTCATAGAGATATGCATCGATACATACTGCTGTTTTTTTTTACTTTTAACATTGTTCTGTCACATATATAAGTCAGTTCTCAACACATGGTTAGTGAAAATTAAAAGTAAGCATATAGTTAGTGATAAGTGCAAATTGTAGCTATTTTTTTATATATGTTTTGTTGCATTTATCGACATTTTGTTTGTTAATATTGTTGAATAATATCGACTTTTATGTAAATACATTTAGTTTGTGTATAATGCATTTTCTTGTATAAAGTGTATCGTTTGAGAGTTCTGTATTTATTTTGTAGGTATTTGAGCATTGTTGGAGCAATGAGGAATATAACTCTAAGATGTATTTTTGGATCAATAAAGGAATAAGGTCAAGATTGGAGCCATAATAAGTTATGCAGAAAAAGCAACAAAATTTACTTTTCTGTCATGGATCGCTGGGTGAAAGGGGAGCGTCGCTGGGTGAAAATTTGAAGAAAATTTTGTTGAAGTCCCTGCCTTGCTCCACTGCTGCGTCGCCAGGAAAAAATAAGGAATGTCTTCGGGCGATGAATTATGGTCGCCAGGCGATGGAGGATATTTTTGATCAGTTAAGAACGTGGCTTATTCTGGGCCAAGTGAATAAGAGCTTTCGTTGGGCGATGCTTTATTTCGCTGGGCGATTCTCACAGATCAAATTTTCTTTATATTTTCCTTTTTGTTTCATTTGTTATGTGTTGTTTTTGGGAGAGATTCTTGTTCTCTCAACTCCATTCACCTTATTTTTATAGTGGGTTAGCTTAGATAACAACACTAGGGCTTTTCTTATGGATGATTGGATGTAGATTTCTCATTGACCGACTCTGACAAACCGGAAGATTTGTGGTTTATGTCTTCTCCTCTCCATGTATTTCTCTTTTGTTGGGTTTTGTATGTATTTTACTCTGAACTTATGTATATTTGCCGCCCATGGCGTTATATAAAACTTGCTTTACAAATCTTTATGAATTGTTGTGATACGGTGGCAGAACCGACTGTTTAATACTGGTTTTGCGTTTGTGTTTGCAAATTTTGCGGTAAGCAAGAGTCGCCACTGACTTTTCTTTTATTCAACAAAGAAAAGGGTGAAAAGAACAGAAAAAAGACCTTTCGAGATTTTTCTGAGTAATGGGGGTAGATCATGGAAAGGGAAGGTGTTAGTGCCCTTTCCATCCGTAGTTTTCTACGGGCTCTTAGATGCTTAGCTCATGTTTTAAAAATTGCTTGTGCTTTGTGTGTTTTAAAAATTGTTTTGAAAATTCCATAGTGCGGCGATTTGCTTTGTGATAACTCTCGTATCAGTCCTCAAGAGTGTTGACAAGGCGAATGGTTTTGAAAGTGTTTTGAAATATTTTTGTGTAGATGCAAAAAGTTGTTTTGAGCAAGCATCTAAGAACTTATCTACTTATACTCGAAAATATCGTTATTTTCTCCCTATCCTTTAGACAGTGATATCCTACTGTTAGTGAGTAGGTATCCCTATCGTTGGATGTATGAGGGACAAATGCGGGTCATTGTTATGGTCATAGAAGGCAACATATAGGGATACCTTAGCAGTTCGAAGGGACTGCCATCATATATACATAGGCAACATCGAGGGACAAGATCATTTCTCGTAGGAAACTCGAGGGAAATTGAGGGATTATGATCTTTATTATGACTTTAACTGAGGGTCTTTGCTAAGGGTATCCCTACTGTTGTACCTCAAAATTTGCCCTCCTTTTTTTCCATAAGAAATCACAGCTTCGGGCTTTTCCTGATTTTTCAGACTGGCTCAAGAATCGGTCAAACAGACTTTTCTCGTCAGTCAGACAAAATTAGGGTTTTCATGGCTCTGGAATAGTTCAAGCAGATTGCTAGGGTTTTTGGTTGAGTTTGGCTCAGGTTTTGATCAGGCAGGCGCTTCTGTGAAAATTAAGACAAGAATCAGGGTTTTGTGCGCATATTTCTCAAAAAGAATTAATTCTATCAGTGCTTCTCAATTTACTCTGAGATATGGACTGAGGCTGTTGATTGAGAATTTGCAGTGTTTGGACTTAATCAGTAAAAGAAAAGGCATGTGGATGTTTTGTTTGATTAATTGTGCAATGTTTTGGATTATTCGGAATGCCGGACGTTTATTAATTATTTCTTTTTCTAAGTCAAAATAATTAGATTTACTTCCAGTTGTTTCAATTTAAGAAATTCAAATGATTAAATAAACAGGGAATTGAAAGAAGGAATTAACTGACAAAAAGGGATTTTTATTCATATTTAATTGTTTGTTACAAATTATTATTTAAACAACTGTAAATTTATTTACATTTTGTTTCCAATGATAATGTTACAAATAATTGAAGAATAAATTGAAACTATCCTAAAATTTCCTAAGTCTTCATCTTCTATCCAATGCTCCTTTGCTCAATTATCTTTACCTGCAAAAAGAAAAGAAAAGAAGTCAAAAGCAGATAAAATAAAAAGCAGACAGTTAAAAAGATCATCATTAAAAGTGACTGGCCGGAATCAGTTGTTCCCCTCTCTGCAAATCACAAGATTTCTCTTGGTTCACAAATAGGGATGGAATGTCTTGCAATTAAAGAATGAAATGCACAAAGTTACAATTGCACAAATTCAAATTTTCAGACATACTGCATTGTCAACAAACTACATGAAATGCCAAACAAACTATGAAGTCCAAACTGAATTGCCTAACCAAATAAAAAAGGCAAACTGAATGAAACTGTCCAAAACTGTCAAAGGTACCAAGCTATCAAAAGGCTATTCAAAACTGTCAAAGAAGTACACAAAGAAGCAGAAAATCTGGAAAAAGGAGATAAGAAGTATGCAGAGGAAAACTAGTATGCAAGCAATGTTTAAATTCTCATCATTTCCCAAGCCAATGCTTTTTCAGAAAAGTACATCATAAGCAATAAAAAATGCTTAAATCTGTCAAGAGAGAGAGAGAAGAGAAAAAGGAAGCAAAGGCTTACAGGCTTAGGCTTGACAAAAGATATAAAACAAACTGTTATAGAACAGTAAAGAAGGGCAGAAAAGATCATAAAGCAAAAAAACCTCCAAACTGTAACATTGAAACACACAGTCCCGCCTCCAACACAAACAAAAGGCCAAAACCTGTTTCAACACAAGCTCAAAACCAAAACCCTGTAATAAGGCCATCCTGCACAAACCTGTAACTTCCCTCAACCAAAACACCATAGCCTAAACCATACAAGCCAAAGAGCCTGCTGAAGCCCAAGCCTTTCAAAGCTTCAAGCCTGTACATCCTGCATAAGCCTCAAACAGAAGCCAAGCCTCAAACAGAAGCCAAGCCTCAAACTGAAGCCCAAGCCTCATGCCTGCGTAAAAGCCTGAAGCCAGTAAACCTATAACCTTAAGCCTTGTAGCCTGAAGTCTGCTAAAGCCATCAACAAAACAAGCCTTCACAAGCCTCAAACCAGAAAAAAAAGCATCAAAGTATTCCATCCCAAAGTCCCTCAGAGCTAGGCTCATCACAGGGAAAGCATACAAAGCAATATTCAAGATCAATACCAATAAGCATCTCAGGGGCAAGAAGAGGAAAAGCAGGCAAACACCTAAACTCTCAGAACTAAAGAAGTTCATCACCGAGTAATACGAATCAAGGGCCATCATACAAGCATACAGGGGCAAGTGTTCACATAGACAGAAGAGGAAAAGAGAGTTGAGCTAGGTTTTCAGAATCGTCATCACAAAACCATCAAAAAAAGCAAGATACTAGACAAACCAGGGCAAATTTCCAAGCTAGCTCAACATCACGTGTTTCCCTCCGCCTGGCCGCCCAAAGCGCCTCCAAATCCACCATCCGCCTCCGTCTCCAACAAAGGTAGTACCACTTTCTTTTTTTCGTTTCACACCTCACAAGAAGCAAGTAATGATAGTTAATAATCAGAATACGAAAATAAAAAACATGCTCGAATGAAAACCTAAAAAAGCGTTGAGAGGAAACAAAGCTACCTTTTTTTTCATCGTGGCCTGAATATCCATGGAGAGAAGGGAGGTAGAGGTGGCGCGTGATAACCAGGCATGGAGGTTTGTACAGTGACTATGGCTTGAGAAATGAAGAAGACGAATAGTAATGGAGAAACGGCGCCGTTCTGTAAATCATCCAAACCCTAAATTCCTAAAGTGAAACAAACACTGAAACCCTAAACAAAAAAACATGTAAAACGTAATGGGCCTTTTCCCTATTCAGTTTGCTTAAGCCCCTTGGGAATCTGGCGTGCACCCCCCCTCTTTTCCCTTATTCTGATTAACTTGTTTGGGCCAGCATAAGTCCCTAAGCCCATTTGAATTCTCTTAACCTTTTTTGTTATATACATTTTTAAAACTAATACTTTTTTACATATCACCTTTTTTTTTTAAATAAACTAACACAATAAATTTTTTACACTAAATTTTATTAACTCTTTTATTTTCTTTTTTATAACACAATTAAATTTTATAAAATAAAATGATACACTAAACTCTTTTTATATATAAACTTTTCTTAAATTACTCTTTTAGTTAGTATAATTATAAAATACATAAAAATATAGACTTCTTTTTTTAAGGTTGAATATTCTTTTTAACTAAAACATTTTATATACATTAACATTAATACATGGAAAAAATAGAATTTCTTAAAATCATTTTCTTTTCTTTTGTTAAATTTTTTGTTTGTACATAAGTAACAAAAATACAAAAAAGAATAAATACTTACTTTTACATTAAGTTAACAATACATTAAGTTAAATATTCCACACTTGTAAATAATTACATGCATTTACACAAATACAATACACATTTTATTTTTCTTGTACATTGATACATTTACATTGCTTTATTCTTGTACATTCGATACATTTTACATTTGAGATCGCAATTCGATTTGGTTGTAAATTATTTGGACACTACTCTCCTATTAAAGTCTCATCCCCATTTGTAAATATTTGTACCCCCACTCCCGGATATTTATTTGTAATAGCGTAGACTTTAAATTCTCGCAATTTATCGCTTTCAAATATACCATGGTTAGACCTAGGGTTTGTATGTAAATAAAATCAAACGCTAGATAACCTAAATACAAGACAAATGCATGATAATAAATACACTATTCACACTTACACCCCTAGGGTAATCCCGCTTGTTGCCTTCCAAAATGGGTCATGCTTGCACGTTGAGTTTCTTTGGAAAAACAAAACAAATCAAATGATCATAGTCCCTCGATGACGCTTTCGAAAGTTGCATAATCAAAATGATCATAGTCCCTTCAAGCAAATTGCCAAAGACACTTGGCACCATTGCATTCATGGTCCATACGATGACCCGCGCCTGTCCCGTTAACATCCTAATGCAAGATTGCCCACCAAATACAATGGTGGAACAAAATTGTTAAAAGGGTTAAAACATGAGAAAAACCTTTGAGTACAATAGGGTAGACAACTCTTAGTTACTTGATCAACTTGCAAAACACGCTTGCCTACTTTTCAAAACCCCACTCCACAAACACTTTCAAAAACAAACTTCCAAAAACATTTGAAACATCTTTTTGAAAAGATACACACCTTTGTATATACTCAAACACGAGTCATTGCAATGGTTGCCTAGACAAAGCCTCTTTTTCAAAACATTTTCAACACACACACACACACCACTATTTCAAGCAATTGAAAATCAAAGGCAAGTGATCTAAAACAAGTAACTAAGAGCCCATGGATAACCATGGATGAAAAGGGTGCTAATACCTTCCCTTTTCATTATCTACCCCCCGAACCCACGAAACATCTCAAAAGGTTTTTTCCGTGCTTTTTAACCTTTCCTTAGGATAAAATAAAAGTCGGTGGCGACTCTTGCTAAACCGAACAAGTGCGAAAACAAATGCAAAACCTCAAGTCAGTTCTCCCACCGTCTCACACCTACGTTCGAGGGACATGACTATTATTTTTCCGAAGGAAACAAGTGGGGTTATCCTAGAGGTGCGAGTGTGCAAATGATTCAGTTCAGTTATTTATCTTGAAATTAGGGTTTTCTATCGTTCATTTTTATCTTCCATACAATCCTATTAATCTAAGCACTACATAAAATATAACAGCTGAAGGTATTGGCGGAAATGTAAACCTAAGCTATTACAGAGCTTTAGGGCAGTTACATAATAGTGAAGAGTACGGAAAAGAAATCCTAAAACTATTACATCCCAGAAGCAATTACATGATAAATATTAAAAAATACGGGAAAAATAAAGCTACACTATTTCAGTTGAACGCGCCTTATACACTTTATCTAGGAAAATAAAAATAAGATGAAATTAGCAAAGAAAATGTTTTGGTGATTTTAATAAAAAAATGATTTATGATAATTAATTAAATAAACTTAAAAAACCTAATTAATTTTAATTAATAAAAAATGTTAATTTTGAAAAAAAGTTAATTAAAATACCTAAAACCTAATTAATTTGAATTAAAAAAGGTTAATTTTGAAAACAAGTTAAAAAACCTAAAATTAATTAACCTCAAAATTATATTAGGTTTTTTTTTTTGTAAAAAAAGATTTGCGAAAAAAGTTTTGTGGTTAAGTGAATTTAGGGTTGGAAAAGACAAATTGGTTAGAAACCAAAAACAAACAATGAAAATGTCATGGTGGATGTTAAACTTAAAATTAAATTAAAACCTAAAATTAAATAAAAAACTTAAAGTTAAATTAAAACCTAAAATTAAATTAAAACCTAAAATTAATTATTTGAGTTTATTATGAAAAATCAAAGATTTGTGAAAAATATTAGGTTTTATGAAAAAGGTTTTAAACGGAAAGAAGAAAAATAGGTAAAATAGGTAAAGAATAAATAAAATTGAAGAAAACCAAAACCAATAGGGGTGGGTGTTGAGCCCACGCCCTTAACCTTCTCAGAATGTCTGCCTTGTCATGCATTGTTTGTTGTTATGATCCGGCCTCAGTGTTTTGTAATAAACCTGCATGAGACCATTAGATGATCTAAATTTGTAGCGTTGAATCTCATGAACACATTAAATAAATTACTATATCATGAAATACAAAGAAAACAAATATATGAAATTTTGTAATGTTAAAACCGATATGGCATGTATGAATGCTTCTACACCCTTTTGATCATGGAGATTAAACCAGCCTTATCCTTACTGGAAAATGAGATGGTTTGTCTGTAGTGAGATGGAGGTTTGTAACAAGGATGACCTGTTTGTAGTGAGATGGGGTTTGTAACAAGGATTTCAAGATTTCTAAGGTTCTTGAAAGAATTTGATATTTTGACAAGGTTGCGGCAAAAGTTTTGTTCTCGTGTCCTGTTTGTATGAAAAAAATGAGATTATATAATGAAAATTAGAGCAAAGATATGAGCTTTGAATGTGCAATTGGGCCTCCAATAACAACAAGAAATAGTGCAGATTTTTATTCACTTGAGTCTGATACGTTCCAGGCTAAATCGCAGGGACTTAAGTGCAATTTTTGAAAGTGAAATGTGAAAACAAAATGTAGCCTATATCAAGAACAAACTCCTGTCTGAAAATGGGCTCAATCGGATAAACGGTGAATTAGTTATGAATTTTTGAAGTTTCGCCTCAAACAAACTTATTTTGGGCTCCAGTGTCAACTCTGACACGTTCTTCAATAAAAAACTAGTATGGATTGGATCAGAACCCGATCTCGACTTTTGAAGAAAAGTTGTAGATCTCTGAGCCGGTAACCTTGTGTAAAAAGATGGGCCTGATCCGATACAAATTGACCGAGTTATGAATTTTAGAAGTTTCAATCCAGATGAAATAATATTCAACATTCAGGATTTTCGATGCGTCACGCGAACTCTGGGAAAAAACAAAGGCCTTTTGGATACCTTTTGAACTCGATACCTCCTGAGAAAACCTATCCAACTCAATTTTTGAAATTTTGGCGTCAAAACCAGCTCAATACGGTGAAAATCGAGCAAGTTATGATTTTCTGAACATGATGCAAATAAACTTCAGTCACAAATTTTCTGTAGGAAAATACTTGATAAATACGCATTTTTGAAGACCTTCTGATTGAAATTGGCTTCCAGCCGTGAGAGATGAAAACATATATAACATCAAGATGGAATTTTGGCCACTAGAACGGGTTCAAAATGAGCCACGATCTTCAAGTTATGAATTTTTTAATGCGTAAAAACTGCACTTTCAGCATATTTTTTCACCATATTTCTTCGATAAAAAATCGCACATTCGGAGACCTTCTTTAAAGAATTGGCTCTCGAGCCGAACCTGAATTTGAGAATATGTTATCAGGGATATCTTGGAGAAAGAACACCTGTATATGACGCGTCGGGTTGGACTTGTGAATCTTTGAACCCCGAATCATTGTGAAACGATGAACCGATCTTCAACACAGAAAATACTCTGAGAACATCCATTGGCAAAATAAACGTCACTTGTAACCTAAAAAAGCTTGCTAAATATACCTTGATTCCATAACCATAAAATCAATTATATGCATGTATGTAATAATGAAAATAAAAAGGGTAAATTTTGGGGTACAACAGCTGCCCATGTTCAATCTTCTTAAACCTGGGGATTTAGATTGACTTGTCTGCCTTTCGTGATCTGATGGTGGAAGAATACTGAACACTAGAGTGCTCAGAAATTTGCACTCACATTAAGTAACATTTTTAGTCGATGCTAATCGGGAATGGGCTTACAGATTACATTTGGAGAAGATGACTGAAAGTCGTCGAAGATGGGCTTAAAGATGTCATCCAGAGAATATGACGGAGAGTCATCGAAGATGGGCTTAAGAATGCCATCCAGAGTAGATGCTGACTTCATAAGAGGTCTCTTTATGAGGATTCCTGTTCCCGTTGTCTGAGGAGGAGTCCACTTGGGGGTGTTGATTTCTGTTGTTTTCTTGTTTGAGGAAAAATCTGTGGGGAATAGAGTCTAGGAACTTCAGTTGTCCATGGCTCTACTTCGGGGTTGTCTCTGGATTGGAGAGATGAAATTTTGCTATTTTCTGGTTGAAATCCAGGTTTCTCAGTAATTTTCTGGGGAGAATGAAATTAACTGCTATCCGGAAATGTATCAGAAGAAACCTGTGTAGGGCTGTTTCAGGATGAGTCCGTGTAAGTCTTCATCTGGAAGTGTATGAGAAGGAACCACGGTAGGGCTGTTTTAGGAGATATATGAGAGGGACCCTGGGTAAGGTAGCTTCAGGATGAGTCCTGGTAAAATTGCATCTTGAAATTGTACGAAGGAACCTGGGTAGGGTTGCCTCAGGATGACTCTGTGTAAAACTGCATCTGGAAATTCAAGAGAAGGAACCTGGGTAGGGTTGCCTCAGGATGAGTCCGTGTGAAACTGTATCTGGAAATTTAAGAGAAGGAACTTGGGTAGGGTTTCCTCAGGATGACTCCGTGTAAAACTATATCTGGAAATTGTAAGAAGGAACTTGGGTAGGGTTGCCTCAGGATGAGTCAGTGTAAAACTGCATCTGGAAATTCAAGAGAAGGAATCTGGGTAGGGTTGCCTCAGGATGAGTCCATGTGAAACTACATCTGGAAATTCAAGGGAAGGAACCTGGGTAGGGTTATCTCAGGATGAGACTGTGTAAAACTGCATATGGAAATTCAAGAGAAGGAACCTGGGTAGGGTTTCCTCAAGATAAGCCCGTGTAAAACTGCATTTGGAAATTCAAGAGAAGGAACCTGGGTAGGGTTGCCTCAGGATAAGTCCGTGTAAAACTACATCTGGAGATTGTGAGAAGGAACCTGGGTAGGGTTGCTTCAGGATGTGTCCGTGTAAAACTTCAGAAGGAGGGAGAAGGAACCCGTGTAAGATTGCTTCATGAATATCCCGTATAAAGCTGTATTTGGAAGTCAGAAGAAACCCGTGTAAGATTGCTTCATGATGAATTTTTTAATGATTTTTGAGTCAGAGATGAATTTTTTATGAATTTTTGAAGTTTAAAACAATTAAATCAGAAATAAAAAATAAACTCAAAAAAAATGTGGACCATTTGATCATTGTCAAAATGCATTAGTTAGCTAATCCAACGGATCAGACGTGTTGTACATATCATGGTCTTCAAGAAATAACGCATGTGATAAATTATTAAACAAATATGAAAAAATGTGTGGCAATTTGTCATTGGTTGAGGACAGACACGTAGGTCGTCTTCAAGCTCCTTCCACATGATTTGCAGGTTCATGAAATGGAAAAAATGGAGCTCGAGACCGGTGTCATTTGCTTCGTCTCTTCAAGACAATTCCAATGGTACCCTCGCGCCAAATTTATATTTTCCATAACTTAGTCGATTTGGAAAAAACCATGGGAATTTTTTTGAAAAGGGATTTGAAAACAGACATATCAAACCAGTTACAGTTCAAAACAAAGGATACCACGAGCATCAGAGAACCAAATGCTACATTCTAGCAACAAAATTGAGACGAATTGGTGGGGAAAACTACATGTTCGAACTCAAAGATGAAGCTTTGAAACTTGATTCAGGTCATGATTCTTGAAAGTAAGAGTATTGTTAGCTTCAGAGGACCAATGCCGTCAAAGGACCAAGACAAGACAACTTGAGTCAGAGGCTATGACCCACTCGACATGGTGAGCTTGATTATTGTAGAAGGACCTTCAGTGATACGAAAGTTCTTCAATCAAAGCTGCAAATTTCAACTTTTGACATTTTCTTCTTTACCCTGCGAGATCCTTGAAAACATTGCATGCATGCCATTTCATAACAGGTCTTCCAGTACAGGTTTCTCATCTTTTTGCTGTTTATTTCAGAAAAAGAAATGGCCCTTGAACAAACAGTAAAAGACCTTCAATCTCAAAACACTCAGTTCCAACAAATGTTCATGGCTTTGGCTCAGGGGCAGGAAGAACTGAAAGCTCTCGTCATCAAAGAGAAGAAGAAGGCAAAGAAACCGGTTGGCATCTTGAATATGGGAAGAAGACTCAGAGGACCGGTTAAACGAGCTCTAGATCTCACAACTCCATCAAACAAAGGGGATAATCATGAGGAAGTCAACAACCCCGAGGCTACTGAAGAAGAAGCTGATTACTCTGAGGAACAATATCCTCCTGCTGACCGTTGTACCCCAATTTTCCCCCCTAAGATCCCTTCATCATACCATGTTGATTCCATCACAACAAGATCACATTAGGATTCTTGGTTCCCCTCCCTATATTTAGCTTTGCTCTTTGAGGAATCACCAAGCACCTTGACTTGTGTTCTTTTATGATCATGAATATTTTTTGTCTTGATTTCTTCTCTTAATTAATAAAATGCAATGTTGGTTTGTCTTGCTTGTTACTCATGTAGGTAAAGGCAATGATATTTAGCAAGTTGCTCCATGAGTTTATGATTTTATTTCCATGCCCTAGTCAATAAATCTTGAGAAGTTCAAACCTAGCCATTGGATTTGTTTTGGAGGAAATGGCATGGCAAGGTTATTTTGGTTCACCACATTTCAAGATTATCAAATTTGGTTCAAAAGTACAAGAGATTGATTGGAAAAGTTGTCATGCTTGGACAAGGCTTTGTTCCCATTGGTCACAAATGCATATTTCTATCAATTCTCAAGATATGGAAGTGGTTGTGGTTGCTATGAGTTCTCATTATCATCCTTAAAAACTTATATTTACAAATCATTTGTGTTGGTACAATAAGTTTGTTCAAAATTGTCAAAGTTCCTCAAGGCATTTTTCTTGATCTAGGAGCTAGGGTTATGAACTTCAAAGAAGCATATCTCGCTCATATTTTGGTATTTTGGAGTGATTCCAAAGACATCCTTATCTTCAAAGGGTTATCAACAAATCACTTCAAAAGTTCCAAGGATTTTTCATGTGGAAGAAACTTGATGATGAAGAAAGATTACAAGTCCTCCAGATGAACCCCAATTTTCCTATGCGTGACTTCAAATGATCATAACTTGGTCAATTTTTATCACCTTGAGCCCACTCGTTTTCCACAATGATCTCGAGGATGTGAAATTTATTCCTTCTTTTATGTGCAAAGTGAGAAAATGGATGGAAGATTCCCTAAGGATACAAAAGATTATAAGTTATTTCATGATTTTTTCCAACTTCAACAATCCATAACTCTCTCATTTTTTGGAAATTTTAGATGGTTCAAGTTTCAAAATGTCATTTAAGAGGTCTATTTCATTCCATCTTTTTTGGTCAAGAGAAAATTCCAAGAGGAAGGCCATATATCGATGCAAATCATTATAGGTCACTTTTGAAGAAAAACTTGAAATATTTCGAAGTATGGAAAGTCAATCTTTTTCCCCCAACTTTGACTCAATGCAACTTTAAACTCAAGCATACATTTGATTCCATTATTTTTCCATTGCAAAGCTTGTAACCTCATCTTTCTAAAGCATCAAGAATCATGTCTTAAGACCCATTGAGCTGAGAATTCCATTGGATTGAACTTATTAACTTGGAACTGAAGTTTCCCCATAAGTCAGAATTTGAAGTCTTTGTTTTGGCTTCTAATTAAAGGTTTTATACGCGTTTATGCCTCTAAACATGTTTAGTGAAGTTCCAGAATTGATTAGCACAACAAAACGTGCATTTTGGATGAGTTTTGATCAAATTGGAAGTCACATTTTTCTTGTTTGCAACTTCACATGATTTCCCTCCAAACTTCATCATTTCACACGCTTGGACATTTCATTTGATTCCCTATAAATAGAGGGTCATCCCCCATTCATTTCTCAAGCTTTGATAGCCAGAATCACCCTTCCAAACTTGTTCCATAACTAAAAAATTTTCTACTTCGAAATCTGCTTTCGAGCCTTTGTCAATCCAATTTTTCCATCAATTCACCTTTCTTGATCTTCCCTGAAGTTAACCATATAATTACATTCAAGAATCGTGCCTTAGATTGCTCCATAAAAGTCCAGTTTCAGAGCCCTACAACTCAACTCCAATAGGTAGATTCCTTCATCAATTCTTCAAAACTTTTATATCATTGTGATGCTCTCATTGCTATGGTTCTAGTCGCAACACTTACTTTCATCTGGAAACTTGTTTTGACCACGAAATTTCAAATCCCTTCTCAAAACATTCCTTCCAATTTGCTTGAGCTACAGTTTATATAAATTTGTCGCGAATGTGTGGTTGTCTTCGTCTTGAAGATACGAAGCGAATGGCATAGGTCTGAGCTTTTGATTTTACAATTTGAGAGACCAGCAAATCACATTGGTTGGAGGTTGAAGATGACCAATGTGTCATCTTCCAACCAATGATAACACGCCACTTGTATTTTTTGAAATTTGATTTAATTTATGATGCAATGCATTATCCACTAAAGTCCATAACATGCACAACGCGCTAGGTCCACTTGATCTGTTTACTAATGCGTTTTGACATTGATTAGATGGCCCATATTTTTTTGATTTTTCTTTTCTTTTCTGATTTTTATATTTATTCATTTTAAATTTCAAAAAATCATAGAAAATTCATTTTTAGTCCAAAATATCTGAAAAATATTTTTGATTTTTCTCTTTCTGATTTTTACTTTTTCACAATTTTATTTTGTGTTTTGGTATTTTTTTAAAATAAATTTTCACTTTATTTGATTTGTTTTAAATGTTTAAAAATACTTTTATGCATTTTTAAATTCTGAAAAAAATATGGAATGATTCAATGATATTGTGACAAATATTGGTGACTTCACTTATTTTTTATTTCTGACTTTAGTATTTTTTATCATTTTTGGTTTATTTTACTCATTTATTTTAATTTTAAAAATAGTTTCTGACTTTAAAAAATTACCAAAAAATTTATAAAAATATTTGAGTCCACTTCTGATTTTTTCTATGGTCTTACTTTTTATTTCTTGATTAATTTGAATATAGTTTATACTTTTATCCCTTATTTCTATTTTAAATATTTCTAAAACCTTTTTTAATGTATATATTAAAATGAAATATTATTTTGTGGCTAATCTTGGGTTGAATTTTTTATCATGAACTTTAATAACATCATTCGATCCATGGTGTTGAGTTTAACTCCATAAAAATGGATGAATGATTTTAATAATAGTTTGATTAAATTTTAATTCATATGTGGTTTGTATATTCTTCCCCACCCCTCTTCATCTCTTCCCTTATTGCACTAAGTGTTATTGGAGCATGATCTCTATATCATGTCTCAAAAAAAATGGTGCATAGATTGCTATTGATCAGCCTCAAAATAAGTGTGACTTCTACATAAGTCCACTTACGATTGCTTAACATAGCGCTAAATTTTGTCCCGATTCGAATAAACGATCATTCGTGGACCAAACCTATGTTTGCAAGCCCAAGTATGTTAATTTGATATCTTTGATCCAATAAACTTGAGATTCATTGTGTGGAGGCTTTGGTTCTACCAATCCTCTAATGGATCTACATCACTTTTGGTCAACGCAGATCACTTAAATATCGTTGATCATTAAATGGTACTTTTGGTGAAAATGCATGCACACCTCTGTGAATTCAGCTATTATACGCATGACCATGCCGATTGTGCTATTTGTAGTACCGACATATAGGGTTGCGAGAAGATAAAGGCTGCATTACAGGAGATGATGGATGAGGGCTTAACCCATATAATTAGGCCTAGGGTAGAGTATGAAGAGGAAGTGAATATGGTTTCTGGATGTCCTGGTGAATTCAGAATTTTCGATGTGGAGTACTTGAATGAGGATCTCGTGCAATTGCATGCTACCTTCTGCCGTACTGCTGGTCAGATGGAACACCAATATGGGTCTTGCATAGTTTTCTGTCGAGACCCCCGAGGATGTTCAATTGTAAGGGAATGTGTTCAGTTTCTGTTAGACAATGGGACTATCAAGATCACAGGTTAGAGAGATGATTATCATGAGGTTGATATGGTTGAAGTTTGTTTAATGGAAGAGAGTCAGAGGAAGATTATGCCTCCGCGGATGAGTATTTCTCTTCAGACGAAGATTTGTTTGCCAGAAATGACTTTGTGATGCCTGATTGTATCGAGGAAGGGGTAAACATTATTGTACCTTGTTTTGGTGCACCCGCTCATCTTGAAGTGGAGTACCATAGCAAACCAGTTGTTACCCCATTGGTAATTAGTCTGCCAGCTCCTATTCCCTATACATCAGATAAGGTTGTGCCTTACAAATACAATACTACAATCTTAGAAGATGGGGTGGAAGTTCCCATCCAGCCAATGCCTGATATTGGAAATATAGCTGAAAATAGCAGGGTGACCCGTAGCGGTCGTGTGTTTGCGCTGGTTGTCCTAAGAGATGTTGTTGCTGGAAAGAAAATTGATGAGAATGATGAGCCTAAGAAGGCTATATGAGAGACTAGTGGAGCTACATTAGAGAAAGAATTGGATGATATTTTGAAGATAATTAAGATGAGCGACTATAGAATTATAGATCATCTACTACAGACTCCTTCAAAGATATCCATCCTAGCTTTATTGATGAACTCCTCTGCTCATAGAGAATCATTGATGAGAGTACTAGTCCAAGCTTTTGTGGAGAGTGACATGCCATTAGATCAATTTAGCAGCGTAATTGGAAACATTACGTCATGTAATAACTTGAGTTTTTGCGATGATGAGTTACCAGATGAAGGGAGGAATCATAACCTGGCCCTCCACATATCTATGAACTGCAAGAATGATTCGATGTCCAATGTGCTAATTGATAATGGATCCGCGCTGAATGTTATACCGAGGAGTACTCTCATGAAGTTAAAGTATCAAGGAGCACCTATGCGCCCAAGTGGCATCATTGTGCAGACATTTGATGGGTCGAGGAAATATTTCATCGGTGAAGTGGACTTACCCATCCATATAGGACCACATTTGTTCCTGATAACCTTCCAGGTCATGGATATTATTCCCGTATATAGTTGTTTTCTAGAACGGCCATGGATACACGAAACAGGTGTTGTCACTTCAACTCTGCATCAGAAGCTAAAGTTTGTGCGTGAAGGGAAGGTAGTGATCATAAACGGGGAGCAGGCATTGTTGATATCCCATCTATCCTCTTTCAGTATTGTAGAAGCGGATGAGGCTGATTTCGGAACCCAGTTCCAAGCCCTATCCATTGACAACATAAGGAGAAATGAGATTCTGTGGTTTTGCTGATTGATGCACAACGAGTTGCGCGCAATGGTCATAATATAGTTTGGGGACGACTTATGGATCCACCTGTGAACAAGAACAGAGCTGGTTTGGGTTTCTCTTCGAAGATTGGAAAAGGCGAAGGTTTGAATTCAAAGTGTACTGTTAACAGTTATCAGGATGTTTTCTGCAGCGGAGGCTACCTCCATCCTATTGGTTATGGAATTAATGCTATCGAAGAGGATAAAGTAGTGCATGAAGTACCGAATTATGTGACGCATGGAGTCCGAGTTCAGAACTGGGTCACCATTGATGTTCCTTCTTTCATACATGTTTCAAAGTAATTTTTCTTGTTAATTTGTTTCTTTCTTTTGAAAAGCTTTCACTCTGCCCAAGGTGGAAGTATTAATGTTGTAGGGCTTATCTGTTTGCTATGACTTTTAAGATCATTAATAAAAGTTGTCTTTGCTTCCCAAATTATGTCTTTATTTTTTGCTTTTTCTTGGGAAATGGTAATAAAAAAAACCTTTCAAAATAAATAATAACTGAAAATTAATCTGCATGATCACTTGTTATATGTGTCAGTTTCTAAAAGCAATCATAAATCATATGTGCAGATTAACTAAAAAACCCGTTGAATACAATGACCCTGCACCCTCTCCCAAATTTGAATGTCCTGTGTTTGGGGCTGAAGGAGAAGATTATGATGAGATTCCAGAAGAGGTCTCACGGTTTCTTGAGCATGAGGGAAATACCATTCAACCATATAAGGAGCCTTTAGAAGTGATTAATTTGGGTTCAGAAGAAGATCCGAAGGAAGTCAAGATTGGAGCATCGTTGCATCCTGATGTGAAGAGCGGGTTGGTTGAGTTGTTGAAAGAGTATGTGGATATTTTTGCTTGGTCTTATCAAGATATGCCTGGGCTAGATACATATATTATCGAGCATCGTTTGCTGTTGAAGCCCGAGTGTCCGCCAGTTAAACAAAAGTTGAGAAGAACCCACCCACATATGGCAGTAAAGATCAAAGAGGAGGTCCTAAAACAGATTAATGCTGGTTTTCTTGTGACGTAAGTGTATCCTTAATGGATTGCCAATATTGTCCCAGTACCGAAAAAAGATGGAAAAGTCCGCATGTGCGTAGATTACAGAGATCTAAATAAAGCTAGTCCAAAAGATGATTTTCCATTGCCTCACATCGACATGTTAGTGGACAGCACAGCAATATTCAAGGTATTCTCATTCATGGACGGATTTTCCGGGTATAATCAAATAAGAATGGCTCTAGAGGACATGGAAAAAACAATGTTTATCACACCCTGGGGAACATTCTGTTACAGAGTGATGCCCTTCGGGTTAAAGAACGCTGGTGCAACGTACCAGAGGCCTATGACAACCCTATTCCATGATCTAATGCACAAGGAAATCGAAGTATATGTTGATGATATGATTTCTAAATCCCAGACTAAAGAAGGGAATATAGAAGATTTGTTGAATTTGTTTCAGCGTTTGAGGAAGTATCATCTCCGCTTAAATCCAAATAAATGCACCTTCGGTGTTAGATCGGGGAAATTGTTGGGTTTCATTGTTAGCCAGAAAGGAATTGAAGTTAACCCTGATAAAGTCAAAGCAATTCAAGAAATGCCAGCACCAAAAACTGAAAAGCAAGTCAGGGGTTTCCTCAAGCGTTTGAATTATATTTCCAGATTTATTTCCCACATGACTGCAACATGTGAACCGATCTTTAAGTTGTTAAAGAAAGATCAAGGTTGTGTGTGGATGGATGACTTTCAAAAGGAATTTGAGAGTATTAAATAATACCTGCTTGAACCTACTATCTTGCTCCCTCTCGTAGAAGGAAGACCGTTGATTATGTATCTAACGGTGTTAGATAAATCCATGGGTTGTATTCTGGGACAACAGGATGAAACAGGGAAGAAAGAGTTCGCCATTTATCATCTCAGCAAAAAGTTCATTGATTGTGAGTCGCGGTATTCCATGCTAGAAAAGACATGTTATGCTTTTGCCTGGGCGGCAAAGCGTTTGCGTCAGTATATGTTGAATCATACCACTTGGTTGATCTCCAAAATGGATCCAATCAAGTATATTTTTGAAAAGCCTGCTCTTACTGGGAGAATCTCCTGATGGAAGATGTTGTTATCTGAATATGATATCGATTACCGCACTCAAAAGGCTATTAAAAGTAGTGTGTTGGCAGATTACCTTGCTCACCAACCGGTAGAAGATCGCTAGTCTGCAGAATATGAATTCCCCGATGAGGATGTGATGTTTTTGAAAGTGAAAGATTGTGATGAACCATTGCCTGAGGAAGGCCCTGACCCTGAATCTCGTTGGAGTGTGATTTTTGATGGAGCAGTGAATGCTTATGGTAAAGGAATTGGTGATGTGATTGTCACTCCTCATGGATCGCAAATTCCTTTTACTGCAAGGTTAACATTTTATTACACTAATAATATGGCAGAATATGAGGATTGCATCATGGGTCTTGAGGAAGCTATTGATCTCAGAATCAATATTCTAGATGTGTATGGTGATTCAGCTTTGGTAATAAATCAGATAAAAGGAGAATGGGACACTCGTCATCCTGGCTTAATCCCTTACAAAGACTATGCAAGAAGATTGCTACCCTTCTTCAATAAAGTTGAATTCCATCACATCCCTAGAGATGAAAATCAAATGGCGGATGCTATGGCAACTCTGGCTTCCATCTACCAAGTGAATACTTGGAATGATATACCCCGAATTACAGTTCGACGACTGGATAGGCCCGCTCATGTGTTTATGACAGAGGAGGGAGTAGATGAAAAGCCTTGATATTATGATATCAAGCATTTTCTTCAGACTCAGGAATACCCGATTGGTGCGTCGAGGAAAGATAGAAAGACACTGAGAAGATTGGCAGGCAGTTTCTTCCTCAGTGAAAATGTGTTATACAAGAGAAATTATGATAAGGTCTTGCGCAAATGCATGGATAGACATGAAGCAGACATGTTGATGCATCAGATTCATGAAGGTTCATTTGGCACTCATGCTAATGGACATATGATGGCTAAAAAGATGCTAAGGGCAGGTTATTATTGGTTGACAATGGAATCTGACTGTTACAAATTTGCAAAGAAGTGCCATAAATACCAAGTTTATGCAGATAAGGTCCATGTTCCTCTGACACTTCTAAATGTGATTTCCTCCCCATGGCCTTTCTCTATGTGGGGGATTGACATGATTGGGATGATAGAACCCAAAGCTTCGAATGGGCACCATTTTATCTTAGTAGAAATTGACTACTTCGCCAAATGGGTAGAGGCTGCTTCATATGCCAATGTTACCAAACAGGTGGTTGTGCGTTTCATCAAAAATAATCTTATATGCCGGTATGGTGTGCCGAGCAGAATCATCACCAACAATGGCTCGAATTTGAATAACAAGATGATGACAGAACTGTGTGAATAATTCAATATTGTCCATCACAATTCGTCTCCATACAAGCCAAAGATGAATGGGGTTGTTGAAGCTACTAATAAGAATATCAAGAGAATTATCTAGAAAATGGTTGTTACTTATAAGGATTGGTATGAAATTCTCCCTTTTTCTCTGCATGGATATCGAACATATGTCTGCACTTCAACAGGAGCAATCTCGTTCTCCCTGGTGTATGGAATGGAAGTTGTACTCCATGTCGAGGTAGAGATTCCCTCGTTGCGTGTAATAATGGAAACCAAGTTGACAGAGGCTGAATGGGTCCAGAACAGGTTTGACCAATTGAATTTGATTGAGGAAAAGAGAATGACAACTTTAGTACATGGGCAGTTATATCAGAGAAGAATGAAGAAAGCTTTTGATAAAAAGGTCAAACCTCGTGAATTCAGAGAAGGCGACCTCGTGCTCAGGAAGATCATGTCTTTTAACGCTGATTCTAGGGGCAAGTGGACTCCCAATTTTGAAGGCCCGTATGTTGTCAAGAAATCCTTATCTGGTGGTGCATTGATTCTTGAAACTATGGATAGCAAGGAGTTCCCGTGTCCCATGAATTCTGAAACAGTCAAGAAATACTTCGCCTAAAGAAATAAAAGAACAGCTCGCTAAGTTGAAAACCCGAAAGGACGACTTAGGCAAAAAGGAGTGTGTCGGTAGGCCGAAAACCCGAAAGGACGGTCTAGGAAAAAATTAGAGACATAAACAGAATAAATTTCCCGCTAAGTTGAAAACCCGCAAGGTAAGCTTAGGCAAAAGTTAGGGATTCTCTTGGCAAGTAACTACGTCAGACAAGACTTGATCGTTGAAGCAACAATCTTCTCGGATCCTGACCATACTCAAACAAAAGCTACTGCTCAGGATTTCAAAAGTTGATAGGGGGAATAGTGGTCATTGTATCTTAATGTATCTTTTCCATTATATATTACCTTTTCCCAAACTTTGTAATCATCCATGGAGGCTTGCCATTTGCGGACTACCATTCTATTAAAGAAATTCGAGCTTTTACCCAATTCTTTGTGTTCTTATTTTATTTATCTTGCAAAGACTCCATTTATTACTGATAATAACTTTCAAAGCAAAAAGATTAAAAAGAAAAATTGACTTTTCAAAAAAAGAGGAGAGATTTTTACAATTCAATTTACTTTGAGATTTGTGATGACACAATGACAACAAAAAATGGTGATCCCAGGAATGAACAAACTCCGGTTGTTTTGAGAAGATTTAATTCCTTCTTGAAGGTTCTCTTAGGTCATTTTTCTGGTATGTGCATGATTTTTATATGTTTCTCAGATAGTTAAAGACGATAACAATCAGTGTAAGACGCAGTATTGGGTTCGTGATCCCATTGGCTCAAGTCAAGTCTTGGTTCACTTTTGATTTTGGGTTTACATGGTCATAAGCCTTTGTCCCAGATTCCCCAACAAAGTCTTTCCTCATATGATGAAAGGTTTTATTCCCTTGGTATGCTGAGGTGTGTCTCTTTCTGCAGTATTGGCATTATTGTTGGTATCTTTTTTCCCAGGCAACTAGACCAGGGCAGTATCTTTTCTGAGAAGTGTTGAAATGATTATCAACCTTTGGGTTTTCACCCACCAAGTGCTGGGTTGGATTTAAAATCCCCATTGGTTTGACCTCTTTCCATATTGATGACTTTTTGATTCCCCGGGAAGGCTATCCCAGGGCATCTTTTGTTGGAATAAGTGTTCATGATGTAAAGTGTCGATCTGCATCTTTCTCAAGGGAGGTAGGCTTGAATTCCCCAGTGAGGTCTGTTTGTTTCGGTGTCAGTCTTCTTTATTTAAGGTTGGTCTTGCAATCTCCAGTAGGTGTGTTACTTTTGAAGAAAAAAATGGTTTCTCTGATGAAGCCGGAAGGAGGGTGTTCTATCTCGGTATCTGTTTATTTTTCTATCTCCAAATTATATTTCTCTTTAGTAAAGTTAAAGGCAGGCAATAGGTTTGGTTTCCGCAGCTGGCTTTTACCTTTCTTGGAATGATCTTTCTGGTTAAAGTTTAACCAAGCGTTGTTAGCACCTGAGCCGGTTTTATTTGTTTGTTCCTACTGTTTGTGTATTTGTTTTACCAGCATATACATGATAACACTCATACATTCATACATACATCATGCATGGATAAAATATACAAATCATTGTTCATTGACATTGTGTTATGACCTTCCTGTAGCGCTCTTTGCTTAGATGGATTTGGTTTTCCCTCTTGAGTTTATTTCTCAAAGGATGTATCTTCATTGGTTGTCTTGCTCTAGTTTATTTATGATTTGGATATGTGGTTGCATGACAATATTATTTACTTTGGATTTATGAAAACTTCAAGTTTTGGTTTTTGCATTTATTTTGCACGAGAAGACTTTATCTCCTCAGCAGGAATATCATGGCATTTCCTTGAGAAGTCATATTTCTATCCCTAGAAAGTCATTTCTTTTTTCAATTCTCTATGACAACAAGTAACAAGTCTCTTTATTTGAGATGGCTTATGTTTTACCCTTTCCAGGAAGATTCCCTTGGTTAAAGAAGAAGTTGAGACCCGTTCTAGGCGAAACACCAGAATTTTGGGGAAAACTTGATATATTTTCTCTTTCTACCTTCAGTGAACGTTGGTAGGACATCGGCAGTGAACGTCAGTGTTTATTATCTTTTTTCTATCTTCAGTGAACGATGATAGTTCATCGTCAGTGAACGGAGATGATATGATATTTTCTCTTTCTACCTTCAGTGAACGTTGGTAGGACATCGGCAGTGAACGTCGGTGTTTATTATCTTTTTGCTATCTTCAGTGAACGTTGATAGTTCGTTGTCAGTGAACGACGATGATATGATATTTTCTCTTTCTACCTTCAATGAACGTTGGTAGGACATCGGCAGTGAACGTTGGTGTTTATTATCTTTTTGCTATATTCAGTGAACGTTGATAGTTCATCGTCAGTGAACAGCGATGATATGATATTTTCTCTTTCTACCTTCAGTGAACGTTGGTAGGACATCGGCAGTGAACGTCGGTGTTTATTATCTTTTTGCTATCTTCAGTGAACGTTGATAGTTCATCGTCAGTGAACAGCGATGATATGATATTTTCTCTTTCTACCTTCAGCGAACGTTGGTAGGACATCGGCAGTGAACGTCGATGCTTGTTATCTTTTTGCTATCTTCAGTGAACATTGACAGTTCATCGTCAGTGAACGGCGATGATATGATATTTTCTCTTTCTACCTTCAGTGAACGTTGGTAAACTATCGGCAGTAAACGTCGATGCTTGTTAACTTCCTCTCTGATTTAATTCTTTTGGTCCACCAGTGATTTATTTTTCTGGTGGGGTTTCTCCTTTGTCTCTTCATTTTTGTGGCATCCCCAGTGATACTTTGCGTCTCTTTGGTATTGTTCATATGCATTCATATACATAAGCATTTGCATGGCATCTTAGGGCCAAAAATAAGGTTTGATTTATATTTAAGTATCTTCGATCATGTCAACATGAAGATTTTCAACCTTCGTATCTCTGGATAAAAGAAACTTAAATAAGGGCAGATCTTGTACCCCAATTTTTGCCCCTAAGATCCATTCATCATACCATGTTGATTCAGTCACAACAAGATCACATTAGGACTTTTGGTTCTTATCCCTATCATTTAGCTTTGCTCTTTTTGATGAATTACCAAGCACCTTGACTTGTTTTTCTTTTGTGATCATGAATATTTTTCTTAGATTTTTCTTTTATTAATAAAATGCAATGTGGTTTTGCCTTACTTGTTAATAATGTAGGTAAAGGCTATGAGGTTTAGCAAGTTGCTCCATGGGTTCATGAGTTCCATGCCCTAATGAACATAGCTTGAGGAGTTCAAACCTCACCATTGAAGTTGTTTTGGAAGAAATGGCATGACAAGGCTTATTTTGGTTCGACATATTTCAAAGTTATCAAAATTGATTCAAAAGTACAAGGGGTTGAGGGAAGAAGTTGTCATGATTGGACAAGGTCTTGTTCCTATTAGTCACAAGAGCACATTTCTATCAAATTTCAAGATATGGAAATGGTTTTAGTGGCTATGAGTCCTCATCATCATCCGCAACAACTTCTATTCACAAAGAAATAATTTTGGCACAAGAAGTTTGTTCAAACTTGTCAAGGTTTCTCAAAGCATTCTCTTGATCTAGAGGCTAGGGTTTTGAACTTCGAAGGAGCATATCTTGCTCACCTTTTGGTATTTTTGAGTGATTCCAAATACATATTTCTCTTCAAAGAGTTACCAACATATCACTTCAAAATTTCCAAGGAGTTTTCATGTGGAAACAACTTGGTGAAGAAGAAATATTACAAGTCATCCAGATATATCCCCAATTTTCTATATGTGACTTCAAATGGTCATAACTTAGTCAATTTTTATCACCTTGAGTCCATTATTTTTCCATAATGATCTTTAAGATGTGTACTTGTTTCCTTCTTTTATGTGCAAAGTGAGAAAATGGATGGAAGTTGCCTTAAGAATGCAAAAGATTATAGGTCATTCCATGCTTTTTGGCCAACTTCAACAAGTCATAACTTGCTCATTTTTTGGAGATTTTTAGTGGTTCAAATTTCAAAATGTCACTCAAGAGATCTACCTCATTCCATAGTTTTTTGTCAAGAGCAAATTCTAAGTGGAAGGCCATGTTTGGATACAAAAGATTATAGGTAATTTTTGAAGAAGAATTTAAATATTTCTAAGTATGGAAAGTCAATTCTTTTTCTTCAACTTTGACTCCATGTAACTTTCAGATCAAGCATCCATTTGATTCCATTCTATTTTCATTGCAAAGCTTGTAACCTCATCTTTCCAAATCATCAAGAATTATGCCCTAAGACCCCTTGAGTTGGAAATTCCATGGATTTGAATTTGGTAACTTGAAACTGAATTTTTTCACAAAGTCAGGATTTTGAAATCTTTGTTTTGGCTTCTAATCACAAGTTTTGCATGCGTTTTTGTTTCTAAACATGATTAGCAACTCTCCAGAAGTGATTAGAATCATGAAACGCACGATTTAGATGAGTTTTGATCAAAATTGAGTCACACTTTCTTCATGATGCAGACCCACACGAATTCCCTCCAAAACGCATCATTCGCTCTTCCTCTTGATCCCATTTGCTTTCCTATAAATAGAGGGTCATCCCGCATCCATTTTCCCAAGCTTAGAGAGCCAAGAACACCCTGCTAAAACTTCACACGAACCCACTTTTGTTGAAATCAGTTTTTGAAATTTAAGCTTCCTTTTCCAAAATTGTTTGTGCATTCATCATCCTTGAGCATCATACAAACTCTCCAGCACTTAAACCAATTAAAATGACCCATAATTCAAGCTACAGAAGTCCAGTTTCAGAGCTTCCTACTTGAACTTCAAAAAGGTATAATTCTCCACCATTTGGATCCAAATCAAACACTAATATGTTCTACTCCTTTGTCTGATTCTAATGATGCTTACAATTTTTAAATCCATTGAGATTTGAGAGAGAAATCACAAATTGAAGGTGCTCACTATTTTTTGAGTTTTTGATTCATAGCTCTCTCTATACCTTATATAAATTTGGCACGATGGTTGTGTTAGAATCGTCTTAAAGAGACGAGTTCAATGATGCTAGCCAGGGATCCTAATTTTTCCATTTGAAGGATCTCACAAAATCTCCATTGCAGGATGTCTGGAGGTTAAAGGTGATGACATGTCTCGTCTCAGCCAATGATAGTGTGCCAAGCGTTTTAATTTCATTGGTTGCCCTTTTTTTGATCCCATGTGTATTTCACTAAGATCCATATCAAACACAGCGCGTCTAGTCCATTGGATTAGCTTACTAACGCGTATTGACTATGATCTGATGGTCCACATCTTTTTGGTTTTATTTTATTTTCTAATTTTATATTTTATTTGATTAAATTTTCAAAAATTCATAACTCTTTTATTTTTTATCCAAAAATTATGAAAAAAATTCACAAAAATACTTTGAATTATTTCTAATCTCATGAATTTTTTCACATTTTTATTTTAACATTTGGTATTTTTTATATTTTTTGTATTATTTTCTTTCTTTTAATTACTTAAAAAAATACTTTTTGACATTTTTTAATTATGGAAAAATTCATAAATATTATTTTGCATATTTTTGACTTTCGGAATATTTTATGGAATTTTATGTTGAGGTTTAATATTTTTGATTTATTTTATGTTTGTTTTAGCAATTTTAAATAGTTTAAAAATAGTTTCTGACTTTTAAAAATTACCAAAATTTGTATAAAAATATTTGGATCCATTTCTGATTTTTCTATGGCCTTATTTTTCATTTCTTGATTAATTTGAACATAATTGATATTTTTCCTCATTATTTTCTATTTTAAAACATTTTTAACCCTTTTATTGTATATATTAAATATATTATTATTTTGTGATTATTTTCTGGCTGTCTTGAGTTGATTTTTTAATCATGACTTTATTAACATCATTAGATCTTGGGGGTTGAGTTCAACTCCACCAAAATGGATGAATGATTTTAATAATAGTTTGATTAAATTTTTAATTCAAAAGTGGTTTATTTCTCTTTTTGCCCTAATCCTCTTCATCTCATCCCCTTCTTATTGTACTAAGTTTTGTTGGAGCATGATCTCTATATCATGTCTCAAAACAAATTGTGCATAGATTGCTATTAACTGGCCTCAAAATAGGTGTGACTTCTATATAAGTCCACTTACGATTGCTTAACATAGCGCTAAATTTTGTCCCGATTCGAATAAATGATCATTCGTGGCCCAAACTTATAATTGCAAGCCCAAGTATGTTAATTTGATCTCTTTGATCCAATAAACTTGAGATTCATTGTGTGGAGGCTTTGATTCTACCAATCCTCTAACGGATCTACAACACCTTTGGTCAACGCGAATCACTTAAACATTGTTGATCATTAAATGGTACTTGTGAGAATTCCAAATGGATGATATACTTGACAAAAAGCAATTGCAGCTTGTTGTGTGGAGGCTTTGGTCCTACCAATCCTCTAATGAGTTCCAAATGCAAGTTTCAAGATGGTCATCCAACTAACCACTAATTATTGACTTGTTTTATCTTTTGCTTTTATTCTTTTTATGCTTTATGTACTATTTATTTTTTTAGCATTTACATTTCATGCCATTTTCATCTTTGCTCATTTGAGAATTTATTTTCTTGTCATTTTTACTTTGCTCACTTGAACTTTTCTTTTCCTTTCTTAAGATACTTAATAATCAACATAAACCCTAAAAAACTCTTAATGGTACTTGGACTATTTGGTTACTATCCTTGGCATGATGGAGTATGGGATTGTTTCTTGGACTTAGGATTAGAAACCTTGGCCTATCTTGGAGACCTTGTGATCTTATCTGATTATTTTTTCCGGAGTTCTTGAGGTTTACCTCAAGAAATTGTGTTGCTTGTTTGATTTTTTATGTGCAGGTTTTTTTGTGTGATTACATTCCCTGTTTGTAATCTGGAGTTCATCCGTATACAGCCGTTACTCTACCCAATTTTTGTGAAGACTTAATAAACTTGAAGAGGTCTAGTATCTTTGATTGCTTGGTTTCAATCCAAAGAATGAGAATTCTATCTTGGCTCATAATGTCAAGCTTTGGCTTCTTGTTGGTTAGATGGACCTTATCCTTAGCTTTTACCTTATGCTTTAGGATAGCCCCTTCTTCTCCTCCCATTTTCTTTTATTTCAAAAATCTTCTCCCTCCTTTTGAAAACCCTTCTAGTTTTGAAACTTAAAACACTTTCATAATAAACTTGGACTTAGGTCCATGCATTTTCAAAACATTTTCATCATTAAACTTCAATCAACATAATTATAACTTGACATTTTTTGTGAGAAGACTAAAAGTCAATCAATCTCATTTCAAACCATTTTGCCACTTTGGTTTTTATCTTTAAACTTTTCTCAAAAGATTAGACTCTTGTCAATCCTTGTAGTGATGCAAACAACTATACTTCTACAATATGTAGTGAAGTGAGATATTTTCCACTTGGGTGTTGAGTGAGGCATTGTTGATTTTAAGATCCAAGCCATATCCTCCACTTTGAGATGATGGAAATTCTCCTTTCTCATGATTGTGGGAAGTAAGCATGTTTTCTATACGGACAATGACGATGATGTCTTATCTCTTAAAATTAACCAACACACTTGTGTTTCAAATTTTTAAAAGAGGAACTACGTGTACCCTGTTCCCCTATTGCACGAAAGGTGGTACATAGGCACTAAAGGTTCACAACCGCGGCGGGTGCAAAAATCATAAAAATATATTTCTTTTCTCACCTCAGCCATCCATTTTATATACAACACATTTTTATAGACAAAATATACAGATTTTTCAAAGAGGTTCCTACGGAGTACCGTAGATGTTTAGGATGCTAATACCTTTCCTTTGCATAACCAACCCCCTTACCTTGAATCTTTCCCCCTCTTTTTGGGTTATTCGATCTTCTCCCATTCCTTTGGAAACAATAAAGCATGGTGGCGATTTTTATTTTGATTTGTATAAAGTCTAGTCAATCCAATGGCTTAGTCTTGAACATATCTACCGCTACAAATACGAAACCCATCTTGACCTTTTAGGTGTAGTGCAGAATCTATAAAGGAGTAATTCGGAAATAGTTATCACGCGATGCTACACTCGGACGAGTCTTTCTTGAGAACATTACTAATTACCGAGTTAATCGGGAAGTTGGTAATATCTGAAGGAAAGATGTAGACTCTAGGAACCTCTAGAACCTTATTCGACAGGTGATAAATTTTAGACCAACACCTTATGGGTAGTAACTTCGACGTGATGCTCATGACATTGAACCTATGAATCCTATATGTGTGATCTTGTGTGTGATTGTTGCATCATGCATCCATGCACTCATAAGCATCTTTTGAAGAAATTTTATTTCGAGGGACTTAAAAGTTGACCATTTGTGAATATCTCAGGTGCTTTTTGACCATGGATTCTGGAAAAAGAAAGACCGGGAAGTACAGTTTCAAGGATCCCAAAATAGATGAGTTGATCAGTCTAATTCATGAGATCGAGTGTTCTATAGATTTTTGGAAGAAGTATTGATCCATCATTCCTCTTATGAAGCTTAGGATGAAGGAAGGTCTTCTATCGACCTTGGTTCAGTTATATGATCCGATGTATCATTGCTTCACTTTCTCTGACTATCTGTTGATGCCTACACTGGAGGAGTATTCTTATCTGTTGGATTTACCTATTACCGATCGTGTTCCTTTTACTGGTTTGGAGGGTGAGCCAAAATCACATGAGATTATTGCTTTGATCCATCTAGGGAAGTCTGAGGTGGAAGCCCATATGACTGCTAAAGGAGGGATTAGAGGATTACCGGCCAAGTTCTTATTGGAGAAAGCTCGTTACTTTTCCAAGATGAAGAGTACAGTCGCTTTTGAGGCCATCTTTGCTCTACTTGCCTACGGGTTGTTTTTAGTTCCTAATGTGGATAAATTTGTTGACATTAATGCTATATGGATCTTCATGATTTGAAACCCAGTTCCTACATTTTTGGGTGATGCTTATTACTCTATTCATCTTCGGAATTCTTACCATGGGGGGATGATTATTTGTTGCACACCCCTGTTGTACCAATGGTTTATCTCTCAAATGCCTCAGTCTGATGCTTTTTGGGATGCCAAGAAGGAATCCCGTTGGGCTTCTAAGATAATGGCACTTACTCACTCTGATATTGATTTGTATCATCGAGCTTACCAGGATATAAAATTATTGACAGTTGTGGTAGTTTTCCCAATGTACCTCTTCTTGGTACAAAGGAAGGAATTAACTATAACCATGTTCTTGCACGACGATAGCTTGATTATCCAATGAGGGATAAACCAAATAATATTCATTTGAGTAGTTTCTTTTTGAAGGAGGGAGAAGACCATAGGGAAGCTAGGGAGAAGATTGTGAAGGCCTGGCGCCACATTCATAAGAAGAGTAGGAAGGATTTGGGACCTAGGGGTGTTTTTTCTTTGGAGCCATATCTTCAGTGGGTCCAAATGAGAGTTATTCAATTGAAGATGTCGTATTCCCGGGAAACACCTATGACTGATTTGTTTGTGAAGACCACTCCTCCCTTATTGGATAATCTAGAAAAGATACAACTTGCTTTAGTCAGAATGCAACAGGAAAAGGATGCTTGGAAGGACAAGTGCCAAACTTTAGAGATTTCTTATAGAGCAGATTTGAAGGAGAAAGATGACTTGATTGAGATTCTTGAGAGACGGGCTATAGACACCATGGAGAGGCAAGGGGATTTATTTTCTCCTAAGCCTCAGTCAGATGTTATTTTCTCACTCCCTGATTCAGGGGATTGGAAGGAGGTTACCACCAGATATGCGGAAGAAAACCAGAGTTTGAAGGCTCAGATTGTCAGGCTCACAGGGAAGCGCCAACGTATAAAGTGATCTCCATCAGCTTTACTTCTCAGGGTTTTAGATTTTATTTTCATCTTGTACTTGGGATCATTAAAACTTGTAATCCATTTTGGAGTTGTTATAATAAAAATTTTCAGTATTTCAAATGCGTTATTACTTTGACATTTGCAATGTGTCTACAAATCTTAAAGTCACTTGAAATATAATAAAAACAAATCATGTGAATTTCATATCATGCATCATATTGCACATATTTCTTGCATTTTTTATGCATATCCAGGTGTCTTACCAAGCTTCTTTACTTCATTAAGCAAGCTGACTCATCACTACAACACTCGGGATAATTTCAGAAAGAAGATGGACATCTTAGAACAAGAGAATCGCGAGCTGCGCGAGGAGGTTTCTGATTTGATGGAGTTTTTTATAAGAAGGTCAAGCCTCGTGAATTCAGAGAAGGAGACGTCGTGCTCAAGAAGATCATGTCTTTCAAAACTGATTCTAGGGGAAAGTGGACTCCAAATTTTGAAGGCCCATATGTTGTCAAGAAAGCCTTCTCTGACGGTGCATTAATTCTTGAAACTATGGATGACAAGGAGTTCCCACGTCCCATGAATGCTGATGCAGTCAAGAAATACTCCGCCTAAAGAAATAAAAAAGAACAACTCGCTAAGTTGAAAACCCGAAAGGGCGGCTTAGGCAAAAAAAGAGCGTCTCGGTAGGCTGAGAACCCGAAAGGGCGGTCTAGGAAAAAAATAGAGACATAAACAGAATAAATTTTCAGCTAAGTTGAAAACCCGTAAAGGCACCTTAGGCAAATGTTATGGGCTTTCTTGGCAAGTAACTACATCAGACAAGACTTGATTGTTGGAGCAAAACTCTTCTTTGATCCTCATCATACTTCAACAGAAGCTGCTACTCAGGATTTCAGAAGTTGTTAAAGGGGATAGTGGTCATTGTATCTCAATGTATCTTTTCCATTATATATTACCATTTTCCGAACTTTGTAATCATCCATGGAGTCTCGCCATTCGCAGACTACCATTCTATTAATGAAATTTAAGCTTTTACCCAATTCTTTGTAGTTCTTATTTTATTTAGCTTGCAAGGGATCCATTTATTATTGATAATAAATTTCAAAGCAAAAATATTAAATAACAAAATTGATTTTCAAAAAGAATTTACAATTTACTACTACTTTAAAATTTATGACGCAATAGGAAAACCAAAGTGGTGATCCCAAGAATGGACGGACTCTAGTTGTTTTGAGAAGTTTTGTTTCCCTGAGAAGTTTTTCTCAGGATGTTCTCGCTGTATTGGGTTTATGACTCCAGTGTCCCCGGTCAAATTGTGGTTCATTTCTCCTCTTTTCCAAGTTTGCACGATATGAAGATTCAATCCCAGTTTCCTGCGGTAAAGTTTTTCGTTTGTTTAATAGAGGTTCTTTCTACCCAAAGAAGTTGGTACAATAACTACTCTTGAAGAGCACGGGTCTCTAGTGAAGAATGTATGTCGGTTTTCTCTTTGAGGATGTGGTGTTAACCTCCCCAGTAAAATCAGCGCGAAAGCCCCAGTTAATGGCTGGATGATAGGATATTGTACGCCTTAACAAAGTTTGTGTGCTTCCTCTTTTAGAATGGTCCTGAATTTCCCAGTGAATGTTTTGATGATTTGATGACCGTTTTCTCTACTTGAAATTGATTTTTCAAAATCCCCAGTAGAAGCATTACTTTTGAAAATATTTTATTTCCCGTTGAAGTCTGAGTGCTACACCTGGTAAAGCCTGGAGAAGGATGTTGTATCTCTGTATCTGTACTGTTTGGTCGCTATGTTTTGTTTACTTCCAGATTATGCTTCTCCCTAGTAAAGTTAAACCAAGCAATAGGTTATGTTTCCTCAGCTGGCGCTTACTTTTTCTTGGATTGTTCATCTTGAATGTAATTTCTCCGATTGTTGATTGTGCCCGAGGTGGTTTTGTCTAGTTACTCCCAGTGTTTTATATTTGTTTTGTCAGCATACGCACGATAACATCCATATATTAATACATACATCATGCATAGCTAAAATTGGCAAATCATTTCTAATTCACATTCGTTAATATTTTGTTGACATATCACCCTATTTTGCAGAGTTACATTGTCCTCTCTTCAATAGAGTGTTGGCCTTAAGCAAAAAGCGTATATTCTTTCAATTTCCCCACTGAGTTATCCCTCGTGGAAGAATTTTGTTGTAGCCTTCCTGTACAGCTCCTTGTTTGGATGGATTTAGTTTTCCCTCTTGAGTTTATTTCTCAAAGGATGTATTTTGGTTGACAGTTTCATTCAAGTTTATTTATGGTTTGAATCTTTGGTTCCACAACAATATTAATTTAGATTTCTGAAAGCTTCGAGTTTTGGTTTGAGAATGTGCATTTATTTTGCACGAGAAGACTTTATCTCCTCAGCAGGAATCTAGTGGCATTTCCCCAGGAAGTCATATTTCTTTCCCTAGGAAGCCATATTTCTCTCCTCAGAAAGTAATTTATTTTTAAAATCCTCCATGACAACAAGTAGCAGGTCTCTTTGTTTGAGCAACTTGTGCTTCCCTGTAAAAGTCGACGTAACATTTTTTTGCTATCTCCTCTATTAGTGGACAGTTTGCAGTCCGTTGTCAATTTACGCCAGTGGATGGCAAGACATTCAATATCACAGAGACAGTTCGTTGTGAAATCTTTGCAGGTGACAGTCTCTTTATTTAAGATAGTTTATATATTACCCTTTCCAGGCAGAGTGCCTCGGTTAAAGAAGTTAAGACCTTTTCTAGGTGAAATGCTAGAATTTTAGGGAAACTTATATTTTCTCTCTACCTTCAGTGAAAGTTGGTAGGTCACCTTCAGTGAAATTTGGTGATTGTTATCTTTTTTCTACCTTCAGTGAACGTTGGTAGTTCATCGTCAGTGAATGGCGGTGCTATGATATATTTTCTCTCTACCTTCAGTGAAAGTTGGTAGGTCACCATCAGTGAAAGTTGGTGATTGTTATCTTTTTGCTACCTTCAGTGAATGTTGGTAGTTCATCGTCAGTGAATGGCGGTGCTATGATATATTTTTTCTCTACCTTCAGTGAAAGTTTGTAGGTCACTGTGATACGGTGGGAGAACTGACTTGGGATTTTGCGTTTGTGTTCGCAAATGTTTCGGTTTAGCAAGAGTCGCCACCGAATTTTTATTTTATCCTAAGGAAAGGTCAAAAAGCACAGGAAAGACCTTTGAGATGTTTTCTTGGGTTCGGGGAGTAGATTATGAAAAGGGAAGGTGCAAGCACCCTTTTCATCCATGGTTATCCATGGGCTCTTAGTTACTTGTTTAGATCACTTGGTTTTTCTTTTCAATTGTTTGAAATGTTGCTTTGTGTGTGGTTTTGAAAGATGTTTTGAAAAGAGGCCATCGTTGTGGAAACCTTTGTAATGATTATTGTTTGAATGTATAGAAAGGTATTTTTGTCTTTTGAAAGATTTTTAAATGTTTGAGAATTTGTTTTGGGAAAACATTTTGAATTTGTGTTTTGAGGTGTGTTTTGAAAATAGCAAGGATGTTTTGCAAGTTTTGGTCAAGTAACTAAGATTTATCTACCCTATTTTACTCAAAGATCTTTCCTATATGTTTTTAACCCTTTTGACAGTGTTGTTTTACCATTGCATTTGGTAAACAGCCTTGTATTAGGATGTTAAACGGGACAGGCGCGGGTCATCGTATAAACCATAATAGCAGTTGTGTTAAGTATTTTTAGCAAATTTTTGAGGGACTGGATCATTTTGTTTAGGCAACCAAGATAGCGTCATCGAGGGACTATGATCTTTTGTTTTGTTTTTGTTTTGCCAAAGTACTCAACATGCATAACATGGCCAATTTTAAGGCAACAAGTGGATGTAACCCTAGGGGTGCAAGTGTGCATTGTGTTATCATTTTCATGCATTTTAGTCTTTGTATTAGTCAAACTATTTGTTGATTTTTGGATTTTTGCATACAAACCCTAATTTCTAACCATGGCATAATCGAAAGCATAAATGCGTAAAATAAATCTAACACTATTACAACATGATTATGGGGAGGGGGATACAATTTTTGAATGGGGATTATTTAACAAGAAATTAAAACCCTAATTTACTATTACATCCAAATTGAATAAATGGCATAAATAATAGATGAATAATATTTAAACAAACAAACTAAATAAATTTACAAAATAATATGAATATGCAAAAATGTTTATGTTTATTTTTATTTTTGTAAAAATATTTAATGCAAAAAGAAAGAAATAAATAAAAAGATTATTTTTTTTATTAAGGGTAAAACCCTAATTTTTTTTAAGAATGTAAATATATTAAATATACTATTTATATGTGATAAAATAAAATAATATATATATATATATATATATATATATATATATATATATATATATATATATATATATATATATATATATATATATATATATATATATATATATATATATATATATATATATATATATATATATATATATATATATATATATATATATATATATATATATATATATATATATATATATATATAAGTATTTTTTAAGTATAAATAATAATAAAAATAAAAGTATAATATTTTTATGTTTTTATTCTCAAGTATTTATAAAAGTATATATATGTATATTAATTATATTAATTATGTACAATAAAAATAAAATATATACAAGGCAAAAATATATTTAGAACAAAGTATTATTTAAGTATGAATAATAATAAAAGAAAAAATAAAAGTATAATTTTTAATGTTTTGTTTTTAAGTTCTTATTAAAATAAAATAAAGATATATGTTCATTAAATTACTTTTATGTTTAGAAAAATCAAAATAAAATACAAAAATAAATATGAGAATTTATAGAAAAATATTTTAGTATTTTTTATGTTTGGAAATAATAAAATAAAATCAGAAATGAAAATAAAATAACAAAACATAAAAATATGAAGAAATGGGCCAGGGCGGTGTATTCAGCAAAAGAGGGGTGCAAATAGTGAAAGAACCAAAGCCCATCCCAAGCCATACTTCATATTCAACCTCTCTTCAAAATTTCGTGCGCCCTGTACCAAACATGAACAACCTGCATACGAGCTCTAATGCAAAAACACATAACATCAAAGTTGTAGAGCTTTCCAAGACGAATTCAACCATATAAGAAATTTGTCTTAACTCTCAAAGACAAGAGAGAATTTCTCTGGCCCTAAATCTTAACCTATTTTTTCCAGGATGTTCATGGACCAAATTCTCTTAGCATGCTTAACTAAAATGAAAACTGAGCATATGTACGACTTCATGGCTATACATTTCTTATTCACAAACCTAAGCCTAATTGTTCCTAAATAGAGAGATAGGAAGTTGATAAAAACCTGTTCCAGTTGACTTCGTGTCTGACAATGTGGATCTTTTCAATGAGGCCTGAGATGTTTGGGAGCTTGCTTGAACTTCCCTTGACCTTCTCCAATGCCTAGCTTGCCTTGAATGTGCTTGAACAAGCCTACAGAACTCAACCTGCACAAGATGAAATCAAAAATGGAAAACCTTGTAAATGGAGTTACAGTTAGTGTTTAAGGGTTGGGATAGCTTGGTTAGGTTGTATGGAAGGTGTTTGAACAGGTTTGGGGCAAAACGCATGAGCAAATTGTGTTATGGAAACCAAACTGCAGGGAGTGCCCTGTTTTGCCAAATGAAGATGATTTTGTGCTATGGGAGGTTTGAGGGCTCAAAGGTCCGTGTTTCTGGCTCAAGGGGATGTGAGAAACCGGTCTCAAATGCTTGCACAAGTTGGTTCTAGTTGATGTTCAAGTTGTGTGAAGTTTTACAAAAATCTTGGTTATGAAGCAAAACATGAGAAGTGATGTAAAGCAGACATGTACAGGCTATCCATCAGCTTGCATACTATGCTCTTGGCCCCTCAAGTTGGTGGATTTGATTTGCTGCACAAGATATGGCTCAATGCTCAAGGATGTTGTTTTGACATAAAGCAAAATTTAAGCAAAAATGGCAATGTTGCTTTTTCTATTTAGGGATTAATCTTGTGTGCAATGCTCTAATGACCAAAACAAAACCTTAGACCAATGGAGTAGCATTTAAGTATTGAGTATGGAATGGTTTTTAGGCTTGTAATCTAGTGCAAAGCAAGCTGATTTGAATTTGTAACTTGTATCAATATGAACATGCCTTGGATGAAAAGTGAGTTTTTTCCAACTTCATGCCTTCGATTCTCCCTAACCACAAATGAGTTTGGAGAGTTCTTGGACATTTTGGAAAGCTTGCAACATGCTCTACATTCAAACTTTGAAATGCAATTTGATATTCCAAGTGTAACTATGTGAAAAATGGTCATGAAGATAGGTCAAAATCCTGCCTAAACTAGGGCAAAATTTCACTAAGTTAAAAGGTTCATGGACCCTTGTTCCAAAAATCATAACTTGAGATATAAGCTTCTTTTGGGAAAAATTTGTGAATAAAAGATGTAGACTTTGTGGAGGACTACAACTTTCATTTTGTAAGTTTTGTTTGAATCCAATTTCATCATGGAGAAAATGTTGGGCAAAGTTAGGAAAAATTAAGAAAATTTCATAACTTAGAAAATTCTAAGTTATGAAATTTTTCAACTTTAAACCCTAATTTGCAAAATTGGGTTTATTGATGAATAAGTTTCATTTTTTGACATATCTTGATGAAAAATGACCCTTGGCACTTGACTTTAACCAAAAAGTCAAAGTTTGACTTTTCAGTGTACAGTGAAATTTTGATCAGTTGACTGAAAAATTCATCTATCAATCCAATACAATTGAGATCTTTTGAACCTTGTGAATAGGTCAAGATGATTCCATTGAGTCCTTTAATCCATGCTTGAGCCAAATTTTCCATTGGCTAGGTCAAAAGTCAGAAATTGCCCTTTTGCAGTCAAAACCCTAAAAATGACCATTTTGCCCTTTTGATGATTTGATCAAATTTCTTGAGGAGTTGTGGTCCAAACTTGATCAAATGGTTCATATGAGTCTATAATGTTGATGTGGGTAAAAAATCATGAGGTTTGACTGTAAATTTGCCATAGTTGACTTTTCCCCCAATACATCTGATTTCTAGGTCAATTGTCCAATTGACTGAGTAAAAATTTGATTCAAGGCTTGAAACTTGGTATGGACAAACTTATGAGTCCAACATGAAGTATGAAAGTAACTTTGATCATTGAAGGTCCAAAAATCCTTGTGCAAACTCAAACCCTAATTTAGGTCATCAGTGCAAGGAGATGTCTTGAGCAGAGCAAAACCCTAATCCTGTCTGGAGTTCAAGGAGCCTTGTGAGGGGAAATCTTTGATAGAATGAGAGGGAAAATTTGGGGGTACAACAGATGCCCCTGTTCAATCTTTTTGAACCTGAAGAGTTAGATTGGCGAGTTGGCCTTTCGTGACTCGAAGGTAAAAGAGGATTGGACACAAGAGTGCCCATAAATATGCACTCGTCAAAATGTAACTGTGGGAATGGGCTTAAAGATGCCATTTGGAGATGGTAGAATCTTTATGGTGATGGGATTGAAGATTCCATCTAAGACTTGTTTGTTGAGAATTAGGATAATGAACACTAGAATGGTATCCGTATTTGGAACGTATATGAGTTGTATATAGAGATTAGATTTGTATGAGCAAAAGAATGGCGTCCGTGTCTGGAGTGTATCGAAGCTATAACTGTATCTGATTCTTGAATGAATATCAAAATGACTGCCGTGTCTGGAGTACATCTGAATCTGAGGTTGATAGTTGAATCTGAATGAGAAATAGAATGGCTTTCGTATATGGAGCGTATCTAGTTTGTATCTGATTACTGAAGTCTGAATGAGTAGTAGAATGACCGCCGTGTCTGGGGTGTATCCATACTGTATCTTGACTTGAAATTATGAATGAGTAATAGAATGACCGTCGTGTCTGGGGTGTATCCATATTGTATCTTGACTTGAAATTCTGAATGAGTAATAGAATGACCGTCGTGTCTGGGGTACATCTGAATCTGAGGTTGATAGTTGAATCTGAATGAGAAATAGAATGGCTTCCGTATATGGAGTGTATCTAGTCTGTATCTAATTGCTGAAGTCTGAATAAGTAGTAGAATGACCGCCGTGTCTGGGGTGTATCTGTACTGTATCTGAAATCTTTGAACACTCGTTAAAGGTAGCTTTTAATCTTATCTTGAAAAATGGTAAAACGTTAGCTAAGACACAAAGTTATGCTGTATGAATTGTATGATGCAACAAGATATGTTTTATCAATGTTTATCATATATGTAATGTATGCGCATGTAAGCTGATTAGTTATCTTGTTGAGGAGAATAAATCCTTGATAGCTGGAGATAATGAAATCTTTGACTGCTGCCGGGGAAAATAAATCCTTGACTGCTGCTGGAGATTCAAAACCTTTGATTGTTGAGAATGAGAAATCCTTTGGACTACTGCTGGGGATTAACAAGAGCTTTGACAACTTATGTGGGGAATTGAGAATCCTTTATGACTTTCCTGGGGAATAAGGAAAACTCTGACGATCTCTATTGGGGAATTAAAACCTAGGAGGCTCCAACTGGAAAAATGAGAACAAGAATCTTCGTTCTGCTGGGAAATAACTCTGTGGGGAGAATGTTTATTCCGTCGAAGAGTTCTCAAGAGCTTGGGTTGTAGGCCAATCTACTGGGGATTTATGGAGGAAATTGGATGGTACTCCACTAGGGCTTAAGATTTGAAGCTATGGACTCCGTTGGGGAAGAAAGTTTTATCTTTGCTGAGGGTTTGTAGTTCAAAGTTCTCTGGCTCCGCCGGGGGTTGGGAATTTGGAAACTTAGTTCTGATGGGGGTTTTGAAACTTAACTCCGTTGGGGATATGTATTTCAAAGCTTCACCCATGTTGAGGATCTGGATGATGTACTGCAGGGGATTTCCTCTGGAAGAGCTTAAAGACATTTTCCTATACTTTCAACCTATCAGTAATTATTCTTTCCCATTTCGTTTTATTTGTAAGAAGTTATTATATTCAAATGCATATGCTCATTTTAATAAATCATTGGACATTTTCAACTAAACACAAGTGAAAAAAGAAAGAAAAGGCAAACAAACTTTTGCACTTTGAAGTATCTTTGTATTAACTTTGTGTAAGTATTTTGTACAAAGGAGACAGACATCCTAGTAAGAGAATGTTGTCGTAAAATTGAGAAAAATTCTATACAAAGAAAGATGGCTATGTGTAACAATTCCATGGGGTTCCTATTCTGCTATAGCCTTCACAACTCTGAGTATCTTTTCCTTTCGTTGCTTCGTCCGCAGATGATTGGATTGATCAGAATCTAGGAGCTTGTCCGTGAAAATATTGTCCTTAAAGTGATCCGACGAGACATAGTCATACGCTTTAATTCCCTAACTTTTGCCTGGACCACCCTTTCGGGTTTTCGATCCACCGGGAAACCCTTTTTTTCCCAAGTTGCCCTTTCGGGTTTTCAACTCGCCGGGTGTACAGATTTTTTATATTTATCCTTAATTTTTTCCTGAACCGCCCTTTCGGGTTTTCGATTCACCGGGATTCCCATTTTTGCCCAAGTCGCCCTTTCGGGTTTTCAACTTGTCGAGTCGTTTATGCGTAGTATTTTTTGACTATGTCTGCGTTCGCAGGGTGTGGCAGGTCATCTCCGTCCATGGTGGTCAGAATCATTGCCCCACCAGAAAAGATGTTTTTGATCACAAATGGTCCTTCGTAAGTAGGAGTCCACTTGCCCCTGGGATCACTTTGCGGCAAGATGATTCGCTTGATTACAAGGTCCCCGACTTGATATACTTGTCTCTTTACTTTCTTTTTGAAGGCCTTGATCATACGTTACTGATACGCCTGACCATGGCAAATAGAAGTAAGTCGCTTCTCGTCAATCAAGTTAAGTTGATCAAGCCGGGTCTGAATCCAATCGTCTTCACTCAAACCAGCATCCTTCATGATTCTCAAGGAAGGGATCTGAACTTCCACAGGTAAAACAGCTTCCATGCCATATACCAAAGAAAAGGGGGTTGCCCCAGTTAAAGTGTGTTCCGTGGTACGATACCCGTGCAGAGCAAACGGTAACATTTCATGCCAGTCTTTGTAGGTGACTGTCATCTTTTATATGATCTTTTTGATGTTTTTGTTCGCGGCTTCAACAACACCGTTCATCTTAGGTCGATAGGGAGATGAATTGTGATGTTGAATCTTGAACTGCTCGCACAGAGCAGTGATCATAGTATTGTTCAGATTTGTACCATTATCAGTGATGATCCTGTCGGGGATACCATACCGGCATATGAGGTTCTGCTTGATGAAGCGGGCAACCACATTCTTTGTAACGGAGGCGAAGAAAGTTGCTTCGACCCACTTGGTAAAGTAATCAATGGCCACCAGGATGAAACGGTGTCCATTGGATGGTGTAGGCTTGATCTCTCCAATCATGTCGATTCCCCACATCGCGAATGACCAAGGAGCTGTTAAGACATTGAGAGGAACTGGGGAATATGTACCTTGTCAGCATAGATTTGGCATTTGTGACAAATACGGGAATATTGATGACAATCAGCTTCCATGGTAGACCAGTAATAGCCTTCCCGTAGAATCTTCTTAGCCATCGTATGACCGCTCGAGTGGGTGCCAAAGGTGCCATTATGTAGCTCGGCCATGATCTGCTCAGCTTCAATCTTTTCTACACATCGGAGTAGGACACCATCAAGATTGCGCTTGTATAGGATACCATTGCTTAGAAAGAACTTGGCTGCGAACCTCCTTAAGAATTTTTTGTCGTTGACTGAAGCTCCTTCAGGGTATTCTTGTGCTTCGAGATACCATTTGATGTCATGAAACCAAGGTCAGTCCATCACTTCTTCAGTATTAATCTCGTGACAGTGTGCAGGTTCATCCATTCGTTCAATGGTGATTTGAGGTGCCTCATTGTCCCAGTTAAGTTTAAACATGGATCATACGTTTCTGATACGCCTGACCATGGCAAATAGCAGTAAGTCGCTTCTCGTCAATCAAGTTAAGTTGATCAAGCTGGGTCTGAATCCAATCGTCTTCACTCAAACCAGCATCCTTCATGATTCTCAAGGAAGGGATCTGAACTTCCACAGGTAAAACAGCTTCCATGCCATATACCAAAGAAAAGGGGGTTGCCCCAGTTAAAGTGTGTTCCGTGGTACGATACCCGTGCAGAGCAAACGGTAACATTTCATGCCAGTCTTTGTAGGTGACTGTCATCTTTTGTATGATCTTTTTGATGTTTTTGTTTGCGGCTTCAACAACACCGTTCATCTTAGGTCGATAGGGAGATGAATTGTGATGTTGAATCTTGAACTGCTCGCATAGAGCAGTGATCATAGTATTGTTCAAATTTGTACCGTTATCAGTGATGATCCTGTCGGGGATACCATACCGGCATATGAGGTTCTGCTTGATGAAGCGGGAAACCACATTCTTTGTAACGGAGGCGAAGAAAGTTACTTCGACCCACTTGGTAAAGTAATCAATGGCCACCAGTATGAAACGGTGTCCATTGGATGGTGTAGGCTTGATCTCTCCAATCATGTCGATTCCCCACATCGCGAACGACCAAGGAGCTGTTAAGACATTGAGAGGAACTGGGGAATATGTACCTTGTCAGCGTAGATTTGGCATTTGTGACAAATATGGGAATATTGATGACAATCAGCTTCCATGGTAGACCAGTAATAGCCTTCCCGTAGAATCTTCTTAGCCATCGTATGACCGCTCGAGTGGGTGCCAAAGGTGCCATTATGTAGCTCGGCCATGATCTGCTCAGCTTCAATCTTGTCTACACATCGGAGTAGGACACAATCAAGATTGCGCTTGTATAGGATACCATTGCTTAGAAAGAACTTGGTTGCGAACCTCCTTAAGAATTTTTTGTCGTTGACTGAAGCTCCTTCAGGGTATTCTTGTGCTTCGAGATACCATTTGATGTCATGAAACTAAGGTCAGTCCATCACTTCTTCAGTATTAATCTCGTGACAATGTGCAGGTTCATCCATTCGTTCAATGGTGATTTGAGGTGCCTCATTGTCCCAGTTAAGTTTAAACATGGATGACATTGTAGCTAGCGCATCTGCTAGCTGATTCTCTTCTCGCGGGAAGTGCTCGAAGGTAATCTGCTCGAAATGTGGTAACAATGTCAAGAAATGTTCTTTGTATGGGATGAGGTTATGGTGCTTAGTATCCCACTCTCCTTTGATTTGACTAATAACCAAAGCTGAGTCCCCAAATACGATCAAAGATTTGATTCCCAAGTCAACAGCGGCCTTGAGACCAAAGATACAAGCTTCATACTCGGCCATGTTGTTGGTGCAGCTGAAGCAGAGTCTAGCAGTGAAAGGTGTATGGTAACCTTCTGGAGAGATAAGTACCGCGCCGAAACCGTTGCCAAGTGCATTTGAAGCACCATCAAAGTACAGGGTCCATCAGGATCCTTGTTCAGGTCCGTCATACGGTCCGTTACCTTTAATGTTGTCCAATGTCATAATATTCTCATCAGGGAAGTCAAACCTCATAGATTGGTAATCTTCGACAGCTTGATGAGCTAGATGGTCAGCTAGTACACTCCCCTTTATAGATTTTTGGGTTGTGTACTGGATATCATACTCGGTCAAGATCATCTACCATCTAGCGATTCTTTCGGATAAAGCAGGCTTCTCGAAGATGTACTTGATCGGATCCATTTTGGAAATCAGCAAAGTGGTATGTGTCAACATATACTGCCTCAGCCGGCGAGCAACTCATACCAAAGCGCAGCAAGTTTTCTCGAGCAGTGAGTAGCGAGTCTCACATTCGGTAAAATTTTTGCTAAGGTAATAAATGGCATGCTCTTTTTGGCCAGACTCGTCATGTTGGCCCAGTACGCACCCCATTGAATTATCCAAAACAGTCAGATACATGATTAACGGCCTTCCTTCGACGGGTGGCATCAAGATAGGAGGTTCAAACAAATACTTCTTGATTTTATCGAAAGCAACTTGACAATCATTGTTCCATTCAACCACCTGATCTTTCTTCAATAGCTTGAAGATTGGTTCATAGGACGATGTTAGGTGAGAGATGAACCTTGCGATGTAGTTTAGGCGTCCCAAGAAACCTCTGACCTACTTCTCAGTGCGAGGGGCAGGCATTTCTTGTATAGCTTTGACTTTAGCAAGATCAACCTCGATGCCTTTTTTACTGACGATGAATCCCAAAAGTTTACCGGACCTGACTCTGAAAGTGCACTTGCTAGGGTTCAGTCTGAGCTTGTATTCCTTTAATCTGACAAACAGCTTTTGCAGATGGTCGAGGTGTTCTTCTTCTGTTTGTGAACGGGCTATCATGCCGTCTACGTAGACTTCAATATCATGATGTATCATGTCATGAAACAAAGCTACCATGGCTCGTTGATAGGTTGCCCCGACATTCTTCAGTCCGAATTGCATCACTTTATAGTAGAAGGTACCCCACTGTGTAACAAAAGTAGTCTTTTCCATGTCTTCGGGGGCCATTTTGATCTGGTTGTACCCTGAAAATCCATCCATGAAAGAGAATACCTTGTGTTGAGCTGTGTTGTCAACCAAGACGTCAATGTGTGGTAGTGGAAAGTCATCTTTAGGGCTAGCCCTGTTTAAGTCTCTGTAGTCCACACACATTCTTACTTTGCCGTCCTTCTTAGGCACGGGAACAATGTTAGCAACCCATTATGGATAGGAAGTAACAGCAAGAAAGTCGGCATTGAACTGCTTTATTACTTCAGCTTTGATCTTCTCATACATATCGGGCCTCATTCGGCGGACTTTCTGCTTGATTGGTGGACAATCTTCTCTTGTAGGGAGGCGGTGAACCATAATATCTGTATCCAGTCTCGGCATGTCTTCATAGGACCAGGCGAAGATCTCAACATATTCATTCAACAACTGAACTAAACGCTCTTTGGCACTAGGCTCCAGGTTGGAACCCACTTTAACCTCTTTTCTGTCTTCGGCAGTACCCAAATTGATAGTCTCTAACAACTCCCCATGGGGTAGAATAGCCCTTTCTTCTTGTTGCAAAAGTCTAGCCAACTCTCCAGGCACTTCACAGTCTTCATCACCTTCGTATTTGACATGATTGACCAGATCCTCAGAGTCACTGAAGGCCATAACAGAATCGTTACCCATGGAATCCGGAGTGGATGGGTACCTGTATTTTGTGAGTCTGGGTGTGTGTAAGGGATAGCCACCTTTAAATGAAATAAAATGTAAAAAGAAAGAAAATAAACACAAAAGTTTATAGATGAAAACGTCCATGATTCATTAAAAATGGCATATGAAAATGAAGAATCAAAACCCTTACAAATGGACCTATACGCCCCGAGTAAGGCATAAGGCAAAAAGAGTGTACGAATTGTTTAAAATTTATTACAGACCAAACAGGAAATGTTCAAAAGATAAATTACTTATTGATGAAAGTAATGGGAATGAAGTCTTTCGCCTCCCAGTTGTTCAGTCCTCCTTCAATAGTTGGAAAGATCCAATCTTCAAAATTGCCTTTGTCTTCATTATCTTCTAAGGCATGAATTCCATGATGAGTGATTTTCAATGGCGTTCCTCCAGCCCGGGAGCGACGCACAGCTTTCTGGCTAGCAGCAGTGAAACCCAATCCATACTTATCTGTCTTGTAAGGAAAATCTGGCAGTTGACCCCATATTGTACTTCCTCCTTCCTTGATTACAGCCTCCGCATCTTTAAGGGATGACATCCGGGACACAGGCTTGGTAATGATGGGCACATCAATCATTGTCTTGGCTGTCGCAACTTTAGGAGAAACCTCTTCAAAGTGTTGGAAAGGTGTTTCTATGAATTCACCATCTAACTCCACGTAGCGGAAAAAGTTAATGTGGCTTATCATATACTCCTCCTCACCATGAACTGTTATGATTTTACCCTGGACTGGATATTTTAGTATTTGGTGTAGAGAAGAAGTGACTGCCCCAACGTTATGGATCCATGGCCTTCCCAACAAGCATGAATATGAAGGACGGATGTCCATCACATAAAATGTAGAGTTGAAAATTTCCGTTCCCACCTTAATTGGGATGTCCACTTCTCCGTGAACCATCCGCTTAGAACCGTCGAAGGCTCTAACAATGATATTACTGGGCTTTAGGGTCAACCCTTCACAGTCCAATCTGTCCAATGCTTTCTTTGGTAGAACATTTAAAGATGACCCGGTATCAACCAGAACATGAGCCAGTGTGGTCCCTCTACACTCTACCGAGACATGCAGCGCATCATTATGCTTTATTCCCTTAGACGTCAGATCGGCATCAGAGAAGCCAAGACCATTGTCGGCTGTAAGGCTAGCCACACACTCTTGAAACTGATTCGCAGAAGTTTCTTGAGGCACGTGCTCCGTCTTCGGGAATTTGATCAAGGCTTTGGCATGAGCCTCGGAGCAGAGCAATAGAGCCAGCATAGAGACTTTTGAAGGGGTTTGCCCCAGCTGCTCTACGACATCATAGTCGCTTTTCTTAATTATCTTTAAAATCTCCTCCATTTCCTTTTGGGTGGTCTCGGGGATAACCAAAGTCTGAGCCCTCGTCCTGACAGGCGCTTCTTGGATCCCCTTACCTTTATCAGCAGTAACAGTAGAGGGTACAACTTCAGGAGTAACAATTTCTTCAATCATTGGACTTCGTATAGATATATTGACAAGCACAGGAGTACTTGAGGGTCCGAAGACTGCCCGTGGAGGAGCAATCTCCGGAGAGAAGATTCTTCCGCTACGAGTGATCTTACATGTCCCCACAATATTCCCCACATCAGTAGTCTTTTCATCGGAATTTTCTTTAACTAATTCGATCTGTTTCACACCGTGATAGAAGATATCTCCTCCATAATTCCACGGTATTGTCTTATTGGACTTATATGGGATAGGCCCCGACATGGTAATATTCAGCGGTACAAACTTTGGATCAGGTGTAATCTTAATAGGCCTTTTACAGGTCTTGGAAAGATTGTCGGAAATATTGATTATAGCAACATCATTGATTGGAGTAACAGGAGTAACATGAGTGATAGTAGCAACATGAGTTTTCTGAAAGAGGATCTCTTGAGTATCCATCAGGCGTTGGATGCATGACTTCAACATCGGACAGTCGGATTACAAGGTTGAGCAAAGGTAACAATCTTTTTCACAGCCTGGAAAAATCCCGGCTTTCAACAGATTCATCTTGATCATTGGCAACAGAGTCATTAAGTCATCAACAGCGGTAACAAGAAGATCTTATACAATAGCATGGACATTATGACCATGTTTTGGCATAGGAGCGGATATCACATTAGGTTTTTCGGGGGAATCAAACTCCACCTCCTTGGCATCTATCAAATCTTGGATCTTGTTTTTAAGGGACCAACAGTTGTTGGTGTCGTGCCCCACACTGTCCGAATGATATGCATATTTTGCATTGGAATGATAATAGGGAGAGGAGGTATTTGGGTTTTTCGGCGCTTCTTTCAAGTTGGTAGGGTTTAACTTTAACAGATGAGGGAGGACCTGAGCAGGTGTCATATTGATCCGGGTGAACTGTCGTTGTGGCCTTTCTACCCTTTGTTGGTTAGCTCTGGGTTGATTGTTTCGAGGTTGATCGGCTGAAGATTTCTGGATCATCACAACCCCCACCGCTGGTCGGCGCTCCATTCTCCCTTGATTTCTCTGGGTGTGAACAACAGAAACTTCCTTCTTGGCTGGGAAGGTCTTCTTGATAGCAGTGGAAACAGAGGTATCCTTCTGAATTTTGCCACTCTTAATGCCAGCTTCTACCCTTTCACCTGTCAGAATTAATTCAGTGAACCCTGCAGATGAGATCCCGATCAAGTGATTGAAGAATGGACCTGACAGGGTCCCCAAAAACATGTCAACCAGCTCTCTATCGGACAATGGTGGCTGCACCCTTCCAGCCAAATCCCTCCACTTCTGGGCATACTCCTTAAATCCCTCATTAGAGGCCATACCCATACTCTGTAGTTGAGTCCGAGTAGGCGCTAAATCTGCGTTATATTGGTATTTTTGATAGAAAGCAGCAGCTAAATCCTCCCAGTTATGTACATCAGATCTCTCAAGTTGATAGAACCAGTCCAATTGCGTACCTGACAAACTATCTTGAAAAAAGTGGACCCACAGATCCTTATCAGAAGAGTGAGGTTGGATCTTTCTGACGTAGAACCGCAGATGCATCTTTGGACAGGAAAAACCATCGTATTTAGCAAATGTAGGCACCTTGAACTTGGGGGGAATGACGATCCCAACCACTAACCCTAGTTCTTCGAAATCTAGCCTGGGTACCCTTTGTACCTCCATGGCTGCCAGCCGGTCTTCTAGATTCTTATACTTATCATCTGGCGGAGGGTACTGCTGTTCGGAGTAATCTTCATCCTCTTCCTCTTCTTCTTCTTCAGCTTCTGACTCGGAGGGCATGGCAACTCCCTTTCCTTTACCAACCCCTTCGTCAGACATCGAGGGGAAATCCAGAACTCTCCTAGCCTGATTCTCAAATCTTCTTCCCATAGTGGCCACACAAATTATTTTCTTTTTCTTCTTTTCCTTTTCCTTCTCTTTCTCTAACAGTGCTTTAAGATCCTCTTGACCCATTGCCATGGTCATGAGGAGTTGTTGGAATTGTGAATTTTGTGCTTGCAGATCTTTGACCGTCTGCTCTATATTTATCTTTCTAAAATAAATAGCATAAAGATAAGGAAACTTGGTGTGAAGACCTGTTTATGCATATGATGAATGATATGTTATTCATGTAATGCATTCAAGGATTCAGAAATTCAAATTTGTTGCAAACAAAAAGAACACACGTCATATTAATAAGAAGAAATTTGTTAGTACATAAATGCCACATGGGCAAAATATTAAAAAATTCTTATTGTAAAAAGACACTGCACATCCTCTTTGGTGCGACGTAAGTGTTGAGATTTTGTTCTTCGTGGAGTCGACGGGTAAGTTCCAAAACCTTTTTCTCACTGGCGTAGAAGTTGGCTTCAAAAGCATTTTGTTCTTCCTTGAGCTGTATCCAACTCTTTTGCAACTCTTCCAATGATGTTGGCATGTCAGGATGTAGGAGGGTGCATGGAACCTCTCCTTCCATAACAGGCTCTTTGCTCATAGGCAGAATGTGGGGGTAAGGCATCATAAGACTCTGGGCGCGGGTTCGTACCCACTTGAGATAAGGCTCAAGGGGGATGGAATTCTTGTGCCCCAGTGTCTTACTATCCACTTTGTTGGGCAACCTCCAAGCTCGGATAAACCTTTGTCGAAGTCAAAAACCAAGTCAGGAATCAACATGTCATGAGGGCCATCCCTCCGGGCATACCCAAATTGTCTCTGAGCTAAACAGGGGTTGTAGGTAATGCCTCCCCTAATGCCAAGTAATGGGACATTAGGGAATTCCCCACAACAATCAATGATGATGACATTTTCTCTGGACCGAGAACACCAATGAACATCAGAATGTGTGAGGGTCATCAACAGTTGTGACCACCTTAAACCCTGCTCATTCTTCAAAACTGACTGGGGAAGGTGAGAAATAAACCACCTTGCTAGAAGAGGAGTACAGCACATGAGAACACCTCTTTTCCTCATTGTTCGTGTGTGAAATAAGTGTAGGATGTCCCCAAGCAATGTAGCACAGGATTCTAAGATATGAAAATCTTGACAGCATTCACATCTATAAGAAGATCAGGGTTTGGGAATAAGACCAACCCATAGATGAGAAGTGCTACAATCTCCTCAAAGGCTTGCAGATCTAGAGAATTCCAACAATTTTGTGCCTTCTCAAATAGAAACTTTGCCAAGAAACCCTTGACACCACTTCTGGTTTCCCAATGACCTTTGATATCAGATGGTTGCAAGTGTAAGGCTTGAGCAACATCTTCAGGCTTTGGTTCTCTTTCCGTACTGTTGTAGGGTAGTTGATGGAGAATAGGAATCCTCAGGAGTTGAGAAAATTCCTCTAAAGTAGGCACTAGTTGGTAATCAGGAAATGTAAAGCAATGGTGTATGGGGGTCAAAGAACTGGAAGAGAACTTTCACCATGTCTTCTTCAATGTTGGAGTTGACCAAGTTGAGAAGTATACCATGTCTTTCACTGAAGAGAGAATTCTCTAGAATCTTGGAAGTAAGCTCCTTGAGTTGAGGAGGGATTATCATAAGGTTGACCTGAATTGTTTTTCTGCGAAGAGATTCCATAACCTACAAAACAAGAACAAAGATGAAGATCCAAACCCTTGAAATAGTTAATGGATGCATATGATGTTTTATGCTGTTCATGATGTATGCACAAGTATATGTACAAACAAGTCACACAAGTTCCTAGTTTCAGGCTTGCATGGGGTTTCATAGGTAAGTACCCTCTTGAAGTTAGTTGGCTCAACCAGTCCTATAAATAGTAACCGGGTTCTAAGGAGCTCAATATCACTGGATTATTTTCTGTGTTCATTGTTTCAGTTTAGCCACTTAATTGGAGACTGAAATATTCCAAGAATATAACCCTCAATGAGTGTAATATCGAGTATCTACCAACTTCGAACTGCACCAAAGCCGGTCATCTCACTACCCCTAATAAGGCCAAGATGGTCAAGTAAGGTTCTAAGAGTTCATTAGTGCTTCATGACATCACTCAGCGGCCCCGTATTCTCTTTGATTGACTCAAAGGCTATCGGTACCCACAAATATGTCGCACTAATATAGCTATTGCTTTCAACCATGTCGGTATACCCTGCACAGTTTCCACAACGTATTGCTATTTACCTATGAATGTTTCCAAAATCCGGGTAGAGGATTTCAAACCCAAACAATAGAACCAAGTGTAAAGCATTCAAAGCAAACAAGGTAAGCATGTAAAGGTGATCTAAAACCCTAAGGTTACTCCACTTTTAGATGTTTTCCCCAGCAAAGTCGCCAGTTCTGTGATACGGTGGGAGAACTGACTTGGGATTTTACGTTTGTGTTTGCAAATGTTTCGGTTTATCAAGAGTCGCCACCGACTTTTTATTTTATCCTAAGGAAAGGTCAAAAAGCACAGGAAAGACCTTTGAGATGTTTTCTTGGGTTCGGGGAGTAGATTATGAAAAGGGAAGGTGCAAGCACCCTTTTTATCCATGGTTATCCATGGGCTCTTAGTTACTTGTTTAGATCACTTTCTCTTGCTTTTCAATTGTTTGAAATGGTGCTTTGTGTGTGGTTTTGAAAGATGTTTTGAAAAGAGGCCATCGTTGTGGCAACCTTTGTAATGATTCTTTTTTAAATGTATACAAAGGTATTTTTGTCTTTTGAAAGATTTTTCAATGTTTGATAATTTGTTTTGGGAAAACATTTTGAATTTGTGTTGTAAGGTGTGTTTTGAAAATAGCAAGGATGTTTTGCAAGTTTTGGTCAAGTAACTAAGAGTTATCTACCCTATTTTACTCAAAGATCTTTCCTATATGTTTTTAACCCTTTTGACAGTGTTGTTTTACCATTGCATTTGGTAAATAGCCTTGTATTAGGATGTTAAACGGGACAGGCGCGGGTCATCGTATAGAACATGATAGCAATTGTGTTAAGTATTTTTAGAAAATTTTTGACGGACTAGATCATTTTGTTTAGGCAACCAAGATAGCATCATCGAGGGACTATGATCTTTTGTTTTGTTTTTGTTTTGCCAAAGTATTCAACATGCATAACATGGCCAATTTTAAGGCAACAAGTGGATGTAACCCTAGGGGTGCAAGTATGCATTGTGTTATCATTTTCATGTATTTTTGTCTTTGTATTAGTCAAACTATTTTTGGATTTTTGGATTTTTGCATACAAACCCTAATTTCTAACCATGGCATAATTGAAAGCATAAATGCGTAAAATAAATCTAACACTATTACAACATGATTATGGGGAGGGGGATACAATTTTTGAATGGGGATTATTTAACAAGAAATTAAAACCCTAATTTACTATTACATCCAAATTGAATAAATGGCATAAATAATAGATGAATAATATTTAAATAAACAAATAAAATAAATATACAAAATAATATGAATATGCAAAAATGTTTATGTTTATTTTTATGTTTGTAAAAAATATTTAATGCAAAAAGAAATAAATAAATAAAAAGATTATTTTTTTTATTAAGGGTAAAACCCTAATTTTCTTTTAAGAATGTAAATATATTTAATATACTATTTATATGTAATAAAATAAAATAATGTATATACAATATATATATATATATATATATATATATATATATATATATATATATATATATATATATATATATATATATATATATATATATATATATATATATATATATATATATATATATATATATATATATATATATATATATATATATATATATATATATATAAAAGTATTTTTTAAGTATAAATAATAATAAAAATAAAATTATAATATTTTTATGTTTTTATTCTCAAGTATTTATAAAAGTATATATATATATATATATGTATATTAATTATATTAATTATGTACAATAAAAATAAAATATATACAAGGCAAAAATATATTTAGATCAAAGTATTATTTAAGTATGAATAATAATAAAAGAAAAAATAAAAGTATAATTTTTAATGTTTTATTTTTAAGTTCTTATTAAAATAAAATAAAGATATATGTTCATTAAATTACTTTTATGTTTAGAAAAATTAAAATAAAATACAAAAATAAATATGAGAATTTATAGAAAAATATTTTAGTATTTTTTATGTTTGGAAATAATAAAATAAAATCAGAAATGAAAATAAAATAACAAAACATAAAAATATGAAGAAATGGGCCAGGGGGTGTATTTAGCAAAAGAGGGGTGCAAATAGTGAAAGAACCAAAGCCCATCCCAAGCCAGACTTCATCTTCAACCTCTCTTCAAAATTTCATGCGCCCTGTACCAAACATGAACAACCTGCATACGAGCTCTAATGCAAAAACACATAACATCAAAGTTGTAGAGCTTTCCAAGACGAATTCAACCATATAAAAAATTTGTCTTAACTCTCAAAGACCAGAGAGACTTTCTCAGGCCCTAAATCTTAACCTATTTTAGCCAGGATGTTCATGGACCAAATTCTCTTAGCATGCTTAACTAAAATGAAAACTGAGCATATGTACGGCTTCATGGCTATGAATACTACATTTCTTATTCACAAACCTAAGCCTAATTGTTCCTAAATAGAGAGATAGGAAGTTGATAAAAACCTATTTCAGTTGACTTCGTGTCTGACAATGTGGAGCTTTTCAATGAGGCCTGAGATGTTTGGGAGCTTGCTTGAACTTCCCTTGACCTTCATTAATGCCTAGCTTGCCTTGAATGTGCTTGAACAAGCCTACAGAACTCAACCTGCACAAGGTGAAATAAAAAATGGCAAACCTTGTAAATGGAGTTACAGTTAGTGTTTAAGGGTTGGGATAGCTTGGTTAGGTTGTATGGAAGGTGTTTGAACAAGTTTGGGGCAAAACACACGAGCAAATTGTGTTATGGAAACCAAACTGCAAGGAGTGCCCTGTTTTGCCAAATGAAGATGATCTTATGCTATGGAAGGTTTGAGAGCTCAAAGGGTCGTGTTTCTGGCTCAAGGGGATGTGATAAACCGGTCTCAAAATCTTGCACAAGTTGGTTCTAGCTGATGTTCAAGTTGTGTGAAGTTTTACAAAAATCTTGGTTATGAAGCAAAACATGAGAAGTGGTGTAAAGCAGGCCTGTACAGGCTATCCATCAGCTTTCATACTATGCTCTTGGCCCCTCAAGTTGGTGGATTTGATTTTCTGCACAAGATATGGCTCAATGCTCAAGGATGTTGTTTTGACATAAAGCAAAATTTAAGCAAAAATGGCAATGTTGCTTTTTCTATTTAGGGATTAATCTTGTGTGCAATTCTCTAATGACCAAAACAAAACCTTAGACCAATGGATTTGCATTTAATTATTGAGTATGGAATGGTTTTGAGGCCTGTAATCTAGTGCAAAGCAAACTGATTTGAATTTGCAACTTGAATCAATATGAACATGCCATGGATGAAAAGTGAGTTTATGCCAACTTCAAGCCTTCGATTCTCCCTAAACAAAAATGAGTTTGGATAGTTCATGGACATTTTCGAAAGCTTGAAACATGATCTACATTCCATCTTTGAAATGAAATTTGAGATTCCAAGTGGAACTATGTGAAAAATGGTCATGAAGATAGGTCAAAATCCTGCCTAAACTAGGGCAAAATTTCACTAAGTTAAAAGTTTCATGGACCCTTGTTCGAAAAATCATAACTAGAGATCTATGCTTATTTTGGGACAACTTTGTGAATAAAAGTTGTAGACTTTGTTGAGGACTACAACTTTCATGTTGGAAGTTTTGTTTGAATCCAATTGCATCATGGTGAAAATGTTGGGCAAAGTTAGGAAAAATTAAGAAAATTTCATAACTTAGAAAAAATTTAAGTTATGAAAATTTTCAACTTTAAGCCCTAATTTGCAAAATTGGTTTTCTTGATGAATTAGTTTCATGTTTTGACATATCTTGATGAAAAATGACTCTTGGAACTTGACTTTGACCAAAAAGTCAAAGTTTGACTTTCAGTGTACAGTCAAATTTTGATCAGTTGACTGAAAAATTCATCTGCCAATCCAATACAATTGAGATCTTTTGAACCTTGTGAATAGTTAAAGATGATGCCATTGATTCCTTGAATCCATTCTTGATACCAATTTGCCATTGGCTAGGTCAAAAGTTAGAAATTGCCCTTGTGTAGTCAAAACCTTAAAAATGACCATTTTTCCCTTTTGATGATTTGATCAAATTTCTTGAGGAGTTGTGGTCCAAACTTGATCAAATGGTTCATATGAGTCTATAATGTTGATGTGGGTCAAAAATCATGAGGTTTGACTACAAATTGGCCATAGTTGACTTTGTCCCCAATACAACTGATTTCTAGGTCAACTGTCCAATTGACTGGGCAAAAATTTGATTCAAGGCTTGAAACTTGGTATGGACAAACTTATGAGTCCAACATGAAGTATGAAAGTCACTTTGAGAATTTAAGGTCCAAAAATCTATGTGGAAACTCAAACCCTAATTTAGGTCATCAATGCAAGGAGATGTCTTGAGCAGAGCAAAACCCTAATCCTGTTTGAAGTTCAAGGAGCCTTGTGAGGGGAAATATTTGATAGAATGAGAGGGAAAATTTTGGGGTACAACAGTCACCATCAGTGAAAGTTTGTGATTGTTATCTTTTTGCTACCTTAAGTGAACATTTGTAGTTCATCGTCAGTGAATGAAGGCGCTATGATATATTTTCTCTCTACCTTCAGTGAAAGTTGGTAAGTCAGCTTTAGTGAAATTTGGTGATTGTTATATTTTTTATACCTTCAGTGAATGTTGGTAGTTCATCGTCAGTGAATGACGGTGCTATGATATATTTTCTCTCTACCTTCAGTGAAATTTGGTAGGTCACCTTCAATGAAAGTTGGTGATTGTTATCTTTTTGCTACCTTTAGTGAACGTTGGTAGTTCATCGTCAGTGAACGGCGGTGCTATGATATATTTTCTCTCTACCTTCAGTGAAAGTTGGTAGGTAACCTTTATTGAAAGTTGGTGATTGTTATCTTTTTGCTACCCTCAGTGAACGTTGGTAGTTCATTGTTAGTGAACAGCGGTGCTGTGATATATTTTATCTCTACCTTCAGTGAAAGTTGGTGATTGTTATATTTTTGCTACCTTCAGTGAACTTTGGTATTTCATCGCCAATGAACGGCGGTGCTATGATATATTTTCTCTCTACCTTCAGTGGAAGTTGGTAGGTCACCTTCAGTGAAAGTTAATGATTGTTATCTTTTTTCTACCCTCAGTGAACATTGGTAGTTCATCGTCTGTGAACGGCAGTGCTATGATATATTTTCTCTCTACCTTCAGTGATTGTTGGTAGCTTATCTTCAGTAAACGTTGGTAGCTTACCTCCAATGGGCGTTGGTAGTTTCACCTTCAATAAAAGTTGGTGTATCCTTTGACTTTTTATCATCCTCTATAAGTTAGGTCTTTTGATCCACCAATGATTTCTTTTCTTGGTCGGGTTTCTCTTTTGTTTCCTTATTTCCTTTGTTACATCCTCAATGGTGTTTTGTGTCTCTTTGGTCTTGTTCATATGCATTCATGCTCATAATCATTGCATGGCATCTTAGGGCCAAAAATAGGGTTTGTTTTATATTTAAGTATCTTTGATCGCATTGACACAAAGATTTTTAACCTTCGTATCTCTGGATAAAAGAAACTTAAATAAGGGAAGCTTTTGTACCCCAATATTTGCCCCTAATATATCTTCATCATACCATGTTGATTCCATCATAACAAGATCACATTAGGATTCTTGGTTCCCCTCCCTATATTTAGCTTTTCTCTTTGAGGAATCACCAAGCACCTTGAATTGTGTTCTTTTGTGGTCATGAATATTTTTTGTCTTGATCTCTTATCTTAATTAATAAAATGCGATGTTGGTTTGTCTTGCTTGTTACTCATGTAGGTAAAGGAAGTGAGATTCAGCAAGTTGCTCCATGGGTTCATGAGTTTATTTCCATGCCCTAGTCAATAAAGCTTGAGAAGTTCAAACCTCACCATTGGATTTGTTTTGGAGGAAATGGCATGTCAATGTTATTTTTGTTCACCGCATTTCAAGATTATCAAATTTGGTTTAAAAGTACAAGGGATTGATTGGAGAAGTTGTCATGCTTGGACAAGGCTTTGTTCCCATTGGTCACAAATTCATATTTCTCTCAGTTCTAAAGATATGGAAGTGGTTGTGGTTGCTATGAGTTCACATTATCATCCTCAACAACTTATATTTACAAATCATTTGTGTTGGTACAAGAAGTTTGTTCAAAATGGTCAAAGTTCCTCAAGGCATTTTTCTTGATCTAGGAGCTAGGGTTATGAACTTCAAAGAAGCATATCTCGCTCATCTTTTGGTATTTTGGAGTGATTCCAAAGACATACTTCTATTAAAATGGTTATCAACAAATCATTTCAAAAGTTCCAAGGAGTTTTCTTGTGGAAGAAACTTAATGATGAAGAAAGATTACAAGTCCTCTAGATGAAACCCCATTTTCCTATGTGTGACTTCAAATGATCATAACACGATCAATTTTTATCACCTTGAGACCACTCTTTTTCCATAATGAGCTTGAGGATGTGAACTTTATTCCTTCTTTTATGTTCAAAGTGACAAATAGATGGAAGATGCCCTAAGGATACAAAAGATTATAGGTCATTTCATGATTTTTTTGCCAACTTCAACAATCCATAACTCTCTCATTTTTTGGAGATTTTAGACGGTTCAAGTTTCAAAATGTCATTCAAGAGGTCTATTTCATGCAATCTTTTTTGGTCAATAGAAAATTCCAAGAGGAAGGCCATGTTTGGATGCAAAACATTATAGGTCACTTTTTAAGAAAAACATGAAATATTTCTAAGTATGGAAAGTCAACCTTTTTTTCCCTAACTTTGACTCAATGCAACTTTCAACTCAAGCATCCATTTGATTCCATTCTATTTCCATTGCAGAGCTTATAACCTCATCTTTCTAAAGCATCAAGAATCATGCCTTAAGACCCCGTGAGCTGAGAATGCCATTGGATTGAACTTGGTCACTTAGAACTGAAGTTTCCCCATAAGTCAGAATTTGAAGTCTTTGTTTTGGCTTCTAATCACAAGTTTTCCACGCGTTTATGCCTCTAAACATGTTTAGTGAAGTTCTGGAACTGATTAGCACAACAAAACGCGCGTTTTGGATGAGTTTTGATCAAATTGGAAGTCACACTTTTCTTATTTGCAACTTCACACGATTTCCCTTCAAACTTCATCATTTCACACGCTTGGACATTCCATTTGATTCCCTATAAATAGAGGGTCATCCCCCATTCATTTCCTCAAGCTTGGATAGCCAGAATCACCCTGCCAAACTTGTTCCATAACTCAAAATTCTGCTACTTCCAAATCTGCTTTCAAGCCTTTGTCAATCCAATTTTTCCATCAATACACTTTTCTTGATCTTCCCTGAAGCTAACCATATAATTACATTCAAGAATCGTTCCTTAGATTTCTCCATAGAATTCCAGTTTCAGAGCCTTGCAACTCAACTCCAATAGGTAGATTCCTTCATCAGTTCTTCAAAACTTTGATATCATTGTGATGCTCTCATTGCCCTGGTTCTAGTTGCAACACTTACTTTCATCTGGAAACTTGTTTTGACCACGAAATTTCAAATCCGTTTTCAAAACTTTCCTTTCAATTTGCTTGAGCTACAATTTATATAAATTTTTCGCGAATGTGTGGTTGTCTTCGTCTTGAAGAGACGAAGCAAATGGAATAGGTCCGAGCTTCTAATTTTACAATTTGATAGACCGCAATTCACGTTGGTTGGAGGTTGAAGATGACCAACGTGTAATTTTCCAACCAATGATGGCACGCCACTTGTATTTTTTGAAATCTGATTTAATTTATGATGCAATGCATTATCCACTAAAGTCCATAACATGCACAACGCGCCAGGTCCACTTGATTTGTTTACTAATGCGTTTTGACATTGATCAGATGGCCCATATTTTTTTGATTTTTATTTTCTTTTTTGATTTTTATATTTATTTATTTTAAATTTCAAAAAATCATAGAAAATTCATTTTTAGTCCAAAAAATCTGAAAAAATTAGGAAAAATATTTTTGATTTTTCTCTTTCTGATTTTTATTTTATCACAATTTTATTTTGTGTTTTGGTATTTTTTTTAATAAATTTTCACTTTATTTGATTTGTTTTAAATGTTTAAAAATACTTTTATGCATTTTTAAATTCTGAAAAAAATATGGAATGATCAAATGATATTGTGACAAATATTGGTGACCTCGCTTATTTTTTATTTCTGACTTTGGTATTTTTTATTATTTTTGGTTTATTTTACTCACTTCTTTTAATTTTAAAAATAGTTTCTGACTTAAAAAAATTACCAAAAAATTTATAAAAATATTTGAGTCCATTTCTGATTTTTCTATGGTCTTACTTTTTATTTCTTGAATAATTTAAATATAGTTTATACTTTTATCCCTTATTTCTATTTTAAATATTTCTAAAACCTTTTTTAATGTATATATTAAAATGCAATATTATTTTGTGATTATTTTCTAGCTAATCTTGGGTTGAATTTTTGATCATGAACTTTATTAAAATCATTGGATCCATGGTGTTGAGTTTAACTCCATAAAAATGGATGAATGATTTTAATAATAGTTTTAAATTTTAATTCAAATGTGGTTTGTATATTCTTCCCCACCCCTCTCCATCTCATACCTTTCTTATTGCACTAAGTATTATTGGAGTATGATCTCTATATCATGTCTCAAAACAAATGATATATATATTGCTATTGAACGACCTCAAAATAGGTGCGACTTCTACATAAGTCCACTTACGATTGCTTAACATAGCGCTAAATTTTGTCCCAATTTGAATAAATGATCATTCGTGGCCCAAGCCTATGTTTGCAAGCCCAAGTATGTTAATTTGATCTCTTTGATCCAATAACCTTGAGATTCATTGTGTGAAGGCTTTGGTTCTACCAATCCTCTAATGGATCTACAACACTTTTGGTCAACGCGGATCACTTAAACATCGTTGATCATTAAATGGTAATTTTGAGGATCCCAAATGGATGATATACTTGACAAAAAGAAAATGCAACTTGTTGTGTGGAGGCTTTGGTTCTACCAATCCACTAATGAGTTCCAAGTGCATGTTTCAAGATGATCATCCAACTAACCACTAATCACTAATAATTGAGTTTACCCTTTGTTGTTACTTTATGTGCTTTTATTTTTTTTATGCTTTATGGACCATTTACTTTAAGCATTACATTTCATGCTATCTTCATATTTGGTCACTTGAGCCTTTTCTTTTTTTCTTATAAGACACCTAATAATCAACATAAACCATATAAACTTTAATGATACTTGGACTATTTGGTTACTATCCTTGGCATTATGGAGTATGAGACTTCTTGGACTTAGGATTAGAAACCTTGGCCTATGTTGGAGACTTTGTAACTTTAATTGATATTTTTTCTGGAGTTCTTGAGGTTTACCTCAAGACATTGGGTTGTTTGTTTGTTTTGTGTGCAGGTTATTGTGATTACATTCTTTGTTTGTAATATGGAATTCACCTGTATACAGCCGTTACTCTGCCCAATTTTTGTGAAGACTTAATACACTTGAAGTTTGGTTCTTTCAAGAGGTCTAGTATCTTTGCGTGCTTGGTTTCAATCCAAAGAATGGGAATTCTATCTTGGCTCATAATGTCAAGTATTGGCTTCTGGTTGGCTAGATGGTTCCTATCCCTAGCTTTTACCTTATGCTTTAGGATAGATTCTTCGTCTCCTCCCATCTTCTTTAATTTCAAAAATCCTCTTCCTCCTTTTGAAAACTCTTCTTGTTTTGAAACTTGAACCACTTTCATAATAAACTTGGACTTAAGTCTATGCATTTTCAAAAACATTTTCATGAATAAACTTCAATCAACTTAATAATATTTTGACATCATTTTTTTTGTGAGAAGACTAAAAGTTAATCAATCTCATTTCAAATCGTTTTTTGCCACTTTGGATTTCTTATTTTAAAACCATTCTCAAAAGATTAGACTTATGTCAATACTTGTAGTGATGCAAAAAACTATACTTATACAATATATAGTGAAGAGAGATATTTTCCACTTGGGTATTGAGTGAGGCATTGTTGATTTTAAAATCCAAGCCATATCCTCCACTTTGAGATGATTCAAATTATCCTTTCTCATGATTGTGGGAAGTAGGTATATTTTCCACACGGACAATGACGATGATGTTTCATCTCATAAAAATTAACCAACACACTTACATCTTAAAATTTTTAAAGAGGAACTACGTGTACCCTGATCCCCTATTGCATGAAAAGGTGGTACGTAGGCACTAAAGGTTCGCAACCGAGGCGGGTGCAAAAATCATAAAAAATATATTTCTTTTCTCACCTCCACCATCCACTTTTTACACAACATTTCATAGCCAAAATATACCGATTTTACAAAGAGGTTCCTGCGGAGTACCGTAGATGTTTAGGGTGCTAATACCTTCCCTTTACACAACCAACCCCCTTACCTTGAATCTTTACCCCTCTTTTTTAGGTTACTCGCTCTTTTCCCATTCCTTTGGAAAGAATAAAGCGTGATGGCGATTTATATATTGATTTGTACAAGTCTAGTCAATCCCATGGCTTACTCTTAAACATTTCTACTGCTACACTGAAGATAAATACAAACAGCTGGAGGATCATCTCAATGCTATGGAGATTCAGCAGGTACTTGGCTTGAACTTTGAAGAGTTAGGGATGGTTCCTGGAGTGGTCATCCCACCGAATTTCATGGTTCACACATTTGCTAAGTGTGACAGTGTCTCCTTCCCTAAGTTAAACTTAAGGTCCTATGTCAGGAAGATTCAGCCTCACACTGCTGACCGGAAGTTATGGGTCCATTTCTTCCAAGAAAGTTTAGCTGGAACGCAATTGGAGTAGTTCTATCAGCTAGAAAGAACAGACATCCATACCTGGGAAGACTTGGCTGCTGCTTTCTACAAGAAGTACCAATATAATGTTGACCTTGCTCCAACTCGTACACAACTTCAAAGCATGTTTATGGGTTCTAGCGAAGGCTTCAAGGAATATGCCCATAAATGGAGGGATCTAGCTGGCAGGGTAAAACCTCCTCTTAATGATCGGGAAATGGTAGACATGTTCATGGGCACTCTGACAGGCCCGTTCTTTAATCTGTTGATTGGGAGTCCCGCGTCCAGGTTCATAGAGATGGTTCTAACTGGAGAAAGATTGAAAGTGGTATCAAGAGTGGGAAGATACCGATGGCTGCATCTTTTAATGTTGAGAAAAATCCATTTGATGGTAAGATGGGAGCTAATGTTGTGTATGGCGAGAAGGGTCATCATAAGGAAGACTACCACCAATCTGTAGGGGCAGTGCTAGTCTCTAATTCAGCACACGTGCAACGACCACAACAATGGGGTAATCAGCAAAGGTAAGACGAGCCTAAGAAATAGTTTACTAAGATCAACATGTCGTTGTCTCAAGCATTATAACATATGTTGAGGATGAATTTGATCACGTTGATAGGACCTCATCCAAACCCTAAGACTTCTTCTCCTAACTACAATCCTGATGCAAGGTGTGCCTATCATTCTGGAAGTCCTAGGCACGATACTAACGATTGTTGGGCAATGAAATACAAGATTCAATATATGATTGACACCAAGGAGATTGAGTTTGACCCTCCTGAGACTCCCAATGTGATCACTTCTCTCATGCCAAATCATGGCCAGGATTGAGAGCATTTTTGTTCATTTGAATTCTCAAGTTGTGTTTTCTTTGTTTGTTCCAACAATTATTGTGATTTCAAACTTTGTTATTTCATTAATGAATTGCACATGTTTGTCTTAAATTAATTTGTTTTCATTATGCTTAAACTGCTTTCTTCCTTCCCTTTTGTGATATTCAACTCTTGATTAAAAGCTTTAAGCCTTTAGAGGGAGGATGACGAGAACGATACCACAATCTCTATAGTGTGCTTTTGAACAGACCCCGCTGACGATGTACAGGCGTTGTTTCAAATCCTAAACAGTGGAGTTATAAGGAAGATAATACCTAGTCAACCTCTTTGAGCCTAAGAAGTAAGAGTTTTCTTTTCACACAAATTAAAACCCTGAATCATAACCTGGGGCAGGGTAGTTTTCTCAGTTAATTCAGATATGCATTCAGTCGCAAGCTTTCCCTTCATACACGACAAATAGTGTAGAAGATGTTGTCCAAAAGATGGTGATGGTTCCACATAATTATTAAGAACGGGCAATCATTACCTCTCAAAATAAAAGCCCATTAAGTCAAAACCTATGAAGGAGACTTAAGAAAAAATTGGGGCATCCCGCTGGCTGTAATCACAAAAGAAATAGTTCAGGAAAAAGACAGGGATAGAAAAGTTAAAAAAGAAAGAGGTCCTACAAATCCTCAACAAAAAGAAAAGGTCACAAAAATGACTGCCTTCTCAAACAAACGTTCAATTTCTGAACCATCACCGGAATATCGGGGCCAACATTCCAGAAATCATCTGGGATTTGAAATGCACAATTAACTGAGTATAGAAATGAAGAATATCACGAAGAGCAGGTTGGGTACAAATAAAATTTAAGCCTTTATCCTTTGTCTCTTGAACCATAAACCAGGCCACGTTATAACCCTTAAAAGTCCTAGCTGAAGCATGGGTTAGTTCGAGAGCATATTGTTACAAAGGTATCCTGACTCCTGTAAGGTTTGTTATAACTCATGAGTTGATATTACATTCTTGAAAATTTTGTTTTACTACAAAAAACACATTTTCAAAAAATTTCAAGACAGACATAAGCTTTGCATTCTTTAAATGACATTGTTTGCATATGGTTAATTGTTCAAATGGCAGAGAAATTCACACAACGAATATTCAGTGAACGAAGACCCCCTCAGTTGAGAGAATTACCTCAGATGGAAAAAACATTCCCAATAACAAGCCTTTCATAATCAAGGGGCATGACATGGAGTCTAATTAATCTGGGGAAGACAAGCCAATATGCAAAGAATCTCTCCAAAAATGCTGAATAGCCAGGGGCAGATCTCCATCTGCATCACTCGCGAGATGTTACATTGATTGGGGATTCCCAGCAGAAAATCACTAAAATTTGAATCTTTGGTACCACCAAATTTCTTGTCTATGCCAGTAGTATCAGATGGTGTCAGTATCATGTCTTTGAATCCTTCCATGACAGTTCTTAGAAAATATACCTAGGAAATTCAAGACTATCAGAAACTTAATCAAACATTACGTGCACCATATTTATCCTGAAGTAGCCCCACACAGGCTCCCACATATGAAAGGGCATATACGATCAGATAAACATTTTCTGGCATTTCTACAACACTTGTTGTCATAGACAGTGATAACTCTCCACATCCTATGAGCACGAACATAGTCAGAAAATACTATGCATGAAAAAGACCCGCTAAATTAAGGGCATCCCAACGAACCAAAAGAGTTTGGGCAAAAATTAGGGATATATACAAAAAAATTGAATACCCGAAAAGTCGAAAACCTGAAAAGGCGGCTTGAGCAAAAAAAGGTATCCTTGTGGACTAAAAATCCAAAATGGCGATCCAGGAAAAAGTTAGGGATTAAAAACGTACGACTATGTCTCGTCATCTTGTCATTTGTTTATCAGTAGAAAACTTATCATCCTGGTCAACATTTACCAAACACCCTAGGAGTTGGGATGGCACTCAAACAATCCACAAAGTCTCCATAGGTAATTTCTCCAGCAGGTACAGAGGCAGGGGCATGTTACTAAAAAGTTGCCGCCATATCCTCAGCTTACAACCTAGTGACGTCAGGTGTTCTTGTATCACCAACAGAACAGGAATTTCGAACTACTGCTCTGACATCAGGTTTTCCCTAGTAAAGTCGTCAAACTTCTCAGGATTCCCCAATAGGATTTCACAAAATCCTCAGGCAGTGCACAAAGCTTTCCTTCCCCGACAGAGTTTATTTCTCTAACAACGGAAGATCATCTCCCCGCAGTTCAGCTTCAAAAAAATCTGAAGACCTACATTTTTCATCGCCAGCGGCAATTAGGGATTTATTTTCCCTAATTCAACAGCGCTGTAATAGAACAACTGATACATTCACATATTGCATTCATACATCATTCTACAAACGTCATAGCATCTGTAGTACAAATGCATACATCCCAATCTCATTTATTTTGAGAACACCATTACAAAATGCATTTCATACATCGTGACATTGCATACAGCTAACGCTTTAACTTTTCAGGAAAGATCAATCAACAGATATTTATCATCAACAATTTTCAATAGGTCTAGGATTAGCTCCTGAAACAAAATAGAGTAATTATCTGTGCGACCAAATATAGCTTTACACAGGCTCATCATGAAGCAATCTTACAGGGGTTTCTTCTGACTTCAAAATACAACTTTACACGGGCTCATCATGAAGCAATCTTACACGGGTTTGTTCTGACTTCCAAATACAGCTTTACACGGGCTCATCATGAAGAAATCTTATGCAGGTTTCTTCTGACTTCCAAATACATCTTTACATGGGCTCATCATGAAGCAATCTTACACGGGTTTCTTCTAAGTTCCAAATACAGCTTTGCACGGGCTCATCATGAAGCAATCTTACACGGGTTTCTTCTGACTTCCAAATACATCTTTACACGGGCTCATCATGAAGCAATCCTATACGGGTTTCTTCTAACTTCCAAATACAGCTTTATACAGGCTCTTCATGAAGTAATCTTACACGGGTTTCTTCTGACTTCCAAATATAACTTTATATGGGCTCTTCATGAAGAAATCTTACACGAGTTCCTTCTCCCTCCTTCTGAAGTTTTACACGGACTCATCCTAAACCAACCATACTCAGGTTCCTTCTCACAATCTCCAGATGCAGTTTTACACTGACTCATCATGAGACAACCCTACCTAGGTTCCTTCTCTTGAATTTCCAGATGCATTTTTACACGGACTCATCCTGAGGCAACCCAACCCAGGTTCCTTCTCTTGAATTTCAAGATGCAGTTTTACACGAACTCATCCTGAGGCAACCCTATCCAAGTTTCTTCTCTTGAATTTCCAGATGCAGTTTTACACGGAGTCATCCTGAGGCAACCCTACCCAAGTTTCTTCTCTTGAATTTCCAAATGCAATTTTACACGAACTCATCCTTAAGCAACCCTACCCAGGTTCCTTCTCAAAATATCCATATGCAGTTTTACACAGACTCATCCTGAGGCAACCCTACCCAGGTTCCTTCTCACAATTTCCAGATGTAGTTTTGCACTGACTCATCCTGAGGCAACCTTACCCATGCTCCTTCTTACAATTTCCAAATGCAGTTTTACCTAGACTCATCTTGAAGCTGCCTACCCAGGCTCCCTCTCATATATCTCCTAAAACATCCCTACCCAGGTTCCTTCTCATACACTTCCAAATGAAGTCTTACCCGGACTCATCCTAAAACAGCCCTACACGTGTTTCTTCTGATATATTTCCAAATAGCAGTTAATTTCATTCGTCCTAGCAAATTATTGTGAAGCCTGGATTTCAACCAGAAAACAGCAAACTCCCATCTCTCTAATCCAGAGATAACCCCTAAGTAGAGTCATGGACAACTGAAGTTCCTAGACTCTATTCCCCACATAGTTTTCCTCAAACAGAAAAACAACAGTAATCAACATCCCCCAGTGGACTCCTCCTCAGACAACAGGAACATGAATCCCCATAAAGGGACCATTTATGACTCTAAGTAATCTACTTTGGATGGCATATTTAAGCCCATCTCCGACAAATCTCAGTCATCTTCTCCAAATGGCATCTGTAAGCCCATTCCCGACATCATCAGCCATCAGCGTTACTTCATGTGAGTGCAAATTTCTGGGCACTCTAGTGTTCAATCATCTTCCACCTTCAGATTACGAAAGACAGACAAGTCAATATAAATCCTCGGGTTTAAGAAGATTGAACAGGGGCAACTGTTGTACCCCAAAAATTTTCCTCCCATTTTTACTCAAGACATGCTCATTAAGATTCGCAATTGCTCAAGGTTGACCAAGAATTGATCAGACAAGTTCTCCTCCTAAGAAATGGAATTTCAACTAGGGTTTCACTTTTCACCAAGATGTTTGAGCTCCAAAGGTCTCAAATGTTTTCCATTGTCCTAATATGCCTTCAAGATAGTCCATGACAAGTTTCATGCCTTACACTACAAGTTTGCTCAGTCAATTACTCAAATGTTTGAAAATTAACTATACTAGGTCAAAAGTCAAATGTGGCCATATACAGTCAAACTTCAAGGTTTTTGGTCAACATAAACATTTTTAAGTGATATACATCATTTGATCAAGGGTTGATTATGATTCCTCAAGAAATACTCCTAATCTATCAAAAGTTAAGAATTGCTAAATTAGGGTTTCTATAGGAAAAGTCAACTAAACTTTGACCAGGAATAACTTTCACATACTTCATCCATTATTCCCCAACAAAAGCTTATTTTGAAGATAATCGAATTCCCTACAACATATCTTTTTCCCTCAAGTCCAAGAAATGCACCATTGGAAAGATACAAGCTCATACATTACAGGTCACTTTCAGAAAGTCAACAAACGACACCTTTTTCCAAGACCATTTACATCAAGATAATTTCCGCAAATGAAAAAGTAGTAAACATAGAGGTTGTAGGGGACATCTTGAGATTTCTAAAAAGTCAAATATCATCTCCAAAATATACAAATTGAGAAAGTTATGGCTTGCACAAGTTAGGTAATATTTGAGAAAGTGCATGAAGTGCAAATTGAGAAATATTGAACTTGTGGACTAATGTGCCTAGGTTTTAAGGTTTGAACGTGTTTACAACATGATTAAGAACCCCTAAACCAATCCATGCATTATTTTAATTTTTATTTCATATATTTTTGATTTTATTCATTTAAACTCAAATTAAATCAAATAAAATGCAAGATTAATGCAAAAGGCATGTAAGGCTTAAGATTTGAATTTCTTGGGGTCCAAGTAGCTCATAGAAAGCTGTAAAAATCGTGACAACCAAGAAAATAGCATTAATACAAGATTTTCACAAGTATGGAATGTTTTTCAAATGAATTTTGGAAACAAATCATGCAATCGATACCATGTGATTTCTTCCATTATTTTTTACGTAAATGTCTCCTCTATATAAATACAACACCCTCATACACTAGAGAGCACGAAATTGGCTGCCCAAGAACACTCTCTAAAAACCTCAAATTTTGTCAAAACTAGGGCAAAGTCAAAACCAAAGATCCAGCCACTTTCAGTCCAAGCCAGCAATTACAAATCATTCCAAAGGTATCTAAGGGTAAGAATAGGTCGAAGGTCATGGCCATGGATGCTTGAAACATGCATACTCGTCTTCTCTAATTTGATTTTCTTTCAAGCATTCATATAATTAATTTCATGCATTGCTAATTGTTACGGTAGAAATGTTTAAGAGTAAGTCATTAGATTGACTAGACTTATACATATCAAAATAAAAATCGCCACCGCGCTTTATTATTTCCAAAGGAATGGGAAAAGAGCGAATAACCCAAAAATAGGGGGAAAGATTCTAGGTAAGGGGGTTGGTTATGCAAAGGGAAGGTATTAACAACCTAAACATCTACGGTACTCCGCAGGAACCTCTTTGAAAAATCTGTATATTTTGGATATAAAATGTTGTATAAAAAATAGATGGTGGAGGTGAGAAAAGAAGTATATTTTTTATGATTTTTTGCACCCGTCGCGGTTGCGAATCTTTAGTGCCAACGTACCACCTTTCGTGCAATAGGGGATCAGGGTACACGTAGTTCACCTTTTAAAAAATTTAAAACACAAGTGTGTTGGTTAATTTTATGAGATAAGACATCATCGTCATTGTTGGTGTGGAAAACATACTTACTACCAACAATTATGAGAAAGGAGAATTTGCGTCATCTCAAAGTCGAGGATATGGCTTGGATTTTAAAATAAAAAATGCCTCACTCAAAACCCAAGTAGAAAATATCTCTCTTCACTACATATTGTATAAGTATAGTTGTTTGCATCACTACAAGTATTGACAAGAGTCTAACCTTTTGAGAAAACTTTTAAAGTAGAAGCAAAGTGGAAAAATGGTTTGAAATGAGATTGATTGACTTTTAGTCTTCTCACAAAAAATGTCAAGGTATTATTAAGTTGATTGAAGTTTATTTATGAAAAGATTTTGAAAATGCATGGACCTAAGTCCAAGTTTATTATGAAAGTGGTTCAAGTTTAAAAACAAGAAGAGTTTTCAAAAGGAGGGAGAAGGTTTTTGAAATTAAATAAGATGGGAGGAGAAGAAGAGACTATCCTAAAGCATAAGGTAAAAGCTAGGGATAAGAACCATCTAACCAATAAGAAGCAAATACTTGACATTATGAGTCAAGATATAATTCCCATTCTTTGGATTGAAACCAAGCAAGCAAAGATACTAGACCTCTTGAGAGAACCAAACTTCAAGTGTATTAAGTCTTCACAAAAATTGGGTAGAGTAACGGCTGTATACGAGTGAATTCCATATTATAAACAAAGTATGTAATCACAATAACCTGCACACAAAATAAACAAACAACCCAATGTATTGAGGTAAACCTCAAGAACTCTAGACAAAATATCAATTAAGGGCACAAGGTCTCCAACATAGGCCAAGGTTTCTAATCCTAAGTCCAAGAAGTCCAATACTCCATAATGCCAAGGATAGTAACCAAATAGTCCAAGTATCATTAAAGTCTTTTATGGTTCATGTTGATTATTAGGTGTCTTAAAAAAAGAAAAGAAAAGCTCAAGTGAGCAAAATAAAAATGACAAGAAAGTAAATGCTCAAGTGAGCAAAGATGAAAAATAGCATGAAATGTAAATGCTAAAGTAAATGGTACATAAAGTAAAAAGCATAAAGTAAAAACATAAAATAAATTCAATTATTAGTAATTAGTGGTTAGTTGGATGATCATCTTGAAACTTGCATTTGGAAATCATTAGAGGATTGGTAGAACCAAAGCCTCCACACAACAAGTTGCATTTTCTTTTTGTCAAGTATATCATCCATTTGGGATCCTCAAAATTACCATTTAATGATCAACGATGTTTAAGTGATCCGCGTTGACCAAAAGTGTTGTAGATCCATTAGAGGATTGGTAGAACCAAAGACTCCACACAATGAATCTCAAGGTTATTGGATCAAAGAGATCAAATTAACATACTTGGGCTTGCAAACATAGGCTTGGGGCACAAATGATCATTTATTCGAACCGGGACAAAATTTAGCGCTATGTTAAGCAATCGTAAGTGGACTTATGTAGAAGTCGCACCTATTTTGAGGTCGGTCAATAGCAATATATATACCATTTGTTTTGAGACATGATATAGAGATCATACTCCAATAACACTTAGTGCAATAAGAAAGGGATGAGATGGAGAGGGGTGAGGAAGAATATACAAACCACATTTGAATTAAAATTTAATCAAACTATTATTAAAATCATTCATCTATTTTTGTGTAGTTAAACTGAACACCATGGATCCAATGATGTTAATAAAGTTCATGATAAAAAATTCAACCCAAGATCAGCCAGAAAATAATCACAAAATAATATTGCATTTTAATATATACATTAAAAAGAGTTTTAAAATGTTTTAAAATAGAAATAAGAGAGAAAAATATCAACTATGTTCAAATTAATCTAGAAATATTAAGTAAGATCATAGAAAAATCAGAAATGAACTCAAATATTTTTATAAAATTTTTGGTAATTTTTTAAAGTCAAAAACTATTTTTAAAATTAAAAGAAATGAGTAAAATAAACCAAAAATGATAAACAATATCAAAGTAAAAAATATAAAATAAATGAGGTCACCAATATTTGTCACAATATCATTGGATCATTCCATATTTTTTTAGAATTTAAAAATGCATAAAAGTATTTTTAAACATTTAAAACAATTCAAATAAAGTGAAAATTTATAAAAAATATCAAAACACAAAATAAAATTATAAAAAAAATAAAAATCAGAAATAGAAAAATCAAAAATATTTTTCATAATTTTTTCAGATTTTTTGGACTTCAAATGAATTTTCTATGATTTTCTGAAGTTTAAAACAATTTATATATAAAAATCAGAAAATAAAATAAAGTCAAAAATATGTGGACCATTGGATGAGAGTCAAAACACGTTAGTAATCAAATCCAAGGGATCTGACGCGTTGTGCATATCATGGTCATTACTGAATAAAGTACTGAATCACATATAAAATCATATTTTCAAAAAATACAAATGGCACGGTATCATTGGTTGGAAGATGACACGTTGGTCATCTTCAACCTCCAGCCAACGTGAAATACAGGTCCCTCAAACTATAAAATCAGAAGCTCAGACCTATCTCATTCGCTTCGTCTCATCAAGACGAAGACAACCACACCTTCGTGAAAAATTTATAAAAATTGTAGCTCAAGCAATTTGGAAGGAAAGTTTTGAAAAGGAATTTGAAAATTCATGGCCAAAATGTGTTTCCAGTTAAAAGAAAGTGTTGTGACTAGAACCAGGGAAATGAGAGTTTCACAATGATATCAGAGTTTGGAATAATTGATGGAGAAATCTACCTATTGAAGTTCAGTTGCAGAGCTCTGTAAATGGACTTGGTCAGATCAATTCAGAAGGTTTCAAGGCTCAATTCTTCTTCTTTTAGCTTCAGGGAAGAACAAGGAAGGTGAATTAATAGAAAAAATGGATTAAAAAAGGCTTGAACAATGATTTCGAAGTTGCAGAAAAGTGAGTTATGGAACGAGTTTGGCAAGGTGGTTTTGGTTGTTCAAGCTTGAGAAAATGAATGGGATAGCTCATGTATTTATAGGAGAAGCAAATGGGATCAAAAGGAAGGGTGAATGATGCAATTTGGAGGGAATTCGTGTGGGTCTGCATCATGAAGAAAGTGTGACTTATTTTTTGTCAAAACTCATCCAAAACACGCGTTTTTCTATGATAATCACTTCTAGAATTTCACTAAACATGTTTAAAAGCAAAAACGCGCAACAATTTTGTGTTTAGAAGCCAAATTAATGATTTCAAATTCTTACTTTTGGAGAAATCACAACTCCAAGTTACCACTTTTGAAACAATGGCATTCTCAGGTCAAGGGGTCTTACGGCATGGTTCTTGATGCTTTAGAAAGATGAGATTACAAGATTTGCAATGGGAAAAGAATGGAATAAAATGGATATTTGAGCTGAAAGTTGCAATGAGTCAAAGTTGGGAAAAAGAGGTTGACTTTCCATACTTAGAAATATTTCAAGTTTTTTCTTCAAAAGTGACCTATAATGTTTTTCATCCAAACATGGCCTTCCTCTTGGAATTTGCTCTTGACCAAAAAAGATGGCATGAAATAGACCTCTTGAATGACATTTTAAAACTTGAACCATTCAAAATATCCAAAAATTCAGAGTGTAACACGTTGGGAGAACTGACTTGGTTATTTTGCATTTGATTGCAATTGTTGCAGATAGCAATGAGTCAAATTTCAAATTGTTTTTCCTTTATCTGTTTTGTTTTGCAAAGAACGTCCAATGTTCACTTTTGATATATGCATTTGACATTAATTGCTGCTCATAAATATTTACATATGAAACAAAGGACGAATTACGGGTAATATCAGAAACAGGGGCATAAGAAATGTCCAAACTGTGTAGTTACTTTGTCCACCAAGGTACCAAGGTAGGTTCAGCTGAAGAATATGGCCAAGATACCATCACTCCATGTTGAGTAAAACAGTAATGGTAGCTCTCCCTACTGAGACTTGCAATTATGAATGAATCAACAATGCTTTCCCCAAGCAGAGTTAGTCTACCATCAGCCCTAAAAAGGTTGGGTATCCCCAGAAGGTCTTAATATTCCTCGGCGGAGTATAAAGACATTCCCCATCAAGTTTAAGAGCATCCCCGGGAGTATTAATGTTCCTCAACAGAATATAAGAATGTTCCCCGGCGGAATACAAGATACCCCTGGTGGAGCCATTTCCCCAACGTAGTCTAAAAAAGGCTTCCCCGCCAGAGTTGAATCATCTTACCCAGTAGATTCTGGAAGCTTATCCCCTGCAGAGAACAAATAAATCTCCCCAGCCAAATTCAGAAGGTTATCCTCACAAAGAGTCTAACTGGGTAATCCTCAGCAAGTTGCAACTGAAAGATCATCCCCAGCGAAGTTCTTTCTATCCCCAGCAGAGTTCATCATTAAAATCCCCAACAGGGCTTATCAAGAGAATCCCCAGCAGAGTTATCGGTAAAATCTTCAGCAGAACGTCTCTTCCCCACAGATTACTTCCCCTCGGAGTAATCTCTTCATCAGTTTATTCCCCCAACGGAGTTCTTCTCTCCTACAGGTTTATCATCTTCGTTCATCATCCAGCGGAAACGAAGAACTCAGCTCTATTCTCCAGCAGCTCCGGGATTTATTTTCCCCAGCTAAAACATCACATTGTTCATACACCATGATACATGCATATACGCATCATACCATACAATCTCATTTATGTTGAGAACATCATTGCTTGATCCATATCATGCATTGCATGTGACTGACCTTTACCTTTCAGGAAAGATACAGTTAAAGTTCTCAGCTAAGTCAAAGACCTGACCAAGTTCTTAAATCTCAATTGAATTATCTTCGGTTGAATTTCAGATAAGGTTCTCAATCTCGACAGTTTTCCTCTGTCATAATGTGGACAAGTTCTATAACCTCAACGGTATACTCCATTGAGCACGAGACAATTCCTAGATCTTGATGAAGATGTTTCCCTACGTCATAGTGTGGACGAGTACTATAACCTCAACGGTATACTCCGTGGAGCACGAGTCAGTTCCTAGATTTTGATGTTTTCCTCCGTCATAGTATGGATAAGTTCTATAATCTCAACAGTATACTCCATTGAGCACGAGACAGTTCCTAGATCTTGATGAAGATGTTTCCCTATGTCATAGTATGGACGAGTATTATAACCTCGACGGTATACTCCGTGGAGCACGAGTCAGTTCCTAGATCTTGATGTTTTCCTCCGTCATAGTGTGGACGAGTTCTATAACCTCAAAGGTATACTCCATTGAGCACGAGACAGTTCCTAGATCTTGATGAAGATGCTTCCCTACGTCATAGTGTGGACGAGTACTATAACCTCAACGGTATACTCCATTGAGCACGGGTCAGCTCCTAGATCTTGATGTTTTCCTCCGTCATAGTGTGGACAAGTTCTATAACCTCAACGGTATACTCCATTGAGCACGAGACAGTTCCTAGATCTTGATGAAGATGTTTCCCCCCAATTGAATTATGGACAGGTTCTTAAGACTCAGCCGAGGCATTCTCTCAGTTGAAGTACAGGCAAGTTCCTAAATCTCAACAAAAGTTAGGCTTCCCCAGCGGAATCTTCTACAACAACAGGTATGCAAGTTCTCGCTAAGGAATCTCTTATGCGATAGACACTCCTGCAGATGGAATTTGTAAGCCCATCCTCCTACCAACAATCTCCAAATGGCATCTGTAAGCCCATTCCCGACATCATAATGCTGATACTACACCATGCGAGTGCAAATTTCTGGGCACTCTAGTGTTCAATTATCTTCCACCTTCGGATCACGAAAGGCTCGAAAGCCAATCTATATCCTCAGGTTTAAGAAAATTGAACAGGGGCAACTTTTGTACCCCAAAATATTCCCTCCCATATTCCTCAAGACATGTCAAGAATAATATTCAAGTTGCTCAAGTTGGCTCAAGAGTTGGACAGTCAAATCATCTCTTAAGGCAGTCAAGTCAAAATTAGGGTTTTGTGTTGCATCAAGGTCCTCACATACAAATCACCTCAAATGTTTCCCAATGTCTTAATATGTTCTTAAGTCCATCCATGTCAAATTTCAAGCCTTGCAGAGGAAGTTTGGTCAATCAATTGCTCAAGAGACCCAAAAGTCGACTGTGCTAGGGCAAAAGTCAACTGTGTCCCAAATACAGTCAAACCTCAAGATTTTTTGTCAACATTCTAATTTTGAAGGTTAATTCATCATTTGATAAAGTTTTGATCATGATTCATCAAGGATTGCTCAAAATTCATCAAGATTCAAAAGTTGCTAAATTAGGGTTTTGTAGGAAAAGTCAACTCAACTTTGACCAAGCATAACATTCTCATACTTTATGAGAAATGACCCATCCGAAGCTCATTTTGAAGAGGATGCAATTTCCTACAATCCATATTCACACCCCGAGATCAAGAAATGCTCTCACAAAATGTTACTAATTTGGACATTATAGGTCATTTTTGAAAGTCAACAAAAACACCTTTTTTGCCAAAGCTTATAACTTGAGCATAGAACATCAAAATGAGACGAGACCAAAATGGTTGATTAGAGGACATCTCAAGGTTTCTAAAAAGACAAAGAACACTTCCAAAAGTTCAAAATTGGAGAAGTTATGCATTGTTGAAGTTGGGCATTTTTTCAAAATTGCCAAAAGTCAACTATCCTCAAAACTCCAATTTTTGACAAAAGGTCCCACTTTTTCCACTTGATATAGTCTTGTCATGTCACACACGTGTCCCATCTTTAATTTCATGACCAAAATTTTATTTTTCTATTTTATTTAATTTTTATTGATTTAATTCATTTTAAATCTATATTAATTCAAATAAAATCCAAAAATTAATGAAATGGTATCTTTGTGATTTGTACAGCTTGCAAATATCATATAACACCTAGTCAATTCGTATCAAGTCAATTCAAGCACAAAATCTCAGATTTGATGCAAATATGGCAACTTGGTTATGGTGATCAAAATCAAATATTCCATCTTCAATGCACATGGATATTGGTCCAAATTTTGACCTAAACTCATTCCATTATATGCACACAAGCCTCACAACCCTAGAATACGCATAGAGCTCTGCAAAAATGGCCACACAACTTTGAGAAAAAAGCTTGAAAAGTGTGAGATCGAAAATAACCTTGGAGGCCAATTCAGACCAAAAGCTCAACGCTACTCTCTTCCTTGACACCCAATGATGCTACACCAATCAAAACCAAGCCTTTTCGTTTCCTGAAACTCGCTGTAAGTCTCCATGAACATTGCTCTGCACATGGAATCGTAACTCAGTTTTCTTGCATCCTCTTGCCAATTTTCTTGTACATTCATATTCACCATTCAATTTCCATTGATTCTGCAATATTTGATTGTATTTTTATGGCCTCTAACCCCTACACTCCAGTCAAACGCACCATGGGGAATCTGAAAAAGTCAATAAGGCTGATTGAATATGGGCCTCAAAATTGTTGACTTACACTCAGATCAGCCCCCCCCCCCCCCCCCCTGAGTTTGCTCTTCTTTTATATTTTCTTTTCATTATTTTATTTTATTTTTTATTATTATTATTATTTTAATTAATTAATTAAGCAATTAACTTTTTATTTCATAAAATCAGAAAACAAAAAAAATATTTTTATTGATTCCATTAATTTTATTATTACTATTTTTGTAAATAAACCATTAATTAATTCATTTTGTTTAATTAGGTTCAATTTTAATATATTTCGCATTAAAATTAAAATCAATATAGAATTAGGGTTTTTAATATTTTTAATCATTCTCATCTTATTTCCTTAAATAAAAAAACAAAAATCTTTTCATTTAATTAATTAATTCAACTATTAATTTAGACCTAATTTTTTTTAATTCAAAAAATAACAAAATATGCTTTATTTAACAAAAAGGGTCAAAACCCTAAAAGACACTCTGATTTAATTTTCTCGCGCGCGATTAATCTTTGATCAATATTGTAACTATTCTGGGAATGTAATAGTTTTAAATTAGGATTTATTTATCGCTTTTATTTACTTTTTCGTAATTTAATTTTTAAGGGTTTGTTTTTGGCGATGTAAATACCCGACGCCTTGTAATAGCTTAGATTTATTTTTCCGCAATTTAATTTCCGCAACCATTAACTGTTAGATGTTTGAATAATAGGCAATGCTTGACAAGATAATCTTTAACCTAAAATCAACAGTAGCTCACCATGACATGTAAAGATAATATAACTGAAAACTAACACACTTGCACATGCCACCCCTAGAGTACACCTCACTTGGTTGCCTCGAACGTGATCATTGGGTATAGGAAGTTTTAGAGGTCGCCCTCTTGTCCAAAGATCATAAGTTGCCTCGAAACGGTTGCCTCGGATAAAAATGATCTAAGACATTAGGGTTACCGCTAAAGCATCATAACATTGCTTTAGTGACCACAAGTCCCTTAATCGAATTGACCCGAAAACTCCATTGACGATGCTACCTACTCCTCAATAGTGGGATAGTGTTGTCTAAAGGAAATTTACATAGTCTAATTCCTTTTTGAGTAGGTAGATGTTCTTAGGTACTTGCTCCTTTTGAAAACAAGAACAAAACTTTTCGCACTTACACTCCTTTCAAACAAAAACTTTCTTCAAACCCACAAACACCAAGAAAAGCAAAAATTTTGAAAACATAATGAGCAAGTACCTAAGAGCCCGTGGATAACCACGGATAGAAAGGGTGCTAACACCTTCCCTTTCTATAATCTACCTCCCTAACCCGAGAAATATCTCAAAAAGGAATTTTTCTGTGCTTTTGTCCTTTCCAAGTTGGATAAAATAAAAGACGGTGGCGACTCTTGCTTACCACAACATTTTGCAAACACAAATGCAAAACGCGAACTAGCATTCCAAAACAGTCAGTTCTTTCCCACCGATACAGGTACATAATTACAAATGGGAGTTTTCAAGAATTTAAATCCTAATTATCTATTACAACCATATTGAATTGTACAATATAAGAAAAGGAAAAGACTTGTTTTGAAAATGGTTTTTTGTCTTAATGAATTAGAAGAAATGAAGGAAATAATTAGTTAATAAAAAGCAAATATTTTTGTGTCTTTTTTATATTAATAAAAAATCGTATTAATAATTAAATTACATAAAAAGGAAAAATAAAGAGAACAAGGATTAGCATGTTGCTGAAGGCAAAATAAAGAGGACCAGAAGTTCTGATGCCAGGCGCTTTGTGATTCAGAATGAAACGTTAGAGGGAATCAGAAGTTTTTGATTGATGCACTCTGAGAACCTGAAAGAAGCGTTAGAGGGAAAAAACAGAAGTTCTGGGTCGCTGCATGTTGAGTGTCAGAATTGTGAGAAAAGTCCTAGAAATTATGTGTGTGTGTTAAGACAGTGAGAAAGCCTAGAAGTTTTATGTTGAAACAGTGAGAAAAATCAGAAGTTATGTTACAGTGTCACCACAGTGTAAAAAACCTAGGAATTCTGGTGTGTTAAAATAGTGAGAAGAACTCAGAAGTTTTGTGTTGTGTTAAACAATAAAATCAGAAGTTTTGTGTTGTGTTAAACAATAAAAATCTGAAGTTCTGTGTTGTGTTAAACAGTGGGTGAAAATCAGAAGTTCTGTATGTTAAAACAGTAAGAAATCCTAGAATTTTTGTGTGTTAAAACAATGAGGAGAACGTAGAAGTTTCGTGTAACATTTTTCCTCATTCCTTACATTAATCTGAACATCTGCAGCTTAACCAGTTCTTAAAAACAGCAAATCAGAAAGATAAAAGCACAACAGTTCATATAAGTTCTAATCCTAGTTTTGAGCCTAGCTGTATTTAAGAAGTTCTGATCCATAGTTTTTTCTACTTATGCAATGATATGGAAAACATTAATACTATGATATTTACATATTTAATGATGTTCTAAATGGAAAGATTCAAAGTCAGAAAGACTTACCTTGAATCTGGGACGTGTGTTTGGGACTTGAGTTGTTGCCTTCAGATGTTCTAGAGTCAGCAAGAACAATGAAACCGAAAATGCTATGTCCTTTGATTCAAAGGGAAGAACAAAGGTTTTGGTTTTTCTTAGGAATTAAGGGTTCACAAATTTTTTACTGTTTTCTTTTCTCTCTTTGATACTTTTCTCTTTTCAAAAACCAGCCCCTTGAAAGTGTGATTGAGCAACTTATTTATAGGTGAGTTTGTTGTCGTTTTTTTTTGGGGGGGGGGGGGAACAAATGGAATTTTAACCTTTTTGGCATACTGTTCCATTTCTTTTTAAACACAACTTTTGTATGCTAATTTAGTGCAATTATGGGGTTTGAAAAAGTGCAGGCGTGGGTTGGATCAGCAGATGGTTGTAGGACTGTGTAGCAGGGCAGCAGGTTGCTTAAATGAGGTTTTGCGATTTGGTGATGTTCTGATCGCAGAAGATCAGAAACGTAGCCTCCATATACAGAAGATTCGTGTTTTGACCAAAGAACGGTTCTTCCATATGTTTTAATTAAAGGGTCATATTCTGAACTGTGTTTGCAAATTCTGATTGCACTTGCGTGGAGGCTGGCCCAGAAGTTCTGAAGTATAATACTCTCCTAACACTTAGAAAATTTCCCAAATGTTTAGAAATTTGATTTTTTTTCAAAGTAATTTCTGACCTTTGATTTTGACAAATTAATTTCATGTCTTGATGAAATATAATTGTTGAAACTTGATTTTTTCTCAAAAAGTCAAAGTTTGACTTTTCAGTGTATTTTTGATTATTTTGCCCTTGTGAATGACTTTCTTGGAAAATTGTAATTCAAGGCTTGAAACTTGATGGAAACAAACCTGAGGGTCCTGGATGATCCTTTGAGAAATGAGAGGGCAAATTTTGGGGTACAACAGTTGTCCCTGTTCAATCTTCTTAAACCTTAAGAGTTAGATTGGCAAATCTGCCATTCGTAACTTGAAGGTAGAAGATGATTGAACACTAGAGTGCCCAGAATTTGTGCTCTAAGGATTTGGAGGTTGACGTGTAAGGAATGGGCTTAAAGATGCCAGTTTGGAGAAATGCTGGAGAGTTGGCGGAGATGGGCTTATAGACGCCATCCAAAGGTGATTGTTGACAGAAATTAGACTGAGTCTAAATTTTACTTCAACTGGAAAGAAATAAGAATAAATCTTTGGAGAAATTTATCAGAACCAGAGGAAGTGTCTACCAAAAAGGAATCAGGATAAACCATTGATCAATTTAAACTGAACTAACAGAGGTCTTGGATATTCTTCAATTTATGATGGGCCTGTGTACGGCTGCTTTAGGATACATATGAAAGGGAAGCTTGGGTAAGGTTGCTTCAAGATGAATCCATGTGAAGCTTCATCTAGAATTTAAGAGAAGGACCCTGGGTAGGGTTGCTTCAGGACGAGTCCATGTAAAACTACATCTGGGAATGAGAAGGAACCTGGGTAGGGTTACTTGATGATGAGTTTGTGTGAAACTGCATCTAGAAATGTAGAGAAGGAACCTAGGTGGGGTTGTTTGATGATGAGTTCGTGTAAAACTGCATCTGGAAATGAGAAGGAACCTGGGTAGGGTTGCTTCATGATGAGTCAGTGTAAAATTGCATCTGGAAATTAGAAGGAACCTAGGTAGGATAACTTCATAATGAGCCCGTGTGAAACTACATCTGGAGATGAGAAGGAACCTGGGTAGGGTTGCTTTATGATGAGTCTGTGTAAAACTGCAACTGGAAATGAGAAGGAACCTGGGCAGGGTAACTTCATGATGAGTCCGTGTAAAACTGCATCTGGAGATGAGAAGGAACCTGGGCAGGGTAACTTCATGATGAGTCCGTGTAAAACTGCATATGGAGATGAGAAGGAACCTGGGTAGGGCTGTTTCATGATGAGTCAGGGTAAAACTACATCTGGAGATGATATTATTTATGTAAAGCTATATTTGGAAGTCAAGAGGAACCCGTGTAAGATTTCTTCATGATGACCCGTGTGAAGCTGCGTCTAATAGTCAGAAGGAATCTATGTAAGATTGCTTCGAGATGGTTATGTAGATAGTTTTCCTGGCTTGTTACAGGTATTAATCTAGAACTGTTGAAAATTGTTGACAATATTTATCTGTTGTTTGACCTTTCCTGAAAAGGTAAAGAGTTAGCTGCATACAATGTCATGATGTACGAAATGCATGGCGTAATGATGTTCTCAAAATAAATGAGATTATGCTGTATGCATTTATCATGTATGTAAATATTATGCATGCAATGTTGTTGGAATGTAATTTTGCTTTGGAAAATAAATCCTTGAAAAATGTTGGGGAGTTTTGGGAGGCTGAATCCCGGATGACCATTGGGGATGAAAAATATGCCCATCTTCAAACCTTGCTTAGAATGTTTCCACTGGGGATTCCTGTTTTTGTTGTTTTTAGGAGAAATTCGCTGAGGGATGTTGATTTTGCTTGAGAAGAAAACTCTGTGGAGAATGTTAATTCCTGCTTGGGGAAGAGAGTTTATGAGTCTTAGTTGTTCATTACTCTACAAGGGAATTATCTTTTGATGGAAGAGAAAGGTAGATAATAACTTATTGGGAATAAAGGATTTAACTGTTATCTGGTTATCTTCTAGGTTTTGTAGCAGCTTACTAGGGATTGCAGGAAAGTCTACTAGGGAAGAGGAGTTGTGGTCCCTTGATTTGTGATAGTATGGGAGGCAAATTCAAGTTGGGGAATCTTACTGTTTGTTGGGGAAATAAACCATGTCGCCAACCTGCTGGAGAGGTGTTTTCTTTTTTGGCAAAGATCCTCTAGGATTCTTGAGATCAACTCAGTTGGAGATGCTTTCAGAGATTGAAATTCTGTCTGGGGGACCACCCTATGAAAAGGACTTTGTGGGAGATTTGTCACTGCCCTGGTAGTAAGTTTTTGTAGTATTTCGAGGAAATTTTTGCTTGACCGTACCCAACCATTTGTTGGAATTCACGTTCAATGCCCCAAGTGATTCAGACACAGACCTGCCCCTGGTTATTCAACATTCCTTGAGAGATTTATTGGAATCTTGACTTGACTACCCCCAGGCGAGTTGGATAGTGACATGTCATGCCCCCTTGTTTATAGGAGATCTGTCATTGAAAGTGTCATTCCATTTGAAGTGACTTTGTTCACTGAGAGAGCTTTCATTCGTTGGATATTCGTCGTGCAAATTTCTCTGCTGTTAAACAAATAGCTCTATGCAAACAGCGATATTCAAATAATGCAAAGTTTATGCTTGTATTGAAGTTTTGAAAATGCGTGTTAGCATATAAAACAATTTTGCAAGTATGTGAATTCAAATAAGGATTTAGAGTAAGCCTTACAGGAGTCAGGATACCTTTTGTAACATTATGCTTTCGGACTAACCCATGCTTCAATTAGGACTTTGAAAGGTTGTATTATGGTCTGGTTCACAGTTTTAAGAAACAGAGGATAAGGCTCAAAGTGTATTTTTACCCGCCCATTCTTCACGATGTCCTTCAATTCTAAACTCCGTTAATTGTGCGTTTGGACTCCAATCGAGTATGGAGTGGCATTTTGATGATGGTTTAGACAAGTTATGTTTATTGGAAGGCAATCATTTTTGAAGGAAAATTGCGATCAAAAGTGCAGCGGAATTTAAAAATTTCCTTTAGCGATCCTTACGAATGAACATGGTCAGTGATAGAAATATTTACCTCTTGTGGCGATTCAGACCTTTGATGTTGTGATCACGAGCGTTGATGAAGAACAACGCCTCTACTCAGTCCACACGAACAGATCGCTTCCGGTCACAGTGCTAGCTGATCACGAACGGAAACCTTGAGTGAGAGAGGGAATCAAAAACGAAATTGCATCAAGTGAAATTGCTTCATCACAAGGGATCTATTTATAGAATCACTCGTGTGGGCTACAAGCTAAAAGCCCAATTAAGGCTATAAGCTAAAAGCCCAATTAAGCTTATGGACATCATACCTTATGATGTACCATATATCACTTATCCACGTGGTATCTTACCACTTTCCATATTACACTTAAGTGCACCGTATCTTACGGTGTTCCTTATTTATTCTATCTCTCATCAACCTGTCCTTATGTGTGTGACCCTGTAGGTTTTCGCGACGATGGCAATTATATTAAATCACACATTTAATATAATAAACAGTGATCGGTATCTAGCAACACATCACTGTTACCCAAGTCACGAAAAAGTCATGTGATCTGACCAAACCTTTTCCGTGATAATATTTGTGTTGTACAATTACCCTTTTGCCCTCATGTCTATATTGAACACAAGGCATACACTGTGTCACCCTTGTCTAGTTCAATATTGGGCCCTTAGACATTTATCCTGTTATGCAAGATGAGCAAATTCCATCTAGGTCACTCATGTCCCTTAGCATTCTTTGTGAAGTACCCATCAACCGTCTTTATAGTCATCCAGTTACGGATGACGTTTGATCAGCAATAAAGTACTTGACTCTACATCTAGGGTCCATAGTGGTTTCAGGTCGAAGGGTGGTATACACCATTATCATCATGAGAATAACTTATGACACTTTGCATAACATTCTATGTAGTATTCTCATAGCGGGTCAATCCAGTATAAATATTAATCCTAATATTCATACCTATGTCAAGACTTGATAACTCCTTATCTATGATCCATGAGATGTGATCATCAATCTATCTTCATAATAATCTTAATGCTTTAATGTTATCCCACTTCACATTAAAGCTTGACTACGGATACTTTAAGAATAGTTTCTTATGTTTAATGGGATCTCATGATTAAGTCACACTTAACATTTCATTAAGCAAATAAACCATTCTAGGGACTTTATTATTTTGGAAAGCAAACATAATAAAGAAATGCCTTTTATTATTAATAAATAATTCGATACAAGTACCAAAAGTATTGGCCTCTAGGGCTTACACCAACAATCTCCCACTAACAATAGAGCCAATAAGGCTTACCCCTAATACCCATAGATCTAGTATGTCCATCATGCTTCAGCTGCGCAAGAGGCTTTGTTAATGGGTCAGCAACATTGTCAAGTGTAGGTACTTTGCATATTTTCACATCTCCCCGATCGATTATCTCTCGAATGAGATGATAACGCCTAAGTATGTGTTTGGATCGTTGGTGAGACCTAGGCTCCTTAGCTTGTGCGATAGCACCATTGTTATCACAATAGAGATCAATGGGATCCACAATGCTATGAACTATGCCAAGTTCACTAATGAACTTCTTGATCCAAACAGCTTCCTTTGCTGCAGTTGAGGCAGCAATATACTCAGCCTCGGTTGTAGAATCAGCAACTGTATCTTGCTTTAAACTTTTCCAGCTCACAGCGCCACCATTTAAACAAAACACATAACCAGATTGTGATCTAAAGTCATCCTTATCTGTCTGGAAGCTAGCATTGGTGTATCCAATTACAGCAAGCTCTTCCTGACCTCCATATATCAAGAATGAGTCCTTAGTCCTTCTCAATTACTTAAGGATATTCTTGACAGCTACCCAATAAGCATCACCGGGATTAGACTGGTACCTACTCGTTGCACTTAAAGAATACGAGACATCTGGTCGAGTACATAGCATGGCATACATGATATATCCTATTGCATATGCATATGGAATCTTATCCATGTGATCCCTTTCTTCATTACTTGAAGGGGATTGTGTTTTTGACAGACACATGCCATGTTGCATAGGTATGAATCCTTTCTTGGAATCATGCATATTAAAGCTTCTCAACACTTTTTCTATGTATGTACTCTGACTTAGGCCAAGCAGTTTTTATGACCTATCTCTATAGATCCTGATTCCTAATATATAGGCTGCTTCACCTAGGTCCTTCATTAAAAAGAATTTCCCTAACCAAGTCTTCACTTGTTGCAAGGTAGGGACATCGTTTCCAATGAGTAATATGTCATCTACATATAATACCAGGAATATGATCATGCTCCCACTAACATTCTTGTAGACACAAGGCTCATCTTCATTCTTGATGAATCCATATTGTTTTACTATTTCATCAAAACAAAGATTCCAGCTTCTGCAAGCTTGCTTTAATCCATAAATTGATCGCTGTAACTTACATATCTTTTGGGCTTCTTCTGGTATGTCAAATCCTTCAGGTTGTGTCATGTACACATCCTCAAGACGATTCCCATTAAGGAAAGCAGTTTTGACATCCATCTTCCATATTTCATAATCATGATATGCAGCGATAGCAAGTAAAATCCGAACAGATTTAAGCATTGCAACTGGTGAAAAGGTTTCATCATAGTCAACCCCATGAATTTGTTTATAGCCTTTTGCAACCAGTCTTGCCTTATAGGTATGTACCTTACCATCCATGTCAGTCTTCCTTTTGAAGACCCACTTGCATCCTATAGGGTTAACTCCTATAGGAGGCTCTACCAAGGTCCAAACCTGGTTTGTGTACATGGAATCCATTTCAGATTTTATGGCTTCTAGCCACTTCTCGGACTCAGGACCAGTTATGGCCTCTTGGTAGGTCACAAGATCATCTTGATCCATGAGTAATACATCACCCTGATCACTTATGAGATATCCATATCTCTCAGGTTGTTGACATATCCTGCTTGACCTACGCTGGTCTTGTTCTACTTGAGCAAGTTGCTCTTTCACAACTACTTGTGTTTCCTGCTCTAATTCCTCCATAGGTGTATCAATGCTTTGTGGTTCTTGAATTTCTTCAAGCTCTATTTTCCTCCCACTGATTCTTTTGGAAATAAAATCCTTTTCCAGAAAAACTCCAGTTCGAGCGACAAACACTTTGCCCTCAGAAGGATTATAGAAGTAATACCCTCTTGTTTCTTTAGGATACCCCACAAATAAGCATTTGTCAGATTTGGGCTCAAGCTTAGTTGAAATTTGTCGTTTCACATAAACTTTGCAACCCCAAATCTTCATGTAAGACATATGTGGTTTCTTACCACTCCATATCTCATATGGTGTCTTCTCAACCTTTTTGGATGGAACCCGGTTAAGTGTGTAAGCTGCAGTCAATAGTGTATGTCCCCAAAAGGAGTTCAGAAGATCGGCGTGACTCATCATGGATCGGACCATGTCTAACAAGGTTCGATTTATTCTCTCAGATACACCATTCCATTGTGGTGTTCCGGGAGGAGTAAGTTGGGATAAAATCCCACATTCCTTTAGATGGTCATCAAACTCTAGGCTTAAATATTCACCGCCTCGATCTGATCGAAGAACTTTAATATTCTTACCTAGTTGGTTTTGTACTTCATTCTTGAATTCCTTGAATTTTTCAAAGGTTTTAGATTTTTGTTTCATTAAATACACATAACCATATCTACTGAAATCATCAGTAAATATGATGAAGTATTGAAAACCTCCTTTGGCTGGTATGTTCAGTGGTCCACATACAGCAGTATGTATGAGGGCCAAAAGATCATTAGCCCTTTCACCTTTTCCTGTGAATGGGGACTTAGTCATCTTTCCAATTAAACAAGATCTGCATGTCTCATATGATTCATAATCAAAAGAGTCCAAGAGTCCATCTTTATGGAGTTTGGAAATGCGTTTCTCATTTATGTGGCCTAAGCGACAGTGCCAAAGGTAGCTTGGATTTAACTCATTAGGTTTAATCCGTTTAGTATTAGTGTTATAAATTGGCATTTCAAGATCAAGGACATATAGTCCATTGTTCATTTGTGCAGAAGCATAGAATATATCATTAAAATAAATAGAGCAACAATTGTTCTTTATTATAAATGAAAAACCAAACTTGTCCAAACAAGAAACGAAAATAATATTCCTACTAATTGCAGGTACATAATGACAGTTCTCTAACTGAATTATTAAACCACTAGGTAAAGTCAAAACATAAGTTCCTACGGCTAAAGCAGCAACCTTTGCTCCATTTCCAACTCGTAGGTCAACTTCACCTTTTGCCAAATCTCTACTCCTTTTTAGCCCCTGCACATTAGTACAAATGTGAGAACCGCATCCAGTATCTAATACCCATGATGCAAAAGTAGATAAATTAATTTCAATAACAAAAATACCTGAATTTGAAGTCCATACTCCATTGTTCATATCTTCCAGGTACTTTGGGCAGTTTCTCTTCCAATGTCCGGTCTTACCGCAATGGAAGCAAGTGCCCTCCTTTGCTATGCCTCAACTAGGCTTCAAAGCAGGAACAGTAGGTTTAGGTTTGGCAACTTCCTTGCCTTTCCCTTTGCCAACCTGCTTGGTAGGCCTCTTGTTCAACTTCTTTCCATTACTGACCATCAGAATGGACTTCCCTTTTGTCTTCATATTCTGCTCAGCAGTTTTCAACATGCTTAGCAATTTTGGAAGACTCTTATCCATGTCATTCATGTTGAAATTCATGACAAACTGATTAAAGCTATCTGGCAACGATTATAAGATAAAATCAGTTGCAAGTTCCTTTCCAAGCGGAAACCCTAACCTTTCAAGGTTCTCCACATACCCAATCATTTTGAGTACATGGGGACCTACAGGGGTTCCCTCAGATAACTTGCTGTTAAAAAGGGCATTTGAAACCTGAAACCTCTCATTTCTTGCCTGCTCTTGATAGAGCATTTTCAGATGTCCGATCATATTGAACGCTGACATGTTCTCGTGTTCCTTTTGCAACTCAGAGTTCATAGTAGCTAGCATGAGACAAGCGGCTTCGTTAGCATCATCAAAATGCTTCTTATAAGCATCTCTTTCTGCCTTAGGTGCCAAACTAGGCGGTTCCTCTTCAGGAACAAGTGTCTCCAAGAGTTACAGCTTCTTATCGTGCTTGAGGACAATCCTCAGATTTCGGTGCCAATCTAGGAAATTTGTCCCAGACAATTTTTCCTTATCTAGGATTGATCGCAAAATATGGTTGTTTGTTGTCATGGTAATCTACAAAAAATTGAAAATATAAGTATCATTAAAACAACATATTTAATTAGGCCTTTAATCAAATATGCTCCCACTATTTTACTAAAACCAAATGACCCTCATCATTTGATTCGGAAAATCCCGTTGGAAGAATTTCTAGTGGGTCGAGATCCATATTTCACTTTGTTCTAAGTCAGCGTTAGGCTGATTACACAAAACTAGGTTATTTAGGTAGGAACTCTTCCAATTGTATCTCATACAACTCTCGAATATTTTCAGTTGGGTGAATAATTCCTTATTCTAATTCATCATATGAATCATTCCCAACTCTTGCTTCTAAACATGTATAATCTTATTATAATGTGTTTAGTTAAGTTTGACCCATTGTTTTAGCAGTTGGACATTACAATTATCCCATCGCACCTTACTAATATAGAACATGCACCTCGCGTAGGCGAAACCTACATTGTTCGATACTAGTCTTGATGAATGCTAAAACTTGGAAAGCATGAACTTAATATTTAACTTTAGGGATTTTGTTATTAGTTTGATCTCACCGGCTTAACATGCAATTCGTCTCTCTCATGCATCAACATATAAACACATGCATCAATATACATAAAAGGATACAGTTATGGCCCCTAGCGCAATTGTTCTCCCAAGCCAATGAGAGAACCTAAGCTAACCTAATAACGACCTAAACTTCTCCAAGCAAGATCTCCAAGGTTATCCTTCTTTGATATTGTATTCTTCTCTTTCTTCATAACATTACATTACATAAAAGAAACTCGTTTTACATACGAGGGAGTGAGATGAGAAAAGAAGTTACATCAAGAATTTTAGAGAGAGGCACGACACGCAGGCCATATTTTACAATCCCAAAACAAAATAAAGGAAAAAACTAAGGCCATAACTGATCACCACAAGACAATAATAATAAACACACTTTAATTATTAGTTTAAATTTTGTTAATTAAAAAAATGGCAAATTAAATTTCGACGATTGATCACACTACGCAGAGTTAGCCGGGGTTGTTAGGGGCAGCGCCCAGACGCAAAATTTTAATGAACAATTCATTTGAAATCGGCGCCATTTTCGCACAACTCTTGTGCATTCACAACCATAATCGCATAACTCTGCAACAACACAACCCTTGTGCCGTCATGAACCCTAATGCAACAGTTTCATGCTGTCAAACACATTTCGATTGATAATTCAGTATGATTAATCACATGCCATTGCTTCACCATACTAATGTCGGATTCCGAAGCATATGAACAGTGATCGGTCAAAGGAATAACAATCATCAAGTGTTTGATTGAACGAAACAGAAACAGTATATCCCATATACCATCGTTGCATCAGATTTACTTATATCATATATAAAAGTGATCGATCTTATTTGTGTAACCTATGGACGATCGATGTATCACTGCTTCACCATACTAATGTCGGTTTCCGAAGCATAGTCAACATCAATCATCCAAATCGTACACAACAGATGCCAAATTTAATTACTCGTTTATTATTCAATTCATTCTGGTTTTAATCGAATCAAAACAGAAAATATAGAACATAAACAACTATCAGATCCATAATTTCGTAACCAGGCTCTGATACCACTGAAGGAAAATTGCGATCAAAAGCGCAGCGGAATTTAAAATTTTCCTTTAGCGATCCTTACGAATGAACATGGTCAGTGATAGAAATATTTACCTCTTGTGGCGATTCAGACCTTTTATGTTGTGATCACGAGCGTTGATGAAGAACAACGCCTCTACTCAGTCCACACGAACAGATCGCTTCCGGTCACAGTGCTAGCTGATCACGAACGAAACCTTGAGTGAGAGAGAGAATCAAAAACGAAATTGCATCAAGTGAAATTGCTTCATCACAAGGGATCTATTTATAGAATCACTCGTGTGGGCTACAAGCTAAAAGCCCAATTAAGGCTATAAGCTAAAAGCCCAATTAAGCCTATGGAAATCATACCTTATGATGTACCATATATCACTTATCCACGTGGTACCTTACCACTTTCCGTATTACACTTAAGTGCACCGTATCTTACGGTGTTCCTTATTTATTCTATCTCTCATCAACCTGTCCTTATGTGTGTGACCCTGTAGGTTTTCACGACGTTTGAAATTATATTAAATCACACATTTAATATAATAAACAGTGAGAGGTATCTAGCAACACATCACTGTTACCCAAGTCACGAAAATGTCATGTGATCTGACCAAACCTTTTCCGTGATAATATTTGTGTTGTACAATTACCCTTTTTCCCTCATGTCTATATTGAACACAAGGCATACACTATGTCACCCTTGTCCAGTTCAATATTGGGCCCTTAGACATTTATCCTGTTATGCAGGATGAGCAAATTCTATCTAGGTCACTCATGTCCCTTAGCATGCTTTGTGAAGTACCCATCAACCGTCTTTATAGTCATCTAGTTACGGATGACGTTTGATCAGCAATAAAGTACTTGACTCTACATCTAGGGTCCATAGTGGTTTTAGGTCGAAGAGTGGTATACACCATTATCATCATGAGAATAACTTATGACACTTTGCATAACATTCTATGTAGTATTCTCATAGCGGGTCAATCCAGTATAAATATTACTCCTAATATTCATACCTATGTCAAGAATTGATAACTCCTTATCTATGATCCATGAGATGTGATCATCAATCTATCTTCATAATAATCTTAATGCTTTAATGTTATCCCACTTCACATTAAAGCTTGACTACAGATACTTTAAGAATAATGTCTTATGTTTAATGGGATCTCATGATTAAGTCACACTTAACATTTCATTAAACAAATAAACCATTTTAGGGACTTTATTATTTTGGAAAGCAAACATAATAAAGAAATGCCTTTTATTATTAATAAATAATTCGATACAAGTACCAAAAGTATTGGCCTCTAGGGCTTACACCAACAATTTTTCCCATATTTTCCATGTTATTAAGGATTTGTAGTAACCTCTTTTTGATTTATTTTCCCTGATTTTTTCCTGACCGTTCTTGTTTTTGATATTACAGTCAGCGGAATGCCCTAGTTTTTCTTAAGTCTCCTCCGTAGGTTTTGACTTAACGGGCTTTTCATTTTTGAGAGACAATGACTGCCTATGTGATAGGGAACCATCACTGTCTTTTGATTCCAGAGGAATGTTTTTGACGCCATTCATTGTATTAAGAAGTGAAAGTTTGTGACTGAACGCGCATTTGAATTAATTGAGAGACTACCCTGCCCCGGGTTTTGATTAAAGGTTTCAATTTGTGTGAAAAGGAAACTCATGCTTCTTTGGCTCAAAGGGGTTGACTAGGGATTATCCTCCTTATAACTCCAGTGTTTAGGAATTGAAAGAAACGCATGTACATCGTTAGCAAGGTCTGTCCAAAAGCACACTGTATGAGATTATGGCATTATTCTCGTCATCCTCCCTATAAAGGCTTGTAACTTTTAGCAAGAGTTGAATGTCATAAAGAGTGTAAAAATCATAGTTTAAATATAATGAAAACTAATAGATTAATTAAAGACAAACATATGCAATGCATTAATGAAACAAAATTTGATATTAATAGATAAATGTTTGAACAACAAAAGAGAAATACAATTGAAAAATATTAAAATGAACTGGAACGCTCAATGATTTGGCATGGGAGTGGTGATCATGTTGGGAGTCTCTAGAGGGTCGAACTCGATCTCTATGGCGTCGATCATGTTTTGAATCTTGTACTTAAGCGCCCAACAATCATTAGTATTATGCCCAGGACTTTCAGAATGATACGCACATATTGCATCATGATTGTAGTTAGGAGAATAAGTTTTAGGGTTTGGATGAGGCCCTATTAATGTAATCAGATTCATCTTTAACAATTGTCGTAGTGCTTGAGACAGCGGCATGTTGATGTCGGTAAACTGTCTTTTGGGATCGTCTAGCCTTTGCTGATTTCCCCTTTGTTGTTGTCACCGTGATGCAGGACCGGAGATCAAGACTGCCCCCACATGTTGGTTGTAGTTGCTCTTGTTATGACCCTTTTGGCCATAAACATCATTGAACTCTTTCTTCCCATTGTATGGCTTTTTCTGAGCACCAGAGGATGTAGCTCCTTGGATCTCTCCACTTTTGATACCAACTTCGACCCTTTCGCCAGTCAGTATTAGCTCGGTGAACTCGGCTGAGGAGCTTCCGATTATGTGATTGAAGAAAGGTCTCATCAAAGTTTCCATAAATATATCAATCATTTCCCTATCAGTTAAGGGTGGTTGCACTCTTCCTGCCAAGTCTCTCCATTTTTGAGAAGAAGAGTCTTCAGGTCCTCTTGCCCTTTAGCCAAAATCAAGAACATTTGTTGGAATTGAGCGTTTTGTGCTTGAAGATCCTTCACGGTTTGTTCCATATTCATCTTACTGAAATAAATAGTAGGAAGATAAGGTGACTTGTATGGGAGAAACCTGTCATGATATGATGCATGGTATGTGGATTCATGTTTTCAAGGATCTCGCAAGGTAAACACAAGAAGATGTTAGAAGTTAAATTTTGATCAACAACTTTGATTGGAGAACTTCGTATCGGTGGATGTCCTTCCACGAGAATTAAGCTCACCATGTCAATTAGGTTGTATCCCTTGACTCAAGTTACCGCGCTTTGGTCTTTGACGATGTTTGATTTAGAGAATGAATCCTCTTGTCCCTTGATAGGTGTCTGGTTCAACAGGACCCTGCATCATAGGCCCTTGAGATCCTTGAAATGGTTATTGAAAATGCTATGGTATGATGTCATAATGTTATGTACAAGTATGCAAATCAAGCAAGTTGTTATGTATAAATAGTCATATACACACAAAGCAGACAAGTCCTTAGGTTTAGGCTTGCATGGGGTTCGTAGGTAAGTATCCTCTTGAAGTTTAGTTGGCTCAACCTGTCCTAGTATTAGTAACCGTGTTCTAGGGGATATCAATATCACTGATCTTTCTTCATCGGCCATTTTTTAGCGTAAGCCTCTTTAATGGCGACCAAAATATCCCGAAAGTCCAATCTCAATGAGCGTAGTATCGAGTATCAACTAACTTCTGACTGCACCAAAGTCAGCTACCTCACTACTTCCTAATGGCCAAGTTGGTCAGGTAAGGTTCTAAAGTCAGTTAGTGCTTCATGACACCACATAACGACCCCGTATTCTCCTTGACTACTCAAGGGCTACCGGTACCAACAAATGTGTCACACTAATGTAGCTATTGCTTTGACCATGTCGGTATACCCTGCACAGTTTCCACAATCTATTTCTACTTACCTAAAAGGTGCCCCAGGTTCGGGTAGAGGATCAAAACAATCCCAAACAAGAAATCATATTGTAAAGTAAACAAGTCAAACAAGGAAAGCAAGTAAAGGTAATTTATCCCTAAGGTAACCCCACTTTTAAGTCAATTCCCCAGCAGGGTCGCCAGTTCTGTAACGCGGCGAGAGAACTGACTTGGTTTCTTTTCATTTTATCGCAATTGTTGAGGATAGCAAGAGTCGCCACCGACTTTTCTTTTATCCAAAAGGAAAGGTTGAAAAGAACAGGAAAGACCTTTCGAGATATTTTCTTGATTTCGGGGGGTAGGTTATGAAAAGGGAAGGTGTTAGCACCCTTTTCATCCGTAGTTATCTACGGGCTCTTAGTTGCTTTCTAGATCACTTTCTTTTTGTTTGAAAGTGTGTTTGTGATGTGGGTTTTTAAAGTATTTTGTAAAAGTATGTCTTTATAATGGTTCTCGTCTCTATAAGAATGCGTACAAAGTGTTTTGTCTTTTAGAAAATGTTATAAAGTAAAGTGTTGGTGTATAAAATATTTTGTTGTGAACAAGCGAGCAACTAGGAGCAACTTACCTACGCAAAAGGTCTTAAACGTTCTTTTCATTCTCCTTTAGATGTTGTTCTCTCACCATTGTTTTGGTAAGAAACCCCATCGTTGGATGTGAAGGGATGGGCACGGGACGTTTGTATAGTCATAGAAGGCAACCTATGGTACATTTTAGTAATTTCGTTTTAGGGACTAGATCGTTTACCGAAGGCAATCATTGAGGGTCATCGAGGGACTACGATCTTTTATCGAGGGCCTTTGCTAAAACGAACATATTTGAGGGACATGACTATTTTCCAAAAGGCAACAAAATTGGATTACCCTAACGGTGCAAGTGTGAACGGTGTGTTTGATTTACATGCATTTAGTCTTGATTAGGATTATCTATTTGTTGATTTCATTTCTTGCCAAACACACCCTAATTACTAGCATTTATGTTTGAAAGCGATAAATTGCGGAAATGTAAAGCCCTACGCTATTACATCATTTAGGGATGAGGGTACATAATTATAAATGGGAGTTTGCAAGAATTTAAATCCTAATTATCTATTACAACAATATTTAATTGTACAATATAAGAAAAGGAAAAGACTTGTTTTGAAAATGGTTTTTTATCTTAATGAATTAAAAGAAAGGAAGGAAATAATTAGTTAATAAAAAGAAAATATTTTTGTGTCTTTTTTATATTAATAAAAAATAGAATTAATAATAAAATATTATAAAAAGGAAAAATAAAGAGAACAAGAATTAGCATGTTGTTGAAGGTTGTGATACGGTGGGAGAACTGACTTGGGTGTTTTGCGTTTTATCGCAAATGTTGCGGTTAGCAAGAGTCGCCACTGACTTTTCTTTTATCCAATAAGGAAAGGCTGAAAAGAACAGGAAAGACCTTTGAGATTATTTGAGTTTGTAGGGTAGATTATAAAAAGGCAAGGTATTAGCATCCTTTATATCCATAGTTATCTATGGGCTCTTAGTTGCTTGCTAGATCACTTGCTTTTGTTTGAAAATGTGCTTTGTGTGGTTTTTTGAAAGTATTTTGAAAAGGTGCCATCGTTTTAGGAAAACTTTGTAATAGTTCTAGTTCGTAAGAACATATACAAAGTGTTGAGCTTTTGAAAATATTTCATGTTTGGAAAGGGATTTGAAGGTGTTTTGAAAGTGTTGGTGTTTGTTTTTGAAAATGAGCAAGAGTGTTTGATTTGAAAATGAGCAAGCAACTAGGAATAATCTACCTACTCAAAATTCTTAGTTCATTTCTTTCTTTCCTTTGACATTGCTATCTTATCATTGATTTGGTAAGAAGCCTTATCTTTGGATGTAAAGGGACGGGTGTGGGTCATCGTATAGTCATGTTTGCAATGTTGTGAGATATCTTAGCATTTTCTTTGAGGGACTAAGATCATTTGTAAGGAAACACTCATAGCGTCATCGAGGGACTATGATCTTGTATTTGTGATTATTTTTGCTAAGATATCCCACATGCATAACATGACCATGTTTATAAGGCAACAAGTGGAATTACCCTAAGGGCACATGTGTGTAAAGTGTGTTTTATTGCATGCATTTTGTCTTTGATTTTTGGGTTGTCTACTTGTTGGTTTTATCTTGCCATACACACCTAATAACTAGCATTTGTATAAAAGCAATAAAAAGTGCAAAAAATAAATCCTACACTATTACAACCATATTGAAGTGCATAGAAATATAAAGGCAAAAATAAGATAAAAAGAAGAAAAAAGAGCTCCTTCGATTGGGGGGGAGCAGCCTTTTATTCTGCTTCTGTTGGCCTCCTTCGATTAGGGGCTAGCATCTAGGAAGTCATGGCCTTCGATTGGGCCTTGGCAGCAGCTGGTCATGGCCTTCAATTGGGCATTGGAAGTCACCAGGGCGCGCCTTCTGGTTTTGCCTTTCTGCCTTGTTGCCTTCTTCGATTGGACTGGAATCAGTAAGTCATGGCCTTCGATTCTGGCTTTCTGATGTTTGGAAGTCAGCATGAGCATGCGTTCTGGCTGGGCCTGGAAGTTAGCATTAAAGCCCAAGGCTTCATTTTATATTCCTTTCCCCTGTCTCTTTCGTTTGGGACATAAAATGGCAACATGGCCTAAGGCCATGTTAACCTTTGTCTTATGGCCAAACTAAATATTAAAGTATATTTAATGAACTCAAGCAACAAGGAACAAAAAGATTAGCCAGAAAAATATATTCAAAGGGTGTAAACGAAAGGGAGGCAAAATATTATATACATGCTATGATTGAAACGAAGGATGCAAGGGTAAGAGTAACTTATCTTTCTTCAGCCTTGAATGGGTGTGGGACCTTGAATGGAGGCCCTGGGTGCTGGATTCGAAAGAGGGGGCCTGAAACAAAGCCTTGGATGTTGAATTCGAAGGAGGAAAGAAAGCAAGTGTGATGCTTCTTTCCACTCGATTCGAAAGAGACTGAAGGGTGGTTGTTCTTCAGAATCGAAGGAGGTGACAATAGGATTCTGGGTTTTTTATTTCACAAGTGTTGAAAAGACTTGAGAGATTTGTGGTGTGTGAGAATTTTGAAGATATGTTGCCCTCCTCTTCTTCCTCTCTTTTTCGTGCAAATGAACTCTCTATTTATAGAGAATTTTTTTTGAATGAGCAGCTTTGTGAAAGAATAAAATATAGTTTCTTTGAAAGGCCAACATCCACTTGTATCAACTTTTTATAATCCCAAGATAAAAGTACCAAAATCAATGGTTTAGATGGGTGACTCCTAGTTTATAGGGGGAAAATATGCAGAAGAGACAGGCGGAAGGCTCAAAAATTTCTAAAAGAATAGTGAGGTCATCAAGAGCAAGTTAGCTTTAAGAACTATTTAATATGGAGTGATGCACAAGTTGGAAGCCTATGTAGCTGACCTATGGATAACTTGACCCTTTGAATCGAATCCTTCATCTTTCCATAACCTTCGACCAGACTCAACAATGCAACATTTGTTTCCACCAGTTGTGTGTCCTTCGAATGTCTCTCTTCAGTTGAATATGCCATTTTGAGTCCTCTTGCTTTTGATCACTTAGGCCCAAACCTTCGACCAGACTCCAAAGTAAGCAAAAACAATAATTCCCCAACTATGGAAAGTCCTTTGCATGGGACACCAAGTTGTATGTCATAATGCAGCACTATGGCGTATTGAAGGGATTTCAGATGGATTCGAAGGTGATATGAAGGCGCATTCGAAGCAAACATGAAATGAAATCAAAAGTCACAGGAAGGTAGCCATTCATCCAATCGAAAACTTGTGAATCCAAGACAAATAGGTGAGGGGCCAATGGTGCAATCTAAGGGAACCTTTAAAAGGCCAAGGCCTTCTGAATCGAAGGAAGCTTTCAGAGGATGATTTCCTTTTGAATCGAAGGAAGCTTTCAGAAGCTAATTTCCTTCTGAAACGAAGGAAATCTTCAGTAGATAATTTCCTTCTGAATCGAAGGAAGCTTCAATACCCAAATGAAAGATGCAACCCAAGTGGCATGAAGCCCTTGTTCAACTGAAGCTTGCATGCAGACATGGAAATAGATGAATTTCCAAACGAAGACTTGTGTGCAGGCACTTGTGTCTAAACGGAGGGTTTGCCTTGTAGGGGGAACATGTGGCCAGCATGTCATGGTTTTCAAAGAAAAGCATGTAGGAAACATGCTTGGTGAATCGAAGGGTTTGCCTTGCAGGGGGCCCTTATGTCCAGTAGGTCATGGTTTTCAAAGCAAAGCACGCAGGCATCATGCTTGGTGAATCGAAGGGTTTGCCTTGCAGGGGGGTACTTGTGGCTAGAAAACTTGGTATTCAAAGCAAGCATGTAGGCAGCAAAAGACACAAATGAAGCCTGCAACAAGAAGTCAAATGCCCAGATGAAAGAGGTACGCTAGCAGCAATTTTTTAGCAATCAAAGGAGGTGCAAAATCCAATCGAAGGGGGCTGAATCAAAGGAGGCCTATTTTTCTCCAAATTTTTCAAAATGTTATTTTTATCTGTTATCTCCCTTTTTGACAGTTTCCTTTTGATTCTTGTACTGGAAAGTCCCAATGTAATTGTGCAAGCTTAAATCCTGTGAATCTTTGTGAGAAAATCCTTGAGAATTGAGAGGGCAAATTTTGGGGTACAATAGCTGCCCCTGTTCAATCTGCTTACACCTGAAGAGTTAGATTGGCAAATATGCCACTCGTAACTTGAAGGGGGAAGATGATTGAACACTAGAGTGCCCAGAATTTTGACCTTGATGATGTTGTCGTTGATTGTGTAGGGAATGGGCTTAAAGATGCCATTTGGAGAAATGATGGATAATTGTTGGATATGGGCTTATAGATGCCATCCAAAGGTGACTATTGACAGAAACTAAACTAAGTCTAAATTTTGACTTCAACTGGAGAAGAATCAGAATAAATCTTTGAGCGATCTATCTGAACCATAGGAAATGTCTACTAGAAAAGAATCAGGATAAACCATTGAGAGATTTAAACTGAACCAGCAGATGTCTTGAAGGAAGTATTTGTCATGTAGTTAGTCAACCTACCCTGTTTTAGGGATTGATCTACAATCAATTTGTTCACAGACGAATGTCTTGTTTTAGGTAATGATATGTGATAGAAAGAATTTAGGACGATTGCTACTCCAACAGGATGATGAAGGAATCTTGGACGATTACTACCTCAGCAAGATGATGAAGGAATATTGGACGATTACTACTTCGGCAGGATGATGAAGGAATCTTGGACAATTACTACCTCAGCAGGACGATGAAGGAATCTGAGATGATTTCTACTACAAAAAGATGATGAAAGAATCTTGGACGATTAATACCTCAGAAAAATGGTGAAGGAATCTTAGACGATTACTACCTCAGTAGGACGATGAAGGAATCTGAGACGATTGCTACTCCAAAAAGATGATGAAGGAATCTTGGACGATTACTACCTCAGTAGGATGATGAAGGAATCTTGGACGATTACTGCCTCATTAGGATGATGAAGGAATCTAAGACGATTACTACCTCAGCAGGATGATGAAGGAATCTTGGATGATTGATACTCCAAAAAGATGATATAGGAATCTTGGACGATTGCTACCTTAGCAGGATAATGAAGGAATATTGGATGATTACTACCTCAGTAGGACGATAAAGGAATCTGAGACGATTGCTACTCCAAAAAGATGATGAAGGAATCTTGGATGATTACTACCTCAGTAGGATGATGAAGGAATCTTGGACGATTACTACCTCAGCGGGACGATGAAGGAATCTGAGACGATTGCTACTACAAAAAGATGATGAAGGAGTCTTGGATGATTACTACCTCAGCAAGATGGTGAAGGAATCTTGGATGATTACTACCTCAGCAGGATGATGAAGGAATCTGAGACGATTACTACCTCAAAGGATGATGAAGGAATCTTGGATGATTACTACCTCAGTAGGACGATGAAGGAATCTTGGACGATTACTACCTCAGCAGGATGATGAAGGAATCTGAGACAATTACTACCTCAACGGATGATGAAGGAATCTGAGACGATTACTACCTCGACGGATGATGAAGGAATCTGAGACGATTACTACCTCAGCAGGATGATGAAGGAATCTGAGATGATTACTACTCCAGCAGGATGATGACCTTTATCTGTTGACCTTTTCCTGAAAAGGTAAAGGCAAAGTTGTATGCAACATCATGATGGATGAGATGCATTATGTAACGATGTTCTCAAAAATGAGATTATGCTGTATGCATTTATTACATATGTAAATATCATGCATGAAATGTGAAATGTTTATTAACATGTATCTTTGTTTGGGGAAATAAATCCCTGACAAATGTTGGGGAGTCATTAGTTTTCGGACTGTTGTTGAAGAGTAGGTGTGTCTTCAAACTTTTCTTAGAATGTTTCCACTGAGGATTCCTGTTTTGTTGAGGAGAACTCCACTGGGGAATATTGAAAACTCTGCAGAGAGTGTTGAATCCTTCTTGGGGAAAAGAGATCAGGAGTCTCAGTTGTCCGTTTCTCTACTGGGGAGTTATCTTGGGGAAGATTTAAGTTAACTGTTATCTGGTCATATTCTAGGCTTTACAGTAACTTTCTAGAAAAGATAAAGTTGAACTGATATCTGGTCGGGTCCAGGCTTCACAACAAATTCTTAAAAGGATGAAGTTAAACTGATATATGGTTGGATCCAGGATTCACAACAACTTACTGAAGTTAACTGTTATTTGGTCGGTTTCCAGGCTTCACAGTAACTTACTGGGGATTGTAGAGTAGTCTACTAGTGAAGAGGAGTCGTGGTCCCTTGATCTGTAATAGTCAGAGAGGCAAACTCAAACTGGGGAATCCTGCCGTTTGTTGGGGAAATAAAACTTGTTTCCAGTCTGTTGGAGAGGTGGTGACTTCACTGGGTAAAATCCTCGAGGATTCTTGAGGTCGACTCAGTTGGGAAAAGTTTTAAGAGATTAAACTCTGGCTGGGAGTCATCATATGAGAAGGATTTTGAGGAGATTTATAGATGCCCTTAGTAGAAAGTGTTTGTGGCACTGCCATGAAATAATTGACTGTATGTAACCCTTTGTTGGGATTTACGTTCAATGCCCCAAGTGATTTAGATGGAGACCTTATTCTGCACTTCTTGAGATATTTCTTGGAATCTCGACTGGACTGTCCCAGGTGTGATGGATAGTGACATGTGATGTCGTGTCTTTTTGCTTACGAGATCTGTTATTGGAAGTGTCATCCCATCTGAAGTGACTTTGTTCACTGAGAGAGCTTTCATTCATCAGATATTCGTTATGTGAATTTCCCCGCTGTTAAACAAATATCCATATGCAAACATCGATATTCAAATAATACAAAGTTTATGCTTATCTTGAAGTTATGAAAATGCATTTTTAGCAAGAAATTTTGTAAGAAAATTCAACTTAGGATTTAGAGTAAAGCCTTACAGGAGTCAGGATACCTTTTGTAACAGTATAATTTCGAACTAACCCATGCTTCAATTAGGACTTTTGAAGGGTTATAACATGGCTTGGTTCACGGTTTAAGAAACAAAGGATAAGGCTCGAAGTCTATTTATACCCACTCGTTCTTCATGATATTCTTCAATCCTAAACTCAGTTAATTGTACGTTTGAACTCCAATTGAGTATGGAATGACATTTTGATGATGGTTCAGACAAGTTAAGTTTGTCGGAAGGCAGTCATTTTTTACAACATTTTTCATGTTGTTGAGGATTTGTAGTGACCTTTTTTTATTTATTATCCCTAGTTTTTTCGTGACTGTTCTTGTTTTGAGATTACGGTCAGCGGGATGCCCCAGTTTTTTCTTAAGTCTCCTTTGTAGGTTTTCACATAGTGGGCTTTTCTTTTTGAGAGATAATGACTGCCTATTTGGTAGGGAACCATCACTGTCTGTTGATTCCATAGGAATGTTTTTTTATGTAATTCGTTGTATTTCGAGATGAAAGTTTGCGACTGAACGCACATTTGAATTAACTAAGAGACTACTCAGCCCCAAGTTTTGATAAAAGGTTTCAATTTATGTAAAAAAGAAAACTTCTACTTCTTTGGCTCAAAGGGGTTAATTAGGAATTATCTTCCTTATGACTCCAGTGTTTAGGATTTGAAAGGACGCATGTACATCGTCAGCAAGGTCTGTCCAAAAGCATATTGTATGAGATAATGGCATTATTTTCATCATCCTCCCTCTAAAGACTTGCAACTTTTAAAACAAGAGTTGAATGTTAAAAGAGAGTAAGAAGCATAGTTTAAATATAGTGAAAACGAATGGATCAATTCAGGACAAACATATGCAATGAATTGATGGAACAAATTTTTACATTAATAGATAAGTGTTTAAACAACAAAAGAGATTACAATTGAAAATTCAAAATGAATAAGACGCTCTTAATGATTTGGCATAGGAGCAATGATCACGTTTGGAGTCTCTAGAGAGTCGAATTCAATCACCTTGGCAACAATCAATTATTGAATCTTGTTCTTCAAAGTCCAACAGCTCTCATTGTCATGTCTGGGACTATCAGAATGGTAGGCACATCTTACGCTTGGATTGTACTTAGAAGAGGAGGTATCAGGGTTTTGAGGAGGATCCTTTAGTGTGATCAGTTTCACCTTCAACAAATGTTGTAACGCTTGAGGCAAAGGCATGTTGATGTTAGCGTACTTCCTTTATTGATATCTTACCCTACGTCTATTGCCCTGTCTTTGTTGAACAGGTGTAGGATTAGAGATCAGGATTTCTCCTACATGTTAGTCATGGCGACTCTTTTGACCATACACAACATTGGACTCTTTCTTCCCATTGTATGGTTTTTTCTGAGCATCAGAGGGTGTAGCTCCTTGGATCTTTCAGCTTTTGATGCCAACTTCAACCCTTTCGCCGGTCAGTATTATTTCGGTGAACCCGGTGGAGGAGCTTCTGATTAGGTGATTGAAGAAAGGTCCCGTCAAAGTTCCCATGAAGATGTAAATCAGCTCCCTGTCAGTCAAAGGGGGCTGCACTGTACCAGTCATATCTCTCCACTTTTGGGCGTATTCTTTGAAGCTCTCGTCGGAACACATGGTCATGTTCTGCAATTGCAGACGAGTTGGTGCAAGATCAACGTTGTATTGGTACTACTTATAGAAAACATCAGCTAGATCCTCCCAGGTGTGGATGCAAGAACCCTCTAATTGATAGAACCATTCAAGTTGAGTCCTAACTAAGCTCTCTTGGAAGAAATGGATCCAAAGCTTCTGATCATTTGTGTATGGTTGAATCTTGCGGACATAAGACTTTAGGTGCATCTTAGGGTAAGAGACTTCATCATACGAGGAAAAGGTAGGGATTTTGAATTTTGGTGGGATGAGCACTCCGGAAACTAAACCCGTGTCTCCTAAGTCCAAGCCAGGCACATCTTGGATCTCCACAGCTTTTAGTTTGTCTTCAAGTTGTTTGTATTTTTCATCCGCCGATGGATACCTCTCTTCATATGAGTCATCGTCATCCATAGCTCTGTTAGCTCTAATGCTTCTAGCTTCCTCTTCTTGACTGTCTTTAGAAGAAGCATCTTCTTTTTGAACTAGCTGGGCATGCCCCTTGGACCTTCTTCTCACGTTGAGGATGACCGACTTTTTCTTCTTCTTGCTCTCTTTGGTGGAGAGTGTTTTCAGATCTTCCTGCCCCTTGGCCAAGTTCATGAGCACTTGTTGGAACTTAGCATTTTGAGTTTGGAGATCTTTAATTGTTTTCTCTAGAGCCATCTCTACTGAAATAAACAGTAAGCAGATAAGGAGACCTGTATGGGAGAAATCTATCATGATATGATGCATGATATGTGGATGCATGTTTTCAAGGATCTCGTGAGGTAAATGTTAGTAGTCACTTACAACTTTGATTGGAGAATTTTGTATCAGTGGATGTCCTTCCACGGGAATTAAGCTCAACATGTCAAGTGGGTCATAGCCCTTGACTCAAGTTATTGTGCTATGATGCAGGGTCTGATTAAATGTGACCCTACATCATAGGCCCTCGAGATCCTTGAAATGGTTATTGAAAATTCTATGGTATGATGTCATGATGTTATGTACAAGTATGCAAAGTAACCAAATTTTTATGTACAAATAGTCATATACACACAAAGCAGACAAGTCCTTATGTTTAGGCTTGCATGTGGTTTGATAGGTAAGTACCCTCTTGAAGTTTAGTTAGCTCAACTTGTCCTATTAAAAGTAACAGGTTATAAGGAGTCTCATATCACTGACCTTTCTTTTAGGCATTGTTCTAGCTCAAGCACCAAAGTAGTGCGGCCAAAATATCCCAAAAGTACAATCTCAATGAGTGTAGCATCGAGTATTAACCAATCTTCGGTCGGAGTGAATTAAAAGGTTCTAAAGGTCATTTAGTGCTTAATGACGCTAAGGAAGCCTAATTTTATCCTTGACTGACTCTAGGAACATTAGTACAAGTCGAAGTGTCATGCTAACGTAGCTATAACTTCGTCCATATCGGTCTATGTCGTACAACTTCCATGATTTATTTCTACTTACCTAAAAAGGTGCCCCAGATTCGGGTGTAAGATCTTTAACAGTAACCCAAACAAGGACCCAAAATGTAAAGCAAGAAAGTCAAACCATGAAAAGCAAGTAAAGGTGATCTAGCCCTAAGGTAACCCCACTTTTAAGTATTGTCCCCAAAAGAGTCTCTAGTTCTGTGATACGGTGGGAGAACTGGCTTGGGTGTTTTGCATTTTATCGCAATTGTTGCGGTTAGCAAGAGTCGCCACCGACTTTTCTTTTATCCAATAAGAAAAGGCTGAAAAGAACAGGAAATACCTTTGATATTATTTATGAGTTCGGGGGGTACATTATAAAAATTGAAGGTATTAGCACACTTTTTATCCATAGTTATCTATGGGCTCTTAGTTGCTTTCTAGATCACTTGCTTTTGTTTGAAAATGTGCTTTGTGTGGTTTTTTGAAAGTATTTTGAAAAGGCGCCATCATTTTAGGAAAACTTTGTAATAGTTCTCATTCCTAAGAACGTATACAAAGTGTTGAGATTTTGAAAATATTTCATGTTTGGAAAGGGTTTTGAAAGTGTTTTGAAAGTGTTGGTGTTTGTTTTTAAAAATGAGCAAGAGTGTTTGATTTGAAAATGAGCAAGCAACTAGGAACAATTTACCTACTCAAAAGTCTTAGTTCATTTCTTTCTTTCCTTTGACATTGTTATCTTATCATTGATTTGGTAAGAAGCCTTATCTTTGGATGTAAAGGGACGGGTGTGGGTCATCGTATAGTCATGATAGCAATGTTGTGAGATATCTTAGCATTTCTCTTTGAGTGACTAAGATCATTTGTAAGGCAACATTCATAGCGTCATTGAGGGACTATGATCTTGTATTTGTGATTGTTTTTGCTAAGATATCTCACATGCATAACATGTCCATTTTTATAAGGCAAAAAGTGGAATTACCCTAAGGGTGCATGTGTGTAAAGTTTGTTTGATTGCATGAATTTTGTCTTTGATTTTTGGGTTATCTACTTGTTGGTTTTATCTTGCCATACACACCTAATTAATAACATTTATACAAAAGCAATAAAAAGTGCAAAAAATAAATCCTACACTATTACAACCATATTGAAGTGCATAGAAATATAAAGGCAAAAATAAGATAAAAAGAAGAAAAAAGAGGTCCTTCGGTTGGGGGGGGGGGGAAGCAGCCTTCGATTCTGCTTCTGTTGGCCTCCTTCAATTGGGGGATAGTATCCATCAAGTAATGGCCTTCGATTAGGCCTTGGTAGCAGCTGGTCATGGCCTTCGGTTGGGCATTGGAAGTCACCAGGGTGCGCCTTCTGGTTATGCCTTTCTGCCTTGTTGCCTTCTTCGATTGGGCCTGGAATCAGTAAGTCATGGCCTTCGATTCTAGATTTCTAAGGCTTGGAAGTCAGCATGAGCATGTGTTCTGGATGGTCCTGGAAGTTAGCATTGAAGCCCAGGGCTCCGTTTTATATTCCTTTCCCCTTGTCTCTTTCGTTTGGGACATAAAATGGCAACATGGCCTAAGGCCATGTTAACCTTTGTATTATGGCCAAACTAAATATTAAAGTATATTTAATGAACTCAAGCAACAAGGAACAAAAAGATTATCCAGAAAAATAGATTCAAAGGGTGTAAACGAAAGGGAGGAAAAATATTATATACATGCTATGATTGAAACAAAGGATGCAAGGGTAAGAGTAACTTACCTTGCTTCAGCCTTGTATGGGTGTGGGACCTTGAGTGGAGGCCCTAGGTGTTGGATTCGAAACAGGGCGCCAGAAACAAAGCCTTGGATGCTAAATTTGAAGGAGGAAAGAAAGCAAGTGTGATGCTTCTTTCCATTGGATTCGAAAGAGACTGAAGGGTGGTTGTTCTTCAGAATCGAAGGAGGTGACAATAGGATTCTGGGTTTTTGATTTCACAAGTGTTGAAAAGACTTGAGAGATTTGTGGTGTGTGATAATTTTGAATATATGTTCTGTTGTACCCCAAAATTTTCTCTCTCATTTTATTCAACACATGCCCATTGAGGTCCTCAATTTGCTCAAGGATGCCCAAGAGTTGACTAGACAAACTCTCTCCTAAGGCAATGTACCTCAAACTAGGGTTTCCATTTTTAGCAGGATGGTTGAAGTCCAAAGGTCCCAAATTCATTCCATGGTCCTAATATGTTCTCAATATCATCCATGTCAAGTTTCATGCCTTGCACAAGAAGTTTTCTCAGTCAACTGCTCAGATGCCTAAAAGTCAATTGCACTAGGTCAAAAGTCAATTGTGGCCCACATACAGTCAAACTTTAATATTTTTGGTCAACATCAACATTTTGAAGTGATATTCATCATTTGATCAAGGGTTGATCATGATTCCTCAAGGAATGCCCCAAATTCATCAAAACCTAAAAGTTGCTAAATTAGGGTTTCTCAGGAAACGTCAACCAAACTTTGACCAAGCATAACTTCTTCATACTTTATCAAAAATTTCCCATCTAAGGCTCATTTCGAGGAGAATCCAATTACCTACAACTCATATTCAGCCCTCAAGTTCAAAATATGCACTCATCAAAATATATGAATTTCTACATTATAGGTCCTTTTGAAAAGTCAACAAAAACACCTTTTTGGTCAAAGCTTCTTACATTAACATGGAAGACCCAATTGAGATGAGACCAAAAGGGTTGTTTAGAGGACATCCTATGATTTCTAAAAAGTCTAAGAATACCTCTCTATGGTTAAAATTGGAAGAGATGTGCCTTGTCAAAGTTGACCATTTTTGCAAAATTGCCAAAAGTTAAATGTGCTAAAAAATGCATTTTTTGTCAAATGGGCCTAGCATTTCATGATTGCATCTTGCTTGTGACGTGGTCCACGACCCAAATCAGCATGTACACTTTATTTTATACATTAATTATTTTATTTTGATTTTTTATTATTTAAAATTCAAATTAAATCAAATAAATAGAAAAAAATACAAAAGATTGATTTTTGATCTGATTTTTTGTATGAATCAAATCCAATTAGGCTGGCAAATCATATCAAATCAGATCAAGGAAAATTGAAGCAAAATTGGCATGATTATGCTTGTTTTAGAAACATATAATACAGGAACAAAATCAAATCCAATTGGCATGATTGACAAAGATTTAACTCGTTTTTGTTAACCTAATTTGTTCTAATACATATATAGGACACAACTAGTGGATAAAAACAAGGATTGGAGTCGTGCAAGCAGGCAAACCAAACTGAAAATTTTGACAAAAAGTGTGGATCCTATTTCTAATCTAGAGGATGATTCAAAACCATTCAAAGCCACAAATCCCTTCCTAGATATCTTCTGAAGCTAACAGTACCATTTGCACGCTTCAAAGCTGCATGAATCATCACCTAATCCTCTCACGGTTTGTCACTTCTTCCAAATTCGTATCTCTTCATTCTTGCATTGTTAACATGTTTTAATTACATATTCATGTTCATATGAATGCCTGGAATATTTCTGTATATTTAATTCCCAGCTTTGATGCGTAAATGATGAATTGCCATTATTAGGGTTTTGTCCTCCATTTTAGGGATTTATTGTAAAGGTAAAATCAGGGCCAAATAAGAGTATTATCATGCTCGTGAGATCAAGCTTGGTTGATTGGTATATTTGGAATTAATTTATCTTACTTGTTTGAGATTTTGGAAATATGCAGGGTTATAGTTACAGATACAGGCCGTAGGTAAAAGTATGGGACCTAAGACGACGAATCTGTGAAGAAGACGATAATGCGTCAAACCACCACTGGTCCATTTGAATAATAACGTGCGCGTTTTTGTTTTTCCAGCTATCTACCTTGTTTCCTATATTACTAATTGTTGTTATTATATTAACAACTAAACATGGTATCCCAGTGGTGAAACGCGCATGGTATGAGTGGGAGGACCTGGGTTCGATCCCAGGTCCCAACATTTTGCTATTTTCTTAACATTTAATTGCAGGTTCTATGCATCACACCTCCAAGCGCTCACCATGCACCACAATATCCAATCAATGGATTCATGATCAATCCAGATCCAACGCCTAAACGCTCATGGCCTACCATGGACATCAGGAAGAGCATCACATGGAATCTAACATTTGGATTGGGCTTGAGCATTATTGGGCCTGAATAATTCAACATACACCCCCTAATTTCTTCAATACAGGCCCATTCTCCATCCTTTTCTATTTTTATCTCTTTTTATTTATTTATCAATTATTTTCTTTTTACAAAATATCATTTTTTTTATTAAATCAAAAAATCACAAAAACCTTAAAAATCTTTTGTTCATAAAAAAGAAAATTTGTTTCCTTATAAGTTTAATTATTTAGGGTAATTTTATTGTTTTTTTATAATTTAAATCAATTAGAATTAGGGTTTTAATTTGTGCATAACCTAATTAATTTTTCTCAAAAGTAATAATAACCTAAATATTTTTCAATTAAATTTTTAGGGTTCTTTAATTCTCGCATTTAATTCGCCGCGCGCATTTTAATTCTTTTTTCTATTATTGTATCTGCTTCGGGTTGTAATAGATTTAATTAGGGTTTTAAACTTCTGCATTTTTATTTTCAGTCAAGATAATTTTGTATCTGCAAAAGTCCTGTAATAGCTAGGACCTTTGAGCTTTCCCGCATTTTAATTTTCGCAAACTATAAACTGCTTAGATGTATGTTAATAGGATTGTATGGAAAGGCTAACTGAAAATTAAAACAATATATCACCTTAATTATGCAAAGATTAAATAACTGAAATCAAACACATGCACATGCTCACTCTTAGGGTTTACTCCACTCCGGTTGCCTTCGCTAAACGGTCATAAAGTATAGGGTTTGTTAGTGGTTGTCCTCTAGCCCCGAAAGATCTAAAATGACCCATTCGGATGTTGCCTCGGAAAAAGATCTTTAAGGATTTAGGATGATTACTAAGATTTCCTAACATTGCTTTTGTGATCGTATTTGTCCCTTGGAATGTCCCTAAAAATTCCAACGACGATGCTACCTATTTTTCAATAATGGGATAGCATTGTCTAAAAGGAAAACAAACAGAATTTTTTCGAGTAGGTAGATTAGTTCTTAGGTACTTGCTCAAAACAAACAAACTTTTTCACACCAAAAACTTTTCAAACAAAGTTTTCAAAAACAACTTCGTAACACTCTTGAGGACAGAAACAAGGGTTAAAACGAAGTAAAATAAAACTTTTCAAAGCAAGCACACACAAGCAATTTCAAAATGAGCAAGTACCTAAGAGCCCATGGAAAACCATGGATAGAAAGGGTGCTAACACCTTCCATTTCTATAATCTACCCCTCGTACTCAAAATCATTCTCAAAAAAGTTTTTTTCAGTTCTTTTTCCTTTTCCTTGTTGGATAAAATAAAAGTCGATGGCGACTCTTGCTTACCGCGACATTTGCAAACACAAAACGCAAAACCAGTAATATTAACAGTTGGTTCAGCCACCGTATCATAGAATTGGTGACTCTGTTGGGGACTATAAAGTGGGGTTTACCTTAGGATCTAGGTCATTTTAAAATTGATTTCTTGTTTTGCTTTACCTGCTTTAAATTCATGGGTTTTGTTTGGGTATTATTAAAGATCCTACACCCGAATCTGGGGACACCTTTTAGGTAAACAACAATAGATTATGGAGATTGTATGGTGTAGACCGATGTGGTTTAAGTGATGGCTGTGTTGGTGTGACACCTTGGTTGGTATCGGTATCCTTCGTGTGGAAACAAGGGGAATACGGGGCCGCCGCATGTTGTCGTGAAGCACTAACAGACCTTAGAACCTTAACTGAACAAACTTGGCCATTAGAAAGTAGTGAGATAGCCGACCTTGGTATAAAGCTGAGAATTGGTTGATACTCAATGCTACACTCATTGAGATCAGACTTTCGGGATATTTCGGCCACAAGAAAAGATTGTTTGAACTGAAATAATGCCCGATAATGGATGATCGGTGATATTGAGAATCTTTAGAACTCGGTTACTTTTCTAAGACAGGTTTGAAACCAACTAAACTTCAAGAGGGTACTTACCTTTAACCTCATGCAAGCCTTTGAACCTAAGGTTTATTGTATGTTTTGATTATATGTGATTTATCCTATTTGAACATGACATCATGCATCATAACATAGCATCAATTCTTATTGCACTAACCATTTCAAGGACTAAGGGAATTTATCTTTGTTCTATTTTGCAGATCACGGCTTCCGCTCGTAGAAACACTATCCAAATCAGCTTTGTGAAAATACCTTCCCAACTCAAGGAGCTAGTATCAAAGGTCCCTGAAACTTCTGCGTTCACTAAGAGACATGGTCGGCATCTCAACCTGGTTACTTCAAACTTTGATGAAAAGATGATGAGTGTACTCTTTCAGTTCTTTGATCCCAAGCACCACTGCTTCACCTTTCTAGACTATCAGTTGGTGCCTACCATGGAAGATTTCTCTCAGTTATCGGATATACCTATTCTGGAACAGTTGCCTTTCATAGGTCTGGAAGATGTTCCTAAGCCAGAAGTCATTGCCTCAGCCTTGCATCTGAAATGGGTCGACATGGTATCCAATTAGGAAACAAGAAGCGGAGTCAAGCATTTTCTAGCCAAGTTCCTGATAGACAAGGCCTAACTTTTTTGGGATGATATGGATTTTAAGGCTTTTGAGGAGGTCTTGGCCCTTCTAATCTATGGGTTAGTACTATTCCCTAATCCAGACTTATTCATAGATGTGAATGCTATCAAGATCTTCCTCTCTCGCAACCCCGTGCCTACCTTGCTCGGAGATATTTTGCACGCGCTCCATACTCGTACCATGAAGAGAAGAGGGGTTCTTATGTGCTGCATGTCATTGCTGTCGAGGTGGTTTATTTCTCACCTCCCTAAGTCTGTACTGAAGAATGAAGAAGGTTTAGGTTGGTTGCAAAGGATAATGTCACTCGCTCGCACGAATATTCTCTGGTGTTCCCAAGCTATGGAAAACACTGTTATTATTGACCGTTGTGGGGAGTACCCTAATGTCCCATTACTTGGCATCAGAGGGGGAATAACCTACAATCCTTGTTTAGCTCTGCGACAATTTGGTTACGCTCGAAGAGATGGTCCCCATGAGTTACTTATCGAGGGCATTGTATTTAACTATGAGGATGATGTTCAAGGGTATCGCCAGAGGTTCATACGAGCTTGGAGCATGGTAAACAGATATGGTGCCAAGGCTTTGGGGCCAAAGGCTTCCATTCCTATGGAACCTTATCTCCAATGGGTATGAGCTCGTGCCCAGAAGCTTAGGATTCCCTATATGTCCGTTTTACCAGTGATTGTGGAACCCACTACTGAAGGGAGTATTCCTTACACGATTCTCCATCCCGATATGCCCACTGATCTTGGAGAACTACAGAGGTCTTGGATTCAGTTGAAGAGAGAGCAGGATACCTACAGGGATCAGTTCTATTCCCAGGAGAAGAAGGTTTTAGAGCTCACAAAGTATCTCCATGAGGAAAGAGGACTCAATATCTATCCCGGCACAAAGAGGAAGCATCCATGGGAATTTTGATTTTTTCTAGTTTTGTTTTTAATTGTAACGCCTAAAAGGCATTTGAACTTTGAATTCAACTAATAAAATATTTGTTTCATTTTGGTTCAAAAATTTAAATTTCCCAAAGTCTTTGAAATCATTGCATACGCATCCCATTCATAGCATTGCATGTACATGATTCATAACAGGTTTGTCATCTCCGCTGTTTATTTCAGCAATGGCTCTTGAACAAACTGTGAAAGATCTTCAGACTCAAAACACGCAATTCTAGCAAATGATTGTGGCTCTGGACAAAGGACATGAAGAGCTGAAGGCTCTGATTGTTAAGAAGAACAAAAAGACCAAGAAGACAGCCAGTGTGGCACATATGAGCAGAAGGTTCAGAGGGCCTCCAAGACGGGTTGTTGATTTAGATTCTTCATCTAAAGAGGGAGAGAACCAAGAGGTTAAAGCCATAGAAGAGGACCCTATTCCTAAAGAGTATAATAATGAAAGTGATTACAATGAAGAGCAGTACCCTCCGGCTGATACAAGGTATAAGAAGTTAGAAGAGCGTCTGAGCACTATGGAAATCCAGAGGGTTCCTGGGCTGGATTTTGAAGAGTTGGGTCTGGTCTTCGGGGTTGTCATCCCCCAAAAATTCAAGGCACCGGTATTTGCTAAGTATGATGGGGTCTCTTGTCCTAAAATGCATCTATGTTCCTATGTGAGGAAGATACAACCTCATACTGCTAACAAAGACTTATGGGTTCACTTCTTCCAAGACAGTCTGTCTGGAACACAACTAGATTAGTTCTATCAGTTGGAAAGAGCCAATGTTCGTAACTAGGAAGACCTTACCGCTGCATTTTATAAGCAATATCAGTATAATGCAGACCTCGCTCCCACCAGTACACAACTCAAAAATCTGTCTATGGGTTCGAACGAGGGTTTCTAGGATTATGCTCAAAAGTGGAGAGATTTGGATGGAAGAGTTCAACTTCCCTTGGCTGATAGGGAGCACTGGATACGTTTCTGGGAACCTTGAGTGGGCCATTCTTCAACCATCTGATTGGAAGTTCATCGGCAGGTTTTACTGAACTGATCTTAATGGGAGAAAGAGTAGAAGTTGGAATCCGAAGTGGAAAAATTCAGAAGGATGCCTCTTCTAGTGCTGCAAGGAAGCCATTTGTAGGAAAAAAGGAAGCCAGTGCCGTCTTCAACCAAAAGAATCATAATCGAACTGAGCGCCGTCCGACGTTAGGGGCTGTTATGATTCCTAACCCTGCACCTTCTCATCAAAGAAATAATCAGCCGAGGGCAGAAAGACCAGCTAGACATTTCACTTGGATCAACATGACGTTGTCTCAGGTTTTATCTCAGTTGCTAAAGTATAATCTGGTTACTCTGATAGAGGCTCCGAAGAATCCGAACACCACCTCTCCCTACTATAAACCGAATGCTCGTTGTGCTTACCATTTAGAAAGTCTAGGCCATGACACCAATGACTGTTGGACTTTGAAGAACAAATTACAGGATTTGATTGATACTAAGGAAATTAAATTTGATCCCCCAGAGACTCCCAACATTATCACTTCTCCTATGCCGAAACATGGTCGGGGTGTTAATGTCGTTGAAGAAGATGTGTTTGTGACCTCTGTGGAAGAATTGGTAACCCCGCTCATGACTATAAAGAGAGTTTGTTGAAGGCCGGTTTATTTCCGAGTTGTGGTGAAGGTTGCCACTTTTGTTCATTTCTACCGACTAGTTGCCCTTTGTTGAAGGCAGGTGTTTAGCGCCTGATGGATGACAAAGAGATTCTGTTTGAGAAGACTCCTTTTCCGACTGTTTCCTGTGAAGACATTGTCATCATAACCATTTCCGCCAATCCTCCCAGGGCCTCCGCTAAGAGACCCGTTAGGATTACATCAATTATGAAGGTGACTTCGTTGATCATAACCATGCCTGGACCAATCCCATACTCCTCGGACAAAGTTGTCCCTTGGAAATATGGGGTTGACGCCTATTACTACGGCGTAAATCAAGACATGCTAGCCATTGAAGACAAGATTGCTGAAGATGTTGATTCCGACATCGTCAATATTTCCATAGCCATTACAATAACAAGAAGTGGAAGAGTGTTCTCCCCTGAGATTTCTCCTCCAAAGACTGCTACCAGACCTGTGATCATTCTTAATATGGTTCCACCCAAGATTACTACTGAAATTCCAGTAATCACTCCTATTGATCATCCCATCACCGAGTCAGCCGAGACTCGAGGCAAAGACATACTGCTTGAGCCTGTCCTTACAAAGGCTAATTCAGTAACCCTACCAGAAGCTTCCAAGAAAGAAATGGAAGAAATTTTGAAGATAATAAAGAAGAGCGACTACAATGTGGTTGAGCAGTTGGGGCAGACCCCATCCAAAATTTCTATGTTGGCTTTGTTGTTGTGTTCCGAGGCCCATGCGAAGGCTTTGGTTAAGTTTCTGAAGACGGCTCACGTGCCACAAGAGACATCCGCTGATCAGTTTGAAGATTGTGTGGCTAGTCTGACTGCTGATAATGGTTTGGGTTTCTCTAACGCGGATCTGACACCAAAGGGGAGGAAACATAATGATGCTCTTCTTGTCTCCGTTGAATGCAGGGGCACGACTCTAGCCCATGTTTTGGTAGATATTGTCTCCTCGTTGAATGTGCTACCTAAAAAAGCTCTGCACAGATTGGACTGCGAAGGCTTGACCTTGAAGCCTAGAAATATAGTAGTGAGAGCTTTCGATGGTTCGAAGAGGATGGTGCACGGAGAAGTGGATGTCCCTATCAAAGTTGGTTCCCAGACCTTCGACTCCACTTTCTATGTAATGGATATTAAACCATCATATTCTTGCTTGTTGGGATGCCCTTGGATACATGGAGCTGGGGCTGTTACTTCTACCCTCCACCAGATGTGAAGTACCCAGTAAGAGGAAAGATTGTCATTGTGCATGGTGAAGAGGAGTACATGATCAATCACTTGAACTCCTTCAGGTACGTAGAGATGGATGGCGAGTTCATCGAGACTCCTTGCCAGAACATTGAAGATGTACCTCAGATTATGGCTACAGCAGAAACTACCGACAGTCCTCCAAAGGTCACCAAACCTCCCTTGAAGATGGCTTCTCTCAAAGATGCACGAGCAGTGGTCGAAGAAGGTGGGTCTACCATTTGGGGTCAGCTCCCGGTTATTCATTACAAGTCTGACAAATCTGGTTTGGGCTTTACTACATGTGCTCAAAGGGTTGTTCGTCGTGCTCGGGCCGGAGGACCTCCCCTACACATCAGCAATCCTGGGGTCAATGCACTTGAAGGCAATGATGGTGATTTTGACATTGACAGCTTGATCTTCCTGACTACCAACGGTGGACTCAGTAATTGGACTGCCAAGGACTTTGTACCGATTACTTTTATTCAGGAGTAATTGTCTTTTTTATTTTTTCGGATATGTAATTTAAAAACAATATAAACTCTATAGCCACGTGTCTTACCCGGGGCACAATGGTTCTATTTTTTAGGGTTATCATGTTTCATTTTCATGTGACATTAATAAAGCATTGGACGTTTGCATACACATTTTGCGCTCTTTGTGTTTCTTTTCTTTTATTCTATCTATACAGCTATTCTCTTACACACTCTCACGTATCCAAATGCAGATCCATATCCACTCTGGATCCCATTGATAACAGTTCTGCTACTGCTCATATGACATTGAAAATCCGATCAACCAAGCCAAGGACGAAGGTGAGGAAGATTCTGAGGTACCCGGAGAACTTGCTAGACTATTACAGCAGGAAGAAAGGGCCATACATCTTGAAGATCCAGTTGAGATAGTGAAATTGGGTACAAAGGAAGACAGAAAAGAAGTTAAGATAGGTGCAAATCTGGAGCTTAGTGTCAAACAGCGGTTGGTACAGATGTTCCATGAGTATGTTGAAGTCTTCGCCTGGTCATATGAAGACATGACGGGATTAGACACAGATATAGTGCTTTATCGTCTGCCGACTAAAGAAGACTGCCCTCCAGTAAAGCAAAAGATCCTTCGTATGCGCCCCAAGATGTCAGAGAAGATTAAAGCAGAGGTTATGAAGCAGTTCAATGCAGGGTTCTTAGCTATCACCTCATATCCGCAACACTGTGTAACAAAGGTTGTCTTCTCCATGTCTTCAGGTGCCATCTTGATCTGATTATAGCCAGAGAAATCGTCCATGAAGGAAAAGGCTTTGTATTGTACGGTGTTGTCAACCAGAACATCGATATGCGGAAGCGGAAAGTCATCCTTGGGGATTGCCCTATTCAAGTCTCTGTAATCCATACACATTCGTTCTTTACCATCTTTCTTAGCTGTCACCTCATATCCGCAGTGGGTTTCCAATGTGGTTCCAGTACCTAAGAAAGATGGTAAAGAACGAATATGTATGGATTACAGAGACTTGAATAGGGCAAGCCCCAAGGATGACTTTCCGCTTCCCCATATCGATGTTCTGGTTGACAACACCGCACAATACAAAGCCTTTTCCTTCATGGACGGTTTCTCTAGCTATAATCAGATCAAGATGGCACCTGAAGATATGGAGAAGACAACCATTGTTACACAGTGGGGCACCTTCTGCTGCAAAGTGATTCTGTTTGGGTTGAAGAATGTTGGGGCAACTTATCAGCGAGCTATGGTAGCTCTATTCCATGACATGATTCACCATGAGATAGAGGTTTACGTCGATGACATGATAGCCAGGTCTCAAACTGAAGAAGAACACCTTGATCATCTACAAAAGTTATTTGATAGGTTGAAGACGTACAAGCTGAGGTTAAATCTGAACAAGTTCACCTTCGGGGTAAGGTCTGGCAAGCTTCAAGGGTTCATCGCTAGTGACAAAGGTATTCAACTAGACCCTGCAAAAGTGAAGGCCATACAAGAGATGTCGGCTCCCCATACTGAGAAGGAAGTTAGAGGTTTCTTGGGACGCCTAAATTACATTGCCCGATTTATTTCACATCTGACAGCTACTTGTGATCCGATCTTCAAGCTTCTGAAGAAATATCAAGTGGTAAAGTGGAATGACGAATTCCAGGTAGCCTTTGACATTATCAAACAATATCTCTAAGAGCCTCTTATTCTGATGCCACCGATTGAAGGAAAACCTTTGATAATGTACTTAACAGTGTTAGATAATTCAATGGGGTGTGTGCTGGGGTAGCATGACGAGTCTAGTTGAAAAGAGCACGCAATATACTACCTTACCAAAAAGTTTACCGGCTGTGAAACATGATATTCACTGCTCGAGAAAACTTGTTGCGCTTTGGCATGGGCTTCTGGCCGATTGAGATAGTATATGTTGACCCACACAACTTTATTGATATCTAAGATGGATCCAATCAAGTACATTTTTTAGAAGCCCGCTCTCTCCGGAAGGATAGCAAGATGGCAAATGATCTTAACCGAGTACGACATCTAATACACAACCCAAAAAGCAATCAAGGGAAGTGTGTTAGTTGATCATTTGGCGCATCAGGCCGTGGACTTCTACCAGTCCATGAATTTTGAGTTCCCGGATGAGAACATCATGTTAGCAACCGACTGTGAAGAACCTGGACCGGATGAAGGACCTGAGGAAGGATCCCGATGGTCTATGTATTTTGATGGAGCATCAAACGCACTGGGTAATGGTATTGGAACCGTAATCATATCTCCTGAGGGTTGTCATACCCCATTCACTGCCCGATTAAGTTTCAACTGTACCAACAACATGGTGGAGTATGACGCATGTATTATGGGTCTTAAAGCTGCCATTGACCTAAGGATCAAGTTCTTGAGTGTATTCGGGGATTCCGCTTTGGTGATAAGTCAGATCAAAGGCGAGTGAGATACGAAGCACCCGAACCTTATCCCTTACAGAGAACATGTACTGACACTGCTGCCGCATTTTGAAGAGATCACCTTTGAACATTTCCCACGAGAAGAGAATCAGTTAGCGGACGCGGTAGCTACTATGTCGTCAATGTTAAAGGTCAGGTGGGACAATGAAGCTCCCCAAATCACTATTGAGAGGTTGGATGAACTGGCATACTGCTGTGAGATTGATACTTAGGAGGTATCCAATAAACCTTGGTTTCATGAGGTGAAAAGGTATCTCGAGGCTCAAGAATACCCCAAGGGGGCATCTGTCAATGACAAGAAACTTCTGAGAAGGTTTGCTGCAAAGTTCTTCCTCAGTAATGGAATCCTCTATAAGCGCAATCGTGACTCTACCTTACTGCGGTGTGTAGACAAGAGTGAAGCAGAGAGGATCATGGAAGACCTACACGAAGGTACCTTCGGAACTCATTCCAGTGGACATACCATGGAAAAGAAGATCCTACAGGCAGGATACTACTGGTCCACTATGGAAGCCGATTGTTATCAACATTCTCAAACCTGTCACAAGTGCCAAATCTACGCCGGTAAGGTGCATGTACCTCCAGTTCCCTTGAATGTTTTGACGGCTCCCTGGCCCTTTGCAATGTAAGGAATTGACATGATTGGTGAGATAAGACCTACCGCATCCAACGGGCATCGCTTCATCCTAGTGGCCATTGATTACTTTACAAAGTGGGTCGAGGCTTCCTCCTTTGCTACGGTTACCAAGAATGTGGTGGCACGATTCATCAAGCATAACTTGGTTTGTCGTTATGGTATCCCTGAGAGAATCATCACGGATAACTGTACTAATCTCAACAACTCGATGATCATCGAACTCTATAAACAGTTCAATATTCAGCATCATAACTCTTTGCATTACCGACCGAAGATGAATGAGGTTGTTGAAGCTGCTAATAATAATATCAAAAAGATAATACAGAACATGACGGTGACATACAAAGACTGGCACGAGATGTTACCATTTTCTCTTCACGGGTACCGTACTTCAGCATGTATGTCGATAGCGGAAACACCCTATTCTCTGGTATATGGCATGGAGGTTGTCCTACCCATAGAGGTCCAGATCCCTTCTCTACGGATTATGAAGGATGCGGGTTTGAGCAAAGACGGTTGGATCCAGACTCGACTTGATCAATTGAACTTAGTCGACGAGAAAAGACTTACGGTTGTCTGCCATGTTCAAATGAATCAGAAACAGATGATCAAGGACTTCAATAAGAAAGTCAGACAACAAGTGTATCAAGTAGGGGATCTGGTAGTCAAGCGTATTATACTGCCACAAGGTGATCCCAGGGGCAAATGGACTCCCACCTATAAGGGACCATTTGTAGTCAAGAACATATTTTCCGGTGGAGCCATGATTCTGACCACCATGGATGGTGAAGACCTCTCACACCCTGTCAATGCGGACATAGTGAAAAAATACTACGCATAATAAAGACTTGCTAGGTTGACATGCCTAGGCAAAAATAAGGGCATCCCGGCGAACCAAAAGGGTTCAGGAAAAAATTAGGGATAAAAATGGAAAAAATTTGTACCCCCGGCAAGTCGAAAACCCGAAAGGGCGGCTTGGGCAAAAAAGGGTATCCCGGTGGATAGAAAACCCGAAAGGGCGGTCCAGCCAAAAGTTAGGGATTAAAGCGTATCACTATGTCCCATTGAATCACCTTGCGATCAGACCTCAGTAATCAGGTATCGAGCTCAAACGATACCGATCAATCCAGTTAGCTTCGGCCAAGCGGCAAAATGATGAGATGTTCGAAGACATAGGGGAATTAGCATAATTGAAACCCAATGGGATCACTACACGTAGCTGTTTTCTTTTTGTACACAATTTTTGTAATAATTTCCATTTTTTACGGTGGCATTCTCTTACTAGAGCGTCAGCCTCTTTGTAAAAAAACGCCTGTTATAGGCAAATTTCAAATCAATACAAATCATCTTTTGAGTACAAAACTCTGTTTGTTTTTCCTTTTTCTGTTTTGTTGTGCAAAAAACGTCCAATGTTTTATTCTTGACATATGCATTTGAATATGATCACTGTTCAAAAATATTTGCATGTAAAACAGAAAGAAAGTTACTAAGAACTCAAAGAAACTGGTACAAAACCTAAATACCGACAATTACCCCGTCCTTCATGGTACAAGGGTCAGAGACAGTTGGAAGCAAAGTCACTATCACGTATAAGCCAACGATACCTATACTCCGCACAGAGCCGATACAACCAAGGTCCGACCTCCGTATCCCCAAGCATGAATTCCTTCCCCAGCAGGCTCTTTCAGAAAGCTAATATTTGTATTCCCCAGCCAAGCTTTATAACCATAAACGGTTTATAAAGTTTTTCTCCCGAGCAGATTTTATTTCTCTGACGGCGGAAGCTCGATCTCCAACATAGCTCTTCTCTCAAGCAATGGAAGTTCATCCCTAGCTAAGTTTATTTCTCCAAATCAGTAGATCTTCCAACAGAGTATATCTCTTCCCCCACAGAGTCATTCCCCCGCAAGATTATTCTCAGACAGAATCTCTCCCGGCAGAATATTCTCAAACAGAATGGATGTAAATCCCCAGCTAATCATCTTCGTTCACTATCCCCAGCGGAAACAAAGAACTCAACTCCTTATACTCTTCAGCAGCAGTCTGGGATTTACCTTCCCCGGTTATAGAATATCATAATAGCATTGCACATCCATACATCATGGCATGTGCATACATATTATACAACACAATCTCATTTAGTTTGAGAACACCATTACTCAATACATTTCATACATCATTACATTACGTACGACTAACTCTTTACCTTTCAGGGAAAGATGCAATCGAGTTCTCTCTGGTTCAGTCAAACCGACACCAAGGTTTCTACTCCAGTTGCAGATATTCCAACATTTTCTCTGGTTCAGTCAAACTGACACTAAGGTGTCTATTCTAGTTGAAGATGTTCTAAGACTTTCGTCTGGGTCAGCAGAATCGCCGCTAAGATTCCCCTGATTTCTATGTCAGTCAAAGTTAATCCGAGACCTCAACCGGGATCAGTCAAATCGATACTAAGATTTCTCTCCCAGTTAAAGTTCTCACAAGTTTTCCCTGGTTCAGTAAAATCGATACTAAGACTTCTATTCCAATTCAAGCTATGAAGCCCGAAATTGACCGGATAACAACTTAATTCCCCCATCATACCGTGAAGCCTGGAAATTGACCAGATAACAGTACAAGATACTATGAAGCCTGGATTCGACCAAATAATGGTATATCTCAAATTCAAGCTATGAAGCCCGGAAATCGACCAGATAATATCTTGATTTTCTCCAAAATACTATGAAGCCTGGAATTGACCAAATAGTGGTATAGGACACCGTGAAGCCTAGAGCATGACCAGATAACGGTATAAGACGTTGTGAAGACTCGAGCATGACCAGATAGCGGCAAGAGACACTGTGAAACCTGGAGCACGACCAAATAATAGTATGAGGTACTGCGAAGCTTGGAATTCGACCAAATAGCAGTTTACTCAGCCAATTACTATGAATCCCATAAATCGACTCGATATTAGTATGCCTTAAATTCAAGTTGAAACCCTGACGCGACCGGATAACCACTTAATTTCCTTCTGAATCAGGGAACACGACCAGATAAGAATTGAGAAATTGCAAAGCCTGGAGTACGACCAGATAGCAAGTTTAAATCTCATCTCCCCAGTAAGTTACTGTGAAACCTGGAGCGCTACAATATAGCATTTAATCTTATTATCCTCAGCAAATCGTTGTAAAGCTTGGAGCACGACCAGATAGCAGTTCACTTTCACCTCCTTGATTAAGAGATGATTCCCCAGTAGAGTAACGGACAACTGAAGCTCCTAAAATTATATTTCTCCCAAGATAGAGACCAATATTCCTCAGTAGATTCCTCCTCAACGACAGGAACAAGAATTCTCCTCAAAGGAATATCTCGGGAAATCAACATCCTTTTGATGGCATGTTGAAGCCCATCTCTGACGATTCTCCGTCATATCTTCCGAATGGCATCTTTAAGCCTATTTCTAATGACCTTCTGTCATCTCCTCCAAATGGCATCTGTAAGCCCATTCCCAATACTACCTACACAGTCCAGCACCGTCTCAAACGAGTGCAAATTTATGGGCACTTAGTGTTCAATCATCTTCCACCTTCAGACTATGAAAGACAGACAACCAATCTACATCCTCAAATTTAAGGAGATTGAACAGGGGCAGTTGTTGTACCCCAAAATTTTCCCTCTCATTTTATTCAACACATGCCCATTGAGGTCCTCAATTTTCCCAAGGATGCCCAAGAGTTGACCAGACAAACTCTCTCCTAAGGCAATATACCTCAAACTAGGGTTTCCATTTTCAGCAGGATGGTTGAATTCCAAAGGTCCCAAATGCCTTCCATGGTCCTAATATGTTCTCAATATCATCCATGTCAAGTTTCATGCCTTTCACAAGAAGTTTGCTCAGTCAACTGCTAAGATGCCTGGAAGTCAACTACACTAGGTCAAAAGTCAATTGTAGCCCACATACAGTCAAACTTCAAGATTTTTGGTCAACATCAACATTTTTAAGTGTTCATCATTTTATCAAGGGTTTATCATGATTCCTCAAGGAACGCCCCAAATTCATCAAAACTCAAAAGTTGCTAAATTAGGGTTTATCTGGAAAAGTCAACCAAACTTTGACCAAGCATAACTTCTTCATACTTTATCAGAAATTTCCCATCCAAGGCTCATTTTGAGGATAATCCAATTTCCTACAACTCATCTTCATCCCTTAAGTTCAAAATATGCACTCATCAAAAGATATGAATTTCTACATTATAGGTCCTTTTGAAAAGTCAACAAAATCACCTTTTTGGTCAAAGCTTCTTACTTAAACATGGAAGACCCAATTAAGATGAGACCAAAATGGATGTTTAGAGGACATTCTAAGCTTTCTAAAAAGTCCAAGAAAACCTCTCTAGGGTTAATATTGGAAGAGATATGCCTTGTCAAAGTTGACCATTTTTGCAAAATTTCCAAAAGTCAAATGTGCTCAAAAATGCATTTTTTGTCAAATGGGCCTAGCATTTCATGATTTCATCTTGCTTGTGACATGGTCCACGGGAGGTGGGAACTCCTCTTCATCCTTAGTTTCAAGAATTAATGCACCGCCAAAGAAGGCTTTCTTGACAACATATGGGCCTTCAAAATTGGGAGTCCACTTGCCCTTAGAATCAGCGTTAAAAGAAATGATCTTCTGGAGCACGAGGTCGCCTTCTCTGAATTCACGAGGTTTGACCTTATTATAAAAAGCTTTCTTCATTATCTTTTGATATAACTTCCCATGACACAGAGCTGTCATTCTCTTCGATCAAATTCAATTGGTCAAACTTGTTCTGGACCCATTCAGCCTCTGACAACTTGGTTTCCATTATCACACGCAAAGAGAGAATCTCAACCTCGATTGGGAGCACTTCTTCCATTCCATACACAAGGGAGAACAGGGTTGCTCCTGTTGAAGTGCGGAAAGATGTCTAATATCCATGTAAAGCAAAAAGGAACATTTCATGCCAATCTTTAGAAGTAACAACCCTCTTCTGGATGATCTTCTTGATATTCTTATTAGCATATTCAACACCCCCATTCATCTTCGGATTGTACAGAGATGAATTGTGATGAACAATCTTGAATTCTTCACAAAGTTCTGTCATCATCTTGTTGTTCATATTTGAGCGATTGTCGGTGATAATTCTGCTCGGCACACCATACCTACATATGAGATTATTCTTAATGAAGTGCACTACCACCTGCTTAGTAACATTAGGATATGAAGCAGCTTCCACCCATTTGGTGAAGTAATCAATTGCTACCAAGATAAAACGGTGTCCATACGAAGCTTTGGATTCTATCATTCCAATCATGTCAATACCTCACATAGAGAAAGGCCACGAGGAAGAAATAACATTGAGAAGTGTCGGAGGCACATGAATCTTATCCGCATAAATCTGGCATTGATGAAACTTCTTTGCAAATTTGTAACAGTCAGATTCCATTGTCAGCTAATAGTAACCTTCCCTTAGCATCTTTTTACCCATCGAATGTCCATTGGCATGAATGACAAATAAACCTTCATGAATCTCATGCATCAACATGTCTGCTTCGTATCTATCCATGCATCTGAGCAAGACCATGTCATAATTCCTCTTGTATAACACATATTCATTGAGGAAGAAGTTGCCAGCCAATCTTCTCAATGTCTTTCTATCTTTATTCGGTGCACAAATCGGGTATTCCTGAGTCTGGAGAAAATGCTTGATATCATAATACCAAGGTTTCTCATCTGTTACCTCTTCTGTTGTAAACACATGAGCGGGCCTATCCAGTCTCTGAATAATAATTCGAGGTATATCATTCCAAGTATTCACTTGATACATAGAAGCCAGAGTTTCCAGAGCATCTACCATTTGATTTTCGTCTCTAGGGATGTGATGGAACTCAACTTTATTAAAGAAGGGTAGCAGTATTCTAGGATAATATTTGTAAGGGATCAAGCCAGGGTGAAGAGTATCCCACTCTCCTTTAATCTGATTTATTACCAAAGCTGAATCACCATACACATCTAGAATTTTAATTCTGAGATCAATAGCTTCCTCAAGACCCATGATGAAAGCCTCATATTTTTCCATATTATTAGTATAATCAAATGTCAACCTTGCAGTAAAAGGAATGTGTGATCCATGTGGAGTGACAATCACAACACCAATTCCTTTACCATAAGCATTCACAGCTCCATCAAGTATCATGCTCCTGCAAGATTCGAGATTAAGACCTTCCTCAGGCAATGGTTCATCACAATCTTTCACTTTCAGAAACATCATATCCTCATCTGGGAAATCATACTTCACAGATTGATAATCATCAACCGGTTGGTGAGCAAGATAATCTTCCAACACACTGCTTTTAATAGCTTTTTAAGTGTGGTATTCAATGTCATATTCAGATAACAGCATCTGCCAGCGGGAAATTCTCCCAGTAAGAGCAGGCTTTTCAAAAATGTACTTGATTGGATCCATTTTGGAGATCAACCAAGTGGTGTGATTCAACATATACTTCCGCAAATGTTTAGTCTCCCAGGCTAGAGCACAACATGTCTTTTCCAGCATGGAATACCATGACTCACAATCAATAAACTTTTTACTGAGATAATAAATGGCATACTCTTTCTTCCATGTTTCATCTTGTTGTCCCAGAATACAACCCATGGAATTATCTAACACTGTCAGATACATAATCAATGGTCTTCCTTCAACATGAGGGAGCAAGATAGGAGGTTCAAGCATATATTCTTTAATACTTTCAAATGCCCTTTGGCTGTCATTTGTCCATACGCGACCTTGATCTTTCTTTAACAACTTAAAGATCGGTTCACACGTTGCAGTCATGTGGGAAATGAATCTAGAAATATAATTCAAACGCCCGAGGAACTCTCTGACTTGCTTTTCAGTTCTCGGCGCTAGCATCTCTTGAATTTCTTTGACTTTATCAGGGTCAACTTCAATCCCTCTCTGGCTAACAATGAAACCCGACAATTTCCCTGACCGAACACCAAAGGCACATTTATTTGGATTCAAGCAGAGACGATACTTCCTCAAACGCTGAAATAACTTCAACAAATCTTCTACATGCCCTTCTTCAGTCTGGGATTTAGCAATCATATCATCAACATATACCTCAATTTCCTTGTGCATCAGATCATGGAATAGGGTTGTCATAGCTCTCTGGTATGATGCACCAGCGTTCTTCAACCCAAAGGGCATCACTCTGTAACAGAATGTTCCCCATGGTGTGATAAACATTGTTTTTTCCATGTCCTCAGGAGCCATCCTTATTTGATTATACTCGGAAAATCCGTCCATGAACGAGAAAACATTGAATTTTTTTGTGCTATCCACTAACATATCAATGTGTGGCAATGGAAAATCATCTTTTGGACTAGCTTTATTTAGACCTCTGTAATCTATGCACATGCGAACTTTTCAGTCTTTCTTCGGTACTGGGACAATTGGCAATCCACTGAGGGTACACTGATGTCACAAGAAAACCAACATTAATCTGCTTTAGAACTTCTTCTTTGATCTTCACTGCCATATATGTGTGAGTTCTTCGCAACTTCTGTTTGATTGGCGGGCACTCTAGTTTCAATGGTAAACAGTGCTCCACAATATCTATATCTAGACCAGGCATATCTTGGTAAGACCAAGCAAAAATATCCACATACTCTTTCAACATCTCAATCAACATGCTCTTCACATCAGGATGCAGTAATGCTCCAATCTTGAATTCCTTCAAATCTTCTTTCGAACCCAAATTGATTACTTCTAATGGCTCTTTATATGGCTGAATGGAATTCTCCTCACGCTCAATAAACCGTGAGACCTCTTCTAGAATCTCATCATAGTCTTCTTCTTCAGCCCCATACACAGGACATTCAAAGTTGGGAGAGGGTGCAGGGTTATTGTATTCAACGGGTTTTTTAATTAACCTGCACATATGATTTATGATTGCTTTTAGAAACTGGCACATATAACAAGTGATCATGCAAATTGAATTTCAGTTTTTATTTATTTTGAAAGGTTTTTTCTGATTACCATTTTCCACGAAAAAGAAGAAAATAAAGACACAATTTGGAAAATAAAGACAACTTTTATTATTGATTTTAAAAGTCACAGCAAATAGATAAGCCCATACAATATCAATAATTTCACCTTGGGCAGAGTGAAAGCTTTTAAAAAAGATTAACAAAAACAAATTGCTTTAAAACATGTATGCAAGAGGGAACATCAACGGTGATCCAATTCTGAACCCTAACTTTGTGCGTCACATAATTTGTCATTTCTGGCTCTGCTTTATTTTCCACAATGGCATTAATCCTGGAAACAGTTGGATAAAGATAACCCCCGCTACGAAAGATATCTTGATACTTTCCTGCAGTAGACTTTGGCTTCATGCTCTTACTTTTATCATTATTCACGGAGAACCTAAGCCAGCTCTATTCTGGTTTACAGGTGGATCAACAATTTGTCCCCATACTTCACTATGGCCATTATGCACAACCTGCTAAGCATCCTTAAAGGAAGCCATAGAATTATCATTTCCTCTTATATTATCAATGGATAAATCTTGGAACTGGGTTCTAACAACAACTTCATCCTCCTCCACAATGCTGAAAGAGGACAAATGAGATATCAATAATGCATGTTCTCCATTTATAATTACCACTTTTCCTTCGCGCACAAACTTCAACTTATGGTGTAAAGTCGAAGTGACAACCCCTACTTCATATATCCACGCTCGTCCCAACAAACAGCTGTAAGGGGGTATAATATCCATGATCTGGAAAGTAATATGAAAAAATATGGGCCTATATGAATAGGCAAGTCCACTTCACCAATAACATATTTCCTTGATCCATCAAACGCTTTCACAATAATGCCACTTGGGCGCATGGGCGTCCCTTGATATTTCAACTTCATAAGCGTGCTCCTCGGTATAACGTTCAATGCGGGTCCATTATCAATCAGCACATTGGATAATGAATCATTCTTGCAGTTCATAGAGATATGGAGGGATAGATTGTAATTCCTTCTTTCATCGGGCACTTCATCGTCGCAGAAACTCAGGTTATTAAATGATGTAATGTTCCCTACCACACTGCTGAATTGATCTACAAGCATATCTTTTTCCATAAAAGCTTGGTCTAATACCCTCATCAAAGATTCTCTGTGAGCAGAGGAGTTCATCAATAAAGCCAAGATAGATATTTTTGAAGGAGTCTGCAGTAGCTGATCTACAATTCTGTAGTCTCCCGTCTTGATTATCTTCAAAATATCATCCACCTCCTTTTCTAGCGTAGCTTCACTAGGTTCACCCACTGCCTTCTTTTCCTCGACATTTTCCACAACTTTCTTTCCAGTACTAACATCTCCACGAACAACTGGTGCAAATACACGACCGTTGCGGGTCACTCTTCTAGTCTCAGCAATATTTCCAACATTAGGCATTGGCTGGATGGGAAATTTCACACCGTCCTCTAAAATTGTAGCATTATATTTGTAGGGTACAGCCTTGTCTGACTTGTAGGGGACATGCCCCAGCAAACTAATCACCAATAGATTAATAGCTGGTTTGTTATGATATTCAACTTCAAAAGGGGTGGGTGCATCAAAACAAGGCACAATAACATTTACTCCCTCTTCAACACATTCAGTCATTATAGAGTCATCTCTGGAAAATATATCTTCATATGAAGAGAAGAACTCATCCGTAGAGGCATACTCGTCATCTAACTCTTCTTCAGCCAAACAAACCTCAATCTTATTAACCTCATGGTAATCATCCCTTTGGCCTGTAACCTTGATAGTTCCATTATCCAATAACAACTGAATACCTTTCCTTACAATTGAACATCCTCGGGAGTCCCGACAGCAAATTCGGCAAGATCCATACTCGTGTTCTACCTGACCAGCCATGTGGCAGAAAGTAGAATGCAATTGTACAACATCCTCATTCATATATTCCACATAAAAGATTCTAAACTCTCTAGGAAATCCATAAACCATGTTTACTTCCTCTTCATACTCTGCCCTAGGCCTGATTATGTGGATGAGGCCCTCATCCATCATCTCCTACAAATCAGCCTTTATTTTGTCACAACCCTGTATATCCGTACTGCAAATAGCACAACCAGCATGGTCATGCATATAGTATCTAAATTCACAGAGTTCTGCATGCATTTTTACCAAATCTCCTCTAACCAACTTAATATAAAAAATCCATAAGTCGCCTGGACAATCGGAAACCATGTTCACAGCATTTTCTCCTCCATGCTTTGGCAAAGGATTATCTTTCACATCAGGGCCAACATCTTTGAAGGATAAGATACCAGACTTTACCAATTTTTGTACTTCAGTTTTCAAAGGATAGCAGTTCTAAAAATTGTGCCCTGGTGCTCTCTGATGAAAACCACATGTTTGCCTGCCTTGTAATACCAAGGCAACGGTGATGGTACAACGGGAGGTGGTCTAGTCTGAACCAACTTCTTTTGAATTAACGCCGAGAGTAATTCTGTATAACTCATAGGCATAGGGTCATAACTCTCCCTTCTTTAATTATACCCTTGATTCCCCTGATGGGATGGTCTCTGATAAGCAACGGTTGTTGGAGCTACACCAATAACTAGAGTTACAGAGGCGACTTGCTGATGACGCTGATAATTTCTTCTAGGAGGATTAACCCTCATTTCTTGCATAACAACATTTATATATCCTTCCTTCTTTTTGGCAAACCCATAGGATGGCTTCTTCGTACTTCCGGAACTTTCACTTTTTGTTAAATGGCCCTCTCTTACAGCCTCTTCTAAACGGATACCCATGCACCACCATTTCAGTAAAGTCACTTGGTGTACTCGCTACCATCCTCTCATAGTAGAAAGCATCCAGAGTCTTCAGGAAAGTCTTAGTCATCTCCTTTTCTTCCATGGGAGGAATCACTTGGGCGGCTACCTCACGTCATCTATGTGCATATTCTTTGAATGATTCCCTGTCCTTCTAGACCATGGCCCTGAGTTGATCACGGTCAGGCGCCCTGTCCATGTTTTATTTGTATTGTCTGATAAATGCTTCTTCCAAGTCATTGAAAGTATGGATATTGACGCTGTCCAAACTCATATACCACTTCAACGCAACACCAGTCAAACTATCCTGAAAAAAGTGAATCAACAGAAATTGATCATTAGTATGGATATACATTCTTCTTACATACATCAAGAGATAAGCACGAGGGAAAGTTTTTCCCTTGTACTTCTCGAATTCTGGGACTTTAAACTTCGCAGGTATCTTAACATTCAGGACCAAGCATAAATCATTCACATTCTGCCCGAACAATTCCTTTCCCCTGAGGGCCTTCACCTCCCTCTCAATCTTGTCAAACTGATCTTGAAAATCATCCATTCTATCATAGAGACCCAAGCCTTCACTTGGTGGAGGAAAAGGACGATACATATCATCATTAGCAAATGGGACCATATTCACCGAAGGAGGTGCGGGAGTAATAGTAGTCTGGACAACTGGAGTAACTTGAGGACCAAGATTTAAACCTTCAGGCACAAAGTTCTCTTGCATTCCCCATGGATAACCTTGAGGCATGCGATTCTGAACAACAGTTGGAGTAGCAGGCACAGGAACAGTCAGAGCTTCAATAGTAACCCTTGTCTGTTAAGGTTGATCAATCGGTGACTGATTCTGAGTAGCCATCAGAGATTCCATTAGAGCAGTGAGATTGGCCATGCCGGCCTTCAGAGCAGAAACTTCCTCGCGCAGCTCGTGATTCTCTTTTTCTAAGTTGTCCATCTTCCTTCTGAAATTAGCTCGAGTATTGTAGTGGTGAAACAGCTTGCTGAAAAAAGTAAAGAAGCTTGGTAAGACACCTGTATATGCATAATAAATGCAAGAAATATGTGTAATATGATTCATGATATACAATGCACATGATTTATTTTATTATTAATACTTCAAGGGACTTAAATATTTCTAGACACATTACAAATATAAAAGTAATAACACATTTGAAATACTGAAATTTTTTATTATAATAACTTCAAAATGGATTACAAGTTTCAATAATCCCATGTACAAGATGAAAATAAAGTCTAAAACCCTAAGAAGTAAAGTTGATGGAGATCACTCTATATGCTGGCGCTTCCCTATAAGCTTGGAAATCTGAGCCTTCAACCTCCGGTTTTCTTCCGCATATTTGGTGGAAATCTCCTTCCAATCACCTGAATCATGAAATGAGCAACTAGCAGCTGACTAAGGCTTAGGAGAAAATAAATTCCCTTGCCTCTCCATCATTTCTACAGCTTGACTCTCAAGAATCTCAATCAAGTCGTCTTTCTCCTTCAAGTCAGCTCTATAAGAAATCTCTAAAGTTTGGCACTTATTCTTCCAAGCATCCTTTTCCTGCTGCATCCTGACCAAAGCAAGTTGTAGCTCTTCCAAATCATCCAATAGGGGAGGAGTGGTCTTCATAAATAAATCAGGCATAGGTGCTTCCCAGGAATACGGCATCTTCAACTGAATAGCTCTCGTTTGGACCCACTAAAGATAAGGCTCCAAAGAAACAACCCCCCTAGGTCGCCAAGCCTTTGCAATCTGCTCCGTAGCTTCCTTATGGTCTTCTCCCTCCTTCAAGAAGAAACTACTCAAATGAATACTATTTGGTTTATCCCTCATCGGATAACCAAGTTGTCGTCGTGCAAGAACAAGGTTGTAGTTAATTCCTCCCTTTGTACCAAGAAGAGGTACATTGGGGAAACTACCACAACTGCCGACAATCTCTACATCATGGTAAGACTGATGATACCAATCAATATCTGAGTGAGTAAGTGCCATGATCTTAGGAGCCCAACGGGGTTCCTTCCTGACATCCCAGAAAGCATCAGACAGAGGTATATGAGAAATAAACCACTGGTACAACAGAGGCGTGCAACAGATAATCATCCCCCCATGATAAGAAATCCGAAGATGAATAGAGTAATAAGCATCACCCAACAATGTAGGAACTGGGTTTCCAATCATGAAGATCCTAATAGCATTAACGTCAAAAAACTTATCCACATTAGGAAATAAAAACAACCCGTAAGCAAGTAGAGAAAAGATGGCCTCAAAAGCGACTGTATTCTTTATCCTGGCAAAGTAACGAGCTTTATCCAATAAGAACTAAGCTGGTAATCCTCTAATCCCTCCTTTAGTATTCATATGGGCTTCAACCTCAGACTTCCCCGGATGGATCAAAGCAGCAATCTCGTGTGGTTTTGGCTCACCCTCTAAACCAGTAAAGGAACATGATCGGTAATATGTAAATCCAACAGATAAGAATACTCCTATAGTGTAGGCATCAAATGATAATCAGGGAAAGTAAAGAAATGATACATAGGATCATAGAACTGGACCAAGGTCGAGAGAATACCCTCCTTCATCCTAAGGTTCATGAGAGGAATGATGGATCTATACTTCTTCTGAAAATCCACAGAACACTCAATCTCGGGAATTAGACTGATCAACTCATCTATCTTGGGATCTTTGAAACTGTATTTTTCGGTCTTTCTTTTTCCAGAATCCATGGTAAAAAGTTACCTGAGATATTCACAAATGGTCAACTTTCAAGTCCCTTGAAATAAAATTTCTTCAAAAGATGCTTATGAGTGCATGGATGCATGATGCAACAATCACATACAAGATCACAAACATAGGTTCATAGATTCAACGTCACGAGCATGAGGTCAGATGTATTACCCATAAGGTATGGTCTAAAAGTTATCATCTGCCAAACAAGGTTCTAGTGGTTCCCAGAGACTACATCCTTCCTTCAGATATTACCAACTTCCCGATTAACTCATCAATTAGTAATATTCTCAAGAAAAACTCGTCCGAGTATAATATCGCATGAAAACTATTTCTGGATTAATCTGTCATAACTTCCACACTACACCTAAAAGGCCAAGATGGGTTAGGTATTATACGGTCCTCAGCTTCAGCATGCTCCCAGGTCGAAAGCAGTATGTCTCCCCGATTACTCGGTAAACGACACTACAGTTAAAGGGGCCTCCACTGAGTGGGGGATCTCATGCCTCCTTTTTTGGGATTACTCCCTCAAAGTTAGCATGACTATACCGTCCATCCTATCTTAAGTTTGCCCAAGTCCGGGTATAGGACTTATAAGTAATCACCAAGCAAGAGGTTTAACCTGGCAAACATATATAAAACAAATTATATAACATATAAACAACAATAGCACATATATAGATATAAACAAAGATAGGTTTAACCCACTTAGGGATGGACCAACAAGAGGTCAATTTTCCCCCAATGAAGTCACCATTTTTTCTGTAGCGGTAGAAATGTTTAAGACTAAGCCATTGGATTGACTGGACTTATACAGATCAAAATAAAAATCGCCACCATGCTTTATTGTTTCCAAATGAATGGGAAAAGAGAAAGAGTAACCCAAAAAGAGGGGGAATGATTCTAGGTAAGGGGGTTGGTTATGCAAAGGGAAGGTATTAACACCCTAAACATCTACGGTACTCCGCATGAACCTCTTTGAAAAATCTGTATATTTTGGCTATAAAATGTTGTATAAAAAATAGATGGTGGAGGTGAGAAAAAAGTATATTTTTTATGATTTTTTGCACCCGCTGCGGTTGCGAACCTTTAGTGCCTATGTACCACCTTTTGTGTAATAGGGGATCAGGGTACACGTAGTTCACCTTTTAAAAAATTTAAAATACAGTGTGTTGGTTAATTTTATGAGATAAGACACCATCGTCATTGTCCGTGTAGAAAACATACTTACTACCCACAATCATGAGAAAGGAGAATTTGCATCATCTCAAAGTGGAGGATATGGCTTAGATTTTAAAATCAACAATGCTTCACTCAACATGCAAGTGGAAAATATCTCCCTTCACTACATATTGTAGAATTATAGTTGTTTGTATCCCTACAAGGATTGACAAGAGTCTAACCTTTTGAGAAAAGTTTTAAAGTAGAATCCAAAGTGGCAAAATGGTTTGAAATAAGATTGACTGACTTTCAGTCTTCTTTCAAAAAATGTCAAGGTATTATTAAGTTGATTGAAGTTTATTTATGAAAAGGTTTTGAAAATGCATGGACCTAAGTCCAAGTCTATTATGAAAGTGGTTTAAGTTTAAAAACAAGAATAGTTTTCAAAAGGAGAGAGAAGGCTTTTGAAATTAAAGAAGATGGGAGGAGAAGAAGAGACTATCCAACAAGAAGCCAATACTTAACATTACGATTCAAGATAGAATTCCCATTATTTGGATTGAAACCAAGCAAGCAAATATAGTAGACCTCTTGAGAGAACCAAAATTCAAGTGTATTATGTCTTCACAAAAATTAGACAGAGTAACGGTTGTATACGGGTGAATTCCAGATTACAAACAAAGTATATAATCACAATAACCTGCACACAAAACAAACAAACAACCCAATGTCTTGAGGTAAACCTCAAGAACTCCAGACAAAATATCAATTAAGGTCACAAGGTCTCCAACATAGGCCAAGGTTTATAATCCTAAGTCCAAGAAGTCCAATACTCTATAATACCAATGATATTAACCAAATAGTCCAAGTATCATTAAAGTCTTTTATGGTTCATGTTGGTTATTAGGTGTCTTAAAAAAATAAAAGAAAAGCTCAAGTGAGCAAAATAAAAATGACAAAAAAGTAAATGCTCAAGTGAGCAAAGATGAAAAATAGCATGAAATGTAAATGCAAAAGTAAATGGTACATAAAGTAAAGAGCATAAAATAAAACCAAAAAATAAAGTCAATTATTAGTAATTAGCGATTAGTTGGATGACAATCTTGAAACTTGCATTTGGAACTCATTAGAGGATTGGTAGAACTAAATCTTTTACACAATGAATTGAATTTTCTTTATTTCAAGTATATCATCCATTTTGGAATCCTCAAAAGTACCATTTAATGATCAACGATGTTTAATTGATCTGCGTTGACCAAAAGTGATATAGATCCATTAGAGGATTGGTAGAACCAAAGCCTCCACACAATGAATCTCAAGGTTATTGGATCAAAGAGATCAAATTAACATACATGGGCTTGAAAACATAGGTTTGGGCCACAAGTGATAATTTATTCAAATTGGGACAAAATTTAGCCCTATGTTAAGCAATCGTAAGTGGACTTATGTAGAAGTCACACCTACTTTGAGGTCGGTCAATAGCAATCTATGCACCATTTGTTTTGAGACATGATATAGAGACTATGCTCCAATAACACTTAGTGCAATAAGAAAGGGATAAGATGAAGAGGGGTGGGAAGGAATATACAAACCATATTTGAATTAAAATTTAATCAAACTATTATTAAAATCATTCATCCATTTTTATGGAGTTAGTCTCAACACCATGGATCCAATGATGTTAACAAAGTTCATGATCAAAAATTCAACCCAAGATCAGCCAGAAAATAATCACAAAATAATATTACAAGTAATATATACATTAAAAAGGGTTTTAAAATGTTTTAAAATAGAAATAAGAGATAAAAATATCAACTATGTTCAAATTCATCAAGAAATATTAAGTAAGATCATAGAAAAATCAGAAATGAACTCAAATGTTTTTGTAGAATTTTTGGTAATTTTTTAAAGTCAGAAACTATTTTTAAAATTAAAAGAAATGAGTAAAATAAACCAAAACTGATAAAAAATGACAAATCAGAAATAAAAAATAAACGAGGTCACCAATATTTGTCACAATATCATTGGATTATTCCATATTTTTGTTAGAATTTAAAAATGCGTAAAAGTATTTTTAAACATTTAAAACAATTCAAATAAAGTGAAAATTTATAAAAAATATAAAAACACAAAATAAAATTGTAAAAAATAAAAATCAGAAAGAGAAAAATCAAAAATATTTTTCATATTTTTTTTAGATTTTTTGGACTTAAAATGAATTTTCTGTGATTTTTTGAAGTTTAAAACAATTTAAATATAAAAATTAGAAAATAAAATAAAGTCAAAAATATGTGGTTCATTGGATGAGAGTCAAAATGTGTTAGTAATCAAATCCAAGGGATCTGACTCGCTGTGCATATCATGGTCATTATTGAATAAAGCATTGAATCACATATAAAATCATATTTTCAAAAAATACAAATGGCACGGCATCATTGGTTGGAAGATGACATGTTTTCCATCTTCAACCTCCAGCCAACGTGAAATACAGGTCCCTCAAACTGTAAAATCAGAAGCTCAGACCTATTACATTCGCTTCGTCTCATCAAGACAAAGACAACCACACCTTCGCAAAAAATTTATATAAATTGTAGCTCAAGCAATTTGGAAGGAAAAGTTTGAAAAGGAATTTGAAAATTCATGGCCAAAACATGTTTCCAGTTAAAAGAAAGTGTTGCGACTAGAACCAGGGTAATGAGAGCTTCACAATGATATCAGAGTTTGGAAGAATTGATGGAGAAATTTACCTATTGAAGTTCAGTTGCAGAGCTCTGTAAATGGACTTGGTCAGATAAATTTAGAAGGTTTCAAGGCTCAATTCTTCTTCTATTAGCTTCAAGGAAGGTCAAGGAAGGTGAATTTATAGAAAAAGTGGATTGAAAAAGGCTTGAACAATGATTTCGAAGTTGCAGAAAAGTGAGTTATGGAACGAGTTTGGAAGGGTGATTTTGGCTGTTCAAGCTTGAGAAAATGAATGGGATAGCTCATGTATTTATATGAGAAGAAAATGGGATCAAAAGGAAGGGTGAATGATGCAATTTAGAGGGAATTCGTATGGGTCTACATCATGAAGAAAGTGTGACTTCTTTTTTGTCAAAACTCATCCAAAACGCGCGTTTTGCTATGCTAATCACTTATGGAAGTTCACTAAACATGTTTAAAATCAAAAACGCGCAGCAATTTTGTGTTTAGAAGCCAAATTAAGGATTTCAAATTCTGACTTTTGGAGAAATCTCAACTCCAAGTTACCACTTTTGAAACAATAGCATTCTCAGCTCAAGGGGTCTTAAGGTATGGTTCTTGATGCTTTATAAAGATGAGATTACAAGCTCTACAATGGGAAAAGAATGGAATCAAATGGATGTTTGAGCTGAAAGTTGCAATGAGTCAAAGTTGGGAAAAAGAAGTTGACTTTCCATACTTAGAAATATTTCAAGTTTTTTCTTCAAAAGTGACCTATAAAGTTTTGCATACAAACATGGACTTCCTCTTAGAATTTTCTCTTGACCAAAACATATGGCATGAAATAGACCTCTTTAATGACATTTTGAAACTTGAACCATTCAAAATCTCCAAAAATTAAAAGAGTTATGAATTGTTGAAGTTGGCAAAAAAATCATGAAATGACCTATAATCTTTTGTATCATTAGGGCATCTTCCATCCATTTTCTCACTTTGCATATAAAAGAAGGAATAAATTTCACATCCTCAAGATCATTATGGAAAATTAGTGGGATCAAGGTGATAAAAATTTACCAAGTTATGATCATTTGAAGTCACACATGGGAAGTTAGGGGTTCATCTGGAGGACTTGTAATCTTTCTTCATCATCAAGTTTCTTCCACATGAAAACTCATTAAAACCTTTGAAGTGATTTGTTAATAACCCTTTTAAGAGAAGGTTGTTTTTAGAATCACTTAAAAATACCAAAATATGAGCAAGATATACTTCTTTGAAGTTCAAAACCCTAGCTCCTAGATCAAGAAAATGCTTTGAGGAACTTTGACAATTTTAAACAACTTTCTTGTACCAACACTTTTTCTTTGTAGATAGAAGTTGTTGAGGATGATAATTAGAACTCATAGCAACCAAAACCACTTCCATATCTTGAGAATTGAGATACATATGCACTTATAACCGATGGGAACAAGGCCTTGTCCAACCATGACAACTTCTTCAATCAACCCCTTGTACTTTTGCATCAATCTTGATAACTTTGAAATGTGGTGAATCAAAATAAACTTTGTCATGCCATTTCTTCAAAAACAACTTCAATGGTGAGGTTTTAATTTATCACTCTTTATTGACTAGGGCATGGAAATAAACTCATGAACCCATGGATCAACTTGCTAAGCCACCTTTACTTTACCTATATTATTAACCAGTAAGACAAACCAACATTGCATTTTATTAATTAAAAGGAAAGTCAAAACAAAACATGCATGATCACAAAAGAAAAACAAGTCAAGGTGCTTGGTGATTCTTCAAAGAGCAAAGCTAAAAATAGGGGGAGAACCAAAAGCCCTAATGTGATCTTGTTGTGATTGAATCAATATGGTATGATTAAGGGATCTTAGGGGAAAAAATTGGGGTACAACACTAATGTTTATTAACTGCCCAAATTAGTTTCTGTTGTTATGTAGAACAGGTTTGAATCACAAACAATAGCTTGACTTGGTAGATGAGGGGCCTTACTGTGGCCCAAGGGGCATGGGTTCAACACCCACCCATGCATTTTTCACTTTTTTTACTATTTTCTTTTCTAACCCTTTTCATTTATTTATTTTTCACTTAATTTGTTTTCTATCTTTAATTTAATTAACATATAAAATCACAAAAAAATCATTAAATATTAGTTTTAGGCTTTTAATTAATTAAAATAATTTTTGACATAAAAGTTGTTTTGATTTAATCAATATTGATTTTATTTCATAATTAACTTGTAAATTAATCAGAGTTAGGTTTTTAATTATTAATTCACACTTTTATTATTTTCCAAACAAAAAATACCAAAAATATATTTTCTAACACTTAGAATCTTAGGTTTTAATTATTTTCTTAACATTTTTCTTATTTTTATTTCTATTCATTTTCTATTTATATTTATTAGACAAATTGTATAGGTCGTATAATAATTGTAATAGTAGTAGTTTAAATTCTCGCAGTTTCATTATTTATGTAACTACACCAAAGCTCTGTAATAGCGTAGGAACTTTATTTCTCGCCTTTATATTTCTTGTAAACTTGTATATATTTAACTGCTAGTAATTAGGCATGTATGGTAAGATCTAAAAAGAAACAGTAGAAAACCCGAATTTCAAGATAAATATAACTGAATTAAACACACTTCTCACACTTGCACCTCTAGGGTAACCTCTCTCGTTGCCTCAGAAAACAATGGTCATGTCCCTAGAACGTAGGGATACCATTAGCAAAGACCCTCGGTATAAATCATCATAAAAGATCATAGTCCCTCGATGTCCCTCAAAGTTACCTACGATATATAATCTTGTCATTCGATGTTGCCTACAAATATATGATGACGTCCCTTCAAATTGTTAAAGGTATCCCTACATGTTGCCTTCAATGACCATAATGACGACCCTACGCTTGTCCCTCAAACATCCAACAATAAGGCTACCTACTCAGTAATAGTAGGATAACACTGTCTAAAGGATAGGAGGAAAAGAACGAACCTTTTCGAGTATAAGTGGATAGTTCTTAGATGCATGCTCAAATAAAACAAACTTTTTACACTTACACATTTCAAAACACTTTAAAAAAAAAATTCGCTTTGTCAACACTTTTGAGGACTTACACAAGAGTTATCATAAAGTGAATAGCCGCACTAAGGAATTTTCAAAACTACTTTTTCAAAACACAAGGTATTTTCAAAATGAGCTAAGCATCTAAGAGCCCATGGAAAACCATGGATAGAAAGGGTGTTAAAACCTTCCCTTTCCATAATCTACCCCCCTTACTCAAAATCTTGAAAAGGTTCTTTTTCTGTTCTTTTCACCCTTTCCTTAATTTGGATAAAAGAAAAGTCGGTGGCGACTCTTGCTTACCGCACATTTGAGAATACAAAATGCAAACCAGTATTAACAATCGGTTCTGCCACTGTATCACAAAAAGCATAAATTAAAATCACAAAGTAAAAGTCAATTATTAGTGAATTAGAAGTTAGAGGTTAGTTAAGTTACCATCTTGAAACTTGCATTTGAAAACTCATTAAAAGATTGATAAGATCAAAGCTTCTCAACAATAAGTTTCATTTGCTTTTTGTCAAGTATATCATTCATTTCAAGTTCTCGAGGCAACAACATATGATCAACAATGTTTAAATGATTCTTTTAGACCAAAATTTATGAAGGTTCATTAGAGGATTGATAAGACGAAAATCTCCAAATAATGAACCTCAAGGTTATTGGATAAAATGTTTTAAATTAAACATACTTAGGCTTACAAACATAAATTTGGGCCATGAATGATCATTTCTTGAATCAGGATAAAATATAGCGCTATGTTTAGCAATCATAAGTGGACTCATGTAGAAGTCGCACCTATTTTGAGGCCGGTCAGTAGCAATCTATGTACGATATGTTTAGAGAAATGATATGTAGATCATTCTCCAACAACATGTAGCACAAGTAAGAAAGGAATAAGATGAAGAGGGAAGGGATGTATTAGATGAAATTAGAGTTTCAAATATCATCAACATTATTCATCCATTTTGGTGGATTTGGTTTTTCAACCTATCAACACCCAAGATCCAATGAGGTTGAGGAATTTGTCCCAAAATAACACCCAAGTCAGGACCAAATAAATAATAAAATAATATTTAATAAAAAAATTTTAAATGGTTAATAAAAGGGAAATAATTGGTAAAATATACAATGTATATTAAATCACTAAATAAAAATCTCAAAAAAAAGTTAGAAGTCAAACATGAGTTAATAAGTATTGACAATTTTTTAAAGTTAAAAACTATTTTTAAAATTTAAAGAAACATGCAAAATAAACCAAAAAATGTAAAAAATAGTAAAATCATAAATAAAAATAAAATGAGGTCACCAATATTTGTCAAGAGGTCCTTGGGTTCTTCCATAAATTTTCCAAAATTAAAAATCACCTAGAAGTATTTTTAAACAATTAAAACAAATCAAAATAAGAGAAAAATTATAAAAAATATCAAATCATGAAATAAAATTATGAAAAAAAGAATTAGAAACATAATATTTGAAATTATTTTTGTGAATTTTTAAATAATTTTTGAGTCATAAATGAATTTTTTATGAATTTTTGAAGTTTAAAAAAATTAAATCAGAAATAAAAAATAAACTCAAAAAAAATGTGAACCATTTGATCATTGTCAAAATGCATTAGTTGGTTAATCCAAAGGATCAAACGTGCTGTGCATATCATGGTCTTCAAGAAATAACACACGTGATCAATTATTAAACAAATATAAAAAAATACGTGGCAATTTGTCATTAGTTGAAGACAGACACGTAGGTCATCTTTAACCTCCTTCCACACGATTTGCAGGTTCATGAAATGGAAAAATTGGAGCTCGAGACTGGTGTCATTCGCTTCGTCTCTTCAAGACAATTTGAATGGTACCCTCGCGCCAAATTTATATTTTCCATAACTTAGTCGATTTGGAAAAAATCATGGGAATTTTTTTTGAAAAGGGATTTGAAAATAGACATATCAAACCAGTTACAGTTCAAAACAAAGGATACCATGAGCATCAGAGAACCAACTGCTACATTCTAGCAACAAAATTGAGATGAATTGGTGGGGAAAACTACATGTTTGAACTCAAAGATAAAGCTCTGAAACTGGACTTATGGAGCTTGATTGGGGTCACAATTCTTGAAAGTAAGAGTATGGTTAGCTTCAGAGAAGCTCAATGAAGCTAACTAAAAGGAGTTTTTGGTGATTTGAAGGGTGGAAATGAAAAATGGAATTTAAGCTTAAGAGTTCAAATGAGATCTTAGTAGGGTTCAATTGGCTATCAAAAGGTTATGGAAATGGGTGGAATGTATCCCTTATTTATAGCAGAGGATGAGGCAATGCTCAATCGTGTGAGTGAGCGGATAAATGAGTGAATTCGTGTGAATCTGAACTCAGCCAAATCTTGTGTTTCAAGGTACTAATTACTTCTAGAAGGTTGCTAAACATGATTAGAAGCAAAAACGCGCAAGAATTTTGTGTTAAAGGCCAAAGCAATCAAAACTAAATCTGATTTTAAACCCATAATAAGTTTCAGGAAGCCAACTTTACAGCCATAGTGCCAACAATGTAGGGCACTATATGATGTAATTTTTGAAGCATTGGAGAGATCTCATGCCAACCTTTAAAATGTGAAAATAATGGTTGTATTTGGTGTCTTGGATCAAAAGTTGTGTCTCTTTGAAATCAGCAAAAGCACATAGATTTTCGGAGTAAATATATTTTTGATCGTTATAAATATCTCAAATTTCATTTTTAATCCTATTAAAAAATGACAAATTTTGGTCCCTAAAATTTTTTGTTCATCCAGATTTAGTCCCTGTTATTTTCTAAAATTTTAAAAATTGTTTAATTACCCTTAAACTTTTAAATTTTTGAATAATATTTTTCATATGTGTTTAGAATACTATAAAATGTTTCTTTATCAAAATTTTTAGAATTTTTTAAAATGAGAAGAATTAAATATGATTTTTTAAAAATTTCATAAGATATTAATAGAAATAATGAAAATCTCGACTGAGAAATCAAATTTTGAATTTCTTTTTTTCCAAGGATTTTTTTATAACGTTCTAAAAATATCTACAAAATAATCATTCAAAAATAGACATTGGTTTAACAACATGGACTTAAACTATGTACATAATAATTTTGTAGGGACTAAAATATGTCATTATTTTAATAAAAAGACTAAAAATGAAAATTGAGATATTTATAGGGACCAAAAACATATTTAACCCTAGATTTTCCACACTTAGAAAAATTTCTAAGTTTGGCATTAAAAGTGACTTGTAATGTTTTGCATCCAAACATGGCCTTCCACTTAAAATTTGATTTTGACCAAAGAAGATGGCATGAAGTATATACCTTAAATGACATTTTGAGATTTGAACCACTTAAAAAATCCAAGAATTGATCAAGTTATGACCTTGTGAAGTTGGTGAACATCCATGAAATAACCTATAATGTTTTGAACTCTCAAGATGTCTTCTATCCATTTTAAAGCTTGACACAAAGAAGAGGGTCAAAGTTAAAATACTTAAGATCATTATGGAAAAATAATGAGCTCAAGGTGATAAAAATTGACCAAATTATGATCATTTGAAGTCAAACCCTAAAATTCAAAGGCTTTTCAAGTTGAATGGTAATCTTTCTCAATCATTAATGGTCACATTCAAAATTAGCCTTAGATTTAGGAACATAGCTTGTTAAGTACCATTTAAATAGAATCATGGCTTTGGAGTCACTCAAATATCTCAAAAAATGAGTAAGATATGTTCCTTGGAAGTCAACAAACCCTAGCTTAGAGAGTGCCAAAAATGAGTTGAAACCCTTTTCAACTTTTAATGATTTTTCTTGCACAATTGGATCTTGTCATATGAAGAGAGGTTTTTTTTATGATAATAAGAATCAATAGCAAAAAGAACTAACTTAAAATTTTGAAAATTGAGAGGGTTATGCACTTGTGATCACTAAATCAAGCATTTGCTCAATTAGGTCAAACTTGTTGAACCAGCCTCTGAATATTTTGAGCTTTCATGACAAAACAAAGCATGAAAAATAATAATAGGTCTTGAAATGATATTTTATTGAAGCACACTCAAACAAAGGAACTTAAGTCTCAATGAAGCATGTTGAAGAAGGCATGAAAATAAACACATGAACCTAACTCTTTGATGAATGCCAACACCAACCTTGAGGAAAGTTTGACCTAAATAAAATTGAAAGAGTCTTTCAACCATGGAGTTTTGATACCATAAACATAGACTTGAAGATAAAACTTCTAAGATCCACTGGTTAACCATCTGCTTGAGAATCAATCCTCAAAACCCTAGTTGATGATATAAGAGAGATGCACTTGATTTCACACCTATAATGCAAAAAGTTTAAAGATAAATCATACATATTTATAATTTTGGTTAAGGGTTAGTAAACATAAAACACATATATGCATACATAACTCAAGGTTCTTGGTGATCCCTTTAAGGCAAACCCAAACATAGAAGAGGGTATAAGTTACAACCAAGCCCTAATGTGTGATCTTGATGTATTGATGATATGAGATGATGAGAGATCTTATGGGAAAAATTAGGGTATAACAATACTCTATTATCGAACTTCAACACACCATTTTCATCTACTCGACACTCACCAGCGTTACTTTGGTTTATCAATGTTAATCGATCTACCAAACTTAAATCACATTTCTGACCTTATCGGATTTCTTCAAGGATGCCACTGGTCAGTTTCAACATTCCTAACTTCACATTGTTAGATGTCTCTTCACATACCAAACTCATGTCTCTAAATTGTTCAATAAATTCCAACTCCTTCACCATAAGCATCGACATATGCAAGGATTTCCTACTCAAAACGTCAGCTACTACATTTGATTTACCAAGATGGTAACTCAAGTCAAAATCATAGTCTTTCAAAAGCCCAAGCCACCTACTTTGCCTCATATTTAATTCTTTTTTATCAAACAAGTACTTCAAACTCTTATGGTCATTGAATACTTTAAATTTAGATCCAAAAAGATAATGTCTCCAAATTTTCAGCATAAACACCACTGCTGCTAGTTCTAAGTCATGCATAGGATAATTCCTATCATGCACTTTAAATTTCCTAGAAGCATAAGTAACAACCTGCCCATTTTGCAATAATACGCCACCAAGACCCATTTTAGACGCATCACAATAAACCACAAAAGATTCATTTGGATTAGGCAAAATCAACAACAGAGCATTTGTTAACTTCTTCTTCAGTTCTACAAAACTTTCCTCACATGAAACAACCCACACATATGCTTGAACCTTACGAGTCAACTGAGTTAACGGTAATGCCAACTTATAAAATCCCTCAATAAACCTTTGATAATATCTAGCTAAACCAAGAAAACTTTGAATCTCGGTTGCAGACTTTAGAGTCTCCCATTGTAACACATCGTCTACTTTAGAAGGATCTACAACAATCCCACCACTAGAAATTACATGGCTAAGGAAACTCACTTCCTTCAACAAAAATTCACACTTCGACCGTTTTGCATACAACATCTTCTCTTTCAACACTTGAAACGCAGTTTGCAAATGCTCAACATACTCTTCTTCTGATTTAGAATAAAATCAAAATGTCATCAATGAAAACCACCACAAAATTGTCCAAATACTTCTGGAAAAATACGGTTCATGTATTTCATGAAAGCACCTAGCGCATTAGATACACCAAACGACATCACAATGTATTTGTAATGACCAGACCTCATTCAAAAAGTCGTCTTCAGAATATCATATAGTTTAACACGAAAAAGATGATAACCTGACCTCAAATCAATCTTGCTAAAATGCAAGCACCCACCAACTGATTCATCAAATCATCGATCCTCGGGAGTGGATACTTATTCTTAATGGTTACCATATTTAATTGTCTGTAATCCACGCACACCCTTATACTACCATCATTTTTATTGACTAACAACACTTGAGTACCCCCATAGAGAGACGCTCGGTCGAACAAACTTCTTCTCTGTAAATTCTTCTAATTATTTCTTCAACTCGCTCAGCTCTGAAGTTGACATCCTATAAGGAGTCATCGACATCGGACTTGTACCTGGTATCAACTCTACAACAAATTCAAATTCTCCTTCTGGAGGAAAATCACTGATGTCATCTAGAAATACTTCTGGAAATTCTCAAACAACACGTACTTTCACACTTGCAGTCTCATGATCAACTTGTAATGACACAAACATTGCGAACATCGATGCTTCATCTTCTAAAAGTTCATATACTTGCTTAGCAGATAAAAACATCAGCTATCCACCATCACCAAACTTAGGGAACCTCACCATTTATTATAACAGTTGATATGAACATAGTTGAACTCCAACCAATTCATTCCAAGAATAACATTAATTTTGTGTAAGGGTAGACACACCAAATCCATCATAAAACTTCTATCATAAATTGTTAAAGGACACTTTGAGCAAACGAGAGCAGTTGTAATAGAACCCTTAGTAAGAATTTCTGCTACCATTCCCCCATTCATATCAGACAACTTTAATTCCAACATATTAGCATATTTAAGAGAAATAAACGGCTGAGTAGAACCAGTATAGCGATTAACTCAATATTATTAATAAAATAAGTACCTATGATCAAGTTATCCTTCTTGTCGACTTCTGAACCACTCAGAGAAAACACTCTGCCATTGGTCTGAATAGAAGCAATAGCATTCTTCTTTGGTTTTTGACACTGGGTATTGATGTGACCATGTTCATCACGGTTAAAGCAAGTGGGACCTTCATTCTTGCATTCAGTGACGCGATGACCAACCTTGCCACACCTGTAACATCTCAGTACCTTATTAGTGCGAGTATCATCACGGTGGCCTAACTCGCCACATCGGTAGCATTTCACAGAAGCAGGAGCTCCTCCCCCACTTAGCTTCTTCTCATCATAAGCTTTTTCTTTCCCTTTATCAGTGGGAGAAACATACGGTTTAACACAATCATGATTCTTTCCATTCTTATCATTATAATTCTTATAATAAGAAGCTTTGTTTCTACTATCCTGATAGAATATTCTACATTTATTCACTAGCATAGGAAATTGACGAATATGCAGATATCCAATACCCTGCTTGATCTCTGGACGTAGTCCATTCTAAAACTTAATGTACTTCGAAACTTCAACTGTTGGGTCATTATAGTGCGTACAAAATTTCACCAGTTCCTCATACCTAGCCGCATACTCAACAACTGTTGGTCTTCCTTGCTTTAGCTCAAGGAACTCAATCTCCTTCTTTCCATGCACATTTTCCAAAAAGTGCTTATCTAGAAAAGTAGTCCTGAACATATCCCAAGTAATCTTTGTGCCCAGAATCTCCCTTCTCTAGTGTGCATTATTCGACCAGTCCTCGACTTCTTCTTCCAACATATGCATGCTAAACTGCACTTTCCGATCTTTTGTGTAGATCACTACTCGGAAAATATTTTCAATCCCCTTAAGCCATGCTTCTGCACCATCTTCATCATGTCTGTCTTTGTAGATCAGCGAGTTGTTCCTCTGAAACTCCCCCTATGTACGAGCTTCAGCATTATTTCCTCCATTCTAGTTATGTTGACCATGCTGGTTTTGTAGTGCCTGAGCCATGGCTTCCAATGCGATAACAATAGTGTTATCATTTCTCCCTCCAACCATAACTCTGCGCATAGACAACCAACATTAGAAACATCAACATTTCGACAGTATCCAAGTAGTAATCGACCAACATGAGGTAGACATCATATATAACCTGGTCGGACAGACCGACTTGCTCTGATACCACTAATGTAACTCCCTTCTAATACCCAACAAATAACATAAATAATTAGATTATTTCACAAAAAGAGCGTCACATGCTTCATAAAACATCATACATGCATATCTTATTCCATAACACAGGTTTTCAAACAATTATAAAACATTTACAACACAGTGGAATTCATTGTTCACAATGTCTTTATTTAACACATCATCAAAACTTCGTTGTTCATGGTTCATAATTCGAAAAAAATTAAATATCATGAAAGGTAGTTAAAGATCTCATAATAAAACAAAGGAGCATAAAGTTCAAAATCAAGCGCTCCCGACCCTAATATTACATATCAGAGCAAGACCTTCTAAAATCAATGAAAAGAAAACAGCACACTCCAAGCTATCTTCTAAGTTTCTACGAACTACTCTTGATCACCTGCGCGTTACCTATGTGGAGGCAACATTCAAATAGAAAGGGTGAGTAATCACATTCATTACAAAATATATATGAAATAGACATAGTAGTTCAAACAACAACATCATAGCGTCAAAATCAACAACACTGTCAATACATCATCAATTAGGACTACAACATATACAATATCATCTAGTCAACAATTGTGCAATTCCACATAAGATGTAATGCAATAACATAGACTTATGCTGGTACCAATTCGTTATGATTACTAGAATCATCACCCTCCAAATATCCCCACCATAGGATCGATTCCCTCTTGAAATCGGAGCACAACATCAACACACTCAATCCACACAATATGATTGAGGCCAACACTAGACCAATGCCCTAAATCAATATGGGTGGACTAAAGGTGTCCAAACTATGCCATGAATGCATTATACGTAAAAACATAATATCAAACAACTACAGCTAGTCAAATTGCATCATCATTCATGAAATCATAAACATCATTCAATATATCATAGTCACAACATATTACCATCATAACATTCACAGTTAATCATAATAACATACATCATGATAGACTACCTCATTAAGAATCGAAGTCTACCTTAGTTTAGGTACTGTAAATATACATATTTTTACTCATTTTATTCCACCCACACGTAGTTCACCGCGTTATCTATTCAACACTTCGAATGATGCCTCAAATAGAGTTCTAAAACTCAAGTTATGGCCCTTTAAAATCCCATTGCAGTCTGTCGCCTGGTGCTCGTCCGACGAAGCAGTCTGCTCTCCTGAGGCTCTCCCAGTGACGTGGGAGAAACAACACCACCATTCTCCTCTGGTCTCCATCGCCCGACAAATCTTCTTTCTCACCTGGCGGCGCATCTCTCGCTCTTGCATCGTCCGACGACGCGCGAGCGAGGAGACCTTCTCCATGCAAAATCTAGGAGCATCACTTTTTCCCATTCCTTCGCTTCTCAGCTCGCCCGGGTACGACCAAATGTCATTGCATCACCCGACGATGCATTTATTTGCAAGACGACGCAGAGTAGACATCAACTCTCTATTGCAATTCTGCACCTGTCTAGCCTCAATTCCTCTTGCGATTTCATGCCAATACAATCCAGATTCTCATAGTTCTCAACACATACTCGTCATATAATAAACATTCTTGAGAAGGCACATCCAAAGTTAAGATGTCAAGACTTCAGTTGCTCACCACCAGATTTTAAAATCTGAGAATGAAAGATGATGAAAGTATAAATGAATTCCATACGAACATTCATGAGATTACTAATGCATCTAGTGCTTTAGGAGAAAAAGATACCCGAAGAAAAATTGGTGATAAAGATGCTTAGGCCTCTCCCCAAGAGATTCGATATGAAAGTGACTGCTATAGAAGAAGCACAAGACATTGACAAGATGAGAGTGAATGAACTTGTTGGATCCCTTCAAACATTTGAATTAAGAATCAATGAAAGATCTGAAAAGAAAAACAAAAGCATAGCTTTTGTAACCAATACTGAAGATGAAGAGGAGGACTGTGATCTAGATACAGATGAAGGAATATCTAATGCCTTAGTTCTGCTTGAAAGACAATTCAATAGAGTGATAAAAAAGATGTGTAGGAACCCAAGATCAAATGTCAAGAACATCTCATATGACATCCATAAGTCAAATGAGTTTGGAAGAAAAAGGGATGGAGAAAAATCCACTCAAGGGAAGGGAACACAATATCATGGATGTGAAGGTTTTGGTCACATTAGAGCTGAATGTCCTACATATCTTAAGAAACGGAAGAAGAATCTATTTGTTGCTTGGTCTGAAGAAGACTTTGAGATTGATCTTGAAGAGGAATTTTCCAAGTATGTTAAAGCATTGACATGAAAATATGTTTCTGATGAAGAATCAAGTGATGGTGAACTAACCTTTGATGAGTTAGCTGCCTCGTATAGAGATCCATGTCTCAGGAGTGCATAAGTTTGCCAAGAAGGGGAGAAATAGAAAGCTCTCATAACTCATCTGAAGGCAGAAAGGAAGAGCATTTGAAAACTATCTCTAGTATGGAAAGTGAAGTGACTTTCCTGAATTCTAATCTTGACAGAATGGTCAAATCACTCAAGATATTGAATAATGGGTCTCACACATTAGATGAAATTATTCAAGTAGGAAGAGTGACAGGAGACAAGAGTGGTCTAGGATTTAATAAGAAAAAGGAACCCCATTCTAAAGAACCTTCATCAGATTCCACTCATCCCAATTCTAAACTAAAGATGTCGAATCAAATGTCTCAACATCATGACAAACATCAAGGCAAACATCATGGAAAGAAAAAAATTAATCACACCAAAGAGAAATTCCAGCCCTGGAGGTGTCACCACTGTGGAAGGTTTGGTGACATAAGACTTTTCTATTTCAAGTTGTATGGGTACCCCAAAACTGCTCCTCTTCTCAAGATTAATCAGATCACTCAAAATAGCAAAAAGAAGAATAAGTGGGTTCCCAAAACTACTGTTTCTAGTCTTATAGCTCATACCTCCCTCAGAGTCTAAACCAAAGATGACTGGTACTTTGACAGTGAATGTTTTAGACACATGACAGGTGTTAAGAATTTGTTGGTAGATATCAAATCTCACTATACCAGTTATGTGACTTTTGGTGATAGAGCCAAAGGTGAAATTAAAGGAGTTGGAAAGCTGGAATGTTCAAGAGTCCCAAAACTTTATAATGTGTTACTTGTTAAATGGTTAACAGCTAACCTAATAAGTATAAGTCAATTGTGTGATCAAGGGTTCAAAGTAAACTTCACCAAAACAGAATGTCTCATTTGCAATGAGAAGAATGAAGTTATTATGAAAGGAATCAAATATAAAGACAATTGTTATTTATGGGTTCCCCAAGAGTTAAACTTCTCTTCAACATGTGCTTTAGCCAAAGAAAAAATGAAGTTAAACTGTGGCCTCAAAAACTGGGACACTTGCATCTAAAAGGAATAAAGAGAATCATATATATAGAAGTCGTGAGAGGGATTCCTAAACTCAAGATAGAATAAGGGAGAGTATGTGGTGAATTCCAGATTGGAAAGCAAACTAAGATGTCACATCATAAGATCCAACATCTCACCACATCAAAAGTTTTGAAACTTCTTCACTTAGACTTGATGGGACCTATGCAGGTTGAAAGTCGTAGTGGAAAGAAGTATGCCTATGTTGTTGTATATTACTTCTCTAAGTACACATGGATAAGTTTTATTAGAGAAAATCAGAAAATTTTAAAGTCTTTAAAGATCTCTGTCAAAAACTTCAAAGAGAAAAGGATAGTCATGTCATCAGAATCAGAAGTGAACATGGAAAGGAATTTGAGAATAATAAATTTGCTGATTTTTGTTCTTCTGAAGGAATAAATCATTAATTTTCCTCTCCCATTACTCCTCAGCAAAATGGGATTGTGGAACACAAAAATAGAACTCGTCAGGAATCTGCCAGAGCTATGATTCATGTTAATAAGCTACCCTACCACTTTTAGGATAAAGCTATGAATAGTGCATGTTATATCCATAACATAGTCACTCTAAGAAAAGGCACCTCAACCACCTTGTATGAAATATGGAAGAGAAGAAAACATACTGTCAAATACTTTCATGTTTTTGGAAGTAAATGTTACATCTTAGCAAACCGTGAACAAAGAAGGAAGATGGATCCCAAGATTGATGAGAGAATATTCATGGGTTACTCTATAAATAGCAGAGCTTACAAAGTATTTAACTCCAGAACTAAGGTTATGATGGAATCCATAAATGTTATTATTGATGATAAAGGATGGAATAATGAAGAAGATGTCTTAGAAGATGTTGGAACATCTTTGCCAGACATTCCAACAGAATCCAATGACAGAAGTACTGATTCTAATCTAACTCAAGAAGATCCTGAGCTCAGTCAACTCAATAAAGGGTCTTCAATCAGAATTTAGAGAGATCATCCCAAGGATCTTATTATAGGAGATCTAAATAAAGGAGTTACTACTAGATCAAGAGAAGGAATGTCAAACTCTTGTTTTGTTTCAAAAATTGAGTCTAAGAATGTCAAAGAAGCCTTAACTGATGAGTTCTAGATTAATGCTACGCAAGAAGAGCTAGAACAATTTAGAAGAAATGAAGTTTGGGATTTGTTTACAAGACCTGAGGGGATAAATGTGATTGGCACTAAATTGATGTACAAGAATAAATCTGATGAAAAAGGGGTGGTACCTAGAAATAAGGCAAGATTAGTTGCATAAGGGTACACTTAAATTGAAGGAGTTGATTTTGATGACACCTTTGCCCCAGTGGCCAGACTTGAATCAATCAGACTACTCTTAGGAGGTTCTTGCATTCTAAGATTCAAGTTGTTTCAAATGGATGTAAAAAGTGCCTTCTTAAATGGCTATCTGAATGAGGAAATTTATGTGGAACAACCTAAGGGATTTGTTGACCCATGTTTTCTGACTATGTGTACAAACTGAAGAAAGCTCTGTATGGATTAAAGCAGGCTCCAAGAGCTTGGTATGAGAGATTGACATAATTTCTTGGTGAGAATGGATATAGGAAAGGTGGCATAGACAAAACTCTTTTTGTCAAGGAAGAAGAAGGGAAGATCATGATTGCACAGATTTATGTTGATGATATTGTGTTTGGTGGGATGTCAAATGAGATGGTTCAACATTTTGTCAAGCAAATGCAGTCAGAATTTGAGAAGAGCCTTGTCGGTGAGTTAACCTACTTTCATGGTCTGCAAGTTAAACAAATGGAAGATTCCATATTCTTATCTCAGAGCAAATATGCAAAGAATATAGTAAAGAAATTTGGGATGGAAAATACCAGTCACAAAAGAACACCTTCTCCCACACATCTGAAGTTATCTAAAGATGAAAAAGGAGTATGGATCAAAGTCTTCACAGAAGTATGATAGGCAGTCTTCTATATCTCATAGCTAGTAGACCTGACATTACCTTTGTTGTAGGGGTGTGTGCTAGATATCAAGATGATCCTAAAGTTAGCCATGCCAACCATGTGAAGATAATTCTTAAATATGTGAATGGGACAAATGACTATGGTATGCTATATTCTCATGGATCTAGCTCTTCTTTAATTGGTTATTGTCATGCTGATTGGGCAGGAAGTGTTGATGATAGAAAAAGTACATCAAGAGGATGTTTCTTTCTGGGAAATAATCTCATATCTTGGTTCAGTAAGAAGTAAAATTGTGTGTTCTATCCACTACTGAGGTTGAGTATATTATTGTAGGAAGCAGTTGTTCTCAGTTGGTTTGGATGAAACAAATGTTGACAAAATATAATGTCAAACTAGATGTCATGAAATTATTTTGTGACAATCTAAGTGCCATAAATATCTCAAAAAATCCTATTCAACACAGCAGGACCAAACACATTGATATCCGTCATCACTTCATAAGAGAGCTTGTTGAAGAAAAATTGTTACCTTAGAACATGTAACTACTGAATTACAACTAGCTGACATTTTCACTAAGGCTTTGGATGCAAACCAATTTGAGAACTTAAGAGGAAAACTAGGGATCTATATATATGAGGGTTTGTAGCAATTAAGTGCATGTGGGAATATTATCAAAGTGATATTATATCATTTATGTTTCCAACAAACTAAATATCTTAAGCAATCATTTCAAGACTATCTCAAATACTCTCCCACATGCTACAACATCACCTCGTTCTATTTTCACAACCTCTTCGTTCTCCTTTACAAAAAAAGAACCCTTGCTATTTTCCATCTTACTGTTCAAAAAGATCCAAAGATGTCACAACATCATGCTTCGTCTCCCTCAAAGTGTTCTTCTGATGAAGCCAAGGCTTCTAGGTCAAAGTCTGTCAACCATTCTGATGATCTATCCCTTGATAAAGTCCTGGTCGTCGCTCCTCTAACAACTATTCCACCTCTTGAGAAGAAGGTCCAGAAACCCAGATCATCACATGCAAAGAAATCCAAAGATGAGTTTGACACTTCTAAAGGTAATGCTCCTAATATTATTGATGATAGGTCAAAATAAGATATTGTTAATATTGATAGGAGTATTAGAACGCTGGTAGATAGGGTGTTAAATGAGGGTTTTGTTGTGCCTGGGATTTCTACTCCTCTTCCCCGAATGCCTGCTCAGGTTGACAAAGGTACTGATCCTCAAAATGTTGTTGAATCATCTACCTTAAAGAAAGATGTTACTGAAAATGAACTTGGCAAGTTTGCTACATCTGTTTAAAAGAAGTGGAAGCTGATGTTGAACAAGATGTTTAGACATCATCTGCTGAGAAGGACTCTTCTTCTAAGGAAGATGGTGTTGGATCCAAAACTGCAAAGAATCCAAATGTTGATAATGTGGTGAATTTTGATGAGTTGTCTGACAATGACCTTATTACCAATGTGGTGACTGGAATTTCTAAAAGGATCAAGTCTAGAAAGGTGAAGGTTGTAACTGTCACACCCCCTGCCAAGAGTATCAAGAAGAAGACTATGTATGGTCCCCCAAAACCCTGGAGTAAAGTGGTTCCTCCCTCCAACAAAATAAAAGTTAGACCTGATAGCTCCTTAAACGATGATGAGGATGATGTCCAGGACATCTCTCCTGTGAAAAAGTCTTTAAGCAAGAAGCTTTCTGTCAGGGTGCCTGATGCTCCTCTTGACAACATCTGCTTCCATTCTGTTGGCAATGCTGAAAAATGGAAATATGTCTTTGTTATACCCCAAAATTTGCTCTCTCATTTCTCAAGGAATTTTCTCACAAGGATTTTAAAAAGTTCATGTTTGCACAAGTAAAATTGGACCCTTAATCATCAAATTGAAAAAGAACAAGTATGTTTCGATCCAAAATCTTCAACATACCATTTGGATCCTTCAAACAATATTTGGCTTACAAGCTTCGATGGAGCATTTGTCCCCCGTCGATGCAAGCTTGGTTTGCATCCTTCGATTGGACATTGTTTCTTTCTTCGAGCTAGATGGATTTACACCTTTCATTTAGGCATTTGGCCTCTTCGAACAAGATTTGGTCCACAAGCTTCATTTTGGCTTATGGCTTTCTACATGCTTGTGTTGATTTACGAAGCAAGTGGCATCATGCATGTTTTCTTTGATCCACTAAAATGGCCCCTGCATGTAAGCTTTGATTCAGAGAGCAATGGCCTCCTGAATGTTTGTCTCACAAAGCAGTTGCCTTCTGCATGCTAGCTTCAAATGGGCATTATGACCTTTTGAAAAGCTTCCTTTGATTCAGAAGGAAATGAACTTCTGAAAAGATTTCTTCGATTGAGAAGGAGATGAACTTCATACTAGCTTCCTTCGATTCAGAAGAGAAAGGCCTCCTGTTGGTCTCCTTCGATTCAGAAAGTTAGTAACTTCCTACTGGTTTCTTTCAATTCAGAAGGAAATGACCTTCTGAAAATCTTCCTTCGATTCAGAAGGAGATGACCTTCTGAAATCTTCCTTCGATCCATAGGGCAATGGCCTTTTGAAGGTTTTCTATTGACACAAAGTAGGGACCTCCTTCATGTAGGTTTTGATTGCACCATTGGCTCCTTACGTGTTTGCTTTGATTTACAAGGTAGGGGTTTTCCTCATGCTAGCGTGCACAAGGCATTGTCACCTTCATGTCACCTTAGAATACACCTACATGATGGCTTCGAATCAATCTTCTGGCTTGTTTTAAATCCATTTTCATGTAAACTTAGAATCCTCCTACAAGCTTTCATGCACAAGGTAGGGGTTTCTCTCACGCTAGCACCCACAAAACAATGATTCCCTTTTAAATCAGTTCGAATACACCTGCATGCTGGCTTCGAATCCACCTTCAGGTTTGCTTCGAATCACCTTCATATCACCTTCAAATACATCTGCAAACCCTTCAACATACATAGCTTATGCACTATGACACACAATTTGGTGGCCCATTCAAAGGACTTACCATGGTTGAACATTTAGTTTTGCCTGCTTTTGAGTTTGGTCGAAGGTTTGGACCTAAGTGGTCAAAGCAGAAGGACTCAAAGTGACATATTCAGCTGAAGAGGGCTCATTCGAAGAATACATGGTTGGTCCATTCGAAGGACACATAATTGGTGGGAACCAATGTTGTTTCAGTCTGGTCGAAAGTTGTGGAAGGATGGAGGATTTGATTCAAGGGATCAAGTTGAAAATTAGACCCATAGGCTAGGCTACGTGTTTCTGCTTTTCAGGCCTCAAACCTATGACTCACTCTATATTTAATTGTTTATACAATTAAATTAGGCTTTTACCCATTTGTTATCCAAGACAACTTGCCCTTAATTGTATAATACTACTTTTAGAAAAAAGTCTTTCTTGAGCCTTGCGTCTGTTTTCCTTCTGCAGAAAGCAATCCATCTAAACCATTAATCTTGCTATCTCATCTTGGGATCATGACACAAGTGGACAATTTTCCTTCCAGCTAGGCCTTATATTATTATTTTACTCCCAAACTTCCCAATACCTTTCTTTATAAATAGAGAGATCCTTTGCAAAGAAGAGGAGATTTTGGCTGTGTGGAGGGAATCTTCAAAAAAACTCTCAAACTCTCAAGAAATCTCAAAACTCTCAAACACTTAATATCCTCTCAAACCCAGAATCTAAAGAAACATTACACTTGTGTCTTCCTCTTCAAATCTAAGAACACCCATGGAATCACTCAAGTCCAAAACCCACATTCTAGCTTCAAGCAAGGTAAGTCCTCTTATCCTTAAACCTTTCGTTTCAAGCATAACATATGAATAACCATTTCTTTTCGTTTCAAGCATAATATGTGAATAACCATTTCTTTTCGTTTCAAGCATTATCACTACCCTTTGATTTGTTTTCATTTTCACCTTCTCTGTTTGTTTTCTTTGCCAATCTTTTGTTTGGTTTTCTTTGTTTACCAAATATATTTTAAGAACTAATCTGGCCATGAAACAATATTAGCATGGCCTTAACCCATGCTGCTATTTAAGCCCAAACGAAATAAAATAGGAAGAAGGATATGTGAATTGAAGCATTAGGCTTCACCCCATGCTGCTATCTAACCTCAAACGAAAGGAGTGTGGTCGAAGGACACATTCATATTGTTTTACAGGTCCAATCGAAGGAAGCAGAGAAAAGGGTGTGGTCGAAGGACACATATTCATACTGTTTTGCAGGTCTAATCGAAGGAAGCAGAGAAAAGGGTGTGATAGAAGGATTCATGATCATGCTGCTATGCAGGTCCAATTGAAAGAACCCAAGAAGAGTTGAATCGAAGGGCACTTACTTCCTGGATCAAAGGACTTGTTTTCCTTTCCTTTATTTTGTTTTGCTTTTTTCTCGCTATTCAATATGGTTGTAATAGTGTAGGATATTTATTTTCTGCATTTTTCATTTCTTTATACAAATGTTAGTAATTAGGATGTATGGAAAGATAAAATAAACAAGTAGACAACTTTAAGTTCAAGACAAAAATACATGCAATCAAACACATTATTCACACACATGCACCTCTAGGGTAATCTCACTTGTTGCCTCGGAAAATAGTCATGTCCCTCGAATATGGGTGTTTTAGCAAAAGACCCTAAATAAAAAGATCGTAGTCCCTCTATGTCCCTCGATGTTGCCTTCGGTAAACGATCTAGTCCCTAAACGAAAATTTCTAAAACGTCTCATAGGTTGCCTTAATATGACTATACAATTGACCCACGCCCGTCCCTCTACACCCAAAGATAAGGTTGCTTACCAATCAATGGTAAGATAGTAATATCAAAGGAAGGGAGAAATGAACAAAAGACTTTTGAGTAGGTATAACGTTCTTAGTTGCTTACTCACAATCCATTTTCAAAAACAAAACATTTTTTCAAACACACCCAAAACACGTCCAAAGCATAAAATATCTTCAAAAGTCCAAACACTTTGTATACATTCTTATAGAAACGAAAATCATTACAAAGTTTGCCTGAGCGAAGGCGCTTTTCAAAAATACTTTCAAAACCCACCACAAACACATTTTCAAACAAAGCATTTTCAAAGTGATCTAGCAAGCAACTAAGAGACCATAGCTAACTATGGATGAAAAGGGTGCTAACACCTTCCCGTTTTATAATCTACCCCCAAACTCAAGAAAACATCTCAAAGGTCTTTCCTGTTCTTTTCACCCTTTCCTTATTGGATAAAAGAAAAGTAGGTAGAGAATCTTGCTATCCGCAATAATTATGATCAAACGTAAAACAACCAAGTCAGTTCTCCCACCGTATTACAGTCTTCCAAAGAAGAATTTCTCTTGAAAGAGAATTGCAAGCAGATGCACTGGAATACAAAGATATTATGGAGCTAATTTCTTTTGCTGGCTTGATGAAGACTATCACCAATTTTACGAAGTGTTATGATACTCTTGTTAAGGAATTTATTGTTAATATTCCTATAGATTGTGCTGATCATAGAAGTAAGGAATATAGGAAGGTGTTTGTTAGAGGTAGATGTGTTTAGTTTTCCCCTGCTGTCATCAATAGATATCTGGACAGGTTTGAAGATGATTAACGTGAATTGGAAGTGACTGATAATCAGGTGTGCAAAGCCATCACTGCAAACCAAGTGAGTGATTGGCCCTTGAAGAATAAGCTCCCTGTTAGTAAATTAAGTGTGGAATATGCTATCCTACATAGAATTGGAGCTGATAACTGGGTCTCTACCAATCATACATCAACCATTATAGTTGGTTTGGGAAACTTTATCTATACTGTTGGAAATAAGAAATTGTTTGATTATGGTGCTCACATTTTTTACAAGACTGTAAAGCATAAAGTAACCTGTGCTATCAAGATGCCTATTTCCTTTCCATCTCTTATTTGTGGAATCATTCTAAATCAACATCATGGAATTATGTGTGGCACTGATGCAGTTTGCAAAAGGGAGTCTGCCCTGTCCCTTCACTTCAAGTTCTTTTCAGGTAAACATGTTCCAGACATTGTTTTGACATTTGCATCCTCTGAAAACAAGTCCTGAAGCAAGGATGATATGATTACTAAGATAATGGAAGCCTGCAAAGAACTTGATGAGGTAACCAGAGTTAGATCAGTAAGGAAGCTATAATTTGAAAAGTTGATCAAGGATCTGCAGAAGGATAATAGTGTGCGTACTAAAGGAGGAGATTTTGATAATGAAGGAAGTTCTGAAACTACCAAGTCTACTGGTCCTAAAGACAGTTAGACTCTGTGCTGATGCCTTTTTTTGTGTTCTTTTTTATCCCTATGTTATTTTTGGTACTTGTATGTACTTGATATTTGGATATTCTGGTTTGTACTTCTTTTACTACTACTCTCTTGAATGCATGTTTATTTGGCATATTATGTCTAAAAAGGGGCAGAGAAACTGACTGACTGTTGATTGACTGACTGCTAAGTTTGAGGGGGAGCTGAGCTTCAAGTCTTAGAAGATGTCCTGACATCTTCCACTGCTAACTGCTAATTGAGTTTCTTCTATCTAATTTTTTTGCTGATGCTATGATAATGTGCTCAAATAATGTTTTAGCCAAAATTTGCCAAAGGGGGGAGTTTGTAAGTGTTTGTTGGCAGCAATTGTGGTAAAACACTGCCTTAGTAATGTTTTTCTTAATGTCTTGACATTTAAAGTAAAACATCATAACTGGTTTTGAATGATGTCAAAGCAGATGTCTTAACATCTTCCTGCTGATCTAAACGTGTTTTCAGAATTTCTGTTTCCAGTTTTTAAGCGCGCCTTATTCAGGATTTGTGGGTTATAACTTGCGAAAAATATGGAGGAATATTTTTCGGTCTGTCTCATATTTATGGTTTATATCTTGGCCTACTTTCATGGAGATTTTTAAGGGATTCAATATTTTGCAATATTTTTTTCCAGCCCAAGCCCATAAAGAAGTTGGTGCGCCTTTATAAGGACTTGCATCCTTATTCGTACTGCTGAAACATTTGAAGAAAAATATACTCTGTGTGTTATAAAGTCTAAGTCTTTTAATTGTAATACACTCTAGTATTGTTTCAATACTTAAGGTGTGATTTGATTTGTAAGTTGTGGATCATTCATAAGCTTCTAAGTATTGAATTGTTGAGGTTTTTCAAACTTGATAAAGCTGTGTTTTTCACTGTTAGTGATTGAAGGGATTTGAGGAGGGTATCATACTTAGGTGTGTCTTAGGTAAAAGTATAGAACGGGTAGTGATTAAGTGATTAGATCATAAACTGGTTGTTTACTAAGGGTCTATGAATTGATACTATTTAATGGATTTGTCCCTCACTTGGTAGCCCCAAGAGTAGGTGTTGTTGTACATCGAACTGGGTTAACAATTCCTTGTCTTTTTACTGTTTCTAATATTTTTGCATTTTATATTGTCCTCAGATATTTGTGTCGTGACATCTCCTTCGACATCACATATCTGATACCAGAATTTTAGATATGCACAGTCCATATTCAAAAAATGAAGTACAACAGTTAACGGGAAGATTGGCCGCCTTATCCCGATTCCTGTCATGCTCAGGGGACATGGTAATCTACTTCTTCACAACCCTCAGGAAGTCAGAAGATTTCAAATGGACTGCGTCACGTGAGGAAGCTTTTTAAAGAGTAAAACACTTTATATCCTCTCCACTGATTCTGACGAGACTGAAAGACAATGCAGTCTTGATCTTATACCTGGTGGTTTCTGAAAAAGCCACAAGCTTAATACTCGTCTTGGAAGGAGAAGATGGGAAAAGACTGGTATACTTCATTAGCAAGGCTCTGAAAGGATCTGATATGTGATACGAAAAGATTGAAAAGTTGGCGTTGGCATTGATTATGAAGGCCCAAAAGTTAAGACATTACTTCCAGGGCCATCCAATAGCCGTGGAAACTAATTACCCTATCAAGCAAATATTGAAGAAGCCGAATCTGGACGACAGGATGGTTATGTGGGCAGTAGAGTTATCAGAATACAACACCGAGTTCACCCCAAGAACCGCCATTAAGTCACAGTCACTAGCTGACTTTGTAGTGGAACTCAGCGACCCGGTACTTGAAGAAAATACGAGCAGGTGGACCTTTCATGTTCACGGTTCATCTAACCTTAAGGGAAGCAAGGTCGGGGTCATCCTTGAAGTGCCCGAAAATTTTACGCTGGAATATTCCTCGAGCTTCAACTTTCAGGCTAACAATAACCAAGCAGAATACGAAATCCTCATAGCAGGGGTGAAATTAGCTAGAGAGGTGGGAGTCACTAATCTAACGGCTAACACTGATTCTCAATTAATTACAGGGCAGATAAAAGTGTACCGGACAAGGGACTTAACACTGTTGAAATATCTCCAAATAGCGCATGGGTTTTCAAAAATGTTTGAAGAATTTGAGATTAATCACATCCCTAGAGAAGAGAACATACATGCCGATATAGTATCCTGACTCACCAATACCAAAGGACTAGGGTTAAATGAAAATATGTGTAATACGGTGGGAGAAATGATTTTTGGTTTTGCATTTTATCGCAGATGTTGCGGATAGCAAAAGTCGCCATCGACTTTTATTTTATCCAATAAAGGAAAGGGTGAAAATAAAAGGAAATAACTTTGAGAATTTTTATGAGTAAGAGGGTAGGTTATGAAAAAGGGAAGGTGTTAGCACCCTTTTCATCCGTAGTTATCTACAGGCTCTTAATTGCTAGCTCACTTTGTTTGAAAATGCTTTGTGTGTATGTGTTTGAAAATATTTTGAAAAATCCTAAGTACGACAAAATTTGTAATGATTCTGTATTGTTGAGAACACATATAAAGTGTTTGTTTTGAAAATATTTCAAAAAAGTGTGATTGTGAGAAATATTTTGTGTGAGCAAGCGATTAATAACTTTCTACCCTTACTAAAATGTCTTTCGTGTTATTTTCCTCCTTTCCTTTAGATAGTTCTATCCTACCATTAGTTAGTAGGAAGCCTTATCGTTGGATGTTTGAGGGACATACGCAGGTCATCATACAATCATAAAGGCAACTCGTAGGCCGTTTTAGCAATTTATCATAAGGGACTAAGATCATTTACAGAGGAAGTATCAAAGGGTCATCGAGGGACTACGATCTTTTAATCGTGGGTCTTTGCTAAAGCGTCCCATGTTCGAGGGACATGACTATTTTGTCAAAATGCAGCAAGGGAGGTTACCCTAGAGGTGCGAGTGTGTGATGTGTGTTGTGATTTAGTTATTTTAATCTTTGAAATTAGGGTTAGCTATCGTTTGATTTTAGATCTTATCATACAAGCATAATTACTATACAGTTTTATATATATATATATATATATATATATATATATATATATATATATATATATATATATATATATATATATATATATATATATATATATATATATATATATATATATATATATATATATATATATATATATATATATATATATATATATATATACAGTCATACATAGTATAGATGCGAAAAGTAACATGTGGGAAATAAAACCTACGCTGTTACAATGCTTCGGGGATGGGGGAAAACAATAAACCCTAGTTTAAGCTATTACAACTTTTAACAGTTACAATATTTAGTAAAATTTGTGTAAAACTATTACAACTTGACGTGAGGCTTATACATTCGACCTAAGAAATTTAAAAAGCGAGGAAAATAAATATTAAGAAAGATATTTTTTAAAGAAATCTAAAAAACCTAATTTGATATTTTTGGCATTTTTGTGTTAAATGATTAACCTAATTCTAAATTAAATTATAAATTATTAAATAAAATAAAACCTAAGTCTAAAATTAATTAAAAAGGTTAATTAATTTAAAACATCTTTTTTGATTTTCTGATTAAATTGGTTAAGTTAAATATTTTAAAAAAGTTAATTATCTAAAACAAAATAAATATCAAAATAAAAAAAGAAATGGGCCTGAAAGTAATTCAGGGGGAGGGGGTGTCAGAAAAGAAAATCATTTAAGCCCAAAACAATGGCCCAGTTGCTGCTTGTGATCGAGTACAATTCATCCTTACGGGTCTAACATGGTCGTGAGATTTGTTCCCCTAGATCTGGATCTGATGGTGCTGATGTGAGAGCGCATGGTGGACTTGAAAAGGCTTGGCACGCTGGATCTGCAAACAAGAAATATAAGAAAAATAACATACCAGGGGAGGAGATTGAACCCATGCCCTGGTACACTAACACCCTAACAAAAACACGCTTATCACTAGAGTGGCCATTACTTCTACTTCTCCCGCTGCATCCTGACTAGGGCAAGCTGAAGCTCTTCCACATCATCTAAAATGGGAAGAGTGGTCTTTAAAAACATATCAGGCATAGGTTCTTCACGAGAATATGACATCTTCAACTAGATTTCCCTTGTTTGTACCCATCAGAGATAAATCTCTAAAGAAACAGCTCCTCTAGGTCCCAAGTCCTTTCTACTCTTCCTGTGAATATGATGCCAAGCCTATGCAATCTCCTCTTTAGCTTTATTATGATCCTCTCTCTCTTTGAGAAAGAAACCACTCAGATGAATACTATTTGGCTTATCTCTCATTGGATATCCAAGCTGCCGACGTGTAAAAACAGGATTGTAGTTAATTCCTCCCTTTGTACCAAGACGAGATACATTGGGGAAACTACCATAACTATCGACAATCTCTACGTCATAGTAAGCCTGATGATACCAAAGAGTTTCTGAATGAGTGAGGGTCATAATGTTTGGAGCCCAACGAGGTTCCTTCTTGACATCCTAGAAAGCATCAGATAGAGGTAAGTTAGAAATAAACCACTGATACAACAAAGGCATGCAACAAATGATCATCCCTCCATGATAAGAATCCTGAAGATGAATAAAGTAATAAGCATCTCCTAATAATGTAGGGACTGTATTCCCTATCAAAAAGATCCTGATGGCATTGATATCCACAAAGTTATCGACGTTCAAAAATAAGAACAACCCATAAGCAAGCAGAGCAAATATGGCCTCAAAAGCAACTGTACTCTTCATCCTAGCAAAGTAACGAGATTTCTCCAATAAAAAATGAGTGGATAATCCTCTAATTCCTCCTTTGATAGTCATGTGGGCCTCAATCTCAAACTTCCCCAAATAAACCATAGAAGCAATCTCATGATATTTTGTCTCCCCCTCCAAACTGGTGAAAGGAACACGATTGGTAATAGGTAAATCCACTAGATAAGAATACTCCTCTAATGTAGGCATAAACTGATAATCAGGGAAAGTGAAACATCGACACATCAGATCATAGAACTTTACCAAAGTCGAGAGAATACCCTCCTTCATCCTGAGCTTCATGAGAGACACAATGGACGCATACTTATTCCAAAAATATGTAGAACTCTCAATCTCGGGAATTAGACTCATCAAATCATCTATCTTGGGAGTTTTCAAACTGTACTTTCGAGTCTTTCTTTTTCCAGAATCCATGGTCAAAAGTACCCGAAAAATTCACATAAAGTCAAATTTAAGTCCCTTGAACCAAAATGTTTTAAATGGTGCTCATGGGTGCATGAATGCATAATGCAACAATTACACACAAGTTCACAAACATGGGGGGTTCATAGGTTTGACGTCACGAGCATGAAGTCAAAGGTACTATCCATAAGGTATGGTATAATAGTTTATCACCTGCCGAACAAGGTTTTAAGAGGTTCCCAGAGTCTACATCCTTCCTTCTAATATTACTAATGTCTCAATTGACTCGGTAATTAGTAAAATTCTCAAGAAAACTCGTCTGAGTGTAGTATCGCGTGACAACCATTTCCGGATTACTCCATCATAGTTTCCGCACTACAAATAAAAGGCCAAGATGGGTTAAAGGTTCTACGGTCCTTAGTTTCAGCTGGTTCTCAGATCGAAAGCAGCATATATTCCCGATTACTCGGTAAATGACACTATAGTCAAAGGGGCCTCCACTGAGTGGAGGATCTCATGCCTCCTTTTTTAGGATTACTCCCTCAAAGTTAATATGACTATACCGCCCGTCCTATCTTAAGTTTTCCCATGTCCGGGTAGAGGACTTATAAGAAATCACCAAGCATCCTGAAAATAAGGAAAATCCAGACAAACATATATACAATACATAATATACAACAAACAAAATCACATACACAAATAAAAAAAGATAGGCTTGACCCACTTAGGGATAGACCAGCAATTAGTTGATCTCTCCCCAGCAGAGTCGCCATTTTTTTGTAGCAGTAGAAATGTTGAGACTAAGCCATTAGATTGACTTGACTCACACAGATCAAATAAAAATCGCCACTGCGCTTTATTGTTTCCAGGGGAATGGAAAAAGAGTGAATAACCCAGAAAGAGGGGGAAAGAATCTAAGTTCAGGGGTTGGTTATGCAAAGGGAAGGTATTATCACCTTAAACATCTATGGTACTCCGTAGGAACCTCTTTGTAAATCTATGTATTTTGGATATAAAAGATGTATAAAAATATATTGTGGGGATGAGAAAAGAAATATTCTTTTACAATTTTTTCACCCATCGCGATTGCGAATCTTTAGTGCCTACGTACCACCTTCCGTGTAATAGGGGATCAGGGTACTCGTAGTTCACCTTTAAAAATTTTAAAACACAAGTGTGTTGGTTAATTTTAAGAGAGGAGACATCATCGTCTTATCTGAGTGGAAGAAATACTTACTGTAACACCCCAATTTTACCCCAAGCAATTTATGCAAAATAAATCAGAGTTATAATAAAATTTCAATCATACAAATGAATCGGGACGTCACAAATTCTTCTAACAAATTCATTACATTCATCATGAATATATAACACTTTTTCAAAACATCGGATGAAATAACAACATAACATCTTTCATTAAATATTCAACAACTACGCAGCGGAATTATTCAATAACATCTTTAAATAAAATAGCAACTTCGAAACATCTCATATTTAGTAAATAAACAATTTAAGGTTTAACAACTAAAAATCAGCAATCAAAAATCAGCAAACGTTCATCCCCCCGAGTGTTACATATCAGAGAAATGACACCGACTCGATCTATTGAAGGTATACTGCCTTCACTCTCGATTACCTGCACGTTACCAACATAGGGGCAACATTCAAACAGAAGGGGTGAGATATCTAACAATATAATAAAGTGCATGATAATTAATACATTAAATTAGATCAATAATATCACCACTTCTCATCTCATAATCAACAACAATTACAACATATATACTCATTCATCAACATCAAATACATCTCATTATTCATTCATATGATGCGACTCAAAACTATGCAAATGCATGTGGTACCATTGGAGCAAAACTCCCATCTCAAAAATCTAATCTGCCAATTAATAGAGGCATCAACAAGGCATAGCCTTGATCTCAAAATTTGCCAATCCAGGCCATCTAAACGAGTATAAGCTCCATCTCAAAAATACAATGTATGCCATGAATGTAATAACACACTCAGTTAACAACATCTCAAAACACATCTCAAAATAACAACATCTCAATCATCTCAAAACGACAACATGTCAGTCATCTCAAACAACAACATCTCAATCATCTCGAAACAACAACATCTCATAAACATCTCAAGATAATTTATTAAACATTACTTATTTATCAAACATCATTGGTTCATCATAATTATCAAACACAACTTTAATAACCACATCTTACTAATAATTCAACTGTATATTAATAATACAGTAAGCCATACTGTTATTCTGCTATTGTACATCATCATTGTCACTAAATCCTACTGTCATATTTCTAACAGCAACCTCTAACATCTCAAAATTCATCATTCTGTCCAAAATCCAGCATAACAGTCATCTACGGGAATTAATCCTAAATTCTAAATTGGTTACTGGGATTACACCTCTTAATCATCATTTAAATCATCTAGAATAAAGTTCATCGTGTTAGCTATTCAACGCTTCGAACGACATCTCAAACAGCATCTTAAAACTCAAGTTACAGCAATTTAAAAATTGATTCTGTCAAAATTATTCAGCATGGGTCGACACAAAACTCCTTGGATCGACACATCCTGCTTCATTTGCTCACTATGAGTCGACGTATCCTCCTTATGGATCGACTCATTTTGCTTCAAATCACAGCATGTATTGACACATGCACTCTCCACGTCGACTCAACCTAAGTCTTGTACTCATCATGTATCGATGCAAACCCTCCATGCATCGACTCATCCCGAGTCTAACAGCCTCCTTACATCGACTCATCTGGTTTGGGGTCGACGCATCCTGTGATTTTCTGCATAATTTTCTGCGTTTTCTACTGTATTTTGCTACGGGAATCATACTACAGCCCTAAAAACCCTATTATAACCATGATAATTCATCACTTAATATTACACGCTATTACTCCATTGATCAAATAACATGATAACATTCTTATTCATCAAAATTCGTCTATTTTCACCATACAGCATTCATAATGCATTCAATTCAAGAACAAACAACAAATACATCTAACCCCATATATCAAACATCATGAACCCAATTATAAAGCCAGAAACCCACCCTTACCTTGGATCGAAGGCCGCTCTATAATTTCCGGGTTGAATCTTTGTTCTTGTCGTTTCCTTCAAAATCCAGCAGCTTCACGTTCTCTCAAATCCTTATTTCTCTTCATACTACTTCCTCCTTCTATTCTAACAACAAATAATAAAATAACCTAATATTATTATATTATTCCTTATTGGGCTCGAAACCTACACCCCCTTATTACTTCCACTAACACCATATAGACCCACATTAAATAATATTAGCTTCTAACATTATTTCGCATAATAATATAATACCTCAAATATATTATTATTTCTCCACTTAATAAAATAAATCCAATTTAATAATACTTCTTCACAAATATTCTAAAAATAATTTAATTAAATTACGAGCGTTACACTTACTACCCACGATTATGAGAAAGGAGAATTTGCATCATCTCAAAGTGGATGATATAGCTTAGATTTTAAAATCAACAAAACTTCGCGCAACACCCAAGTGGAAAATATCTCACTTCACTATATATCGTAGAAGTATAGTAGTTCACATCACTACAAGGATTGACACGAGTCTAATATTTTGAGAAAATTTTAAAGCAAAAAATCCAAAATGGAAAAGATGGTTTGAATGAGATTGATTGACTTTTAGTCTTCTCATAAAAAATGTCAAAGTATTATTAAGTTGTTTAAAGTTTGATTAAGAAAATATTTTTGAAAATGCATGGACCTAAGTCCAAGTTTATTATGAAAGCGATTTAAGTTTAAAAAAACAAGAATAGTTTTGAAAAGGAGAGAGAAGATCTTTTAAATTAAAGAAGGTGGGAGGAGATGAAGGGACTACCCTAAAGCATAAGGTAAAAGCTAGAGAAAAGAATCGTCTAACCAACAAGAAGCCAACACTTAACATAATGAGTCAATATAGAATTCTCATCCTTTGGATTGAAACCAAACAATCAAAGATAATAAACCTCTTAAGAAAACCAAGCTTCAAGCGCACTAAGTCTGCATACAAAGAAAACAAACAACCCAATGTCTCGGGGTAAACCCCAAGAACTTCAGACAAAATAACAGTAGAAGTCACAAGGTCTGAAGGTAGTCAAGGTATCTAATCCTAAGTCCAAGAAGTATATAACTCCATCATGCCAAGGATAGTAACCAAATAGTCCAAGTAACCTTAAAGTTTTTTATGGTTCAAATTGATTATCAGGTATCTTTCAAAAAGAAATTAAAAGCTCAAGTGAGCAAAAAATGAAAATGACATAAAGATAAATGCTCAAGTGAGCAAAGATGAAAATAACATGAAATGAAAATGCTAAAATAAATGTGCTTAAAGTAAAAGCATAATGTAAAAGCATAAAATAAAGTCAATTGTTAGAAATTAGAGGTTAATTGAATTACCATCTTGAAACTTGCATTTGAAAACTCATTAGAAGATTGATAAAATCAAAGCATCTCAACAACAAGTTTCATTTTCTTTTTGTCAAGTATATCATTCATTTCAAAATCTCAAGGCAACAATAAATGATCAACGATGTTTAAATGATTCAATTAGTTCCAAAATTTATGAATATTCATTAGAGGATTGATATAGACCAAAGCCTCCTAACAATGAACCTCAAGATTATTGGATCAAAGGTTTCAAATTAAACATGCTTGGGCTTACAAACATAGGTTTGGGCCATGAATGATCATTTCTCGAATCGGGACAAAATTTAGCGTTATGTTAAGTAATCGTAAGTGGACTTATATAGAAGTCGCACCTATTTTGAGGCCGGTAAATAGCAATTTATGTGCCATATGTTTGGAGTGATGATATGTAAATCGTCCTCTAACAACATGTAGCACAAAAGAGAAGAGGATAAGATGAAGAGGGAGGGGATATATTTGAATCAAAAAATTTAATCAAACTATCATTAAAATCATCCATCCATTTTAGTGGAGTTTAACTCAACACTCAAGATCCAATGATGTTAATGAAGTTTATGATCAACAATCACATAGCCAGAATATATGAAAAAACTAAATTTCTTTTAATTAATAAAATAAAAAGGAAAAATGATTTTAAATGTTTTTAAAATGAAAATAAAAGGTAAAATAATAAACTATGTTCAAAGTATCAAAGAAAAATTTTAAAATATCATGTAAAAAATTCAGAAAAGTATTTTTAAACTAATTAAAATCACTCAAATAAGTGAAAAAAAAGATCGTAGAAGTCAAGATAAGTAAAATATCATAAAAGTATTTTTAAACTAATTAAAATCACAGTGAAAAAAGATCAAAAATCGTAGAAGTCAAGATAAAATTCTAGAAAAAATTCTGAAAATAAGAAATGAGTAAAATGATTTTTATAAAATTTTTCAGAATTTAAAAATATCAAAAAGTATTTTTAAATAATTAGAAACAAGTCAAAATAAAGGAAAGATTATAAAAAAAATATCAAATCTGAAAATAAAATCATAAAAAAATTAAAAATTAGAAAGAAAATATTTGAAAAATATTTTTGTGAATTTTTTCATAATTTTTGGGTCAGAAATGAATTTTCTATGATTTTTTGAAGTTTAAATCAATTAAAATAAAAAATCATAAAATAAAATAACAAACCAAAAAAATGTGGACCATTGGATGAGAGTCAAAACGCGCTAGTAATCAGATCCAAAGAATCAAACACGTTGTGCATATCATGGTCAACTTTGGAAATTGCACGAATCACCTTTTAAATATTAAAAACAACTAAAATTCTAGCGCGTTGGATGGAGTCTGACTAATGAAAGTAATTATATCCAAGGGCTCTCAAAGCGCACGTATGATAAAGAAAACACACTGGATTGAATTCACAAAATCACATGTCACACTTTCATTGGTTGAAGCACGACGTGTAGGTCATCTTCAACCTCCAGACGCCCTAGATTGGGATTCCTCAAACTGTAAAATTAGAGGACCAGGCCGGTACCATTAGTTTCGTCTCTTCAAGATGATTCTAATGATACCATCGCACCAAATTTATATAAACTAAGCAAGGCTTAAATTGAGAAAATGCAGAAATAATAGCGAGCACAAAATTTTGGAATATCTCACTAAATTCTAAATGAAATTGCAAATTATAAAAAACACGAAAATCAGAAGGATGCAAAGAGTAGATTAGTCTTTTTTTGGATCGATTTGGCCAAGGAATCTACTTGAACGAAGTAGAACAAGGTGGCTATGAAACTGGACTTCTGTAAATCAGTATAGGTTACAATTCTTGAAGGTGAGAGTGTGGTTAGCTTCAGAGAAGTTCAATGAAGCTAATTGAATAGAGCTTTTGGTGTTTTGGAGCGAGAAAGCAAGAAATCAGAAATTTAAATTCAGAGTTTGTGTGGGATCTATACAGGGGTCAATTGGCTATCAAAGCTTAAGGAAATGAATGCAATATGTCCCTCTATTTATAGGGAAGCAAATGGGATTCTCAAGCGCGTGGAATGATGAAGTTTGGAGGGAAATCGGTTGAAGTTGCAAGCGTGAAAAATGTGACTCGTATTTTGCTCAAAACTCAACAATAACTTGCGCTTCTAGGTGCTAATCACTTATGGAAGACTGTTAAACATGATTAGAAGTAAAAAAGTGCAAAAATTTAGTGATTAGAAGCTGAATTGTGCATTTCAAATTTTGACTAGGAGGAAAAAGTCAGTTTCAAGGTACCAACTTTGAATTAATGGCATTCACAACTCAAGTAGTCTTAGGGCATGATTCTTGAATAAATTTAAAGATAAGGTCACAAATTTTACAGTGTGAAAAGAATGGGATCAAATGGATACTTGATCTAAGAGTTGTGATGAGGCAAAGTTGAGAAAAAGATGCTGACTTTTTGTACATAGAAAAATTCTAAGTTTTTCTCAAAAAATGTCCTATAATGTTTCGCATTCAAACATGGCCTTCCACCAAAAATTTGCTTTTGACAAAAAAATATGACATGAAGTAGATCTCTTAAATGAAATTTGGAGATTTGAACCACTTCAAAACTCTAAGAATTGAGAAAGTTAAGACTTTGTGAAGTTGGTGAAAATCCATGAAATGACCGATAACCTTTTGCATTCTTAGGGCATCTTCCATCCATTTTCAAGCTTGGCACATAAAATAAGATTTAAAGTTCACATACTTAAGACCATTGTGGAAAAAGAATGGGCTCAATGAGATAAAAATTGATCAAGTTATGACTTTATGAAGTCACATAAGGGAATTTGATGGCCTATCTAGGGGACTTGTAATCTTTCTTCATCATTAGACATCTTCCACATGAAATTTTTATTGAAACTTTTGAAGTTATTGGTTTATAACTCTCTAAAGAGAAGCATTTATTTTGAATCACTCAAAAATACCAAAAGATGAGCAAGATATAGCCCTTAGAAGTTAAAAACCCTAGCTTCTAGAGCACCAAAATGACTTGGAAAACCCTTTCAATTTTGACAATCTTCCTTGCAAAATAACTCTTGCCATGTGAATAGAAGTTATTGTGGATGATAATAAGAACCCATATAAACAAAAAACACCTCCAAATATTAAGAATTGAGAGAGTTATGCACTTGTGACCAAGAAATCAAGAACTTGTCCAATTAGGTCAAACTTCTTTGACGAATTGAGCCATGATAAATCATAATAGACCTTGTCATGATATTACTTCAAAGTATGTTCAAATGACCAGATAACCACAAACTATCCACTCATTAAGAATATAGAAAAAAAAGGTAATGTCGACCCACATGGGGGAAAGAAGTGGTAGGATAATACCAGCAAACATCAATATTAGGGTAAGTCACAAATTTCCAGCATCAGTACTTACGACTGGAAACAAATAAACTTCTTTAGAGCAAAGTGAATCTCAATGACGAAATATCTCCCATAATGACGAGACTACCATTCATTGGATTAACAAATATCAACAACAAAGTATCTCCCATAATGACGAGACTACCATTCATTGGAGTAACAAATCTCAACAACAAACTATCTCCTATAATGACGAGACTACCATTCATTGGAGTAACAAATCTCAACAACAAACTATCTCCCATAATGAAGAGACTACCATTTATTGGAGTAAGAAATCTCAACAACAAACTATCTCTCATAATGACGAGACTACCATTCATTGAAGTAACAAATATCAACAATAAACTATCTCCCATAATGACGAGACTACCATTCATTGGAGTAACAAATCTAAAAAATGAACTATCTCCCATAATGACGAGACTACCATTCATTAGAGTAACAAATCTCAACAACAAACCATATCCCATTATGACGAGACTACCATTCATTGGAGTAACAAATCTATACAACAAACTATCTCTTATAATGACGAGACTACCATTCATTGGAGTAACAAATCTCAACAACGAACTATCTCCCACAATAACGAGACTACCATTCATTGGAGTAACAAATATTAACAATAAACTATCTCCCATAATGATGAGACTACCATTAATTGAGTAACAAACATGAATATTCTCTTGGAGATAACAAACTTGTTGAGGAAGTACAAGTTGCTAAAATAAAGAGACCTACCATCTACTGTTATGAGAAGGAGTTACAATAATGCTGCTGGGAAAAGAATTATGACTTCCTGGGGAGATGCCAATATATTCCTACTGAGGAAGGTAAAGTATTCTCATGTAAAATAAATACACATTATCAAATCATGGCTCAAAGCCTGCAGAAATCAGAATAATAATGTTGCCAGGAACCACTGACTCAAACCAGAAATAAACCAGAATGAAACAGTCAACCAAGATAGCACCTGATGAGGAGTAAACTCAAAAGGGGAACACAAATAATCCAGATAATAAGCTGAATAAGAAGGCTAAAAAAATATTCCATAAGGGGTAACTTAGTGGGGAAATTGAAAAAATATACTCTTGCTGCTTAAGGTTGACACTCTATTGGAGAGAGGGTATCGTAACTCTGTAAAATAGGGTAATATGCCAACAAAATATTAATGAATGCAAATGAGAAATAAATTTTAATCCAGCTATGCATAATGTATTTGTGAATGTATTAATGCTATCATGTACATGCTAACAAAACATACACACAACACTGGGAATAACCAGACAAGACCAACTTGAGTAAAGCCAATACTCGGCTAAATCACATCTAAGATGAAAATTTATAATAAAGTAAGCATCAACTGAGGAAACAAATTCCTATTCCATGGCTTAACTTCATTGGGAAAAACATAATTCGAAAGTAATCAAATCAAAAAAATAAAATCAATGCAAATACAAAGATATAACATCCCCTTCCGGGCTTCACCGGGGAACATCACATAGACTTCAATGGGGAAAACAAATGCCTCAACGTCTAGATTTCCACTGGGGATTACAATGCTGACTTCATTAGGGCAAATGAGAACCATGCCATTGAGATATCAGCTAGGGATCCCATGTTGACTTCATTGGGGATGACAATACCACACCGTCGAAAGGAGCCCAAAATACATTCTCCAATACCAAGAGTGAAGATTACATAAATTTCCATGGGGAAAATTATGAAAGCACACGGGGATAACAAACTTTCAGAGAGAAACATTATCTCAACTTTACTTGGGGGTTTAAGAAGTCAAATAATACCGCAAGAAGACAAAATTATGGGGATTTTAAATCAAACCCAACACTTGGTGGGAGAAAACCCAAAAAGTTAACAACTATTTCAATACTTCTTAGAAAATATACTTCCCTTGTCTAGTTGCCTGGGAAATAAACAACAACAATAATGCCAACACTGTAAAAGGGCGACATTTTGCAAATGATTCCACCTCAGCATGCAAAGGAAGAAGGGAATTTCTTCATATGAGCGAAGACCTTACCAGGGAATCTAGGATAGAGGATTCAGACCATGCAAACCCAGAATCAAAATGAACCAAGACTTGACTGGGGAAAATGGGATCACAAACCCAACACCGCACCATACATCAATTAGTATCATCTACAACTATATGAAAAACACAAGAAGATCATATGCATACCAGAAAAAGTTACTTGGGAGAACCTTCCTGGGGAATACATACCTCAAAAATTTCAGAGTTCGTCCATCCTTGGAATCACCATTTTTGTTTTTCTTGAGTCACAAAATCTAAAGTAAAAAGTAATTTGTAAATTCTTTTCAATTCTTTTTTGTTATTTAATCTTTTTGTTTTGAAAGTTACTATCAATAATAAATGGAGTCTTTGTAAGCAGAATAAAATAATAATTGCAAAGAATTGGATAAAGGCTCAAACTTTATTAATAGAATGGTAGTCTGCAAATGGCGAGATCCCACAAATGATTACAAAGTATGGAAAATGGCAATATATTGGAAAAGATACATTGAAATACAATGACCACTATTCTCCCTAACAAATTTGAATTCTTGAGCAGCAACTTCTTTTGAAGTATGGTGATAATCCGAGAAGATTTTTGCTTCAATGATCAAGTCTTGTCTGACGCAGTTACTTGCCAATAAATCCCTAACTTTTTCCTAGGTTTACCTTGAGGGTTTTCAACCTAGCGGGAATAATTTATTCTATTTATGTCTCTTATTTTTTCCTAGACCGCCCTTTCTGGTTTTCAGCCTACCGATACGCTATTTTTTGCCTAAGCCTCCCTTTCGGGTTTTCAACTTAGCGAGTTGTTCTTTTATTTCTTTAGGCGAAGTATTTCTTGACTGCATCAGTATTCATAGGACGTGGGAACTCCTCACCATCCATAGTTTTAAGAATCAATGCACCACCAGAGAAGGCTTTCTTGACAACATACGGGCCTTCAAAATTGGGAGTCCACTTTCCCCTAGAATCAGCGTTAAAAGACATGATCTTCCTGAGCACGAGATCGACTTCTCTGAATTCACGAAGCTTGAACTTCTTATCAAAAGCTTTCTTCATTCTCTTTTGGTATAACTGACCATGACACAAGACTGTCATTCTCTTTTCTTCAATCAAATTCAATTGGTCAAACTTGTTCTAGACCCATTCAGCCTCTGACAACTTAGTTTGCATTATCACACATAAAGAGGGAATCTCAAACTCGATGGGGAGCACTGCTTCCATACCATACATAAGAGAGAACGCGGTTTCCCCTGTTTAAGTGAGGACAAATGTACGATACCCATGCAAAGCAAAAGGGAGCATCTCGTGCCAGTCTTTATATGTAACAACCATCTTCTGGATGATCTTCTTGATGTTTTTATTAGCAACTTCAAAAGCGCCATTCATCTTTGGCCTGTAAGGAGATGAATCGTGATGGATAATCTTGAATTCTTCACAAATTTCTATCATCATCTTGTTATTCAGATTCGAGTCGTTGTCGGTGATAATACTGCTGGGCACACTATACTGACATATAAGATTATTATTGATAAAGCGTACTACCTCCTGCTTGGTAACATTAGCATATGAAGCTTGTTGTACCCCAAAATTTTCCCTCTCATATTTTCCAAGGTCTTCCCCTACACGGTTGGTCACAAACCCTTGCCAAAGGAAAAGGAAAATTTGTGAGTAGTGTTTTCAAGTTTCCTTCAATTGGCATCTCCAAAATGCCCTTCGATTGGAATTTCAGAAAAGCCTTTTGATTGGCCTTGCAACAGGATCCTTCGATTGGTATTCCTAAAGGTTCCTTCAATTGAAGTATCAGAGCTTCCTTCGATTGGACCATCAGAACTTCCTTCGATTTGGAGCATCAGAGGTTCCTTCAATTGGAGCATCAGAGCTTCCTTCGATTAGAGCATCAGAGCTTCCTTCGATTGGAGCATCAGAGCTTCCTTCAATTAGAGTATCAGAGCTTCCTTCGATTGGAGCATCATATCCTCCTTCGATTTGGAGCATCAGCCCATTCGAAGGAGGGCATTCGAAGGCCAGTTACATATCATTCAAAATTCAAAAAGGGGGACAAGATCCCATGTGTTTGGCCAATGTTACAAATTCCTATTCATGGCTTTCAAACACAATAAAGGTTGTTTAAACCTTCTCCTTCTTGTCCCCTCTACCCCCTCTATATAAAGAGATCACAAGTGCTGTCTAAGAGAAACGAAAAAAAAATATTGGAGAGAGGCTGCCCAAAAATCCATCAAAGGTTTCCAGAATTTTCTAAGAAAAAGCCACACCTCAACAAAACTAGCCAAGCCCAGAAGCCCCAGATCAAAGGTGCCTACATCCAGGAAGTGCCCAAAATCGAAGCTTCATTCTACTGGGTAAGAGAGGGTAAAACTGTCCAACTTTGCATTTGCATAATACCTCCATATTTGTTGTCCCCTTCGATTTGCCATCCTAGACAGAATCAAAGGGCTTGGGTTTGGCATCCAGGCCATGTTCTTAGTTTACTAACATTTGATGCAGTTCTGGCCTAAATAAAACCAATATGCGCAAGATTGAAGGACCTGGGTTCGACACCTAGGTCATTTTCTGGCTAATATTTGTCTCGCAGGTCTAGAATCGAGAATAACTTTTTCTCCTAGATTGAATAAGACGACTTCCCCCCCCCCCCCCCCTGGATCGAAGAAGGCGACTTCTCCCCCCTAGATCGAAGGAGGCGACTTCTCCCCCTGGATTGAAGAAGATATCTTCCTCCCCTGGGTCGAAAGACCATAATTTTCCTAGGATTGAAACCCCCCCTTTTTCCTGCAATCGAAGGGTGCCCCATTTGTATTTTTACTTTTTGGTTCTTTTTTTTAAAAATATTTTTTAATTAACATAAAAATAAAAAATCACAAAAATATTAGGCTAGTTATTTTTCCAACTAAAGTAATTTTGTAAGTGAATTAATTAATTATTTTAAAATTTTTCTTAAAATTAAAATTAAATAGACTTAGGCCTTGTTTTCTTTTATACCAAAAAACAACAAAAAAAACTTCTTTTTATTTTAGGATTTTTAGACGTTTTTTTTTTATTTTCACGCATGTTTATTTAATTTTGTATATTTTTTTTACTATTATTGTATCTTCCAACCGAATGTAATAGATAAAATTAGGATATTTACTGCTTTATCCCCTTTATCCGTGTATAATGTAAATCGCCTCCCCGAAGCCTTATAATAGGATAGGACCTCTATTTTCTGCATTTTCTTTTTACTGCTTTTCATATTAATTGCTAGTAACTATCCATGTATGACAAAGACTAAATCAAACGCTAGCCAACTTAATAAAAAGACAAAAATAACTGAAACACAACACAATTACACACAAGCACCTCTAAGGTACGCCCACTTTGGTTGCCTTTAAAAAACAGTCATGAGGCAGGAATGTTTTAGCAAAAACCCGTAAAATCAAAAGATCATAGTCCCTCAATAACCCTACAATTGCCTTCTCGGTAAATGATCTAGTCCCTACAACAAAATTGCTAAAACATCTCCATAAATTGCATTCTTGACTGTGACATCCCTTCGATTGTTCTCAAAACATCCAACGACAAGGCTACCTACTCACTAATAGTAGGATAGCACTGTCTAAAGGAAAAGAGAAAAAGAACGACCCTTTTCGAGTAATAAAGTAGATAGTTGTTAGAAGTTTTCTAAAAAAATACTTTTTTGCACTTACACAGAAAACTACTTTTCAAAAACAATTTCAAAACACTTTGTATACTTTTTCTACTATCCCGAGAAACATTACAAAGTTCGTCGTACTAAGGCATTTTCTGAAAATTTTCAAACACAAAGCACAAAAGCATTTTGAAAAATGAGCAAACCTCTAAGAGTCCGTGGAAAACCACGGATGGAAAGGGTGTTAATACCTTCCCTTTCCATAATCTACCCCCCTTACTCAGAAAATTCTCGAAAAGGTCTTTTTCTGTTCTTTTCACCCTTTCCTTAAATTGGATAAAAGAAAAGACAATGGCGACTCTTTCTTACCATACATTTGCGAACAAAAAATGCAAAAACCAGTATATAAACAGTCGGTTCTGCCACCGTAAAACAGAATTGGCGACTTTGGTGGGGAAACATAATAAAGTGGGGTTACCTTAGAGTTAGTTCATTATTTAACTACTTTTTTCGCTTTGTATGCTTTATCCTTGGAGGGTTGTTTGGGTTGTTACTATAGATCCTACACCCGGATCTGGGGTAACTTTTTAGGTAAACAACAATAGATCGTGGAGACTTTATGGCATATACCGATATGGTTGAAGTGACAGTTGTGTTGGTGTGACACTTTGGTTGGTACCAGTATCCCTTGTGTTGAATCGAGGAGAATACGGAGCTTCCGCGTGATGTCGTGAAGCACTAACAAATATTATAACCTTAGTTGAACAACCTTGGCCATTAGAAAGTAGTGAGATAGCCGATCTCGGTCTAAAGCTGGGAGTGGGTTGATACTCGATACTACACTCATTGAGATCAGATTTTCGGGATGTTTCGGTCGCAAGAAAATATTGTTAAACTGAAATAACTCGATAAAAAAAGATCAGTGATATTGAGACTCTGTAGAACCCGGTTACTATTTCTAGGACAAGTTTAAAACCAACTAAACTTCAAGAGGGTACTTATCTTAAATCGAATGCAAGCCATTGAACCTAAGGTCTATTGTGTGATTTTCTTGTGTGTGATTTCTTTTGCTTAAACCTGACATCATGCATCATAAACATTCATTCTTCATTACGCTAACCATTTCAAGGATTAGGGGAATTTACCTTTGTTATGTTTTGCAGATCATGGCTTCCGCTCGTAGAAATACCATCTGAATCAGATTTGTGAGAATACCTCTTTAACTCAAAGAGCTAGTATCTAGGGTTCCTTAGACTTCCTCATTCGCCAAGAACTACGGTCAACTCCTCAATCTGGTTACCTCAATTTTTGATGAGAAGATGATGAGTGTGCTCTTTTAGTTCTTTGACCCTAAGCATCATTGCTTCACCTTTCCAGACTATCAGTTGGTACCCACCATAGATGAGTTCTTTCAGATATTGGGTATACCTATTTTGGATCAGTTTCCTTTCACCGGTTTGGAGGAAGTTCCAAAACCAGAGATCATTGCAGCGACTTTACACTTGAAACGGTCCGACGTTGTATCCAACTGGGAAATAAGAAGCGGTGTTAAGGGTTTTCTAGCCAAGTTCCTAATAGTGAAGGCTCAGCTGTTTTGGGATGATTTAGACTTCCAGACTTTTGAAGAGGTCCTGGCCCTTCTCATCTATGGGTTAGTACTGTTCACTAATCCAGACTTACTCCTAGATGCGAATGCCATCAAGGTTTTCCTTTCTCGCAACCATGTGCCCACATCGGAGACATATTGCATACCTTCCACACTCGTACCACGAGGCAAAGAGGGATTCTTATGTGTTGCGTGCCATTGCTTTCAAGGTGGTTTATTTCTCACCTCCCCAAAACAGTACTAAAGAATGAAGAAGGTTTGGGTTGGTCGCAAAGGATAATGTCAATTTCTCAAGCGGATATTATCTAGTATTCCCGATCTAGGGGAAATATTTCTATTATTGACCACTGTGGGGAGTTCCCAAATGTCCCACTACTCGACATTAGGGGGGGGGATAACCTATAATCCTTCTTTGGCATTGCGTAAATTTAGTTACGCTGGAAGGGATGACCCTCACGAGATGCTTATCCAGGGTATTATGTTTAGCTATGAGAATGATGTTCAAGGGTAACATCAAAGGTTCATACGAGCCTGGGGCATGATAAATAGATTTGTCATCAAGACTCTGGGGCCAAAGACTTTTATCCCTATGGAACCTTATCTCCAGTGGGTACGAGCTCGAGCTCAGAGCCTCATGATGCCATATGTAGCCGTCTTACCAGTGATTGTGGAGCCCATTGTCGAAGGGGATGTTCCCTATACAGTTCTTCATCCTGATATGCCCACTAATCTTGAGGAACTGCAGAGATCCCGGATTCAGCTAAAGAAGGAGCAGGATACTTATAGAGACCAGTACTATTCCCATGAGAAGAAATCTTTAGAGCTCACAAAGCAACTTCATGAGGAAAGAAGCCTTAATGTCTATCTAGGAACAAAAAGGAAGCGCCCATGGGAAACTTGATTGTTTTAGTTTTGTGAAATTTCAATTGAAATGCCTAAAAGGCAATTGTATTTTGAATTCTACTAATAAAATCTTTGTTTCATTTTTGGTTCACAAATTTAAATTTCCCAAAATCCTTGAAATCATTGCATACGCATGTCATACATATCATTGCATAAATATGTTTCATAGTAGGTTTCTCATCTTCTTTGCTGTTTATTTTAGCAAGTAAAGAAATGGCTCTACAAAAAACAGTGAAGGATCTGCAGACTCAGAATGTCCAGTTTCAACAGATGATCGTGGCTCTGACCAAGGGGCAAGAAGAACTGAAAGCCCTGCTTATTAAAGAGAAGAAGAAGCCAAAGAAGCCAACTGGGTTAGTGAATATGGGAAGGAGGATCAGATAACCAGTGCAGCAAGCCTCTGAATTGATAACTTCATCAAAGGGAGGAAACAATTAAGATGAGGAAACAAGATAGGAAGACTCCAGTCCAAGGGAATCTGATAACGAATCCGACTATGATGAGGAGGAGTATCCTCGTGCTGATGAAAAATACAAATAGTTTGAGGATATTTTTAATGCAATGTAGTTCAGGAAGGTACCAGGTCTGGATTTTGAGGAGCTGGGTTTGGTCTCTGGGGTTGTCATCCCAAAAAAGTTCAAGGTTCCGGTGTTCACCAAATATGATGGGGTCTCATGTCCCAAGATGCACCTCCGATCTTATGTGAGGAAGATCCAGCCTCACACTGCTGACAAGAACTTATGGGTCCACTTCTTTCAGGATAGCTTGTCTGGAACTCAACTGGAATAGTTCTACCAGCTGGAAGGGGCCAACATCCATAATTGGGAAGATCTGGTTGCTGCTATCTACAAGCAGTATCAGTATAACGCAGACCTCACTCCCACCCATACACAACTTCAAAATATGTCTATGGATTCGAGTGAGGGCTTTAAGGACTATGCTCAGAAGTGGAGGGACTTAGCAGGAAGAGTCCATCCTCCCCTGTTTGATAGGGAACTAGTGGATATGTTTCTGGAGACCCTGTCTGGTCCATTATTCAATCACCTGATTGGAAGCTCTTCAGTTGGCTTCACTAAATTGATTCTGACAGGAGAAAGAGTGGAATATGGAATTAGGAGTGGGAAGATTCAAAAGGATGCGTCATCCAGTACAGTAAGGGGGCCATTTGCTGGGAAGAAAGAGGTTGGTGTTGTGTACCATCAAAGGAATCAGGACAGAACTGAACACCGTCCAGTGGTAGGGGCTGTCATGATCTCTAAACCTGCACCCACCCAACAAAGGAATAACCAATTAAGAACAGAAAAGTCGGTAAGGCAATTTACCTAGATAAATATGACGTTGTCTCAAGTCTTGCCACATTTGTTGAAATCTAATTTGGTAACCTTATGGGAAGCTCCGAAGAATCCCAACACTACCTCTCCTCACTACAAACCTAATTCTCGTTGTGCTTACCATTCAGAAAGTCCAGGCCATGATACCAACTACTGTTGGGCTTTGAAAAACAAGGTGCAAGACCTTCTCGAGGCGAAGGAAATTGAATTTGACGCCTCTGAGACTCCAAATGTTATCACTGCTCCTATACCCAAGCACGGTCGTGGTGTCAACACCATTGAAGATGATGTGTTTGTTACTACTATTGATGAACTTGTTACTCCTCTCCTAACCATCAAGAGAAGCTTGTTGAAGGCCAGTCTATTTTCGAGTTGTGGCGAAGGTTGCCACCTCTGTTTATCTCTGCCGACTGGTTTCCATTTATTGAAGGTAGGTGTCCATTGCGTGATGGATGACAAAGAGATTTTGTTTGAAAACACTCCCGTTCTGACCACTTCTTACAAAGATGTTTCAATAATAACCATTTCCGCCAATCCTCCCATGGTCTATACCAAAAGACCCGTCAAGATTACATTTGTTTTGAAGGTGACTCCACTGATAATTACTATGCCACGGCCAATCCCATACTCCTCAGACAAAATAGTTCCCTGGAACTATGGGGGTGGCGTCTACTACCACGACGTCAAGCAAGATTGGATGGCTAATGAAGACCAGGTTTCTGAGAAGGCTGACCCCGACATTGGCAACATTATGGGAACCAGCAAAATAACCTGAAGTGGAAGAGTGTTCTCCCCAAAGATTTCTCCTCCGAAAGTTGGTCATGTGATTATTCATGCTTTTGTTCCTGCTGATACAACTACATTTCCTGTGATCACCCCTGCTGACGCCCCTATCATCGAGTCGATTGAGGATCGGGACAAAGACATATTAGTTGAGCCTGTACGGATGAAGGCGCAGTCAGTATCTATCCTGGAGGCTTCCAAGAAGGAAATGGAAGAAATTTTTAAGATTATCAAGAGGAGCGACTACAATGTGCAAGTGACCTGTTTTCAATTATTTAGTCTTTGCACATTACGGTTTTCTAACTGTATTAAATTATCATGCAATCTTGTCATACAACCCTATTACATACATCTAGACAGTGAAATATTTGTAGAGATAAAGATGCAATAAATAAAATCTACGCTATTACAAGGCTTCGGGGAGGGGGGTTAATTACATAGCCAAAAACCCGGAAAAATAAGCGATAAATAAAATCCCTAAATTAAACTATTACATACCAACGAGCAGTTACAATAATATTGGCAGAAATAAATAATCATCGCGTGGCGAATTAAATGCGAAGCGACTAGGGTTTTGACCCTTAATTAAACCTAATTGTAATTGATTAAAGTAAACATGTTTTTTTTCATTTTTTTTATTTAAGAAAATAATGGAATAATTGAATTAAAAAAAAAGGAAATCCTAAGTTCTAATTAATTTTAATTGTGAAAGAAATTAAAATTTCCTTAAATTAACTAAACTAATTAATTAAAAAAACATTTATTAAGAAAATAAGTCTTCTTTTTGTGATTTTTGGTTGGTTAATTTTAGAAAGATAATTTTGGTATTGATGAAAAAATAGGATAATTAAAGAAAAAGAAAAATAAAGAAAAATAATGGAAATAACCAAGTGAGCCTGCTGTCAGCAGATCTAGTTCTGGATGATGGGGTCCAGAAGATGGTGGCCCTCAGAAGATGGGGTACTGGATCTGATCCTGGCAGGTGGATCTAGCAGATGATGACCCTCAGAAGATGGGGTACTGGATCTGATCCTGGCAGGTGGATCCAGCAGATGATGACCCTCAGAAGATGGGGTGCGCTGGATCTAGTTCTGAATGGGATCCAGAAGATGATGGCCTGCATGTGCTGGATTTGGTTCTGATTGGGATCCAGAAGAGGATGCGTTGGATCTGGTCCTGGCTAATGGATCAGAAAGATGATGCATTAGATCTGATGTTGGCTAGTGGATCTAGAAGGTGATGATACTCAGAAGATGCACGTGCTGGCTCTGGCGAAAACAAAGGAGAAAATACCAACACTCACGCCTGAGATCGAACCCAGAACAATGAGCTTCTGACTTCCCTCTTCTAACCAACTGTGCTGGATGTTAGTTTATTAATATAATAGAAACAAACAATATATATCAGAACTACAGGTTTCTGGCCAGAATGACGCGCCGGAATTTGAATCAGCCAGTCAGGCTATGACACGCTATTGTCTTCTTCCCTGGAACCGTCGCTTAAAGTTCTGAACTTTTACCTACATTCACTTACTGTAGGTACATCCCTGTATAATTCCAAAATCGTGTATGTTTAAGATAAATCGCCATGGCTGGTACTATTCTACTCGTTTCAACCTTACGAGTCTTTTGGTACCAAAATCATTACTCAATTTTGCTTATCCTGCAAAGCCCTAATCAAGAACATAAAACCCTAGCTATGGCAACTTCATGTACAAGCGTTAGAAACACAATTAAATAGTATCAAAAGCTTGCAAACTCAAAGACAAACATGAATATATCATTAGAATATGCAATGGGTGAGTGAATCATTGAAACTGAATTCAAATTTGGAGGCATATCGTGATACCTCTATCTTGTAATTCTAGGCGTGGAAAGGTTTGAATCTGATTGGAAAATGTTCCTGGAGTGTCCAGCAACCTATTGGCAACCTGAGAATGGCACGAATTGACCTCTAACACAGAATTTGGATCACCACTTTTCTTGCAATTTTTGAGTTTTTCTTTCACCTCTGCACGACTGTTTCCCTTTTGCTTGCTTTGGAAAGGTTCCATATATATTAGAGAATTTATTAGGGTTAAAATTTGCATCAAATCTTTGCCATTTATGAAGATTGACCATTGATTTATTCCTTGCACCAAATCTTTCCAAAACAATCATTTTTAATCTTTTTCTGTCCATATGAAGCCTTGCACAATTTGATCTTGCCACCAGTTGTATAATGACTCTAATCATGCACAAAATGTCAAGGTTTAATTGCTTTTTGATATTTTCATTATTTTATATTGATTTAAATGAAATAAAATTAAAGTAAATAATAAAAATAAAATAATGACAAGTGGAAGGGCTCATGGGTCGTGGATCACATCACAAGCTCAGTGCAAGCATAAAAGTTAGGCCCATTTAGCAAAAAAATGCAATTTTGGACACATTTGACTTTTGGCAATTTTGCAAAAATGGTCAACTTTGACAAGGCATATCTTTTTCAATTTTGACCCTATGAGGGTGCTCTTGGACTTTTTAGAAAGCTTAGGATGACCCCTAAGCAACCCTTTTGGTATAACCTCAATTGAGTCTTCCATGCTCATGTTATGAAGCTTTGACCCAAAAGGTGTTTTTGTTAACTTTTCAAAATGACCTATAATGTCAAAATTCATATCTTTTTGTGAGTGCATAATTTGAACTTGGGAGCTGAAGATGAATTGTAGGGGATTGCATCCTCTTAAAAATGAGCTTTGGATGGGTTATTTTTGATAAAGTATGAAAATTTATGCTTGGTCAAAGTTGAGTTGACTTTTCCTACAAAACCCTAATTTAGCAACTTTTGGGTTTTGATGAATTGTGAGCAATCCTTGAGGAATCATAATCAACCCTTGATCAAATGATGACTGATACTTCAAAATGAGGATGTTGACCAAAAATCTTGAGGTTTGACATTATGTGGGCCTCAATTGACTTTTGACCTAGCACAGTCGATTTCTAGGTATTTGAGCAATTTACTGAGCAAACTTCCTCTGCAAGGCTTGAAACTTGACATGCATGATCTTGAGAACATCTTAGGACAATGGTGAGAATTTGATATCCTTTTGACTCAAGTATCTTGATGCAAAATGAAACCCTAATTTGAGGTAGACTGCCTTAGGAGAGAGTTTGTTTGGTCAACCCTTGGACCTCCTTGAGCAATTTGAGGACCTCACTTGACATGTATTGAGAAATATGGGAGGGAAAATTTTGGGGTACAACAGATGCCCCTGTTCAATCTTCTTAAAACTGAGGATGTAGATTGGCTTGTCTGCTGTTGTACCCCAAAATTTGCCCTCCCATATTTCTCAATCCATTTCATGTGAGATCCTCAAATTGCTCAAGGAAGTCCAATGGTTGACCAGACAAACTCTTTCCTAAGGCAGTCTACCTCAAATTAGGGTTTCATGTTGCATCAAGATACTTGAGTACAAGGGATCCCAAATTCTCTCCATTATCCTAATATATTCTCAAGATCATCCATGTCAAGTTTCAAGCCTTACAGAGAAAATTTGCTCAGTCAGTTGCTCAAAGGTCTAAAAATCAACTATGCTAGGGAAAAAGTCAACTATGTCCTACATACAGTCAAACTTCAAGATTTTTGGTCAACATCCTAATTTTGAAATATTATTCATCATTTTATCAAGGGTTGATCATGATTCCTCAAGGATTACTCACAATTCATGAAAACCCAAAAGTTGTTAAATTAGGGTTTTATAGGAAAAATCAACCCAACTTTGACCAAGCATAACTTTCTCATACTTTATCAGAAATGACCCATCCAAAGCTCATTTTGAATAGGCTTTAATTCCATACAATTCATATTCAACTCCCAAGTTCAAAAAATGCATTCACAAGAAGTTATGAATTTGGACATTATAGGTCATTTTAAAAAGTCAACAAAAACACCTTTTTTGTCAAAACTTCATACATGAACATGGAAGACTCAATTGAGATGAGACAGAAAGGGTTTCTTAGAGGACATCTTAAGCTTTCTAAAAAGTCCAATAAAACATCTCTAGGGTAAAAATTGAAGGAATTATGCATTGGTGAAATTGACCCTTTTTGCAAAATTGCCAAAAGTCAAAAGTGGGATAGGAAACACCCAAATCTTATTCCTTACAAAGAGTATGTACTGACATTTCTCCCACATTTTGAGGAGATAACCTTTCAACACTTCCCTAGAGAAGAGAACCAGTTAGCTGACGCGCTAGCTACCATGTCTTCTATGTTCAAGGTCAGGTGGGACAATGAAGCTCCCCGGATTACATTTGAGAGGTTGGACGAACCTGCACATTACTGTTACATTGAGACTGAAGAGGTAACAGATAAACCTTGGTTCCACGAGGTAAAGAGGTATCTTGAGGATCAAGAGTACCCCGAGGGTACATCTGTTAATGATAGGAAGTTCTTGAGAAGGTTCGCTGTGAAGTTCTTCATCAATAATGGTATCCTTTATAAGCGTAACCATGATTCAACCTTACTGCGATGTATGGACAAAAGCGAGGCAGAAAAGATCATGATAGAGTTACATGAAGGTACCTTTGGAACTCATTCTAGTGTACATACCATAGTGAAGAAGATCCTACAGGCAGGATATTATTGGTCCACTATGGAAGCCGATTGTTATCGGCATTCTCAGACTTGTCATAAGTGCCAAGTCTATGCTGATAAGGTGCATATACCTCCAGTTCCTCTGAACATCTTGACAGCTCCTTAGACTTTTGCAATGTGCGGCATCGACATGATCAGCGAGATCAGACCTACAGCGTCTAACGGGCATCGTTTCATTCTGGTAGTGATTGATTACTTTACGAAGTGGGTTGAGGCAGCTTCCTTTGCTACAATAACCAAGATCATCGTGGCGCGGTTTATCCGACACAATCCGATCTATCGATACGGTGTACCAGAAAGGATCGTTATGGACATGGTACAAATCTATACAATACGATGATCACCGAGCTCTGCAAACAGTTTAAGATACAACATCACAACTCTTCTCCTTATCGACCGAAGATGAATGGGGCTGTTGAAGCGGCTAATAAGAACATTAAGAAGATTGTGCAGAAGATGACGGTGACATATAAAGACTGGCATGAGATGTTACTATTTGCTCTTCATGGGTATCGTACCTCAGCACAGACATCCACAAGGGCAACATCTTACTCTTTGGTGTATGGTATGAAGGCGGTCTTACCCATTGAGGTCCAGATACCTTCTCTTTGGATTATGAAGGATGAGAGAGGACGAGTGGATCCAGACCCGGCTTGATCAGTTGAACTTAATCGACGAGAAGAGACTTACTGCTGTTTGTCATGGTCAGACGTATCAAAAGCGAATGATTAAGGCATTTAACAAGAAAGTCAGACGACAAGAGTATCAAGTCGAGGATCTGGTGATCAAACGCATCATATTACCGCAAGGTGATCCCAGGGGAAAATGGACCCCTACGTACGAAGGGCCATTTGTGATTAAGAACATTTTCTCGGGAGGAGCTATGATTCTAACCACCATGGATGGTGACGACCTTCCTCACCCCGTCAATGCAGACATAGTTAAAAAATACTACACATAATCAAAGACCCGCTAGGTCGACTGTCCTATGCAAAAATAAGGGATTCCCGGTGAACCAAAAGGGTTCGGGAAAAAGTAAGGGATAAAAAATGAAAAAATTTGTACACCCGGCAAGTCGAAAACCCGAAAGGGAGGCTTGGGCAAAAAAGGGTATCCCGGTGGACTGAAAACCCGAAAGGTAGGTCCAGGAAAAAATTAGGGATCAAAGTGTAACACTATGTCTCATTTGGATCATCTTGCAACTAGACTTCGGTATCAACTATCAAGCTCAGACGGCGCTGATCAATCTGATCTACCTTCAACCAAGTAGCAAAGTGATGAGACGCTCGAAGATATAAGGGCAATAGCAGAGTTGGAATCTAGTGGGATTGTTTCACATAGCTGTTTTTCTTTCTTTTACATAAATTGTATAAATTCTGTTTGTTCGGCGGTGTTCTCTTACTAGGACGTCAGCCTCTTGTACAAAAAACGCATATTACAGGCTAACTTCAAAAATCAATACAATTCATTTTCACAAAGGAATTTCAACTTGTGTTTTCTTTTTCTGTTTTGTTTTACAAGAATGTCCAATGGTTCATTTTTGATATATGCATTTGACGATAATTGTTGCTCATAAATATTTACATGCGAAACAAAAGACAATTACTCGTAATTCCAGGAACACGGGCAAACAAGAAGTCTCTAAACCTTATAGTTGCTCTACCCACCGGGTACAGGGATAGAGTCAGTTTGAGTAAATGACTAAAGGTACATACACTCCCCCGCAGAGTAGGAAGTGTTAGAAAAGAGTGGTGTTAATTCTCCCCAAGAAGAGTTCATCTATCACTAACAATGGAAGACTATCCCCAGTGGAGTTTATTTCTTCCGCAAGCAGAAACTCAATTCCCCAACAGGGCTCATTATCACCAGTAACGGTAATTCATCCCCAGCCGAGGTTATTTCTCCAAATCATCAGATCTTCTGACAGAGTATCTCTTCCCCACATAGTCATTCTCTCACCAATTTGTTCTCCAACAGAGTCATTCTCTCAGCAACTTATTTCGGTCGTTACCCCCAGCGAGAATGAAGAATTCAACTCCTTGTACCCTCCAGCAGCAATCCGGGATTTATTTTCCCCAGCTAAAGAACATCATAAGAATGTTGCATATGCATACATCATGGCATACACATAGCATCATCCAGCACAATCTCATTTATTTTGAGAACATCATTATTCGATACATGTCATGCATCATGACATTACATACGACTAACTTTTTACCTTTCAAGGAAAGATACAATCAAATTCTCACAATTTTCTCTGGTTCATTCAAATCGGTGCTAAGATTTCTATTCCAGTTCAAGCTATGAAGCCCGGGTCTGACCGAATAATATCTTGATCTCTCCATCATACTGCGAAGCTCGGAGAATGACCGGATAACAATATCAAAATACCGCGAAGCCTGGAATTGTCCAGATAGTGGTTTATCTTAAAGCTATGAAGCCCGGATTCAACCGAATAATAGTTTAGTCCCCAACAAGTTATTGTGAAGCCTGGATTACGACCAAATAGCATTGAAAGTTATTGTGAAGCCTGGATTACGACTAGATAGCAGTACAAAACACCATGAAGCCTGGAAGCGACCAGATAGTGGTATGTCATAAACACAAGTCGTGAAGCCCAGAAATCGACCGGATAACAACTAGAAAGTTATTGTGAAGCCTGGATTACGACTAAATGGCAATACAAGATACCATGAAGCCTGGACTCGACCAGATAATGGTATAAGACATTGTGAAGCCTAGATTACGACCAGATAGCAGAAAATAATACTATGATGCTTGGAATCGACCAGATAGTGGTATATCTTTAAGGCATGTTAGGAATCCCGGGTCCGACCGAATAATATCTTGATTTCTCCTAATACCGTGAAGCCTGGATTCGACCAGATAATAATATAAGACACCGTGAAGCCTGGATTACAACCAGATAGCGGTAAAGAATACTGAAGCCTAGATTACGACCAGATAATAGTATAAGGTACTGCGAAGCTCGAAATTCGACCGAATAACAGTTTACCTGGCCAATTACTAAGAAGCCTGGAATCGACCGAATATTAGTGTTACCTTAAATACAAGTTGAAGCCCGGGTACGACCGGATAACAACTTAATACCTTATGAAGCATGGGTTACGACCAAATAAGAATTGAGAAATTGCGAAGCCTGGAGAACGACCGGATAGCAAGTTTAATCTCATCTCCCCAGTAAGTCACTACAAAGCCTGAAGTACGACCAGATAGCAGTCGATCTAATCACTATGAAGCCTGGATCACAACCAGATAGTAGTTCATTTTCACCTCTTCAACCAATATAAGATTCCCCAGTAGAATAACGGACGACCGAAGATCCTAAAATTCAACTTTTACCAAGAAAGAGACTAGCACTCCCTCGCGTAGTCCTCCTTAACAACAGGTATACCGGTTCTCGCAAAGGAATCTCTTATGCGATCGACATTTCTTCGGATGGCACCTTTAAGCCCATCCTCCGTCGTCAATCTCCAAATGGGATCTATAAGCTCATTCCCGACATCACAAGACAAGTATCTCTTCATGCGAGTGCAAATTTCTTCGGCACTCTAGTGTTCAATCATCTTCAACCTTCATATCACGAAAGGCAGACAAGCCAATCTACATCCTCAGGTTTAAGAAGATTGAACAGGGGCAGCTGTTGTACCCCAAAATTTTCCCTCCCATATTTCTCAATCCATTTCAAGTGAGATCCTCAAATTGCTCAAGGAAGTCTAAGGGTTGACCAGACAAACTCTCTCCTCAGGCAGTCTACCTCAAATTAGGGTTTCATGTTGCATCAAGATACTTGAGTCCAAGGGATCCCAAATGCTCACCATTGTCATAATATATTCTTAAGATCATCCATGTCAAGTTTCAAGCCTTACAAATGAAATTTGCTCAGTCAATTGCTCAAAGGTCTGAAAATTGACTATGTTAGGGCAAAAGTCAAATGTGTCCTACATACAGTCAAACTTCAATATTTTTGGTCAACATCCTCATTTTGAAATAATATTCATCATTTTATCAAGGGTTGATTATTATTCCTCAAGGATTGCTCACAATTCATGAAAACCCAAAAGTTGCTAAATTAAGGTTTTGTAGGAAAAGTCAACTCAACTTTGACCAAGCATAACTTTCTCATACTTTATCAAAAATGACCCATCCAAAGATGATTTTGAATAGTATGTAATTCCCTACAATTCATCTTCATATCCCATGTTCAAAATATGCACTCACAAGGAGTTATGAATTTGGACATTATAGGTCATCTTGAAAAGTCAACAAAAACACCTTTTTTGTCAAAGCTTCGTACATGAACCTCGAAGACTCAATTTAGATGAGACTAAATGGGTTGCTTAGAGGACATCTTAAGCTTTCTAAAAAGTCCAAGAACACATCTCTAGAGTCAAAATTGAAGGAATTATGAATTGGTGAAGTTGACCCTTTTTGTAAAATTGCTAAAAGTCAAAAGTGGCTAAAATTGCAATTTTTGTCAAATGGGCCCAACTTTTTGTGCTTGTATTGAGTTGGTAACATGATCCACGACCTATGATCCTTCCCACTTGTATTTATTTTATTTTTGTCATTTATTTTGATTTTTATTTCAATTAAATCAAATTAAATCAAAATAAAATCCTGAAAATATCAAAACTCATCAAAGCTTGAGATTTTATGCACTTTAGGTCTCTCATATAGCTGGGAAGAGAATCAAATCGTGCAAGGCTTGTTTGGACAGAAAAAGATTGAATTTTTCTTGTTTTGGAAAGATTTGATGCAAGGGCGAATCAATGATCAAATCCTCATAATTGCAAGGATTTGATGCAAACTTGTAACCCTAATTGATTCTATGATATATATTGAACAAATCCAAAGCAAAAGCACAAGGGTTGGAGGCGTGAGAGAGCAGAATAAAAGTCACAAAAATCACCAAAAAGTGTTGAATGAAATTACAAGTTAGAGGATGATTTACACCATTCCAAGGCTAGAAATCGATTCCCAGCCATCTCCTGAAGCTAACCTAATTATAGTGAAGCCTTGATTTGCCCATAATCCATCTCCACAACTCTCACGGTTTGTCAATTTTTCCAAAATCGTATCCATTCATTCTTGCATCTTTATCATGTTTAAATGATATATTTATAATCCTTATCATGTTTGCAAGCTAACAGTACCGTTTATTTTCATTTTTGGAAGCCATACGTGTGGATGACATTGTTAGGGTTTCTGAGATAGTTTTGGGGCTTTGCTACACAGGGAAAATTGGGCCACGATTGAGGCACCATGATACTCGTAAGGTTGAGACGAGTGGATTGGTACCATTACCATTGATTTATCACGCGTGTGTGCAATATTTAAATGGAACAGGGCTATAGCTACAGATTTTGTCCGTAGGTAAAAGTGTCTAAGCTTTTAGCAACAGAAGGAGGTAGAAGATGATGGTGTGGCGTGGCCTGACTGGCCCATTTGAAGATTCACGCGTTTTGATATATTAATTTGCTTTTTCTAATATAATATTTGTTTATTATTCCATATGCAAATGAACGCGCTAGCTCAGTTGGTCAGTGGGTAAAGGAAATTGCCAAAGGGCCTGGGTTCGATTCCCAGGTCCCCCATATTTGTTCAACACAATTTTATTTTACATGATTAGGTGTGCAAGCTTCCAGGACATTCACCATACGCCCTCAATATTCAACCACCAGATCTCCAACAAGCTGGACCCAAGAGCCATCCTCTGAAGGTCTACAATGCACCCTGTTGTACCCCAAAATTTGCCCTCCCATATTCTTCAAGTTTGACAAGCATCATCTCAATTTGCTCAAAGTCTACTCAAGGATTGCACAGTCAAACATCTCCTAAGCCAGTCAAAATTAGGGTTTTGGTTCTTGCAAGGAAGTTGAGGTTTTCAGTGGCTCAATCAAGTCCCATATGCTCCTACACATTGTCAAGCATCTACATGCCAAGTTTCAAGGCTCACAAAGTCAAGTTGCACAGTCAAAAGCCCTAGTTGCTCCACAATCAACTGTAGGGGTAAAATGGTCATTTGGCAGTCAAAAGTCAAAAAATTTGGTCAACATCTTATTTTGAGCTCACAATCATCATTTGATCAAGTCTTGATCATGATTCCACAAGCATGGCTCAAAAATCATCAAGATGCAAAAGTTTCCATTTTTGGACAGCTGAAAAGTCAACTGTAACTTGACCAAGGCATAACTTTTTCATGGTTCATCAGAAAAATCCCATCCAATGCTCATTTTTAAAGTGATGACATTACCTACAACTCATATTCACATTCCAAGTCCAAGAAATGCTCTCACAAAAAGTTATCAATTTCAACATTATAGGTCATTTTAAAAAGTCAACAAAAAGGCATTTTAAGTCAAAGACCATAACTTGAGATTGGTAAATCAAAATGACATGGGACCAAAGGAATTGGTTAGAGGACTTCAAGACCTTTCCAAAATGTCCAGGAACATGTCCATATGATCAAAATTGAGTAAGATATGCATTGGAGAAGTTGGGAAATTTTTGTGAAATGGCAAAAGTCAACTATCCTTGAAACTTCAATTTTTGACAAAAGGGCCCACTTTCTTCCACTTGATTCAGCCTTGTCATGCCACCCACGTGTCCCATGATTAATTTCAAGACCAAACATTTATTTTTTCATTTTTATTTAATTTTTATGGATTTAATTCATTTTAATTCATAATAATTCAAATAAAAATCTAAAAATTAATTGAATGGCATCTTTGAGGTTTGAATGGCTTTCATGTGTCATATTCCACATACCAAATTCGTGCCAAGCTCAATTATGCATAAAATTCAAAATTTGAACAAAACTTGGAAAGTCCTTTAATGGTGGTTATGAAGAATCTCAAAACTTAATTGCAAGGGATCATTGGCTCATAATGTGACCTAATATCATTCACATGTACATAAGCAAGCCTTGCATACCTCATTCACGACCTGAAAACTGCACAAACGGCCATTACCATATTGAAAAAAGTCAAAGAAAGTTTGAAACTGAATTCCACCTTAGAAGCCCTTTCAAGGAGATTTAAGGATTCAGAACTATTGCTGGAAGCTTCAGGAGTGATTTGGGATCAAAACCACTTGCTAGAACTCAAGGAATCGTCCACTTCAGTCACACGGTTTGCCTAATTTTTCTAGAATCAAAACTCATAATTCTTGCATATTTAACATGATATAATTGTTGCTTTACATTGCTATGACCTTGCTGAAGCTGATGATATAGGTTAATTGCATTATGGTGCCTTGGAATCGAAACCACCATTGATTGAATCTAGGTTTTCAAAGCTTCCAATTTGGGGGTTTACAGCATAGGTAAAATTAGGACTAATGACGCCTATGGTTGAATTCGTCAAGGCCAGACGAATTCACCCCAACCCTCGCGAACAATTTCTGATCATCAGCTGGCTAATCGCTATTATTGGCAGTTCCATGTTGTGGGGGTTAAAAACCCCCGCTAATTGCTTTTGTTTTGCAGGTTACAGGATGAAGACGAAGGGCGTGTCAGCTTGCTACTGGCCCATTTCAAACCAACGCGTATTTTTTTTAGCATATACATTCACTTACCAATATATTATTTGTGCATTATTATCATTTCAATTAAGTCAATCAGCTCAACTGGCCAAGGCGCATGTGCATAGTCCCTTGGGACCTGGGTTCGAATCCCAGGTCCCCCATAATTTCCATGTTATTTTGCTTTACATGTTCACGTGCAGATTCTCAAAAGCAGGACCACCATGCATGTCCAGATCCCAGGCGCCAAGTGGCCAGTCCCATAGATCGAAAGGCCAAAAGATGAGGAACACCATGCTCCCCAATCAAGCTAGCATGGACAATTCCAAAAGTCAAATAGGCTTTAATGCTATTGGGCCAAATTCCAGATCCACCTCCATTTTTGTTCAGCACCCTTGGTTTACTTTTTTTTTCATTTTTCTTTTTTCCTTTTTATTTTCTTTAGTTATTAATATTAGTATTATTTAACTAACTAACAAATTAACATTTTTTCCCATAAAATTCAGAAAAACCAAAAAAAAACATTTTATTATTTATTAACTTATTTTGTAAATAAATGTAAATTAAATTAAATTAGTTTAATTAATTAACTTTAATACTTTTTACAATAAATAAAAACAATTTAGAATTAGGTTTTTGACAACTTTTAATTTCTATTTATTTTCTCTTTATTTTCATTAAAAAACATAAAAACACAAAAATATTTTTCTTTTAATTAAATTAATTAATTATTAATTAGGTTTAAATTTCATTAATTGCAAAAAAGGACAAAAATTAATTTAATTCTAAAAAAGGGTCAACACCCTAAGGACGTTCCCGATTAAATTTCTATTCGTGCGTATTTATTTATTTTGATTATATTTATGTATTTGTACAGAGTATGTAATAGTTAATTAGGATTTTATCGCCTTATTTAAATTCTTGCACTTTATTCTCCAAAACGGGTTTTTGTTTTTTGGCGATGTATAGACCCGCGCCTTGTAATAGTTAGTATTTATCTTTCCGCAAATTTATTTTCCGCACTCCTAACTGTTAAAAAAATGCATGAAAGAATGTATGAATAATAAAATCAATCCGTAGCTCACAAATAACATGTACAAGATAACCTTAACTGAAAAACAACACACAAAGCACATGCCACTTCTAGGGTACGCCTCACTGGTTGCCTCGAACGTGGTCATCAAGTATAGGGTGTCTTAGAGGTCGCCCTTCTGTCTAAAGATCCCGTCGCCTCGAAACGGTTGTCTCGGATAAAAAAGGATCTAGGACATTAGGGTTACTTCTAAGGTGTCCTACTATTGCTTCGGTGACCACACTGTCCCTAATAATCGAATTGACCCGAATACCTCCAACGATGGTGCTGCCTACCTCTCAATGGTGGGATAGCACTATCTAAAGGACTCTTACACAACTTAATTCCTTAGAGTAGGTAGATTCTCTTAAGTACTTTCTCTTTTCAAAACAAACAAAACAACTTTTCACACTGACACTTTCAAAAGTTTTCAAACAAATTTTTCATACACTCTTGAGGACCGATACAAGAGTTACTTAGAAATTTTTCAAACGAAACTTTTTCAAAACCCACACACACTTGAAAAGCAAACAATCTTTTGAAAACATAAGAGCAAGTACCTAAGAGCCCGTGGATAACCACGGATAGAAAGGGTGCTAACACCTTCCCTTTCTATAAATCTACCTCCCGAACCGAGAAACATTCTCAAAGAAGGAATTTTGTTGTGCTTTTTTCCTTTCCGTGTTGGAGAACATAAAAGACGGTGGCGACTCTTGCTTACCGTGACATTTCGTGAAACCAGCTTAAAAAACAGTCAGTTCTATTTCCACCGATCACAGAACTGGCGACTCTGCTGGGGAATTTAATAAAGTGGGGTGTACCTTAGGAATAGTTCATCATCATGTTTTCAATTGCTTGCTTTGATTGCTTTAATATTGTGGGCTGGCCTTGGGAGTTTCATAGATCCTAACCCGGATCTGGGGGATACCTTTTAGAAAGTAGCAACAAACTGTGAGGGAACAGTGTGGGGTATACCGACACGGTTGAAGCAGTTTGCTACGTTGATGTGGCACTTTGGTGAGTACCGGTAACCCTTGAGTCAAGTCAAGGAGAGTACGGGGCCGCCGCGTGGTGTCGTGAAGCATCAACTGACCTTAGGAACCTTACTTGAACCATCCTGGCCTCTTTAGGGGTAGTGAGATGACTGACTTTGGTACAGTCTGAAGTTGGTTGATACTCGATACTACACTCATTGAGGGTTGTTTTCTTGGAATATTTTGATCGCCAGTCCAGTGGCTAAATCAAAAAAATGAACACAGAAAACAACCCAATGATATTGAGATCCTTAGAACCCGGTTACTTTTGATAGGACAGGTTTTGAGCCCACCAACTTCAAGAGGGTAGTACCCCAAACTTCATGCTGGCCTAAACTCTAAGGGCTGTCTGGTGTGACTTATGTGCACTATCATGCTTGCTTTTTGTGAATACTTGTGGTGTGCTCTTATCATAACATCATAGCATCATACAGCATCATATGCATTTACTAACCACTTCAGGGGTTCAAATCTTCATCTTTGTTCTTGTTTTGTAGGACATGGAAACTATCCGCAGAAAGACAATTAGATCAACCTTGTAAGGATCCCTCCTCAGCTTAAGGAGCTCACATCAAGGATTCCCGAGAACTCTTCCTTCAGTGAAAGACATGGTAGACTCATCAGCTTGGTCAATACCAACATTGAAGAGGATATGGTGAAAGTGTTGTTCCAGTTCTTTGACCCTCCGCACCACTGTTTTACTTTCCCGGATTATCAATTGGTGCCCACTTTGGAAGAGTTTTCTCAGCTGCTGAGGGTTCCCATTCTCAGTCAACTACCCTACAACGGTACGGAAAGAGAGACAAAACTTGAAGAGGTTGCTAAAGCATTACACCTACGGCCATCTGACATCAAGGGAAATTGGGAAATCAGAAGTGGTATCAAAGGATTCTTGGCAAAGTTCCTGTTTGAGAAGGCCCAAGAATGCTGGAATTCCCTTGACCTACAAGCCTTTGAAGAAGTTGTGGCACTCCTTGTCTATGGGTTGATGTTGTTCCCGAATCTAGATCAGCTTATAGATATCAATGCTGTCAAGATCTTCATGTCCAGGAATCCTATACCTACGTTGCTTGGGGATATCCTTCACTCATGTTACACTCGAACCATGAGAAAAAGAGGTGTTCTCATGTGCTGCACTCCTCTCCTGGCAAGGTGGTTTATTTCGCACCTTCCACAATCAGTTTTGAAGAATGAGCGGGGTTTGAGATGGTCACAACGATTGATGACCCTTACACATGCTGATATACATTGGTGTTCTCGGTCCAGAGAGAATGTCACTATCATTGATCGTTGCGGAGAGTTCCCTAATGTTCCTTTACTTGGAATCAGAGGAGGCATCACTTACAACCCATGTCTGGCTTTGAGACAGTTTGGATATGCTCGGAGGGATGGCCCTCATGACATGTTGATTCCTGACATAGTTTTTGAATTCGACAACGATGCACAAGGACTTCGCCAGAAATTTATCAGAGCTTGGAGGATGCCCAACAGGGTAGATAGTAAGACACTGGGGCACAAGAACTCCATCCCCCTGGAGCCTTATCTCAAGTGGGTACGAGCCCGCTCCCAGAAGCTGGTGATGCCATATTCTCATGTTCTTCCTGTGATCTAAGAGCCAGTTGTGGAAGGAGAGGTGCCCTACACCTTTCTACATCCAGACATGCCAACGTCTTGGGAAGAAATGCAAAAGAGCTGGATCCAACTCAAGGAAGAATAGAATTCTCTTGAAGCCAGTCTACATGCCAGTGATAAGAAGGTCTTGGAGCTCACCCGTCTACTTCACGAGGAAAAGACTCTCAACACCTACATCGCTCCAAAGAGGATGCGCAGTGTCTTTTGGGATTAATTATTTTTGTAATGTGTTGCCCATGAGGCCCTGATGTACTGAACAGATTATTTCTTAATACAACATGTGTTCCTTTTTGTCTACAACGAACTTGAACTTTTGAACCCTTGAATGCATTGCATAAATAGCATATCATGCATCATGTGCATAACAGGTACCCTTTTTCTACAGGTTTCTTAATCTTCTTCGCTGTTTATTTCAGCACTCAATCATCATGAATCCTGAACCAACTATTGAACAAGCTATCAAGGCCCTCCAGGCCCAGAACGCCCAGTTTCAAGAGCTGGTCATGAGCTTAGCCCAAGGACAACAGGAGTTGAAGGCTTTGCTCCTGAAGAAGAAGAAGAAGAGGACTGTGTTGTTCAACACTGGACGCAGACTCGGGAATACACTGCAGAATGAAGCTAAGCTGGCTACTCCATCTGTTGGGGAAGGCAGTCACCAGGAGGGAGGGGTCCCTAGTCCCGTGGTCTCTGACACCGAGATAGATTTCAATGATGAATAGTACTCTCCTGCCGAGGACAGGTACAAACAGCTTGAGGACCGATTAAATGCTATGGAGATTCAATGTGTTCCTGGGTTGGATTTTGGAGACTTAGGGTTATCTTCTTGGGTGGTGATCCCACACAAGTTCAAGGCGTCTGCCTTTGTGAAGTACGATGGGGCTTCCTATCCTAAGCTGCACCTCCGATCTTATGTAAGGAAGATCCAGCCTTACACTGCAGACAAGAACTTATGGATCCATTTCTTCCTGGAGAGCCTTTCAAGGGCTCAACTCGAATGGTTCTATCAGCTGGATGGAACCAATATTCGTAATTGGGAGGACTTGGCTACTGCTTTTTATAAGCAGTATCAGTACAATTCCGACCTTGCTCCTACACGTACCCAACTCCAGGGTATACCACTAGGAACGGGTGAAGGTTTTAAGTAGTACGCGCAGAAATGGAGAGACCTGGCTGGCAGGGTGCAGCCACCGTTGACTGACCGTGAGCTTGTGGACATGTTCTTGGGGACCCTGTCTGGTCCATTCTTCAACCATCTGATTGGTAATTCCGCTGCTGGGTTCACAGACCTGATCTTGACTGGTGAGAGGATCAAAGCTGGTATCAAATCGGGGAAGATACAGAAAGGTGCCTCCTCGAGTACTAAAAAGAAGCCCTTCAAGAAGGAAGCTAGTGTTGTTTATGGTCCCAGAAGACAGAGTAAATCGGAACGCCGCCAAGCTGTCAACGCGGTGGTTATTTCTAAGCCTGCTGCTGCTCCTCAGCAGTACAACCAGCCAAGAGTTGAGAGGCCCAAAAGACAGTATACTCGGCTCAGCATGACCCTGTCTCAGATTCTGCCGCAACTGTTGTCAACCAATCTGGTAACTGTCAAAGAAGCTCCGAAGGTAGTGAACACCACCTCTCCAAAGTACAACCCCAACGCCCGCTGCGCTTATCATTCTGATAGCCCGGGGCATTCTACCGATGATTGTTGGGCTCTGAGGAATAAGGTTCAAGACCTTATTGATGCTAAAGAGGTTCAGTTCGAGGCACCCGAGAGGCCTAATGTGGTGACAGCTCCCATGCCCAACCATGGAGTAAATTCTATCAGGATGGATGACGAAGTGGAAGAATCCGAATTCGACAACTGGATCTACCCAACGACCGAAGGTGGACCAAGCAACTGGACTGCCAAAGACTCCATAGCTTTTACTTTTGTCACTAAGTAATGAAATCCTTTGTTTTGAAGTTGTAACAAACAATATTACTAAACTTTATGGCCCGGTGTCTTACCCGAGGCACCGTGGCTTCATTTGTGAGGGCTTTTGTGTGTCACTTTCATATATCATGAATAAAAGCATTGGACATTTTTACATTTCAAATCTTGCGCTCCTTTTCTTTCTTTATTATTGCAAAACAGCTATATTTACACACACTCACTTATACAGGTTCCAATCCACTCTAGATCTCACTGGTAACGACTCTACTACTGCCAGTTATGACTTCGAAAATCCGATCAACTTAGCCGAAGACGAAGGCGAAGATGATTGTGAAGTGCCTGGTGAGCTTGCAAGGTTGTTACTCCAGGAAGAGAGGGCTATTCAGCCACATGAAGAGCCAGTGGGAACGGTAAATCTGGGTACTGAGACAGACAGAAAGGAAGTCAAGATTGGTGCCAATCTGGAGTCTAGTGTGAAACAACGGCTAATTCAGATGCTGCATGACTACGTGGAAATATTTTCCTGGTCCTACGAAGATATTCCTGGGTTGGATACCGACATTGTGGTTCATCACCTGCCTACCAAGGAAGACTGCCCTCCGGTTAAATAGAAAGTCCGCCGTATGCGTCCAGAGATGTCCGAGAAAATCAAGGCTGAGGTTATGAAAAAATTTGATGTCGGGTTTCTAACAGTGACTTCTTACCCTCAGTGGGTTGCCAACGTGGTCCCGGTACCGAAGAAGGATGGTAAGGTCCGAATGTGTGTTGATTACAGGGATTTGAACAGGGCGAGCCCTAAGGATGACTTCCCTCTACCTCACATCGACGTTCTGGTTGACAACACGACTCAGCATAAGGTATTCTCCTTCATGGATGGGTTCTCAGGTTATAATCAAATCAAGATGGCTCCTGAAGACATGGAGAAGACCACTTTTGTTACTCAGTGGGGCACCTTTTGCTACAAGGTCATGCCTTTTGGGTTGAAAAATGCTGGGGCAACCTACCAACGTGCCATGGTTGCCTTATTTCATGATATGATCCATCATGAGATCGAAGTATACGTCGATGATATGATTGCAAGGTCCCAAACTAAGGAGGAACACCTTGACCATCTGCAGAAGCTATTTGACCGTCTGAAGTTGTACAAGCTGAGGTTGAACCCGAACAAGTGCACCTTTGGGGTGAGATCTGGAAAATTGTTAGGCTTCGTCGTGAGCGACAAAGGTATTCAAGTGGACCCTGCCAAAGTGAAAGCCATACAAGAGATGCCAACTCCCAAGACAGAGAAAGAAGTCAGAGGCTTTCTAGGACGGCTGAACTACATTGCCTGATTCATCTCACATCTGACTGCTACCTGTGAACCAATCTTCAAGCTACTGAAGAAAGATCAAGTATTACGTTGGAATGATGAATGTCAGGCTGCTTTCGAAAGAATCAAAGAGTATCTCCAAGAACCACCCATTCTTATGCCACCGGTTGAAGGGAGACCTCTAATATTATACTTAACAGTACTGGACAACTCAATGGGGTGTGTGCTGGGGCAGCATGACGAGTCTGGCCGAAAAGAGCACGCTATTTATTACCTTAGCAAAAAGTTTACCGACTGTGAGACCCGATACTCACTACTCGAGAAAACTTGCTGCGCTTTGGTATGGGCTGCTTGCTGGCTAAGACAGTATATGTTGACTCACACTACTCTCTTGAATTCAAAAATGGATCCAATCAAGTACATATTCAAAAAGCCTGCTCTGTCCGGAAAAATAGTAAGATGGAAGATGATCTTGACGGAATACGACATCCAGTACACGACTCAGAAAGCAATCAAGGGAAGTGTATTGGCAGACCATTTGGCACACCAGGCATCGAATGACTACCAGTCAATGAACTTTGAATTTCCAGACGAGGATATCATGGTAGTAACTGATTGTGAAGTACCTGGACCGGATGAAGGACCTGAGGAAGGATCCCGATGGTCTATGCACTTTGACGGAGCCTCAAACTCTTTGGGTAACGGTATTGGCATTGTGATCATATCCCCTAAAGGAACTCATACTCCACTCACTGCCCGGCTATGTTTCAACTGCACCAACAACATGGCGGAGTATGAGGCATGCATCATGGGTCTTCAAGCTGCAAACGACTTAAGGATCAAGTTTCTGAGTGTCCTCGGAGATTCCGCTCTTGTGATCAACTAGATCAAAGGCGAGTGGGATACGAAACACCCAAATCTTATCCCTTACAAGGAGTATGTGTTGACGTTGATTCCCCACTTCGAGGAGATAACTTTTGAACACTTCCCAAGAGAGGAGAATCAGTTGGCGGACGCGCTGGGTACGATGTCTTCTATGTTCAAAGTCAAATGGGACAACGAGGCTCCCCGGATCACTATCTGGAAGTTGGATGAACCTGCATATTGCTGTGATCTTGAGGCAGAAGAGGTAACTGAAAAACCTTGGTATCATGAAGTAAATAGGTACTTGGAAGCTCAAGAATACCCCGAGGGTGCATCCATTAATGACAAGAAGTTCCTGAGAAGATTCGCGGCAAAGTTCTTCCTCAGCAATGGCATTCTGTACAATCGAAACCATGATTCAACCTTACTGCGTTGTGTGGATAAGACTGAAGCAGAAAGAATCATGGCAGAGCTACATGAAGGTACCTTCGGAACACATTCCAGTGGACATACCATGGCAAAGAAAATCCTTCGGGCAGGATATTTCTGGTCCACAATGGAAGCTGACTGTTACCAACATTCTCGGACGTGTCACAAATGCCATATCTATGCTGATAAGATGCACATTCCTCCAGTTCCTCTGAACGCCTTGACAACACCTTGGCCTTTTGCAATGTGGGGCATTGATATGATCGACGAGATCAGACCTACGGCATCCAACGGGCATCGCTTCATCCTGGTGGCGATTGATTACTTCACAAAGTGGGTTGAAGCAGCTTCCTATGCTACCGTAACCAAGAACGTCGTGGCACGGTTCATTTGGAATAACCTGATATGTCGATACGGTGTACCTGAGAGGATCATTATGGAAAATGGTACCAATCTTAACAACAAGATGATCATTGAGCTCTGCGAGCAATTCAAGATACAGCACCACAACTCTTCTCCCTACTGGCCGAAGATGAACGGGGCTGTAGAAGCAGCAAATAAGAATATCAAGAAGATTGTGCAGAAGATGACAGTGACCTACAAAGATTGGCACGAGATGTTACTGTTCGCTCTTCATGGATACTGTACCTCAGCAAGGACGTCAACAGGGGCAACTCCCTTTTCCTTGGTCTATGGCATGGAGGCAGTCTTGCCTATTGAAGTCCAGATACCTTCTCTCCGGATAATGAAGGATGCAGGTTTGAACGAAGATGACTGGATCCAAACTCGGCTTGATCAATTAAATCTAATCGACGAAAAGAGACTCACCGCCATTTGTCATGGTCAAACGTACCAAAAACGGATGATCAAGGCATTTAACAAGAAAGTCAGACGACAAGAGTATCAAGTTGGAGACCTGGTAATCAAGCGCATCATTCTTCCTCAAAGTGATCCCAGGGGAAAATGGACCCCTACGTATGAAGGGCCATTTGTGGTTAAACATGTCTTCTCAGGAGGAGCCATGATTCTAACCACCATGGATGGTGACGACCTTCCTCACCCCGCCAATGCAGACATAGTAAAAAGATACTACGCATGAATTAAAGACCCGCTAGGTTGACACACCTAGGCAAAAATCAGGGCTTCCCGGCGAACCAAAAGGGTTCGGGCAAAACTAAGGGATGAAATGTAAAAATATGTACACCTGGCAAGTCGAAAACCTGAAAAGGCGGCTTGGGCAAAAATGGGTATCCCGGTGGACTGAAAACCCGAAAGGGCGGTCCAGGCAAAAGTTAGGGATAAAGCGTAATATTATGTCTCATTGGATCACCTTGCATCCAGAATTCGGCATCAACTATCAGGCTCAGACGGCACCAATCAGTCAGCTTCATCGTCAACTAAGTAGCGAAGTGATGAGACGCTTGAAGACATAAAGGCGATAGCAGAGTTGGAACCCAGTGGGATTATTGTTTTCACATAGCTGTTTTGCTTTCCTTTGTACAAATTGTATAAACTCTATTTTGTTCGGCGACGTTCTCTTACTAGGACGTCAGCCTCTTGTACATAAACGTCTATTTTCAGGCAGATTCAAAATCAATACAAATTCATTTTTCCAAACAAATTGTCAATTGTTTTTCCTTTTTCTGTTTTGTCTTGCGAAGAACTTCCAATGTTCATTTTTGATATACGCATTTGACACTAATTGCTAACTCATAAATATTTGCATGCAAAACAAAGGACTAATTATGGGTGACATCAGAAACAGGGGCAATAATGAATTATCTAAGCGATCTAGTTGCTCTGTCCACCAAGGTACCAAGGTGGGTTCGGCTGAAGAATGTGACCAAGATACCTTCACTCCCCGCAGAGTAAGACCAGAATCAGTAACACTCTCTCCGAGAAAAGTTGGTCTCCCATCAGCCCTAAAAGGCACAGCATCTCCAGCAAGTCAACGCTCTCCCCAAGCAGAGTTAGTTTACTGTCAGCCTTAAGAAAGTTGGGTATCTCCAGAAAATCTCAATATTCCCCAGCGGAGTATACAGATGTTCCTCTACAAGCATCCCCGATAGTCTTAATATAATATTGTTCCCCGGCGGAATACAGAAACCCCAGTGGAGTCAATTCCCCAGTGCAGTCTCAAAAGTTTCCCCAGGAGAGTTGAATCATCCTCCCCAGTAGATTCTGGAAGCTTATCCCCAGTAGATTCTGGAAGCTTATCCCCTGCAGAGCACGAACGCGTCTCCCCGGATCTATTCAAAGGTTATTCCCCACCAGAGCTTATAACTGGGTTATCCTCAGCTAAATGCCACGGAAAGATCGTCCTCGGCGAAATTCTTCCTATCCCCCAGCGGAGTTCATCAAATTCCCCAACATAACTTATCAACGGAATCCCCAGCGGAGTTCTCATCAAAACCTCAGCAAAGTATCTCTTCCCACGGAGTAATTCCCCGAAGAGTAATCTCTTCGCCAAGTTTATTCCCCAACGGAGTCATCTTCTCTTATCGGTTTATCCTTGAAATCATCATCCCCAGCGGAAACGAAGAACTCTACTCTTCAAAACATCATCCCAGGATTCAACAAACTTCCCAGCATCCGTCAAGGATTTATTTTCCCAGACGAAAACACATTCATAGACATATCACATCTCATACATCCTGCTTACATACATGATAAAGTGCATACGCATCATATCACACAATTTTGAGAACATCATGACATCATGCATTTCATACATCATGACATTACATACAACTGATGTTTTGCCTTTTCAGGAAGAAAGTCAATCCAAAGGTAATTACTATCAACTGTCGCAATTCTAGATTTGATTCCTGTATCTAGCCAGGGCATATCTGTTGACGACAAATTCCAGATTTGAATCCTGTATCTAGCCAGGGCATATCTGTTGATGACAAATTCCGGATTCGATTCCTGTATCTAGCCAGGGCATATCTGTTGACGAAAAATTCCAGATTCGATTCCTGTATCTAGCCAGGGCATATCTGTTGATGACAAATCCCGGATTCGATTCCTGTATCCAGCCAGGGCATATCTGTAGACGACCAATTCCAGATTCGATTCCTGTAGCTAGCCAGGGCATATCTGTGAGTAGATTCGATTCCTATATCCAGCCAGGGCATATCTGCATGAAGAGTTCGTAGATTCAATACCTGTATCCAGCCAGGGCATATCTGTAGACGACAAATTCCAGATTTGATTCCTGTATCCAGCCAGGGCATATCTATGAGTAGATTCGATTCTTGTATCCAGCCAGGGCATATCTGCATGAGGAGTTTAGAGATTCGATTCCTGTATCTAGCCATGGCACGTCTGTAAGCAACCTTTTGAAATTCCAGATTCGATACCTGTATCCAGCCAGGGCATATCTGTAGACGACTAATTCCAGATTCGATTCCTGTATCCAGCCAGGGCATATCTGTGAGAGATTGATTGTGGATTCGATACCTGTATCCAGCCAGGGCATATCTGCATGAAAATTTTAGAGATTCGATTCTTGTATCCATCCAGGGCATATCTGTAGACGACTAATTCCAGATTCGATACCTGTATCTGGCCAGGGCATATTTGTGAGTAACTGATTGTAGATTCGATACATGTATCCAGCCAGGGCATATATGCATGAAAAGTTTAGAGATTCGATTCCTGTATCTAGCCAGGGCATATCTGTAGATGACTAATTCTAGATTCGATTCCTGTATCCAGCCAGGGCATATCTGTGAGTGATTGTAGATTCGATACCTGTATCCAGCCAGGGCATGTCTGCATGAAGAGTTTAGAGATTCGATTCCTGTATCTAGCCAGGGCATATCTGTAGACAACCAATTCCAGATTCGATTCCTGTATCCAGCCAGGGCATGTCTGTAAGGAACCTTTTGAAGTTCCGGATTCGATTCCTGTATCTAGCCAGGGCACATCTGTGAGCAATTGATTGTAGATTCGATACCTGTATCTAGCCAGGGCATATCTGCATGAAGAGTTTGAAGATCAACACCTGTAACAGGCCAGGAAATTATCTTTCTTTCTCAAAGTACGCAAGTTCTCTCTAAGGAATCTCTTACGCGATCGACACCTTCTGATGGCATCCATAAGCCCATCTCCACAACTATCCATTACACTTCCAAATGGCATCTATAAGCCCATTCCCGACAAGGTTCTGTCACGTCTCCAGATGGCATCTATAAGCCCATCCCCCTATCCACCATCTTTCCAAATGGCATCTGTAAGCCCATTCCCGCCATCACACTGCTGATACTCTACTATGCGAGTGCAAATTTCTGGGCACTTTAGTGTTCAATCATCTTCCACCTTCGGATCACGAAAGGCACACAAGCCAATCTATATCATCAGGTCTAAGAATATTGAACAGGGGCAACTGTTGTACCCCAAAATTTTCCCTCCCATATTCTTCAAGTTTGATAAGCATCATCTCAATTTGCTCAAAGTCTACTCAAGGATTGCACAGTCAAACATCTCCTAAGCCAGTCAAAATTAGGGTTTTGGTTCTTGCAAGGAAGTTGATGTTTTCAGTGGCTCAATCAAGTCCCATATGCTCCTACACATTGTCAAGCATCTACATGCCAAGTTTCAAGGCTCACAAAGTCAAGTTGCACAGTCAAAAGCCCTAGTTGCTCCACAATCAACTGTAGGGGTAAAATGGTCATTTGGCAGTCAAAAGTCAAAATTTAGGTCAACATCTTATTTTGAGCTCAAAATCATCATTTGATCAAGTCTTGATCATGATTCCACAAGCATGGCTCAAAAATCATCAAGATGCAAAAGTTTCCATTTTTGGACAGCTGAAAAGTCAACTGTAACTTGACCAAGGCATAACTTTTTCATGGTTCATCATAAAAATCCCATCCAATGCTCATTTTTAAGGGGATGACATTTCCTACAACTCATCTTCACATTCCAAGTCCAATAAATGCTCTCACAAAAAGTTATCAATTTCAACATTATAGGTCATTTTCAAAAGTCAACAAAAAGGCATTTTAAGTCAAAGACCATAACTTGAGATTGGTAAATCAAAATGACATGGGACCAAAGGCATTGGTTAGAGGACTTCAAGAACTTTCCAAAATGTCCAAGAACATGTCCATATGATCAAAATTTAGTAAGATATGCATTGGAGAAGTTGGGAAATTTTTGTGAAATGGCAAAAGTCAACTATCCTTGAAACTTCAATTTTTGACAAAAGGGCCCACTTTCTTCCACTTGATTCAGCCTTGTCATGCCACCCACGTGTCACATGATTAATTTCAAGACCAAACATTTATTTTTTCATTTTTATTTAATTTTTATGGATTTAATTCATTTTAATTCATAATAATTCAAATAAAAATCTAAAAATTAATTGAATGGCATCTTTGAGGTTTGAATGGCTTTCATGTGTCATATTCCACATACCAAATTCGTGCCAAGCTCAATTATGCATAAAATTCAAAATTTGAACAAAACTTGGAAAGTCCTTTAATGGTGGTTATGAAGAATCTCAAAACTTAATTGCAAGGGATCATTGGCTCATAATGTGACCTAATATCATTCACATGTACATAAGCAAGCCTTGCATACCTCATTCACGACCTGAAAACTGCACAAACGGCCATTACCATATTGAAAAAAGTCAAAGAAAGTTTGAAACTGAATTCCACCTTAGAAGCCCTTTCAAGGAGATTTAAGGATTCAGACCTATTGCTGGAAGCTTCGGGAGTGATTTGGGATCAAAACCACTTGCTAGAACTTAAGGAATCGTCCACTTCCGTCACACGGTTTGCCTAATTTTTCTAGAATCAAAACTCATAATTCTTGCATATTTAACATGATATAATTGTTGCTTTACATTGCTATGACCTTGCTGAAGCTGATGATATAGGTTAATTGCATTATGGTGCCTTGGAATCGAAACCACCATTGATGGAATCTAGGTTTTCAAAGCTTCCAATTTGGGGGTTTACAGCATAAGTAAAATTAGGACTAATGGCGCCTATGGTTGAATTCGTCAAGGCCAGACGAATTCAACCCAACCCTCGCGAACAATTTCTGATCATCAGGTGGCTAATCGCTATTATTGACAGTTCCATGTTGTGGGGGTTAAAAACCCCCGCTAATTTCTTTTGTTTTGCAGGTTACAGGATGAAAACGAAGGGCGTGTCAGCTTTCTATTGGCACATTTCAAACCAACGCGCGTTTTTTTTTTAGCATATACATTGACTTACCAATATATTATTTGTGCATTATTATTATTTCAATTAAGTCAATCAGCTCAACTGGCCAAGGCGCATGTGCATAGTCCCTTGGGACCTGGGTTCAAATCCCAGGTCCCCCATAATTTCCATGTTATTTTACTTTACATGTTCACGTGCAGATTCTCAAAAGCATGACCACCATGCATGTCCAGATCCTAGGCGCCAAGTGGCCAGTCCCATAGATCCAAAGGCCAAAAGATGAGGAACACCATGCTCCCCAGTCAAGCCAGCGTGGACAATTCCAAAAGTCAAATAGGCTTTAATGCTATTGGGCCAAATTCCAGATCCACCTCCATTTTTGTTCAACACCCTTGGTTTACTTTTTTTTTTTCATTTTTCTTTTTTCCTTTATATTTTCTTTAGTTATTAATATTTGTATTATTTAACTAATTAACAAATTAACATTTTTTCCCATAAAATTCAGAAAAACCAAAAAAAAACATTTTATTATTTATTAACTTATTTTGTAAATAAATGTAAATTAAATTAAATTAGTTTAATTAATTAACTTTAATACTTTTTACAATAAATAAAAACAATTTAGAATTAGGTTTTTGACAACTTTTAATTTCTATTTATTTTCTCTTTATTTTCATTAAAAAACATAAAAACACAAAAATATTTTTCTTTTAATTAAATTAATTAAGTAGTAATTAGGTTTAAATTTCATTAATTTCAAAAAAGGACAAAAATTAATTTAATTCTAAAAAAGGGTCAACACCCTAAGGACGTTCCTGATTAAATTTCTATTCGCGCGTATTTATTTATTTTGATTATATTTATGTATCTGTACAGAGTATGTAATAGTTAATTAGGATTTTATCGTCTTATTTAAATTCTCGCACTTTATTCTCCAAAACAGGTTTTTGTTTTTTGGCAATGTATAGACCCGCGCCTTGTAATAGTTAGAATTTATCTTTCCGCAATTTATTTTCCGCACTCCTAACTGTTAAAAAAATGCATGAAAGAATGTATGAATAATAAAATCAATCCGTAGCTCACAAATAACATGTACAAGATAACCTTAACTGAAAAACAACACACAAAGCACATGCCACTTCTAGGGTACGCCTCAGTGGTTGCCTTGAACATGGTCATCAAGTATAGGGTGTCTTAGAGGTCGCCCTTATGTCTAAAGATCCCGTCGCCTCGAAACGGTTGTCTCGGATAAAAAAGGATCTAGGACATTAGGGTTACTTCTAAGGTGTCCTACTATTGCTTCGGTGACCACAATGTCCCTAATAATCGAATTGACCCGAATACCTCCAACGATGGTGCTGCCTACCTCTCAATGGTGGGATAGCACTATCTAAAGGACTCTTACACAGCTTAATTCCTTAGAGTAGGTAGATTCTCTTAAGTACTTGCTCTTTTCAAAACAAACAAAACAACTTTTCACACTGACACTTTCAAAAGTTTTCAAACAAATTTTTCATACACTCTTGAGGACCGATACAAGAGTTACTTAGAAATTTTTCAAACGAAACTTTTTCAAAACCCACACACACTTGAAAAGCAACAAATCTTTTGAAAACATAAGAGCAAGTACCTAAGAGCCCGTGGATAACCACGGATAGAAAGGGTGCTAACACCTTCCCTTTCTATAAATCTACCTCCCGAACCGAGAAACATTCTCAAAGAAGGAATTTTGCTGTGCTTTTATCCTTTCTGTGTTGGAGAACATAAAATACGGTGGAGACTCTTGCTTACCGCGACATTTCGCGAAACCAGCTTAAAAAACAGTCAGTTCTATTTCCACCGATCACAGAACTGGCGACTCTGATGGGGAATTTAATAAAGTGGGGTGTACCTTAGGAATAGTTCATCATCATGTTTTCAATTGCTTGCTTTGATTGCTTTAATATTGTGGGCTGGCCTTGGGAGTTTCATAGATCCTAACCCGGATCTGGGGGATACCTTTTAGAAAGTAGCAACAAACTGTGAGGGAACTGTGCGGGGTATACCGACACGGTTGAAGTAGTTTGCTATGTTGATGTGGCACTTTGGTGAGTACCGGTAACCCTTGAGTCAAGTCAAGGAGAGTACGGGGCCGCCGCGTGGTGTCGTGAAGCATCAACTAACCTTAGGAACCTTACTTGAACCATCCTGGCCTCTTTAGGGGTAGTGAGATGACTGACTTTGGTACAGTCCGAAGTTGGTTGATACTCGATACTACACTCATTGAGGGTTGTTTTCTTGGAATATTTTGATCGCCAGTCCAGTGGCTAAATCAAAACAATGAACACAGAAAACAACCCAATGATATTGAGATCCTTAGAACCCGGTTACTTTTGATAGGACAGGTTTTGAGCCCACCAACTTCAAGAGGGTAGTACCCCAAACTTCATGCTGGCCTAAACTCTAAGGGCTGTCTGGTGTGACTTGTGTGCCTTATCATGCTTGCTTTTTGTGAATACTTGTGGTGTGCTTTTATCATAACATCATAGCATCATACAGCATCATATGCATTTACTAACCACTTCAGGGGTTCGAATCTTCATCTTTGTTCTTGTTTTGTAGGACATGGAAACTATCCGCAGAAAGACAATTCAGATCAACCTTGTAAGGATCCCTCCTCAGCTTAAGGAGCTCACATCCAGGATTCCCGAGAACTCTTCCTTCAGTGAACGACATGGTAGACTCATCAGCTTGGTCAATACCAACATTGAAGAGGATATGGTGAAAGTGTTGTTCCAGTTCTTTGACCCTTCGCACCACTGTTTTACTTTCCCGGATTATCAATTGGTGCCCACTTTGGAAGAGTTTTCTCAGCTGCTGAGGGTTCCCATTCTCAGTCAACTACCCTACAACGGTACGGAAAGAGAGCCAAAACTTGAAGAGGTTGCTAAAGCATTACACCTACAGCCATTTGACATCAAGGGACATTGGGAAATCAGAAGTGGTATCAAAGGATTCTTGGCAAAGTTCCTGTTGGAGAAGGCCCAAGAATGCTGGAATTCCCTTGACCTACAAGCCTTTGAAGAAGTTGTGGCACTCCTTGTCTATAGGTTGGTGTTGTTCCCGAATCCAGATCAGCTTATAGATATCAATGTTGTCAAGATCTTCATGTCCAGGAATCCTATACCTACGTTGCTTGGGGACATCCTTCACTCATGTTACACTCGAACCATGAGGAAAAGAGGTGTTCTCATGTGCTGCACTCCTCTCCTGGCAAGGTGGTTTATTTCGCACCTTCCACAATCAGTTTTGAAGAACGAGCGGGGTTTGAGATGGTCACAACGATTGATGACCCTTACAAATGCTGATATACATTGGTATTCTCGGTCCAGAGAGAATGTCACTATCATTGATCGTTGCGGAGAGTTCCCTAATGTTCCTTTACTTGGAATCAGAGGAGGCATCACTTACAACCCATGTCTGGCTTTGAGACAGTTTGGATATGCTCGGAGGGATGGCCCTCATGACATGTTGATTCCTGACATAGTTTTTTAATTCGACAACGATGCACAAGGACTTCACCAGAAATTTATCAGAGCTTGGAGGATGCCCAACAGGGTAGATAGTAAGACACTGGGGCACAAGAACTCCATCCCCCTGGAGCCTTATCTCAAGTGGGTACGAGCCCGCTCCCAGAAGCTGGTGATGCCATATCCTCATGTTCTTCCTGTGATCCAAGAGCCAGTTGTGGATGGAGAGGTGCCCTACACCATTCTACATCCAGACATGCCAACGTCTTGGGAAGAAATGCAAAAGAGCTGGATCCAACTCAAGGAAGAACGGAATTCTCTTGAAGCCAGTCTACATGCCAGTGAGAAGAAGGTCTTGGAGCTCACCCGTCTACTTCACGAGGAAAAGACTCTCAACACCTACATCGCTCCAAAGAGGATGCGCAATGTCTTTTGGGATTAATTATTTTTGTAATGTGTTGCCCATGAGGCCCTGATGTACTGAACAGATTATTTCTTAATACAACGTGTGTTCCTTTTTGTCTATAACGAACTTGAACTTTTGAACCCTTGAATGCATTGCATAAATAGCATATCATGCATCATGTGCATAACAGGTACCCTTTTTCTACAGGTTGCTTAATCTTCTTCGTTGTTTATTTCAACACTAAATCATCATGAATCCTGAACCAAGTACTGAACAAGCTATCAAGGCCCTCCAGGCCCAGAACGCCAATTTTCAAGAGATGGTCATGAGCTTAGCCCAAGGAAAACAGGAGTTTAAGGCTTTGCTCCTGAAGAAGAAGAAGAAGAAGAAGAAGAGGACTGTGCTGTTCAACACTGGACGCAGACTCGGGAATACACTGCAGAATGAAACTGAGCTGGCTACTCCATCTGTTGGGGAAGGCAGTCACCAGGAGGGAGGGGTCCCTAGTCCCGTGGTCTCTGACACCGAGACAGATTTCAATGATGAACAGTACCCTCCTGCCGAGGACAGGTACAAACAGCTGGAGGACCGATTAAATGCTATGGAGATTCAACGTGTGCCTGGGTTGGATTTTGGACACTTAGGGTTATCTTCTGGGGTGGTGATCCCACACAAGTTCAAGGCGCCTGCCTTTGTGAAGTACGACGGGGCTTCCTATCCTAAGCTGCACCTCCGATCTTATGTAAGGAAGATCCAGCCTTACATTGCAGACAAGAACTTATGGATCCATTTCTTCCAGGAGAGCTTTTCAAGGGCTCAACTCGAATGGTTCTATCAGCTGGATGGAACCAATATTCATAACTGGGAGGACTTGGCTACTGCTTTTTATAAGCAGTACAATTCCGACCTCGCTCCTACGCGTACCCAACTCCAGGATATGTCACTAGGAACGAGTGAAGGTTTTAAGGAGTACGCGCAGAAATGGAGAGACCTGGCTGGTAGGGTGCAGCCACCGTTGACTGACCGTGAGCTTGTGGACATGTTCTTGGGGACCCTGTCTGGTCCATTCTTCAACCATCTGATTGGTAATTCCTCTGCTGGGTTCACAGACCTGATCCTGACTGGTGAGAGGATCGAAGCTGGTATCAAATCGGGGAAGATAAAGAAAGGTGCCTCCTCGAGTACTGAAAAGAAGCCCTTCAAGAAGGAAGCTAGTGCTGTTTATGGTCCCAGAAGACAGAGTAAACCGGAACGCCGCCAAGCTATCAACGTGGTGGTTATTTCTAAGCCTGCTGCTGCTCCTCAGCAGTACAACCAGCCAAGAGTTGAGAGGCCCAAAAGATAGTATACTCGGCTCAGCATGACCCTGTCTCAGATTCTGCCACAACTGCTGTCAACCAATCTGGTAACTGTCAAAGAAGCTCTGAAGGTAGTGAACACCATCTCTCCAAAGTACAACCCCAACGCCCGCTGTGCTTATCATTCTGATAGCCCGGGGCATTCTACCGATGATTGTTGGGCTCTGAGGAATAAGGTTCAACACCTTCCCTTTCTATAAATCTACCTCCCGAACCGAGAAACATTTTCAAAGAAGGAATTTTGTTGTGCTTTTGTCCTTTCCGTGTTGGAGAACATAAAAGACGGTGGCGACTCTTGCTTACCGCGACATTTCGCGAAACCAGCTTAAAAAACAGTCAGTTTTATTTCCACCGATCACACACCCTAGTCAAGTTGCATCATGGGATCTGAAGAAGTCAACATGGGCTAAGGCTTGTTGGGCCCAAAACTGCTATTGACACTCCCTTATTACCACTAACACCAGGCCCATTTCTCTCCTTTCTTTTATATTTTTTTTCTTTTATTTATTTATTTTGTTTAAATTTATTTTCTAAATAACAATTTTAATTCTTTTTTGCGAAAAAACTCATTAAATCAATTTTCATCAAATTAGAATTTAGGTTTTTATTTATTTATTTAATTTAATTTAATAATTAGTTTAATTTAGTTTTAGGGTATTTTAACCTTTTTGGTAAATAAATTAAAATCAATTAGAAAATTAGGATTTGTTTGATTTATTTTTTATTTGTCTTTTCTTAAAATAATAAAAATATAAAAATAGGTCAAATTAATTATTTTTCATAATTTAAATTAATTAGTAATTAGGATTGTATTTATTTAATTAAGACCTTATTTTTCTCAAAATAATTAAAAACAACAAAAAACATTTTTTCTTTCAATTAAGTTTAGACGGGGTCAAAACCCTAATTTTCCTCGTTCTCGATTCATCGCGCACACTTATTATTATTTTTTACAATATTAATGTAACTGCTCATGGTATGTAATAGTTTAATTAAGATTTTTCTTTTATTTATCATTTTACGGGTTTTTGGCTATGTAATTAATCCCCCTCCCCGAAGCCTTGTAATAGCGTAGTTTTATTTCCCGCATTTTAAATTTTCGCAAATATTAACTGTTAGATGTATGATAATAGGATTGCATGACAAGAATGTATGTTAATTTTAAAATGGCTAGCAAACCCTAATGTGAAAAGATAATAACTGAAATCAAATCACTCGCACATGCGCACTCCTAGGGTATACTCTCACTTCGGTTGCCTTCGTTAAAAGATCATTAAGTATAGGGTGTTTTGGTGGTCTCTCTCTTGTCTAAACAAAGATCAAATGTCCCGTTCGGAAATGTTGCCTCGGAAATGTTGCCTCGGAAATGTTGCCTCGAATATGATCTTAAGACACTAGGGTTATTACTAAGACGTCCTAACATTGCTTTAATGATCTTACGTCTCTTTCAATAGTCCCTCAAACTCCAACGAAGGTGCTACTTACTCCTTAATAGTATGATAGCGCTGTCTAAAGGAAACGAGAATAGAAATAATCCTTTTTCGAGTAGGTAGATGCTAGTAGGTACTTGCTCAAAATCAAACTTTCACACTTACACTTTTTTTTCAAACAAAGTTTTCAAAAACACTTCGTAACACTCTTGAAGACAGGAGCGAGGGTTAAAATGAAGTAAAAAAAAACTTTTCAAAACAAACACACACAAGAAATTTTTAAAATATGAGCAAGTACCTAAGAGCCTGTGGAAAACCACGGATAGAAAGGGTGCTAATACCTTCCCTTTCTATAATCTACCCCCCATACTCAAAATATCGAAAAAGGAATTTTTCTGTGCTTCTTTCCTTTCCAGTTGGATAAAATAAAAGTCGGTGGCGAATCTTGCTTGCCGCGACATTTTGCGAATAAAAAACGCAAAACGCAAACCAACATTTTCTCAAAATAGTCCGGTTCTGCCACCGTATCACAGAACTGGCGACTCTGTTGGGGAATAATAAGTGGGGTATACCATAGGATTAGTTCATCATAAATTGCTTCTCTTGTTTGTTTTGGTTTCTTTACTGTTAAAGGGTCTTGTATTGGGAGTTACTATAGATCCTAACCCGGATCTGGGGGACACCTTTTAGGTAAGTAGCAATAAACTGTGAGGGAACTGTACGGCATAGACCGGTACGATTGAAGCAGTAGCTACGTTGATGTGGCACATTGGTTGGTACCGGTATCCCTTGTGGAGAAACAAGGAGAATAAGGGCCTGCTATGTATGTCATTAAGCATCAACTTACCTTAGAACCTATAATTGACCAACTTGGCCATACAAAGTAGTAAGATAGCTGGCCTCAGTGTAAAGCTGAGAACTGGTTGATACTCGATGCTACACTCATTGAGACCATACTCTCGAGATAGTTTCGGCCGCAAGAAAAGATTGCGTGAGCTGAAACCATGACCGATGGAGGATGGTCAGTGATATTGAGAACCTCTAGAACCCGGTTACTATTATTAGGATAGGTTGAAACCAATTGAACTTCAAGAGGGTAATACCTAGACCCCATGAAAGCCTGAAACTTAAGGGCTCTTGTGTGACTTGTTTGCCTTTACCATGTCTGTTATCTTCTATACCTGTTGTGTGTTTTATCATGACATCATGCATCATAACATAGCATGCATACTTCATTATACTAACCATTTCAAAGACCGAGGGGATTTATCTTTGTTCTGTTTTGTAGATTATGGCTTCCATGCGCAGAAACACTATCCGAGTTAACTTTGTGCAAATACCTGCTCAACTAAAAGAGTTAGCCTCGAGAGTTTCTGAGACTTCTTCGTTCATTAAAAGACATGGTTAGCTTCTTAGCTTGGTTACCTCAAAGCTTGATGAACATATGATTAGTGTGCTTTTCCAATTCTTCGATCCTATGTATCATTGCTTCACTTTCCCAGATTATCAATTGGTTCCCACTATGGAAGAGTTTTCTCATTTATTGGGCATATCCATCCTTGAGCAAATGCCCTTCACAGGTTTGAAAGAGACTCCTAGGCCAGAAGACATTGCTTCAGCTCTACATTTGAAATGGGCTGATGTAGTATCCAACTGGGAGATACGAAGCGGGGTTAAAGGTTTCTTATCCAAGTTTCTGATGGATCAAGCTCAACTGTTCTGGGATAATTTGGACTTTCAGGCTTTTGAAGACATCTTGACTCTCCTTATCTACGGTTTGGTTCTCTTCCCGATTCAAGGTTCCTTCATAGATGTAAATACGGTTAAGATCTTCTTGTCTCACAATCCTGTGCCTACTCTACTGGGTGATATCTTGCATGCCCTTTACACTCGTATTGTGCGAAGAAGAGGGACCCTCATGTGTTGCATGCCACTATTGGTGAGGTGGTTTATTTCACACCTCCCCAAGTCCGTGTTGAAAAATGAAGAAGGTTTAGGATGGTCTTACAGGATAATGTCCCTTGCCCATACAGACATTCTTTGGAGTTCTAAGGCTATAGAAAGTATTACTGTCATTGATAGATGTGGGGGATACCCTAATGTCTCATTGCTCAGAATCAGAGGGGGTATAACCTATAATCCTTGCTTAGCTCTGCGACAATTTGGTCGCGCTCTGAGAGACGGTCCTCATGAGCTACTTCTTACAGATATTGCCTTTGACTACAAGGAAGACATTGGTGAGCATCGCCGAAGGTTTATACGAGCTTGGGGAATGGTGAACAGATCTGATCCTCAAGAGCTAGGACTAAATACTTCTCTCCCTATGCAGCCTTAACTCCAATGGGTCCGAGCTCGTGCTCAGAAACTTGGGATGCCTTATGAAGCTGTGTTGCCAATAATTGTGGAGCCTACCAATGAGGAGGGCGTTCCTTATACAGTCCTTTATCCTTACATGCCCACTGATCTTGGGGCATTGAAGAGATCCTAGATTCAGTTGAAAGAGGAGAGGGATGCCTACCGATACAAGTATCATGAGCAAGAAAGTAAGATCTTGAAGCTCACCAGGCAACTCGAGAATGAAAGAACAATTAATGACTACGTCAGCACCAAGGGGAAGCGTCCATGGGATTTCTGATTTTGCTTTTTCTAGTTTAGATTTGTTTTCCGTTTATTTCTTTTGTAAACGCCTTAAAGGCATTGTTGAACCTTTTTACAAGTTTAAATCTAATAAAGTTTGTTCATTTCTTGTTTTGCAAATTTAAATATCCCAAAGTCTTTGAAATCATTACATACGCATCCCATTATCATGCACATCATTACAGGTACCATTACAGGTTTCTCATCTTCTTCGCTGTTTATTTCAGCAGTTATGTCTTCTGATCAAGCAATCAAAGATCTTCAGGCGCAAAATGCCCAATTCCAAGAGATGTTCTTAAACTTGGCTAAAGGGAAAGAGGATTTGAAAGCTCTCATCCTGAAAGAGAAAGAGAAGGAGAAGAACAAGAAGAAGAAGAAGGTTGTTCTTTTAAGCATGGGTAAAAGGTTTGGGGATAGGATGAAGCAACAAGTTGATATGTCCCTTTCATTCAAAGGAGAGGAGAACCAAGAAGAAGAAAAGGGCCTTAGTCCTGCAGTTTCTGATAATGATACAGATTATGATGAAAAACAGTATCCTCCTGCTGAGGATATGTACAAACAACTTGAAGACCAGTTGAGTGCTATGGAGTGTCAGAAGATCCCTGGTTTGGATTTTGGAGAGCTGGGATTGGTATCAGGAGTGGTGATTCCTCATAAGTTCAAAGCTCTAGTTTTTGCTAAGTACGATGGAGTATCTTGTCCTAAACTCCATCTTCGCTTGTATGTCCGGAAAATTCAACCCCACACTGCTGATAGAAATTTGTGGGTACATTTCTTTCAAGATAGTCTGTTATGGACTCAGGTTGAATGGTTTTATCAATTGGAAGGAGCTAATGTCCAAAACTGGGAGGACCTTGCTGCTGCTTTTTACAAGAAGTATCAGTATAACGCCGACCTTGCTCCCACTCGTACTCAGCTTCAGAGTATGTCTATGGGTGCAAGTGAAGGTTTTAAGGAATATGCTCAAAAGTGGAGAGATTTAGCTGGAAGAGTTCAACCCCCTTTGTCTGACAGGGAGTTGGTTGACATGTTTCTGGGGACGCTATCTGGTCCGTTTTTCAATCATCTAATCGGCAGTTCGTCATTTGGGTTTATTGAGTTGATTTTGACTGGGGAGAGAGTAGAAGCTGGTATCCGAAGTGGTAAGATACAAAAAGGTACTTCATCAAGTGCAAAAAAAAAGCCTTTCACTGGTAAGAAAGAAGCTAGTGCAGTTTACGGCTTAAGGAGCCAAAGCAGACCTGGACACCGCCAAGCAGTAAATGATGTATTGATATCAAGACCCACCGTTGCTCCACAACACAACAATCAACAAAGAATGGAGAGACCACAGAGACAATACACTCGGCTTAATATGACCTTGTTTCAAATTGTACCACAATTATTAAAGACCAACCTGGTAACTCTGAGGGAAGCCCCGAAGAATCCCAGCACCACATCTCCGCTATATAACCCGAATTCCCGTTGCGCCTATCACTCCGATAGCCCAGGTCATGATACAAACAACTGTTGGGCCTTGAAGAATAAGGTGCAAGATTTGATCGAAGCTAAAGAAATTTAGTTTGATGCTCCGGAGAAGCCCAAAGTCATGACTGCTCCTATGCCCAAACATGGTCATGGAGTAAATGATGTGGACGATGATTTATTTGTAACCTCCGTAGAAGAAATTTCTACTCCTTTGATGACAGTTAAGAAGAATCTCTTGTTGGCCAGTTTATTTCCGGGCTGTGGTGAAGGTTGCCACTTGTGTTCAATTCTACCTGTTGGTTGCCACTTTTTGAAATCAGGTGTTCAGCGCTTGATGGATAACAAAAATCCTGTTCGAGAAGACTATAATTCCGTTAATTCCAGTCGAAGATATTGCCATCATAACCATTTCTGCCAATCCTTCCAAGGCTTCCTCGAGAAAGCCTGTTAGGATTACATTTGTTCTAAGAATTTCTCCGTTAATCATTACTATCCCTGGTCCTATCCCATACACTTCGAATAAGGCTGTCCCTTGGCACTATGGGGCCGATGTGTATTACCATGGGGTAAAGCAAGACTTAAAGATTGAATAAGCTGATGCTGATGTCAGCAATATTGTCGGGGCTAGCAAGGTCACCAGAAGTGGAAGACTCTTCTCTCCTGAGATTTCCCCTCCGATTGTTCACAAACCTGTTGTCATTCCATCTGCTAGTACATTAGCTACTGTCCCAGTACATATTCCAGTTATCACCCCTGTCGCCGAGCCATCTGACACTCAGGGAAAAGAAATCACAGGTGAGCCTGCCCGGATAGAGGCACCTAAGAAGATCATTGTAGAAACCTCTAAGCAGGAGATAGAGGAAATCCTGAATATTATCAAGAAAAGTGACTACAACATAGTCGAGCAGCAGGGGCACACCCCGTCGAAAATCTCCATGTTGTCCTTGTTATTATGTTCGAAAGCCCACGTTGTCCACGTGCAGCAGGAAACTTCAGTTGATCAATTCAAAGACTACGTAGCTAGTTTTACTGCCGACAACGGGTTGGGTTTCTCAGATGCAGATCTGACTGTTAAAGGAAGAAATCACAATGACGCTCTGCACGTCTCGATCTAGTGCAGGGACACTACTATGGCCGAGCAATATTGCGGTAAGGGCTTTCAACGGGTCAAAAAGGATGGTGCACGGGGAGGTGGACGTCCCTGTTAAAGTTGGCTCTCAGACTCTTGCATCTACTTTCTATGTGATGGATATCCGACCATCACATTCTTGCTTGTTGGGTCGCCCGTGGATTCATAAGGCTGGGGCAGTGACTTCTACGCTCCATCAAATGTTGAAATATCCAGTAAAGGAGAAGATTGTTATGGTACAAGGAGAAGAGGAGTATATGGTGAGTCATCTTAACTCCTTTCGCTATGTGGAAATGAATGGGGAGTTCATCGAAACCCCGTGTCAGAACTTTGAAGAAGTCCGTCAGACTCTGGCGTCGACTGAAGTTGCTGCTGACCAACCTCCGATGAAGATGGCTTCCCTCAAGGATGCCAGGGCCGTAATTGAAAACGGTGAATGTGAAAATTGGGGTCCGCTCCCTGAGTTCACACACAAGACTAACAAGTTTGGTTTGGGCTTTACTGTAGAGGCTCAAAGGGCTGTTCGGCGCGCGCGGATTGGGTGACCTCCTCTGCATATCAGTAATCAAGGAGTGAATGCAATTGAGGATGATGAGTCAGATATCGACAGCTAGATCTACCTGACTGCCAATGGTGGATTGAACAACTGGACGACGAAGGACTTCGTGCCTTTTTCTTTTATTACACAGTAATAGACTTTTGTTTTGAGATTAGTAACAGACAGTTTAAAACTTTACGTCCCAATGCCTTGCCCGAGACACCTTGGCTTTGTTTTTGAGGGATTCTTATTTGTCATTTTCATATATCATCAATAAAGCATTGAACGTTTTCTTGCATTACAAATTTTACGCTCTTTGTTTTTCTTTTCTATCTCGCACTTTATCAAAACAATTATTGTCTTACACACACTCACACATCATAATGCAGATCCATATCCACTCTGGATCCCATTGATAACAACTCTGCTACTACCAGTTATGACTTCGAGAATCCGATCAACCAAGCCGAGGACGAAGGAGAGGATGATTGTGAAGTGCCTGGGGAACTTGCTAGACTGTTACTAGAGGAAGAGAGGGCCATACAGCCTCATGAAGAGCCAGTGGAATCATTGAATTTGGGTACAAAGGAAGACATGAAAGAGGTCAAGATAGGTGCAAATCTGGAGCCTAGTTTCAACCAACGGTTGATACAGATGCTGCGCGACTATGTTGAGATCTTCGCTTGGTCTTATGAAGATATGCCTAGTTTGGACACTGATATTATGGTACACCGCCAGCCAACTAAAAAAGACTGCCCTCCGGTAAAATAGAAGGTTCGCCGTATGCGTCCTGAGGTGTCTGAGAAAATCAAAGCTGAGGTCATGAAACAATTTGACACCGGATTTCTAGCTGTCACTTCTTACCCATAGTGGGATGCCAACGTTGTCCCAATACCCAAGAAAATTGGTAAGGTATGGATGTGTGTGGACTATAGAGATCTGAACAGGGTGAGCCCCAAATATGATTTCCCACCGCGCAGCATAAGATCTTCTCCTTTATGGATGGTTTTTCTGTTTACAATCAGATTAAGATGGCTCCCGAGGACATGGAGAAGACAACTTTCATTAAACAGTGGGGCACCTTCTGTTACAAGGTAATGCCTTTCGGGTTGAAGAATGTTGGGGCAACTTATCAGCGCGCCATGGTCGCTTTGTTCCACGACATGATTCACCGTGAGATTGAGGTTTACGTTGATGACATGATTGCAAGGTCCGAGACTGAAGAAGAACACCTTGACCATCTCCAGAAACTATTCGACAGGTTGAAGATGTACAAGCTAAGGTTGAACCAGAACAAGTGCACCTTCAGGGTAAGGTCTGGTAAGCTGCTAGGTTTCATCGTCAGTGATAAGGGTATTCAAGTGGACCCTGCAAAGGTGAAAGCTATACAGGAGATGCCGGCTCCCCGCATAGAAAAAGAAGTTAGAGGCTTTTTGCGATGTCTGAACTACATTGCCCGATTTATCTCACATCTGACCGCTACTTGTGAGCCATTCTTCAAGCTGTTGAAGAAATCTCAAGTGGTAAAATGGAATGATGAATGTCAGACCGGTTTCGAAAGGATCAAGGAATACCTCAAAGAGCCACCTATTCTGATGCCTCCAATTTAAGGAAGACCTTTGATATTATACTTGACAGTACTCAACAATTCAATGGGGTGCGTGCTAGGGCAGCATGACGAGTCTGTCCGAAAAGAGCATGCTATTTACTACCTTAGCAAAAATTTTACCAAATGTTAGACCCGATACTCACTGCTCAAGAAAACTTGTTGTGCTTTGACATGGGCTGCTCGCCGGCTGAGACAGTATATGCTGGCTCACACTACCCTCTTGATATCAAAGATGGATCCAATCAAGTATATCTTTGAAAAGCCTGCCTTGTCCAGAAGAATAGCAAGATGGTAGATGATCTTAACTGAGTATGAAATTTAATACACGACCAAAAAAGCAATCAACGGGAGTGTGTTCGAAGATCATTTGGCGCATCAGGCCGTGGATGATTACCAGTCTATGAATTTCGAGTTTCCGGATGAGAACATAATGTTGGTGACTGACTGTGAAAAACCTGGACTGGATGAAGGACATGAGGAAGGATCCTGATGGTCTATGTATTTTGATGGAGCCTCAAACATGTTAGGTAATTGCATTGGCGCTGTGATCATATCTCTTGAGGGATGTCATACTCCATTCATCGCCCGATTATGTTTTAACTGCACCAACAATATGGCGGAGTATGAAGCTTGCATCATGGGTCTTCGAGCAGCAATTGACCTGAGGATTAAGTTCTTGAGTATTCAGAGATTCCTCTCTAGTGATCAGTCAAATCAAGGGCGAGTGGGATACAAAGCACCCAAATCTTATTCCTTACAAAGAGTATGTACTGGCATTGCTCCCACATTTTGAGGAGATAACCTTTGAACACTTCCTGAGATAAGAGAACCAGTTAGAGGACGCGCTAGCTACCATGTCTTCTATGTTCAAGGTCAGGTGGGACACTGAATCTCCCCAGATTACCATTGAGAGGTTGGACGAACCCGCACATTGGTGTGACAGTGAGACTAAAGAGGTAACAGATAAACCCGGGTTCCATGAGGTAAAGAGGTATCTTGAGGCTCAAGAGTACCCCGAGGGTACATCTGTTAATGATAGGAAGTATATGTGTCGACACGTACAATAAAAATTGGTGTAGACAATGATTTTTCATGAATATGACCAATTTCAAACTTGTTTTAAATGATTCCTAAGACATCTAATGCAACGGAGTGCCACAAGACATAAGGATATCGTCCACCATACTAAAATTCTAGCTTTCCGAGTTTTAACATCATACAAAACATCTAATAGTGAAGTTGCACTCACAGTTCATTTATATAGTTAGAACAAAAACCAAATTTGACTTTGGTAACTATGTATTTGAACAAACTATCAAGAATGTACACTCATATGTGTTGTATCCCAATTTTTGCCACTAATATCCCTTCACCATACCATATTGATTCAATCACAACATGATCACATTAGGCCTTTTGGTTCTCCTCCCTATCTTTAGCTTTGCTCTTTAAGGAATCACCAAGCATCTTGACTTGTTTTTCTTTTGCGATCATGCATGTTTTGTTTTGACTTTCCTTTTAATTAATAAAATTCAACGTTGGTTTTTCTTACCTGTTAATAATGTAGGTAAAGGCAGTGTGACTTAGCAAGTTGATTCATGGGTTCATGAGTTTATTTCCATGCCCTACTCAATATAGCTTGAGAAATTCAAACCTCACCATTGAAGTTGTTTTGGAAGAAATGGCATGGAAATGTTTATTTTAGTTCACCATATTTCAAAGTTATCAAGATTGATTCAAAAGTACAAGGGGTTGATTGAATAAGTTGTCATGGTTGGACAAGGCCTTGTTCCCATTGGTCACAAGTTCATATTTCTCTCAATTCTCAAGATATGGAAGTGGTTTTGGTTGCTATGATTTCTCATTATCATCCTCAACAACTTATATCTACAAAGAAAAAGTGTTGGTACAAGAAGGTTGTTTAAAATTATCAAAGTTCCTCAAATCATTTTCTTGATCTAGGAGCTAGGGTTTTAAACTTCAAAGAAGTGTATCTTGCTCATCTTTTGGTATTTTTGAGTGATTCCAAAAATTACCTTATCTTCAAAGGGTTATTAACAAATCACTTCAAAATTTTCAAGGAGTTTTCATGTGGAAGAAACTTGATGATGAAGAAAGATTACAAGTCCTCTAGATGAACCCTCAAATCTCTTTATGTGACTTCAAATGATCATAACTTGATCAATTTTTATCACCTTGAGCCAAATCTTTTTCCATAATGATCTTGAGGATGTGAAATTTATTCATTCTTTTATGTTCAAGGTGAGAAATGGATGGAGGATGCCTTAAGAGTACAAATAATTATAGGTCATTTCTTGATTTTTTGCCAACTTCAATAATTCATAACTCTCTCAATTTTTGGAGATTTTGAATGGTTCCAGTTTAAAAATGTCATTTAAGACGTCTATTTCATGCCATCTTTTTTGGTCAAGAGCAAATTCAAAGAGGAAGACCATGTTTGGATGCAAAACATTATAGGTCACTTTTGAAGAAAAACTTGAAATATTACTATGGAAAGTCAACCTCTTTTTCCCAACTTTGACTCATTACAACTTTCAGCTCAAACATCCATTTGATTTCATTCTTTTCCCATTGCAAAGCTTATAATCTCATCTTTCTAAAGCATCAAGAACCATGCCTTAAGACCCCTTGAGCTGAGAATGCCATTGTTTCAAAAGGGGTAACTTGGAGTTGAGATTTCTCAAAAAGTCAGAATTTAAAATCCTTAATTTGGCTTCTAAACACAAAAGTGTTGTACGTTTTTTCTTATAAACATGTTTAGTGAACTTCCAGAAGTGATTGGCATAGCAAAACAAGCATTTTGGATGAGTTTTGACAAAAAAAGAAGTCACACTTTCTTCATGATGCAGACCCACACGAATTCCCTCCAAATTGCATCATTCACCCTTCCTTTTGATCACATTTACTTCTCCTATAAATACATGAGCTATCCCATTCGTTTTCTCAAGCTTGAACAACCAAAATCACCCTGCCAAACTCGCTCCATAACTCACTTTTCTGCAACTTCAAAATCATTATTCAAGCCTTTTTCAATCATTTTTTCTATCAATTCACCTTCCTTGATCTTCCCTGAAGCTAACAGAAGAAGAATTGAGTCTTGAAACCTTTTGAATTGATTTGACCAAGTCCATTTACAGAGCTCTGCAACTGAACTTGACTTTAGGTTTTGCATGATACCTTCGTGTAGGTCTTCCATGATACTTCTTATCATTAACAGATGCCCCCTCGGGGTATTCTTGAGCCTTAAGATACCTCTTTACCTCATGAAACCAGGGTTTATCTGCTACCTCTTTAGTCTCAATGTCACAGCAATGTGCGGGTTCGTCCAACCTCTCGATGGTAATATGGGGAGCTTCATTATCCCACCTGACTTTGAACATAGAAGACATGGTAGCTAGCGCGTCCGCTAACTGGTTCTCCTCTCTCGGGAAGTGTTCAAAGGTTATCTCCTCAAAGTGTGGGAGCAATTTCAGTACATACTCTTTGTAAGGAATGAGATTTGGGTGCTTCATATCCCACTCGCCTTTGATCTGACTTATCTCTAGAGTGGAATCTCCGAATACACTCAAGAACTTAATCCTCAGGTCAATAGCAGCTCGAAGACCCATGATACACGCTTCATACTCCGCCATATTATTGGTGCAGTTAAAACATAATCGGGCGGTGAATGGAGTATGACAGCCTTCAGGAGACATGATTACAGCGCCAATTCCATTACCCAATGCGTTCGAGGCTCCATCAAAATACATAGGCCATCGGGATCCCTCCTCAAGTCCTTTATTCGGTCTAGGTTCTTCGCAGTCGGTCACCAACATGATGTTCTCATCCGGGAACTCAAAATTCATGGACTGGTAGTCATCCACGGCCTGATGTGCCAAATGATCTGCAAACACACTCCCCTTGATTGCTTTTTGGGTTGTGTATTAGATGTCATACTCAGTTAAGATCATCTGCCATCTTGCTATCCTTCCAGAGAGAGCGGGCTTCTCAAAAATATACTTGATTGGATCCATCTTTGATATCAATAGGGTAGTGTGAGTCAGCATATAATGTCTTAGCCGGCTAGTAGCCCATGCCAAAGCGCAACAAGTTTTCTCGAGCAATGAGTATCGGGTCTCACAGTCAGTAAACTTTTTGCTAAGTTAGTAAATAACGTGCTCTTTTCGGCCGGACTCGTCATGCTGCCCCAGCACACACCCCATCGAATTGTCTAGCATTGTCAAGTATAATATCAAAGGTCTTCCTTCAACTGGAGGCATTAGAATTGGTGGATCTTGAAGGTATTCTTTGATTCTTTCGAAAGCGGTATGGTATTCATCATTCCACCTTACCACTTGATCTTTCTTCAGCAGCTTGAAGATTGGTTCACAAGTAGAAGTCAGATGTGAAATGAACCTGGCGATGTAATTCAAACGTCCCAAGAAACCTATAACTTCTTTTTCTGTGCGGGGAGCTGGTATCTATTGTATGGCTTTTACCTTTGCAGGGTCCACCTGAATACCTTTGTCGCTGACAACAAAACCCAGAAGCTTACCATACCTTACCCCGAAGGTACACTTGTTTGGATTCAACCTCAGCTTGTACGTCTTCAACCTGTCAAACAGTTTCTGGAGATGATCAAGGTGCTCTCCCTCAGTCTGGGACCTGGCTATCATGTCGTCAACATAAAGCTCAATCTCTTGGTGTATCATGTCATGGAACAAAGCGACCATAGCGCGTTGATAAGTTTCCCCAGCATTCTTCAACCCGAAAGGCATTACCTTGTAACAGAAGGTGCCCCACTGTGTAATGAAGGTTGTCTTCTCCATGTCTTTAGGAGCCATCTTGATCTGGTTGTATCCAGAAAAACCATCAATGAAGGAGAAGATCTTATGTTGCGCGGTGTTGCCGACCAGAACATCAATGTGAGGAAGTGGGAAGTCATCCTTGGGGCTTGCCCTATTCAGATCTCTATTGTCCACACACATTCGTACCTTACCATCCTTCTTAGGTACCGGAACAACGTTGGAAACCCACTGTGGATAATAAGTAACAACTAAGAACCCTGCGTCGAACTATTTCATGACTTCTGCATTGATTTTCTCTGACATTTCAGGGCGCATACGACGAACTTTCTGCTTTACCGGAGGACAGTCTTCTTTGATTGGCAGGCGGTGTACCACAATATCAGTGTCCAAACCAGGCATATCTTCATAGGACCAAGCAAAGATCTCAACATAGTCGCATAGCATTTGTATCAACTGTTTCTTGACACTAGGCTCCATATTTTCACCTATTTTGACTTCTTTCCTGTCTTCCTCTGTACCTAAATTCACTGACTCAATTGGCTCTTCATGAGGCTGTATGGCCCTGTCTTCCTGCTGCAACAGTCTAGCAAGTCCTCCAGGAACCTCACAATCATCCTCACCTTCGTCCTCGGCTTGGTTGATCGGATTTTTGAAGTCATAACTGGCAGTAGAAGAGTCGTTATCAATGGGATCCAGAGTGGATATGGATCTGCATTATGATACGTGAGTGTGTGTAAGAGAATAACTGTTTTGATAAAGTGAGAGACAGAAAAGAAAAACAAGGAGCACAAAATTTGTAATGCAACAAACGTCCAATGCTTTATTAATGATATATGAAATGACAAATAATAAGCCCTCACTAGCAAAGCCAAGGTGCCTCGGGTAAGGCACCGGGCCATAAAGTTTTGAACTGTCTATTACAAATCTTAAAACAAAAAGTCAATTAATGAGGAATAAAAGAAACAGGTATGAAGTCCTTTGCCGTCCAGTTGTTTAGTCCACCATTGGTTGTTGGGTAGATCCAACTGTCGATGTCTGAATCTTCTTCATTATCCTCAATTACATTAACTCCCCGATTGCTGATGTGTAGAGGAGGTCTTCCAATTCGTGCGCACCTAACAGCCCTCTGAGCCTCTGTAGTAAAGTCCAAACCAAATTTGTTAGTTTTGTGAGTGAAATCAGAGAGTTGACCCCAATTGGTACACCCACCTTCTTCAATTACAGCCCTGGCGTCTTTGAGAGAAGCCATCTTCAATGGAGGTTTGCTGGTGGTAACTTCAGTTGACGCCAAAGTCTGAGGGACCTCTTCGAAATTTTGACAAGGCATTTCTATGAATTCCCCGTCCATCTCCATGTAGCGGAAGGAATTGAGATGACTCACCATATACTCCTCTTCACCTTGCACCGTGATAATCTTCCTCTTCACTAGATATTTCGGCATTTGATGGAGTGTGGAAGTCACTGCCCCAGCCTTATGAATCCAAGGGCAACCTAGCAGGCAAGAATATGATGGTCTGATATCCATTACGTAGAAAATGGACCCAAAGGTCTGAGAACCCACCTTGACAAGGATGTCCACCACCCCGTGCACCATTCTTTTTGACCCATCAAAAGCCCTTACCATAATATTACTCGGCTTTAGAATCAAACCTTCACAATCCAGACGGTCTAACGCTTTCTTTGGCAGAACATTCAATGAGGACCCGATATCTACTAGTACATGGGCCACAGTGGTGCCCCTGCACTCGATCAAGACATGCAGAGAATCATTATGATTCCTTCCTTTAGCAGTTATATCTGCATCTGAGAAACCCAACCCATTATCGGCAGTCAGGCTAGCTACGCAATCTTTAAACTGATCGGCTGAAGTTTCCTGCGGCACATGTGTAGTTTTGAGGAATGCAATTAAAGCCTTTGCATGGGCTTCAGAACACAACAACAAGGACAACATGGAGATTTTTGATGGGGTCTTCCCCAGCTGCTCGACTATGTTGTAGTCGCTCTTCTTGATAATCTTTAGTATTTCCTCTATCTATTATTTAGAGGTTTCTCCATCCTGGCAGGCTCACCTATGATTTCTTTGCCTCGAGTCCCAGATGGCTCGGTGGCAGGGGTGATGACTGGAGTGGGAACTGGGACAGTAGTTGATGTACTAGCAGACGGAATGATAACATGTTTGTGGACAATCAGAGGGGAAATCTCGGGAGAAAAGAGTCTTCCACTTCTGGTGACCTTGCTTGCCCCAACAATATTACTGATATCCATATCGGCTTCTTCAGTCCTCAGATCTTGTTTAACACCAAGGTAATATACATCAGCACTGTAATGCCGTGGGATAACCTTATCTGAGGTATATGGGATGGGACCTGGAGTGGTGATTATTAACGGAGCAATTCTTGGAACGGGTGTAACCCTAACAGGTTTTCTCGAGGAAACCTTGGAAGGTTGGCAGAAATGGTGATAATGGCACCATATTCAAACAGAATCATAGTCTTCTCAAACAAAATTTCCTTATTATCCATCAGGCGCTGAACACCTGACTTCAATAAGCAACAATCGGAAGGCAGAATGGTACATATGTGGCAACCTTCACCACAACACGGAAATAAACCGGCCGACAACAAATTCTTCTTAACCATCATCGAAGGAGTAGAAATTTCTTCCACAAAGGTCACAAACGAATCGGTGTCCACAACATTGACTCCACGACCATGTTTAGGCATAAAAGCAGTTTATAACGTTTGGTTTTTCCGGAACATCAAACTCAATCTCTTTAGCTTCCATCAAATCTTGCACTTTAATCCTCAGAGCCCAACAATTGTTTGTATCATGGTCTGGGCTTTCCAAATGGTAGGCGCACCGCGCGTTGGGATTGTATCTGGGAGAAGCAGTGTTTGGATTCTTGGGAGCCTCTTTCAAGGTTGCCAAGTTGGATTTTAACAGATGAGGCAGAACTTCAGCCAGAGTCATGTTGATGCAGGTAAATTGTCGTTGCAGTCTTTCTACCCTTTGCTGATTGTTGCATTATGGAGCAACCGCAGGTCTCGATATCACTACAGCATTTACCGCTTGACGGCGTTCAGGTCTGCTTTGGCCCCTCGAGTCGTAGACTGTACTAGCTTCTTTCTTACCAGTGAAAGGCTTCTTCACTGCACTTGGTGAAGTATCCTTTTGTATTTTACCACTTAGAATGCCAGCTTCTACTCTCTCTCCAGTCAAAATCAACTCAGTAAACCTAGACGACAAAATGCCGATCAGATGATTGAAGAATGGACCAGATAGCGTCCCTAGAAACATGTCAACCAACTCCCTATCAGACAAAGGGTGTTGGACTCTTCCAGCCAAGTCTCTCCACTTCTATGCATAATCCTTAAAGCCTTCACCTGCACCCATGGACATACCCTGGAGCTGAGTACGGGTGGGAGGAAGGTCGGCGTTATACTAATACTTCCTATAAAAAGCAGCAACAAGGTATTCCCAGTTTCGGACACTGGCTCCTTCCAACTGATAAAAACATTCAAGCTGAGTCCCTGACAGACTATCTTGAAAGAAGTGTACCCACAAATTTCTATCAGCAGTGTGGGGTTGGATTTTTCTGACATAAGAGCGGAGATGGAGCTTTGGGAAGGACACTCCATCATACTTGGCAAAAACCGGAGCTTTGAACTTATGAGGGATGACCACTCCCGATACCAGTCCCAATTCTCCGAAGTCAAAACCAGAGCTTGATCGGAAGACATTTCTACTGAAATAAACAGCAGAGAAGATGTGAAACCTGTAATGGTACCTGTAATAGTGTGCATGATAATGGGATGCGTATGTAATGATTTCCAAGACTTTGGGAGATTTAAATTTTCAAACCAAAAATAAACCAAACTTTATTAGCTTTAAACTTTGAAAGGTTCAACAATGCCTTTAAGGCGTTACAAAGAAATAAATAAAACAAACTCTAAAAACTAGAAAAAGCAAAATCAAAAGTCCCATGGACGCTTCCTCTTTGTGCCGATGTAGTCATTGATCACTCATTCTTCCTCGAGCTTCCTGGTGAGCTTCAAGATCTTCCTTTCTTGCTCATGGTACTTTTCCCGGTAAGTATCCCTCTCATTCTTCAGCTAAATCCAAGACCTCTGCAACTCCCCAGGATCAGTGGGCATGTAAGGATAGAGAACCGTGTAAGGAATGCCCTCTTCATTAGTGGGATCCACAATCACTGGTAATACTGCTTTGTAGGGCATCCCAAGCTTCTGGGCATGAGCTCGAACCCATTGGAGGTAAGGCTACATAGGAAGGGAAGTCTTTGGTCCCAAATATTGGGGGTCAGATCTATTCACCATGCCCCAAGCTCGTATAAACCTCCGGAGGTGCTTCTTAACATCATCCTTGTAGTCAAATACAATATCCTCAAGAAGTAGCTCATAGGGACCATCTCTCTGAGCATGACCAAATTGCCGCAAAGCTAGACAAGAATTGTAAGTTATACCCCCCCTGATTCCAAGCAATGGGACATCAGGGTATCCCCCACAACGGTCAATAACAGCAGTGTCTTTCATAGCTCGGGAACACCAAAGAATATTTGTATGGGCAAGTGACATTATTCTGTAGGACCAACCTAAACCTTCTTCGTTCTTCAACACAAACTTAGGGAGGTGCAAAATAAACCACCTCGACAACAGCAGCATGCAACATATAAGAGTCCCTCTTCTTTGCACGGTACGAGTATAAAGGGCATGCAAGATATCACCGGCAGGGTAGGCACAGGATTGTGAGAAAGGAAAACCTTGACAGCATTCACATCTATAAAGGAATCCGGATTCGGGAAAAGAACCAACCCATAGATAAGGAGGGCCAAGATATCTTCAAAAGCCTGAAAATCCAAATTATCCCAGAATAGCTGAGCCTGGTCTATCAGAAATTTAGCTAGAAAACCTTCGACCCCGCTTCGAGTTTCCCAATTGGATACCACATTGGCCCGTTTCAAATACAGAGCTGAGGCAATGTCTTCTGGTCTAGCAACTTCTTCCATACCTGTGAAGGGTACCTGTTCAAGGATGGATATGCCCAATAGGTGAGAGAACTCTTCCAAGGTGGGAACCAGCTGGTAGTCTAGAAAGGTGAAGCAATGATGCACAGGATCGAAGAACTAGAAAAGTACACTCATCATCTGCTCATCAAGATTTTAGGTGACCAGGCTAAGAAGCTGACCATGTCTCTTAATAAACATAGAAGTCTCAGAAACTCTCGAGGCTAGCTCTTTAAGTTGGGCAGGTATTTGCACAAAGTTGACTCGGATGGTATTTCTGCGCACGAAAGCCATAATTTGCAAAACAGAACAAAGATAAATTCCCTTGGTCTTTGAAATGGTTAGTATAGTGAAGTGTGTATGCTATGTTATGATGCATGATGTCATGATAAAAAACAACAGGTATAGCAGATAACAGGCATGGCAAAGAAAAACAAGTCACACAAAGCCCTTAAGTTTAAGGCTTGCATGAGGTCAAAGGTAGTACCCTCTTAAAGTTAAGTTGGTTTCAACCTGTCCTAGAAAAAGTAACCAGGTTCTAGAGGATCTCAATATCACAGACCATCCTTCATCAGTCATGGTTTCAGCTCACGCAATATTTTATTGCGTCCGAAACTATCTCGAGAGTATGGTCTCAATGAGTGTAGCATCGAGTATCAACCAGTTCCCAACTTTACACCGAGGCCGGCTATCTCACTACTTTCTACTGGCCAAGTTGGTCGATTAAAGGTTTTAAGGTCAGTTGATGCTTAATGACACCACGCGGCGGCCCCGTATTCTCCTCGTTTCTCCACAAGGGATACCGGTAACAACTAAAGTACCACACCAACGTAGCTACTGCTTCAACCGTATCGGTCTACGCTGTACAGTTCCCTCACAGTCTATTGCTACTTACCTAAAAGGTGTTCCCCATATCCGGGTGTAGGATCTATAGTAACCCCAAACAAAACCCTTAAAAGTAAAGCAAACAAAGCAATCAAGAGAATCAATTATTATGACCTAGATCCTATGGTATACCCCACTTATTAGATCCCCAGCAGAGTCGCAAGTTCTGTGATACGGTGGCAGAACCGACTGTTTTGAAATACTGGTTTGCGTTTTTCATTTTGTGTTCGCAAAATGTCGCGGTAAGCAAGAGTCGCCATCGACTTTTATTTCATCCAACCGGAAAGGAAAAAAGTACAGAAAAATCCTTTTTTGAGATATTCCGAGTACAGGGGGTAGATTATATAAAGGGAAGGTGTTAGCATCCTTTCTATCCATGGTTTTCCATGGGCTCTTAGGTACTTGCTCATCTTTTTAAAATTGCTTGTGTATGTTCTTTGTTTTTTTGACAAGTTTAACTTCGTGATAACCCTTGTGTCAGTACTCAAAGGTGTGACAAAGTTGTTTTGAAATGTGTAAGTGTGAAGAGTTTTGATTTGAGAAAGTACCTATTAGCATCTACCTACTCGAAAAAAGATTGTTTCAATTATTGTTTCCTTTAGACAGCATTATCCCACTATTGAGAAGTAGGTAGCACCGTTGTTGGAGTTGTAAGGGTCAATTTGTAAGGGACGTATAATCACTAAAGCAATGTTAGGATGTCTTAGTAATAACCCTAAAGTCTTAAGATCAAATTCGATGCAACATTTCCGAGGCAATATTTCTGAGGCAACATTTCCAAACGGGACATTTGATCTTTGTTAGACAGGAGGGTAACCATTAAGACACCCTATACTTAATGATCGTTTACCGAAGGCAACCGAAGTGTGAGTATACCCTAAGAGTGATATGTGCGAGTGATCTGTTTTCAGTTATTTAGTCTTTGCACATTAGGGTTTTCTAACTGTATTAAATTATCATGCAATCTTGTCATACAACCCTATTAAATACATCTAGACATTGAAATATTTGTAGAGATTAAGATGCGAGAAAGTAAATCTACGCTATTACAAGGCTTCAGGGAGGGGGGTTAATTACATAGCCAAAAACCCGGAAAAAAAAGCGATAAATAAAAGCCCTAAATTAAACTATTACATACCAGTGAGCAGTTACAACAATATTGGCAGAAATAAATAATCAGCACGCGGCAATTTAAATGCGAAGCAACTAGGGTTTTGACCCTTAACTAAACCTAATTGTAATTGATTAAAGTAAACATGTTTTTTTCATTTTTGTTATTTAATAAAATAATGGAATAATTGAATTTAAAAAAAAAAGGAAATCCTAAGTTCTAATTAATTTTAATTGTGAAATAAATTAAAATTGCCTTAAATTAACTAAACTAATTAATTAAAAAAACATTTATTAAGAAAATAAGTCTTCTTTTTGTGATTTTTGGTTGGTTAATTTTAGAAAGATAATTTTGGTGTTGATGAAAAAACGGGATAATAAAAGAAAAAGAAAACTAAAGAAAAATAATGGAAATAACCAAGTGAGCCTGCTGTCAACGACCCATGAGCCTGCTGTCAACAAATGGGGTCCAGAAGATGGTGGCCCTCAGAAGATGGGGGTACTAGATCTGATCCTGGCAGGTGGATCCAGCAGACGATGACCCTCAGAAGATGGGGGTACTGGATCTGATCTTGGAAGGTGGATCCAGCATATGATGACCCTTAGAAGATGGGGTGCATTGGATCTAGTTCTGAATGGGATCCAGAAGATGATGGCCTACACGTGCTGGATCTGGTTCTGATTGGGATCCAGAAGATGATGTGCTGGATCTGGTCCTGGCTAATGGATCAGAAAGATGATGCACTGGATCTGATGTTGGCTAGTGGATCAAGAAGGTGATGATCCTCAGAAGATGCACGTGCTGGCTCTGGCAAAAACAAAGGAGAAAATACCAAAAGCTCACGCTTGGGATCGAACCCAGAATAATGAGCTTGTGACTTCCCTCTTCTGACCAACTGCGTTGGACATTAGTTTATTAATATAATAAAAACAAACAATATATATCAGAACTACACGTTTTTGGCCAGAATAACACGCCAAAATTTGAATCAGCCAGTCAGGCTGTGACACGCTATTGTCTTCTTCCCTTGACCCTCGCTTAAAGTTCTGGACTTTTACCTACAGGAACTTACTGTAGGTACATCCCTGTATAATTCCAAAATCGTGTATGTTTAAGATAAATCGCCATGGCTGGTATTATTCTACTTGTTTCAACCTTACGAGTCTCCTGGTACCAAAATCATTACCCAATTTTGCCTATCCTGCAAAGCCCTAATCAAGAACATAAAACCCTAGCTATGGCAACTTCATGTACAAGCGTTAGAAACACAATTAAATAGTATCAAAAGCTTGAAAACTCAAAGACAAACACGAATATATCATTAGAATGTGCAATGGGTGAGTGAATCAATGAAACTTAATTCGAATTTGGAGGCATATCGTGATACCTCTATCTTGCAATTCCAGGCGTGGAAAGGCTTGCATCTTATTGGAAAATGTTCCTGGAGTGTCCAGCAACCTATTGGCAACCTGAGAATGGCACAAATTGACCTCTAACACAGAAATTGGATCACCACTTTTCTTGCAATTTTTTAGTTTTTCTTTCACCTCTGCACGACTGCTTCCCTTTTGCTTGCTTTGGAAAGGTTCCATATATATTAGAGAATGTATTAGGGTTAAAATTTGCATCAAATCTTTGCTATTTATGAAGATTGACCATTGATTTATTCCTTGCACCAAATCTTTCCAAAATAAGAATTTTCAATCTTTTTATGTCCATATGAAGCCTTGCATGATTTGATCTTGCCACCAGCTGTATAATGACTCTAATCATGCACAAAATCTCAAGGTTTAATTGATTTTTGATATTTTCATTATTTTATATTGATTTTATTTGATTTAAATGAAATAAAATTAAAGTAAATAATAAAAATAAAAGAATGACAAGTGGAAGGGCTCATGGGTCATGGATCACATCACAAACTCAGTGCAAGCATAAAAGTTAGGCCCATTTAGCAAAAAAAATGCAATTTTGGACACATTTGACTTTTGGCAATTTTGCAAAAATGGTCAACTTTGACAAGGCATATCTTTTTTAATTTTGACCCTATGAGGGTGCTCTTGGACTTTTTAGAAAGCTTAGGATGTCCCCTAAGCAAACCTTTTGGTCTCACCTCAATTGATTCTTCCATACTCATGTTATGAAGCTTTTACCCAAAAGGTGTTTTTGTTAACTTTTCAAAATGACCTATAATGTAAAAATTCATATCTTTTTGTGAGTGCATAATTTGAACTTGGGAGCTGAAGATGAATTGTAGGGGATTTCATCCACTTAAAAATGAGCTTGGATCGGTTATTTTTGATAAAGTATGAGAAAGTTATGCTTGGTCAAAGTTTAGTTGACTTTTCCTACAAAACCCTAATTTAGCAACTTTTGGGTTTTGATGAATTGTGAGCAATCCTTGAGGAATCATAAACAACCCTTGATAAAATGATGACTGATACTTCAAAATGAGGATGTTGACCAAAAATCTTGAGGTTTGACTGTATGTGGGCCTCAGTTGACTTTTGACCTAGCATAGTCGATTTTTAGGTGTTTGAGCAATTGACTGAGCAAACTTCCTCTACAAGGCTTGAAACTTGACATGGATGATCTTGAGAACATATTAGGACAATTGTGAGCATTTGGGATCCTTTGGGCTCAAGTATCTTGATGCAAAATGAAACCCCAATTTGAGGTAGACTGCCTTAGGAGAGAGTTTGTCTGGTCAACCCTTGGACCTCCTTGAGAAATTTGAGGACCTCACTTGACATGTATTGAGAAATATAGGAGGGAAAATTTTGGGGTACAACAGGTATCAAAGCTGCTATTGACCTGAGAATCAAGTTCTGGAGTGTTTTCAGGGATTTAGCCTTGGTAATCAGCCAGATCAAAGGTGAGTGGGACACGAAGCACCTGAATCTTATCCCTTACAAAGAACATGTGCTAACATTACTCCCGCACTTTGAAGAGTCACCTTTGAACACTTTCCACGAGAAGAGAATCAGTTAGCGGACGCGCTAGCTACTATGTCATCTATGTTCAAGGTCAAGTGGGACAACGAGGCTCCTCGGATCACTATTGAGAGGTTAGATGAACCAGCATACTGCTATGAGATTGACACCAAAGAAGTAGCAGACAAACCTTGGTTCCATGAAGTGAAAAGGTATCTCGAGGCTCAAGAATATCCTGAGGGGGCATCTGTCATTGATAAAAAGTTCCTAAGGAGGTTCGCTGCAAAGTTCTTCCTCAGTAATGGAATCCTCTATAAGCGCAATCATGATTCTACTTTACTTCGATGCGTAGATAAGAGCGAAGCAGAGAGGATTATGACAAATTTACACGAAGGTACCTTCGGCACCCACTCTGGTGGACACACCATGGCTAAAAAAGATCCTACGGGCGGGATACTATTGGTCTATTATGGAAGCAGACTGTTATCAGCATTCTCGAACTTGTCACAAATGTCAGATTTATGCTGGTAAGGTGCATGTACCTCCGGTTCCTTTGAACGTCTTGACGGCTCCGTGGCCCTTTTCAATGTGGGGCATTGACATGATCGGAAAGATTATGCCTATCGTTTCCAATGAGCATCGCTTCATCTTAGTGGCCATTGATTAATTTATGAAGTGGGTTAAGGTTGCCTCTTTTGCTTCTGTTACCAAGAATGTTGTGGCACGATTTATCAAGCACAACCTGATTTATTGGTATGCTGTGCCAGAGAGAATCATCACAGACAATGGTTCAAATCTTAACAATACAATGATCACCGAACTTTGTAAGCAATTCAAGATCCAGCGTCATAATTCTTCCCCTTACCAGCCGAAGATGAATGGCATTGTGGAGGCTGCTAACGAGAATATCAAGAAAATTATACAGAAGATGACGGTGACATACAAAGACTGGCATGAGATGCTACCATTTGCTCTTCATGGTTACCGCACCTTGGCACGTACATCGGCAGGGGTAACACCTTATTCTCTGGTATATAGTGTGGAGGTTGTCCTGCCTATTGAGGTCCAGATCCCGTCTCTGAGGATCATGAAGGATGCAGGCTTGAACGAAGACGATTGGATCCAGACTCGACTTGATCAACTAAATCTGATTGAGGAGAAAAGGCTTACTGCTGTCTGTCATGGTCAAATGTACCAAAAACGGATGATCAAGGCTTTCAACAAAAAGGTCAGACGTCAAGTGTACCAAGTGGGTGATCTGGTAATCAAGCGCATCATACTGCCACAAGGTGATCCTAGGGGCAAATGGACTCCCACATACGAAGGGCCATCTATGATCAAGAGCATATTTTTCTGTGGAGCCATGATTCTGACCATCATGGATGGTGACGAGATTCCTCACCCTGTTAATGCGGACATAGTGAAAAGATACTACACATAAACAAAGACCCGCTAGGTTGACTAGCCTAGGAAAAAATAAGGGCATCCCGACGAACCAAAAGGGTTCGGGAAAAAGTTAGGGATAAAAAACAAAAAAAAATCTGTACACCCGGCAAGTCGAAGACCTAAAAAGGCAGCTTGGGCAAAAAAGGGTATCCCAGTGGAATGAAAGCCCGAAAGGGAAGTCCAGGAAATAATTAGGGATTTGAAGCGTATCATTATGTCCCATTGGATCACCTTGCAATCAGACTCCAATATCGACTATCAAGCTCAAATGGCACCGGCTAATCTAGTCAGCTTCGGACAAGCAGCAAAGTGATGAGACACATGAAGACATTGGGGCAATAGGAGAATTTAAAACTAACGGGATTATTTCACATAGTTGTTTTCTTCTCTTTGTACACTATTTTTTATAGTTTTCACTCTCACAATGGTGTTCTCCTAATATAATGTCAGCCTCTTTGTACAAAACGCCTATTATAGGCAAAACATCAAAAATCAATATAAACCATTCTCTGAAAGTACAAAAATGTTTGTTTTTTTCTTTTTGTTTTGTTTTGCAAAAATGTCCAACGGCTTATTCTTGACATATGCATTTAAATAAGATTAGTGTTCACAAATATTTGCATAAAAAATAGAAACACGGTTACTAATGACTTTAAGAAAGAGGGGCAAAGTCTAAAAAAACCAATTTACAGTCCCAACAGTTATTCCTTCCAACATGTACAGGGGGCAGAGACAATTTAAGATGTAGTCACCATTGCACACGACCCCCGTGATATCTATGTTCCCCACAGAGCAGAAACAACTAGATTTTTGGTCTCTTCTTCCCCAAGCAGGGATTACCTTCTCCAACTGAAGTCTGTTTTCCCCAGCCCAGTTCAAACAATTATAAAACCTCCTCTCGGGTAGAGTTTATTTCTCAAACTGCGGAAGCTCATTTCCCAACAAAGTTTATTTCTCTTCATCGGCAAAATGTCCCAACAAGCATCTCTCTCCATAGAGTTATTCTCAATCAGAATCAATTCTCAAGCAGAGTTAATCCCCAGCAGGTTATCCTCAAATAGAAAGAGGAAATCCCCAGCGAATCATCTCTATTCATCATCTCCAAGAGAAATGAAGGATTCGACTTCCCAATACTCTCTAGCAGTAGTCCAGGATTTATTTTCCTAGACTAGGAAACAACTCAATAACATCCCATATTTCATACACCATGGCATGTGCATACACATCGCATAAAGTATAATCTCATTTATTTTGAGAACATCATCACAATGCATTTCATACATCATGACATTGCATATGACTAACTCTTTTCCCTTTTCAGGGAAAGATCAAATCAATGAACACCGCTACTTATGTGACTGGGTAGTCTTCTCAAAAGCTACGTCTGATGGAGGGCTATTTTCAACAATTTTCTTAGAAAGATGTCCTCCCAAGATTTTCTCTGGTTCAGTCAGATCGACACTAAGATCTCTCTGATTTCCATTCCAATTAAAGAAATTATAAAGCCTGGATTTCGACCAGATAACAGTATAAAGCCCTGCGAAGCCTGGAACCCGACCAAATAGCAGTTTACCCTGTCAGTTACTATGAAGCCCGAAACCTGACCCGAAATAGTCAATCAACAACTTAAGACATTGTGAAGCTTGTATTTCAACCAGATAACAGTATAAGGTGCTGCAAAGCCTGGAATATGACCAGATAGTAGTTCACTTCTTCAAAGACACTCTGAAGGCTGGATTTCGACCAGATAACAATATAAAGCACTACGAAGCCTAGAATCTGACCAGATAGCAGTTTACCCTATCAATTACTATGAAGCCCGGAACCCAACTAGATAATAGTCAATCAACAACTTAAGACACTATGAAGCCTGGATTTTGACCAGATAACAGTATAAGGTGCTGCGAAGCTTGGAATCCGACCAAATAGTAGCTCACTTCTTCAAAGACACTGTGAAGCCTGGATTTCAACCAGATAACAATATAAACCACTACGAAACCTGGAATCCCACCAGATAGCAGTTTACTCTGTCAATTACTATGAAGCCTGGATCCGACTGGATAGTAGTATACCTCAGATTCAAGTTGAAGCCTAGACCCGACCAAATAACAGCTTAATTTCTTCAAATCACCGAAGCCTGGATACGACCATATAACGGTACACCTCAGATTCAAGTTGAAGCCTGGGTCCGACCAGATAACAGCTTAATTTCTTCAAACTGTAAAGCCTGGATGCGACCAGATAACAATTTAATCTCATTCCCCCAGTAAGTCGCTGTGAAGCCTAGAGCACGACCAGATAGCAGTCAGCCTTATCATCCTTGGAAAGTCACTGCAAAGCCTGGATCTTGACAAGATAGCAGTTCACTTCAATCTCTTTAGTAAAGAGATGACTCCCCAGTAGAGTAATGGATAACCGAAGCTCCTAGACTCTATTCCCCTGAAAACATTTCCCAGCGGACTCCTCCTCGGACAGCAGGAGTACGAATCCCCATAAAGATAATTCTTATGAAGTCAGCATCTATTTTGGATGGCATCTTTAAGCCCATCTCCGAAGACTCTTTGTCATACTCCTTGGATGGAATCTTTAATCCCATCTCCGACAGTCTCCTATCACCTTTTCCAAATGACATCTGTAAACCCATTCCCGATATTATTCACCAACAGTATCACTTCAGACGAGTGCAAATTTCTGGGCACTCTAGTGTTCAATCATCTTCCACCTTCAGATCACGAAAGGCAGATAAGCCAATCTATATCTTCATGTTTAAGAAGATTGAACAGGGGAAACTGTTGTACCCCAAAATTTGGCCTCTCATATTTTCCAAATTCTTCCCCTACATGGTTGGTCACAAACCCCTTCCTAAGGAAAAGGAAAATTTGTAAGTAGTGTTTTCAAGTTTCCTTCGATTGGATCTCCAAAATGCCCTTCGATTGGCATTTCAGCAAAGCCTTTCGATTGGCCTTGCAACAGGATCCTTCAATTGGTATTCCTAAAGGTTCCTTCGATTGAAGTATCAGAGCTTCCTTCGATTGGAGCATTATAGCTTCCTTCGATTTGGAGCATCAGAGGTTCCTTCGATTGGAGCATCAGAGCTTCCTTTAATTGGAGCATCAGAGCTTCCTTCGATTGGAGCATTAGAGCTTCCTTCGATTGGAGCATTAGATCTTCCTTCGATTTGGAGCATCATAGCTTACTTCGATTGGAGCATCAGAGCCTCCTTCGATTTGGAGCATCAGCCCATTCGAAGGAGGGCATTTAAGGTCCAGTTACATATCATTCAAAATTCAAAAAGGGATACAAGATCCCATGTGTTTGGCCAATGTTACAAATTCCTATTCATGGCTTTCAATCACAATCAAGGTTGTTTAAACCTTTGCCTTCTTGTCCCCACTACCCCGTCTATATAAAGAGATCACAAGTGTTGTCTAAGAGAAACGAAAAAAAAAGATTGGAGAGAGGCTGCCCAAAAATCCATCAAAGGTTACGCGAATTTTCCAAGAAAAAGCCACCCCTCAACAAAAGTAGCCAAGCCCAGAAGCCCCAGATCGAAGGTGCCTACATCCAGGAAGTGCCCAAAATCGAAGCTTCATTTTACTGGGTAAGAGAGGGTAAAACTGTCCAACTTTGCATTTTCATAATACCTCCACATTTGATGTCCCCTTCGATTTTCCATCCTAGACAGAATCAAAGGGATTGGGTTTGGCACCCAGTTCATGTTCTTCGTTTACTAACATTTACTGTAGTTCTGGCCTAAATAAAACTAATATACGCAGGATCAAAAGACTTGGGTTCGACACCTAGGTCATTTTCTGGCTAATGTTTGTCTTGCAGGTCTAGAATCGAGAATAACTTTCTCTCCTGGATCGAAGAAGACGACTTCTCCCCCATGGATCGAAGAAGGCGACTTCTCCCCACTAGATCGAAGGAGGAGACTTCTCCCCTCTGGATCAAAGAAGATATCTTCCTCTCCTGGGTCGAAAGACCATAATTTCCCTGGGATCGAACCCCCCCCCCCCCTTTTCCTGCAATCGAAGGGTGCCCCATTTGTATTTTTACTTTTTGGTTCTTTTTTTCTTTTTTTTAATCTTTTTTAATTAACATAAAAATCAAAAAATCACAAAAATATTAGGCTAGTTGCTTTTCCAACTAAAGTAATTTTGAAAATGAATTAATTAATTATTTTAACATTTTTCTTAAAATTAAAATTAAATAGACTTATGCCTTGATTTCTTTTATACCAAAAACAACAAAAAAAACTTCTTTTTCTTTTAGGATTTTTAGACGTTTTTTTTATTTTCACGCGCATTTATTTAATTTCGTATATTTTTTACTATAATTGTATCTGGCAACCAGATGTAATAGATAAAATTAGAATATTTACTACTTTATCCCCTTTATCTGTGTATAATGTAAATCCCCTCCCCGAAGCCTTGTAATAGGGTAGGACCTCTATTTTCTGCATTTTCTTTTTACTGATTTTCATATTAATTTCTAGTAACTAGCCAAGTATAACAAAGACTAAAATCAAATGCTAGTAAACTTAATAAAAAGACAAAAAAACTGAAACACAACACAATTACACACAAGCACCTCTAAGGTACGCCCACTTTGGTTGCCTTTAAAAAATAGTCATGAGGCACGAATGTTTTAGCAAAGACCCATAAAATCAAAAGATCGTAGTCCCTCGATAACCCTACAGTTGCCTTCTCGGTAAATGATCTAGTCCCTACAATAGAATTGCTAAAACATCTCCATAAATTTCCTTCTTGACTATGACGTCCCTTCGATTGTCCCTCAAAACATCCAACGACAAGGCTACCTACTCACTAATAGTAGGATAGAACTGTCTAAAGGAAAAGAGGAAAAGAATGACCCTTTTCGAGTAATAAAGTAGATAGCTGTTAGAAGTTTGCTCAAAAAATAGTTTTTTGCACTTACACGGAAAACTACTTTTCAAAAACAATTTCAAAACACTCTGTATACTTTATCTACTATCCCGAGAAACATTATAAAGTTCGTCGTACTAAGGCGTTTTCTAAACATTTTCAAACACAAAGCACATAAGCATTTTGAAAAATGAGCAAACCTCTAAGAGCCCGTGGAAAACCACGGATGGAAAGGGTGCTAATACCTTCCCTTTCCATAATCTACCCCCCCCCCTTACTCAGAAAATTCTCGAAAAGGTCTTTTTCTGTTCTTTTCACCCTTTCCTTAAATTTGATAAAAGAAAATATGGTGGCAACTCTTGCTTACCGCACATTTGCGAATAAAAAACACAAAAACCAGTATATAAACAGTCGGTTCTGCCACCGTAAAACAAAGTTGCTTCCACCCATTTGGTGAAGTAGTCAATTGTCACCAGGATGAAACGATGTCCATTTGACGCCTTAGGTTCAATCATTCTAATCATGTCAATACCCCACATAGTGAAAGGCCATGGGGAAGAAATAATATGGAGAAGTGTCGGAGGCATATGAATTTTGTTAGCATAAATCTGGCATTTATGGCACTTCTTTGCAAATATGTAACAGTCAGATTCCATTGTCAGCCAATAGTAACCTACCCTAAGCACCTTTTTTGCCATCGAATGTACATTAGCATGAGTGCCAAGGGAACCTTCATGGATCTCATGCATCAACATGTCTGCTTCGTGTCTATCCACGCATCTGAGTAAAACCATGCCATAATTTATTTTGTATAACACATCTTCATTAAGGAAGAAGCTTCCTGCCAACCTTCTTAGTTTCTTTCTATCTTTGTTTGACGCACCAAACGGGTAATCCTGAGTCTGGAGAAAATGCTTGATGTCATAATACTAAGGTTTTTCGTCTGACATTTCCTTTGTTGCAAACACATGAGTTGGTCTATCAAAATGTCGCACTGTAATACGAGGCACATCATTCCAAGAATTTACTTGATACATAGAAGCCAAAGTGGCTAAAGCATCCTCCATCTGATTTTCATCTCTGGGAATATGATGGAATTCAACTTTATTAAAGAAAGGTAATAATCTTCTACCATAGTCTTTGTAGGGAATCAAGCCAGGATAAAGAGTATCCCATTCTCCTTTAATCTGATTTATTACCAGAGCTGAATCACCATAAACATCTAGAATTTTGATTCTGAGATCTATAGCCTCCTCGAGACCCATGATACAAGCTTCATATTCCGCCATATTATTTGTACAATCAAATACCAATCTTGCGGTAAATGAGATATACAATCCATGAAGAGTGATAATCACAAAACCAATTCTTTTCCCATAAGCATTCACAGCTCCATCAAACACCATACTCTAACGACATTCAGGATCAAGACCTTCCTCAGGCAGTGGTTTATCACAATCTTTTACTTTCAGAAACATAACATCCTCATGATGGAAATCATATTTAACAGACTGGTAATTGTCAACCGGTTGGCGAGCAAGATAATCCGCCAACACACTACTTTTTATAGCCTTTTGAGTACGGTATTCAATATCATATTCAGACAACAGCATCTGCCAATAAGAAATTCTCCCAGTAAGAGCAGGCTTTTCAAAAATATACTTAATTGGATTAATTTTGGAAATCAACTAAGTAGTATGATTCAACATATATTGCCGCAATCGCTTTGCCTCCCAGGCCAGAGCATAAAATTTTATTTCCAACATAGAATACCGTGACTCGCAGTTAGTAAACTTCTTGCTCAGATAATAAATGGCATATTCCTTCTTCCCTGTTTCATCTTGTTGTCCCAAAATACAACCCATGGAATTATCTAACACTATCAGATACATAATCAATGGCCTTCCTTCAACAGGAGGGAGAAATATAGGAGGTTCAAGCAGATACTCTTTAATACTTTCAAATGCCCTTTAGCAATCAAATGTCCATACACAACCTTGATCTTTCTTTAACAACTTAAAGATTACCTCACACGTTGCAGTCATATGGGAGATAAATCTGGAAATGTCATTCAAATACCCAAGGAAGCCTCTAACTTGCTTTTCAGTTCTTGGTGCAGGCATTTCTTAAGTTGCCTTAACTTTATCATGATCAACTTTAATCCCTTTCTGGTTGACGATGAAACCTAACAATTTTACACCAAAGGTGCATTTATTTGGATTCAAGCGGAGACAATACTTCCTCAAACGCTGAAACAATTTCAACAAATCTTTTATATACCCTTCTTCAGTCCAGGACTTAGCAATCATATCATCAACGTATAACTCAATTTCCTTGTGCATCAGATCATGGAATAAGGTTATCATAGCCCTCTGGTACGTTGCACCAGCGTTCTTCAACCCGAAGGGCATCACTCTTTAACAGAATGTTCCCTAGGGTGTGATAAACGTTGTTTTTTCCATGTCCTCAGGAGACATTCTTATTTGATTATATCTGGAAAATCCGTCCATGAAAGAGAATACTTTGAATTTTACTGTACTATCAACTGACATATCAATATGTGGCAATGGAAAATCATCTTCTGGACTAGCTTTGTTTAAATCTCTATAATCAACGCACATGTGAACTTTTCTGTCTTTCTTTGGTACTGGGACAATATTGGCAATCCACTGAGGGTACACTGATGTCATAAGAAAACCAGAATTAATCTGCTTTAAAACTTATTATTTAATTTTCAACGGCATATCAGGGTGAGTTCTTCGCAATTTCTGCTTGATTGGCGGGCATTCTGGCTTTAGCAGCAAATATGTCCACATATTATTTCAACAATTCAATCAACCTTCTCTTCACGTCGGGGTGAAGCAATGCTCCAATCTTGACTTCTTTTGGAACTTCCTCTGAACGCAAATTGATTGTCTCTAATGGCTCCTTATACGACTGAATGTCAGTTTCCTCACGCTCAAGAAACCGTGAAACCTCTTCTAGGATTTTATCATATTCTTCTTCTTCAGCCATATACACATGATATTCAAAGTTGGGAGAGGGTGCAGGGTCATTGTATTCAACTGGTTTTTTAATTAATCTGCACATATGATTTATGATTGCTTTTAGATATTGACACATATAACAAGTGATTATGCAGATTTATGTTACTACTTATTTTGAAAGGTTTTTTTCTGATTACCATTTTCCAAGAAAAATAAGAAAATAAAGACACAATTTAGGAATCAAAGACAACTTTTATTATTTATTTTAAAGATCAAAGCAACAGATAAGACCATACAACATCAATACTTTCACCTTGGGCAGAGTAAAATATTTTTGAAAAGATTAAGAAAAACAAATTGCTCTGAGACATGAATGCAAGAGGGAACATTAATATTGATCCAATTTTGGACTCTAATTCCATGCGTCACGTAGTTCGTCATCTCCTGCTCTGCTTCACCTTCCATAATAAAATTAATCCTCGTGTAGCGGTAGAAATGTTCAAGACTAAGCCATTGGATTGACTAGACTTTATACAAATCAAAATAAAAAAATCGCCACCGCACGTTATTGTTTCCAAAGGAATGGGAAAAGAGCGAATAACCCAAAAAAAAAGGGGAAAGATTCAAGGTTAGGGGGTTGGTTATGAAAAGGGAAGGTATTAACACCCTAAACATCTACGGTACTCCGCAGGAACCTCTTTGTAAAATCTGTATATTTTGGCTATAAAATATGTTGTATAGAAATAGATGGTGGAGGTGAGAAGAGAAGTATTTTTTTATGATTTTTGCACCCGCCGCGGTTGCGAACCTTTAGTGCCTATGTACCACCTTGTGTGCAATGGGGGATCAGGGTACACGTAGTTCCTATTTTAAAAATTTGAAACACAAATGTGTTAGTTGATTTTAAGAGATAAGCCATCATCGTCATTGTACGTGTGGAAAACATACTTACTACCCACAATAATGAGAAAGGAGAATTTGTATCATCTCAAGGTGGAGGATATGGATTGGATTTTAAAATCAAAAATGCCTCACTCAACACCCAAGTGGAAAATATCTCACTTCACTACATATTGTAGAAGTATAGTTGTTTGCATCACTACAAGGATTGATAAGAGTCCAATATTTTGAGAAAAAAAGTTTTAAAGGTAAAAGCCAAAGTGACAAAATGGTTTGAAATGAGATTGGTTGACTTTTAGTCTTCTCACAAAAAAGTGTCAAAGTATTATTAAATTGATTGAAGTTTATTTATGAAAATGATTTTTGAAAATGCATGGGCATAAGTCCAAGTTTATTATGAAAGTGGTTCAAGTTTATAAACAAGAAGGTTTTAAAAAAAAAAGAAGGAGAAGATTTTTGAAATTAAAGAAAATGGGAGGAGAATTAGAGACTATCCTAAAGCATAAGGTAAAAGCGAAGGATAAGGACCATCTAACCAACAAGAATCCAAAACTTGACATTATGAGCCAAGATAGAATTCCCATTCTTTGGATTGAAACCAAGCAAGCAAAGATACTAGACCTCTTCAAGTGTGTTAAGTCTTCACAAAAATTGGGAAGAGTAACGACTGTATACGGGTGAATTCCAGATTACAGACAAAGGATGTAATCACAAAACCTGCACACAAAAACAAACAAGCAACCCAATGTCTTGAGGTAAACCTTAAGAGCTCCAGACAAAATAATCAGATAAGATCACAAGGTCTCCAAGATAGGCCAAGGTTTCTAATCCTAAGTCCAAGAAAAAGTCCCATGCTCCATAATGCCAAGGATAGTAACCAAATAGTCCAAGTACCATTAAGAGTTTTTTAGGGTTTAAGTTGGTTATTAAGTATCTTAGAAAAAAGAAAAGGAAAAGCTTAAGTGAGCAAAGTAAAAATGATAAGAAAATAAATGCTCAAATGAGCAAAGATGAAAATGGCATGAAATGTAAATGCTAAAAGTAAATAATGCATAAAGCATAAAAGAATAAAACCATAAAATAAAACAAGTCAATAATTAGTGGTTAGTTGGATGACCATCTTGAAACTTGCAATTGGAACTCATTCGAGGATTGGTAGAACCAAAGCCTCCACACAACAAGTTGCATTTGCTTTTTGTCAAGTATATCATCCATTTGGAATTATCACAAGTACCATTTAATGATCAACGATGTTTAAGTGATCCGCGTTGACCAAAGGTGTTGTAGATGCATTAGAGGATTGGTAGAACCAAAGCCTCCACACAATGAATCTCAAGGTTATTGGATCAAAGAGATCAAATTAACATACTTAGACTTGCAATCATAAGTTTGGGCCATGAATGATCATTTATTCAAATCAGGATAAAATTTAGCGTTATGTTAAGCAATCGTAAGTGGACTTATATAGAAGTCGCGCCTATTTTGAGGTCGGTCAATAGCAATCTATGCACCATTTGTTTTGAGACATGATATAGAGATCATGCTCCAACAACCTTTAGTGCAAGGAGAAAGGGATGAGATGATAAGGAATTAGGGTAAAAAAGAAAACCACATTTGAATTAATATTTAATCAAAGTATTATTAAAATCATGCATCCATTTTTGTGGAGTTAAACTGAACACCATGGATCCAATGATGTTAATAAAGTCATGATCAAAAAATCTACCCAAGACAGCCAGAAAATATTCACAAAATGATATAATATTTAATATATATATATTAAAGGATGAAAAATATTAAAATAAACTAGAGAATAATGAGGAAATTATCAATTATATTCAAATTAATCAAGAAATGAAAAATAAGACCATAGAAAAATCAGAAATGGGTCCAAATATTTTTATAAAAATTTTACTAATTTTTAAAAGTCAGAAACTATTTTTTAACCATTTAAAATTGCTAAAACAAACATAAAATAGATCCAAAATAGTAAACCTCAACATAAAATTCCATAAAATTTCCAGAATGTCAAAAATATGCAAAATAATATTTATGAATTTTTTCATAATTAAAAAATGTTAGAAAGTATTTTTTAAGTAATTAAAAGAAAGAAAATAATACAAAAAATATAAAAAATACCAAATGTTAAAATAAAAATGTAAAAAAATATTCATTAGATCAGAAATAATTCAAAGTATTTTTTGTGAATTTTTCATAATTTTTGGATAAAAAATAAAAGAGTTATGAATTTTTGAAAATTTAATCAAATAAAATATAAAAATCAGAAAATAAAATAAAACCAAAAAGATGTGGACAATCAGATCAAAGTCAAAATGCGTTAGTAAGCTAATCCAATGGACCAGACGCGTTGTGGTTGATATGGACCTTAGTGAAACACACATGTAATCAGAAAAAGGGCAACCAATGAAATTAAAACGCTTGGCACGCTATCATTGACTGAGACAAGACATGTCATCGTCTTCAACCTCCAGATACCCTACAATGGGGATTTTGTGATATCCTTCAAATGGAAAAATTAGGATCCCTGGCTAGCATCATTGAACTCGTCTCTTCAAGACGATTCTAACACAACCATCGCACCAAATTTATGTAAAGTATGGAGAGAGATATGAATCAAAACACAGAAAAATAGCGAGCACCTTCAATTTGAGTTTTCTCTCTCAATTCTCAATGGATTTAAAAATTGTAAGCATCATCAGAATCAGACAAAGGAGTAGAATAGATTAGTGCTTGATTTGGATCCAATTGGTGGAGAATTCTACCTTTTCGAAGTTCAAGTAAGAAGCTCTGAAAATGGACTTATGTAGCTTGGATTATGGGTCATTTTGATTGGTTTAAGTGCTGGAGAGTTTGTATGAAGTTCAAGGATGATGAATACGCAAAGAATTTTGGAAAAGGAAGCTTAAATTTCAAAAACTGAATTCAACAAAAGTGGGTTCGTGTGAAGTTTTGGCAGGGTATTCTTGGCTCTCTAAGCTTGGGAAATTGAATGGGGGATGACCCTCTATTTATAGGGAAGTGAATGGAAATGAAAATTTGAAGAAACAAGGAAGTTTGGAGGGAAATTGATCAAGGGTCAAGCACGAGTGAAGTGTGACTTCATTTCCATCAAAACTCAGCCAAACCTTGCGTTTTGGGGTGCTAATCACTTCTAGCAAGTTTACTAATCAAGTTTAAATAAAAAAACACGCACAAATCTTGTGTTTAGAAGTCACATTATGGATTTCAAATTTCCGACTTTGTGCAAAATTCAGTTTCAAACTACCAAATTCAAATCTATGGCATTTCCACCTCAAGGGGCCTTAGGGCATAATTCTTGATGCTTTGGAAATATGAGGTTACAAGCTTTGCAATGGAAAATGAATGGAATCAAATGGATGCTTGAGAAGAAAGTTACATGGAGTCAAAGTTGAAGAAAAAGAGTTGACTTTCCATACTTAGAAAAATTTCAAACTCTTCTTAAAAAATGACCTATAATCTCTTGCATCCAAACATGGCCTTCCACTTAGAATTTACTCTTGACCAAAAAAGATGGAATGAATTAGACCTCTTGAATGACACTTTTCGATTTGAACCAGTCAAAATCTCCAAATATTGAGCAAGTTATGACTTGTTGAAGTTGGCCAAAAATCATGAAAAGACCTATAATTTCTTGCATTCTTAAGGCAACTTCCATCCATTTTTTCACTTTGCACATAAAAGAAGGCATGAAGTACACATCCTTAGGGTCATCATGAAAAAAATAATAGGCTCAAGGTGATAAAAATTGACCAATTTATGATCATTTGGAATCACATATGAAAAATTGGGAATTCATCTGGATGACTTGTAATCTTTCCTCTTCACCAAGTTTCTTCCACAAGAAAAATTCTTGAAACATTTGAAGTGATTTGTTGGTAACTCTTTGAAGAGAAGATTTTTTTTGGAATCACTCAAAAATACCAAAATATGAGCAATATATGCCCCTCTGAAGTCCAAAACCCTAGCTTCTAGATCAAGGAATGCTTGGTGGAACTTTGTCAAGTTTGAACAAACTTTTTGTGCCAATATTCTTACTTTTTGAATAGGATTTGTTGAGAATTATGATGAGGAATCATGGCCACCGGAACTACTTCCATACCAACTTCAAAAAAACTTCAATGGTGAGGTTTGGATCTCTCAAGCTTTTGACTAGGGCATGGAAATAAACCCATGAACCCATGATGCAATTTGCTAAACCTCATTGCCTTCACATACATTATTAACAAGTAAAACAAACCAATATTGTATTTGTTAATTTAGAGAGAAAATCAAAGCAAAATATCCATGATCACCAAAGAAAATAAGTCAAGGTGCTTGGTGACTCCTCAAAGAGAACGGTTAAAGATAGGGAGAGGAACCAAAATCCCTAATGTGATTTTGTTGTGATTGAAACAATATGGTATGATGAAGGAATCTTAGGGGAAAAAATTGGGTTACAACACCTCGGAACAGTTGGATGAAGATAACCTCTGCTGCGAAAGATGTTTTGATATTTGCCCAAAGCAGACTTCGGCTTCACATTCTCACCTTTACCATTATTCACAGAGAATCCCAAACCAATTCTATTCATATCCACAAGTGGATCCACAATCTTCCCCCACACTTTACTAGGGCCATTACGCACTACCTGCTGAGCATCCTTCAACGAAGCTATAGAATTCTTATTTTCCCTTACATTATCAACAAATAAAGCTTGGAACTAATTTCCAACAACATCTTCACCCGCTTCCATAACACTGAAAGAGGATAAATGAGATATTAACAATGCTTTTTCTCCATTTATGATGACCATCTTTCCTTCACAAACAAACTTCAGCTTTTGGTGCAAAGTTGAAGTAACAACTCTTGCCTCATGTATCCACGGTCGTCCCAGTAAACAGATGTAAGTGGGCACAATATCCATAACCTGGAAAGTAATCTTAAATAAGTGAGGGCCTATATGAATAGGAAAATATACTTCCCCTATGATATACTTCCTTGATCCATCGAAAGCTTTCACAATTATCCCACCCGGGTGCATGGGAGTTCCTTGATACTTCAGCTTCATAAGTGTGCTCCTTGGTATGACATTTAAAGCAGATCCATTATCAATCAACACATTTGACAATGAATCATTCTTATGGTTCATGGAGATATGGAGATCCAAGTTATGATTCCTTCCTTCTTCAGGAAACTCGTCACCATAGAAACTCAGGTTATTACAAGAGGTAATATTCCCAACAACACTACTGAATTGGTCCAAAGGCATATCACTTTCCATGAAAGATTTATCTAATACTCTCATCAAAGATTCCTTGTGGGCCGAAGAGTTCATTAGCAAAGCCAGAATAGATATCTTTGATGAAGTCTGCAATAACTGATCTACGATCATGTAGTCGCTCATCTTGATAATCTTCGATATCATCCACATATTTTTACAGAGTAGTACCACTAGATCCCCCCACTGCTTTCTTGGGTTCATTACTTCAACAATCTTTTTATCAGCATTAACATTCCCTCGAATGATAGGTGCGAAAACACGGCCACTACGGGTCACTCGGTTGGCTTCAACAATATTCTTGACATCAGACAAAGGTTGGATCGGAACTCCCACACCATCTTCTAGGATTGTAACATTGTATTTGTATGGCACAGCCTTATCTTATTCGTAAGGAACAGGACCCGACAAGAAAATCACCACTGGAGAAACAACTGGTTTGCTATGGTACTCAATCTCTATAGGGACGGGAACACAAAAACAAGGCACAATAACATTCACCCCCTCTTCAAAATACTTAGACATCACATAATCATTGATGGAAAACATATCTTCTTCTGAGGAAAAGAGTTCATCTGCAGAAGCATACTCATCATCCAACACAATCTCGGCCGAGCAACCTTCAATCACGTTAATCCCATGATAATCATATTCTTTGCCTGAAATCTTGAAAGTACCATTGTCCAATAACAATTGAACACCCTTTCTCACTATGGAACAACCACATGAATCTCTGCAGCAAATCCGACAAGACCCATAGTGGTGCTCTTCTTGCCAAACCATGTGACAGAAGGTAGCGTTCAACTGCACCATATCATCATTCATATGACTCACATAAAAAATCCGGAATTCACCAGGACATCCATAGACCATATTCACATCTTCCTCGTACTCTGCCATTGGCCTGATTATATGAATGAGGCCTTCGTCCATCATTTCCTGAAGATCAGCTTTTATCTTATCACATCCCTAGATATCAATACTGAAAATACCACAACCAGCATGGTCATACGTATAGTAACTAAACTCGCAGAGGTAAGCATGTATCTTTACCAAATATCCTCTAACCAGGTTGATATCAAAAATCCGAAAGTCCCCTGGACAACCAGCAACCATGTTTACAACATTTTCTCCTCCATGCTTTGGCAAAGGATTATCTTTCATGTTAGGGCCAACATCTTTAAAGGATAAAAGGCCAGATCTCACCATCTTTTATACTTCAGATTTCAAAGGATAATAGTTCTCAATATTGTGCCCTGGTGCTCCTTAAAGAAAAGCACACATATGGTCTGCCTTATAATACCAAGGCAAAGGTGATGGTATAACAGGGGGTGGCCTGGTCTGAACCATCTTCTTCTAAATCAAATACGGAAGTAACTCTGCATAGCTCATTGGAATTGAGTCAAAGGCTTCTCTCTTCTGACTTTTCCCTTTATTCCCTTGAGGAGATGGTCTCTGATAGGCAACCGTGGTTGGAGCTACATTGACGACTGGAGTCACAGAAGCAACCTGTTGCTGGTACCGTTGATGCCTTCTAGTTGGTCTAATCTTCCTTTCTCTAATAACAACATTCGTTTCACATTCTTTCTTTCGAGAGAACCAGTATGATCAATTTTTCGTCCCTTCATCTTTTGTCAAGTGCCCCTCTATGACGGCCTATTCCAAACGAACACACATGCTTACCATTTTGGTAAAATCACTCGGTACACTAGAAACCATCCTTTTGTAATAAAATGATCCAAGGGTTTTTAGGAAGACCTTGGGCATTTCTTGTTCTCCCATAGGTGGCACTACCTGGGCAGCTATCTCGCGCCATCTCTGTGCATATTCTTTAAATAACTCATTGTCTCTCTGAGCCATTTCCCTTAACGGATCACTATCAGGGGCCATGAACATATTGTACTTGTACTGTTTGATAAAGGCTTCCCCCAGATCAATTAAGGTACGAATACTACTACTGTCCAGACTCATATACCACTTCAGAGCAGCACCAGTTAAACTATCTTGGAAGAAATGAATGAGAAAAGGATGATCATCTGTATGGATAGACACTTTTCTGATATATATAACAAGGTGGTCACAAGGATAAGAGTTGCCCTTATACCTCTCAAATTCTGGTACTTTAAACTTGGCTGGCACCTTTACATTAGGAACTAGGCAGAGCTCACTGACGTTCTGTCCAAACAATTCTTTTCCTCAAAGGGTCTTCATTTCCTTCTGCATCTCATTGAACTAGTCTTGAAAGTCATCCAACCGGTCATAGAAACCCACACTTTTACTTGGTGCAGGAATAGGACAATAAACTTCATCATTAACAAACGGCAGAACATTCATCAAAGAAGGTGCAGTATAATGGATCTCATTTCTAGCAACATGAGTAATATGCACCATAGGAGGTGCGAGAGTAGCAACAACTTGCACAATTGGAGCAGCTTGAGTGTCAAGATTAAAACCTTCTAGCATGAATTTTTTAGGCATTCCCCACGGGTAACCCTGAGGCATACGATTTTGAGCATCAGTAACTGGGGTAACAGAAATGGGAACTAATGGACCTTCAAAAGCATTTGTTGTTTGCTGAGGCTGAGCAAGTGGCGGCGGATTCTGAGCAGCCACCAATGATTCCATTAAAGCAGTCAGATTGGCCATACCGGCCTTCAAAGCAGTAACTTCTTCATGCAACTCATGATTCTCCTATTCAAGATTATCTAATTTCTTCCTGAAATTAGCCCGAGTATTTTACCAGTGAGACAACTTGCTGGACAAAGTAGAGAAATTCAGTAAGACACCTCGGTATGAACATGAATGCAAGAGATATGTACAATATAATGCATGATATGCAATGCAAATGATTTACTTTATTATTAATAATACTTCAAGGGACTCGAAGAATTATAGACAATTTGAAAATATTATATTACTAACACATTTTTAAAATACTGAAAATCTAATTATAATAACTTCAAAATGGATTACAACTTTTAGTACAACTTTCAAAAATCCCTAGTACAAGAAAAGATAGAATCTAAAATCCTAAGAAGGCAATGCTGATGAAGATCCCTCCACACACTGACACTTTCATGTGAGTCTTGTTATCTGAGCCTTCAACTGCTTGTTCTCTTCTGCATACTTGTCGGCGGCCACTTTCAAATCACCAGAGTCGGGAAGTGAATGACTGAGCCCTGGTCTAGCTTTAGAGTAAAATAAATCCTATTGCTTCTCCATCATCTCTACAACACGGCTCTCAAGAATCTCAATCAAGTCATCTTTCTCCTTCAATTTTTCTCGGTAAGACATCTCTAAAGTGTGGCACTTGTTCTTCCAAGCCTCCTTCTCCTGCTGCATCCTGACTAGGGAAAGCTGAAGCTCTTCCACATCATCTAAAAGGGGAGGAGTCGTCTTTACAAACATATCAGGTATAGTTTCTTCATGAGAATATGACATCTTCAATTGGATTGCCCTTGTTTGTACCCATCGGAGATAAGGCTCCAAAGAAACAACTTATCTAGGTCCCAAGTCCTTTCTACTCTTCCTGTGAATATAGCGCCAAGCCTTTGCAATCTCCTCTTTAGCTTTCTTATGATCCTCTCCCTCTTTGAGAAATAAACCACTCAGATGAAAACTATTTGGCTTATCTCTCATCGGATATCCAATCTTTCATTGTGCAAGAACGAGATTGTAGTTAATTCCTCCCTTTGTACCAAGAAGAGGTACATAGGGGAAACTACCACAACTATCGACAATATCTACTTCATGGTAAGCCTGATGATACCAAACAATATCTGAATGAGTGAGGTCCATAATCTTTGGAGCCCAACGAGGTTCCTTCTTGACATTCCAGAAAGCATCAGATCGAGGTAAATGAGAAATAAACCACTGATACAACAAAGGAGTACAACAAATGATCATCCCTCCATGATAAGAATCCCGAAGATGAATAGAGTAATAAGAATCTCCTAATAATTTAGGGACTAGATTCCCTATCAAAAATATCCTGATCGCATTGATATCCACAAAGTTGTCGATGTTCAGAAATAAGAACAACCTATAAGCAAACAGAAAAAAGATGGCCTCAAAAGCAGTTGTGCTCTTCATCCTAGCAAAGTAACGAGATTTCTCCAATAAAAACTGAGTTAGTAATCCTCTAATTCCTCCTTTGGTAGTCATGTGGACCTCAATCTTAGACTTCCCCAAATGAACCATAACAACAATGTCATGAGATTTTGGCTCCTCCTCCAAACCGGTGAATGGAACACGATCAGTAATTGGTAAAACCAGTAGATAAGAATACTCCTATAATGTAGGCATCAACTGATAATCAGGTAAAGTGAAACATCGATACATCGGATCATAGAATTGGACCAAAGTCGAGAAAATACCCTCCTTCATCCTGAGCTTCATGAGATACATAATGGATCCATACTTCTTCCAAAAATCTGTAGAACTCTCAATCTCGGGAATTAGACTCATCAAATCATCTATCTTAGGATTCTTTAAATTGTACTTCCGAGTCTTTCTTTTTCCAGAATCCATGGTAAAAAGTACTTGAGATATTCGTATAAAGTCAACTTTAATTCCCTTGAACCAAAATGTTTTAAAGGATGCTCATGGATGCGTGAATGCATGATGCAACAATCACACACAAGATCACAAACATGGGGGGTTTATAGGTTTGACGTCACGAGCATGAAGTAAAAGGTACTACCCATAAGGTATGGTCTAATAGTTTATCACCTGTCGAACAAGGTTCTAAGAGGTTCCCAGAGTCTACATCCTTCCTTCAGATATTACCAACGTCTGGATTGACTCGGTAATTAGTAATATTCTCAAGAAAAACTCATCTGAGTGTAGTATCGTGTGACAACCATTTATGAATTACTCTGTCATAGTTTCCGCACTACACCTAAAAGGCCAAGATGGGTTAAAGGTTCTACGGTCCTCAGTTTCAGCAGGCTCCCAAGTCGAAAGTAGCACGTCTTCCCTATTACTCGATAAACGACACTACAGTCAAAGGGGCCTCCACCGGCTGGGGGATCTCATGCCTCCTTTTTTGGGATTACTCCATCAAAGTTAACATGACTATTCCGTCCGTCCTATCTTAAGTTTGCCCAAGTTCGGGTAGAGGACTTATGAGAAATCACCAAGCACCCTGAAAAACTAGGAAAATCCAGACAAACATATATACAACACACAATATACAACAAAAAAAAGCACATACACAGATAACCAAAGATAGGCTCAACCCACTTAGGGATGGACCAACAACTGGTCGATCTTTCCCCAGCAGAGTCTCCATTTTTCTGTAGTGGTAGAAATGTTGAGACTAAGCCATTGGATTGACTTGACTCGCACAGATCAAATTAAAATCTCCACTGTGCTTTATTGTTTCTAGAGGAATGGGAAAAGAGAGAATAACCCAGAAAGAGGGGGAGAGAATCTAAGTTAGGGGGTTGGCTATGCAAAGGGAAGGTATTAACACCCTAAACATCTACAGTACTCCACAAGAACCTCTTTGTAAATATGTGTATTTTGGCTATAAATGTTGTATAAAAATAGATTGTGGGATGAGAAAAGAAATATTTTTTTACAATTTTTTCACCCGCCGTGGTTGTGAACCTTTAGTGCCTATGTACCACCTTCTGTGCAATAGGGGATCAGGGTACTCGTAGTTCACCTTTAAAAATTTTAAAACACAAGTGTGTTGGTTAATTTTAAGAGAGGAGACATCACCGTCTTACCCGAGTGGAAGAATATACTTACTACCCACGATTATGAGAAAGGAGAATTTGCATCATCTCAAAGTGGTGGATGTAACTTGGATTTTAAAATCAACAAAGCTTCGCTCAACATTCAAGTGGAAAATATCTCACTTCACTACATATCATAGAAGTATAGTAGTTCGCATAACTACAAGGATTGACAAGAGTCTAATCTTTTGAGAAAATTTTAAAGCAAAAAGCTAAAGTGGAAAAGATGGTTTAAATGAGATTGATTGACTTTTAGTCTTCTAAAAAAAATGTTAAATTATTATTAAGTTGTTTAAAGTTTGATTAAGAAAAGATTTTTGAAAATGCATGGACCTAAGTCCAAGTTTATTATGAAAGCGATTCAAGTTTAAAAAAACAAGAATAATTTTGAAAAGGAGGGAGAAGATATTTGAAATTAAAGAAGGTGGGAGGAGATGAAGGGACTATCCTAAAGCATAAGGTAAAAGCTAGAGAAAATAACTATCTAACCAACAAGAAGCTAACACTTGACATAATGAGTCAATATAGAATTCCCATCCTTTGGATTGAAACCAAACAATCAAAGATAATAAACCTCTTAATAAAACCAAGCTTCAAATGCAATAAGTCTTCACAAAAATTGGGTAGAGTAACGGTTGTATATAGATGACTTCCCGATCACAGACAAAGCATATAATCAGAATAACCTGCACACAAAGAAAACAAACAACCCAATGTCTCGGGGTAAACCCCAAGAACTTCAGACAAAATAACAGTAGAAGTCACAAGGTTTGAAGGTAGTCAAGGTCTCTAATCCTAAGTCCAAGAAGTCCATAACTCCATCATGCCAAGGATAATAACCAAATAGTCCAAGTAACCTTAACGTTTTTTTATGGTTCAAGTTGATTATTAGGTATATTCAAAAAGAAATGAAAAGCTCAAGTGAGCAAAAAATGAAAATGACATAAAGATAAATGCTCAAGTGAGCAAAGATGAAAATAACATGAAATGAAAATGCTAAAATAAATGTGCTTAAAGTAAAAAGTGTAATGTAAAAGCATAAAATAAATTCAATTGTTAGAAATTAGAGGTTAGTTGAATGATCATATTGAAACTTACATTTTAAAACTCATTAGAAGAAGATTGATAAAATCAAAGCCTCTCAACAACAAGTTTCATTTGCTTTTTATCAAGTATATCATTCATTTCAAAATCTCAAGGAAACAATAAATGATCAACGGTGTTTAAATGATTCACTTAGTTCCAAAATTTATGAATATTCATTAGAGGATTGATAAGACCAAAGCCTCCTTCAAGATTATTGGATCAAAGGTTTCAAATTAAACATGCTTGGGATTGAAAACATAGGTTTGTGCCATGAATGATCATTTATTGAATCCGTACAAAATTTAGCGTTATGTTAAGAAATCGTAAGTGGACTTATATAGAAGTCACACCTATTTTGAGGCCGGTAAATAGCAATTTATGTGCCATATGTTTGGAGTGATGATATGTAAATCATCCTCTAACAAAATGTAGCACAAAAGAGAAGAGGATAAGATGAAGAGGGAGGGGATATATTTGAATAAAAAAATTTAATCAAACTATCATTAAAATCATCTATCCATTTTAGTGGAGTTTAACTCAACACTCAAGATCCAATGATGTTAATGAAGTTTATGATCAACAATCACATAGGCAGAATATATTAAAAAAATAAATTGCTTTTAATGAAGAAAATAAAAAGGAAAAATGATTTTTAAAATATTTTTAAAATGAAAATAAAAAGTAAAATAATAAACTATGTTCAAAGTATCAAAGAAAAATTTTAAAATATCATGGAAAAAATCAGAGCTGACCTCAAATATTTTATAATTTTTTGGTAATTCTTTAAAACAGAAAAGTATTTTTAAACTAATTAAAATCACTCAAATAAGTGAAGAAAAAGATCAAAAATAGTAGAAGTCAAGATAAAATTCTAGAAAAAATTCAGAAAATCAGAAATGAGTAAAATGATTTTTCTGAAAATTTTCAGAATTTAAAAATATCAAAAAGTATTTTTAAATAATTATAAACAAGTCAAAATAAAGGAAAAATTATAAAAAATATATTAAATCTGAAAATAAAATCTTGAAAAAATAAAAATCAGAAAGATAATATTTGAAAATATTTTTGGGAATTTTTTCATAATTTTTAGGTCAGAAATGAATTTTCTATGATTTTTTGAAGTTTAAATCAATTAAAATAAAATATAAGAAAATAAAATAACAAACCAAAAAAATGTGGACCATTGAATGAGAGTCAAAACACGCTAGTAATCAGATCCAAAGGATCAAACATGCTGTGCATATTATGGTCAACTTTGGAAATTGCACCGGATCACCTTTTAAATATTAAAAACAACTAAAATTTTGGCGCGTTGGATAGAGTCTGACTAATGAAAGTAATCAGATCCAAGGGCTCTCAAAGCGCACATATGATAAAGAAAACACACTGGATTGAATTCAAAAAATCACATGTCACACTTTTATTGGTTGAAGCACGAGACGTAGGTCGTCTTCAACCTCCAGATGCCCTAGATTGGGATTCCTCAAATTGTAAAATTAGAGGACCAGACTGGTACCATTAGATTCGTCTCTTCAAGACGATTCTAATGGTACCATCATGCCAAATTTATATAAACTGAGCAAGGCTTAAATTGAGAAAATGCAGGAATAATAGCGAGCACGAAATTCTTGAATATCTCACTTAATTCTCAATGAAAATGCAAAGTACAAAAAGCACGAGAATTAGAAGGATATAGAGAGTAGATTAGTCTTTTATTTGGATCAATTTGACCAAGGAATCTACTTGAACAAAGTAGCACAAGGTGGCTATAAAATAGGACTTCTGTAGATCAGTATAAGTTACAATTCTTGAAGGTGAGAGTGTGGTTAGCTTCATATAGGTTCAATGAAGCTAACTAAATGAAGCTTTTGGTGTTTTGGAGTGAGAAAGCAAGAAATCATAAATTCAAATTTAGAGTTCATGTGGGATCTGAACAGGGATCAATTATCTAACAAAGCTTGAGGAAATGAATGCAATATGTCCCTTTATTTATAGGGATGCAAATGGGATGATCAAGCGTGTGGAATGATGAAGTTTGGAGGGAAATCGTGTGAAGTTGCAAGCATGAAAAGTATGACTCGTTTTTTGCTCAAAAATCAACCAAAACTTGCATTTCAAGGTGCTAATAACTTCTGGAAGATTGTTAAACATGATTAGAAGTAAAAAAGCACAAAAAGTTAGTGATTAGAAGCTGAATTGTGCATTTCAAAATCTGACTTGGAGGAAAAAGTCAGTTTCAAGGTACAAACATTGAATTAATGGCATTCACAACTCAAGGAGTCTTATGGCCTGATTAGTGAAGCAATTGAAAATAAGGTCATAAATTTTACAATGTGGAAAGAATGGGATCAAATGGATACTTGAGCTAGGAGTTGTGATGAGTCAAAGTTGAGAAAAAGATGTTGACTTTTTGTACTTCGAAAAAGCCTAAGTTTTTCTCAAAAAATGTCATATAATATTTTGCATCCAAACATGACCTTCCACCCAAAATTTTCTTTTTACCAAAAAAGTTGGTATGAAGTAGATCTCTTAAATGACATTTTGAGATTTGAGCCACTTAAAAAATCCAAGAATTGAGAAAGTTATGACTTTGTGAAGTTGGTGAAAATCCATGAAATGACCTATAAGCTTTTGCATTTTTAGGGCATGTTCCATCCATTTTCAAGATTTGCACATAAAATAAGAGTTAAAGTTCACATACTTAAGATCATTTTGGAAAAATAATGGGCTCAAGGAGATAAAAATAAATCAAGTTATGAGTTTTTGAAGTCACTTAAGGGAATTTGATGGCCTATCTGGGGGACTTGTAATCTTTCTTCATCATTAGGAATCTTCCACATAAAAGTTTATTGAAAATTTTGAAGCGATTGGATTATAACTCTCTAAAGAGAATCATGTCTTTGGAATCACTCAAAAATACTAAAATATGAGCAAGATATAGCCCTTAGAAGTTCAAAACCCTATCTTCTAGAGCACTAAAATGACTTGGAAAACCCTTTCAATTTTGACAATCTTCCTTGCATAATAACTCTTTCCATGTGAATATAAGTTATTGTGGATGATAATAGACTCCATATAAACAAAAAACACCTACAAATATTAATAATTGAGAGAGTTGTGCATTTGTGACCAAGAAATCAAGAACTTGTCCAATTAGGTCAAACTTCTTCAATTAACTCTTGCATCTTTTGATTTTATTTGAAAAATTGAGGCATGATAAATCATATTAGACCTTGTTATGATATTACTTAAAAGTATCTTCAATTATGAAGCTTGAGTCTCAATGAAGCTTTATTGAAGAAGGCATGGAAATAAACCCATGAACATATAAATCAAACTGATTAAATGTGTTGTGCCCTTACCTATAATATCATCAATTAGAGCAAAAATTAATTGTACTTGTTAGTTAAAAGTTAATCAATGAAAAACATAGATGATCATAATTTATAACTCAAGGTGCTTGGTGATTCCTCATGAGCAAACCTAGAGGTAGGGAGAAGAGCCAAACCCTAGTGTGATCTTGATATGATTGAGTTGATATGAGATGATAGAGGAATCTTAGGGGAAAAGTTGGGTTACAATAGACGTGACTAGTGTCTCGAAGACTAGGTCTCTTCATACTTAGTTAGTTTCAAATGTGGTTATTATCATTCCCTTTCGAATCCTTCAAATAGAATTTCCAGTATAACAACTAGAAGCTCCTACAACAACATTCCCAAATAGTTTGTAGATGTTAGATGCAATCCTCTTTCCTCTCATTATTGTTAAATCTATGGTTTTAGGTTTGTCGTAAATTCTGCTAAAACATGGTTCGGGAATGATGTTGAGCCAGATGTCTTGATATCTTGGCCTGTTATACAGTAAGAGATGTGTGTTATCTCCTGACAAACTTGATTTGTTTTTGAGAGATCAGTTTGGACATATCTCATTAATTTTTGTAGGTCAACGAGATTTATTAGGAATAAGTGCATATTTTATTTGGTTTCATTAAAAAGGATCTTGGAGACTTTTTAGGAAACTTTAAAAGATTTGTTCCAATTTTCATGTGAAGATCTTGCAGTTGGTTTAAAGAAGAAGATTGAGTTTGATTTGAAGAGTCCAAGCCCATACTACGAGAGTCTATAAACAAGGACTTGCTAAACCTAAAATAGCAAGAATCCACATTGAATAAACTGTGGGTGCAACATAAGGGTTTAGGATTTTGGGAGTCTTTTAAGTTCTTTGTATTTTTTGTTCTTTGTATGTCACTCATGTATCTTTTGATACATTGAGGTAGACTGATTGTTCTCACTCATGAGCTTATAAGCAAAGAGTTGAGTATTGTACTTAGTTGAAGGTTTTAAGCAAAACTAAGTATTGTATTTGAAGTTTAATATTATATTTTGTTGTTTTGGTATAGTCACAAGGTTTGTGACTGTAGGTATCACTGCAGTGATTGGAAGTGAGAGGGGGATCTCATATCTTGAGGTGTCTAGGTAGAAGTTGCACAAGGTAGTGATTAGGTGATAAGTTGTAAACTAGGGTTAGTTTAGCTTTGAACTAATACTATCTGTAGCGGTAGAAATATTTAAGACTAAGCCATTGGATTGAATAGACTTATACAAATCAAAATAAAAACCACCACCGCGCTTTATTGTTTCCAAAGGAATGGGAAAAAAGTGAATAACCCAAAAAGAGGGGGAAAGATTCAAGGTAAGGGGGTTGGTTATGCAAATGGAAGGTATTAGCACCCTAAACATCTACGGTACTCCGCGGGAACCTCTTTGAAAAATCTGTATATTTTGGCTATAAAATGTGGTGTAAAAATAGATGGTGGAGGTGAGGAAAGAAATATATATTTTTTTAATGATTTTTTCACCCACCGCGGTTGCGAACCTTTAGTACCTACGTACCACCTTTTCGTGCAATAGAGGATCAGGGTACATGTAGTTTCTCTTTTAAAAATTTTAAAATACAAATGTGTTGGTTAATTTTATGAGATAAAACATCATCGTCATTATCCGTGTGGAAAAAATACCTATCACCCACAATCATGAGAAAGGAGAATTTTCATCATCTCAAAGTGGAGGATATGGCTTGGATTTTTAGAATCAACAATGCCTCACTCAACACCCAAGTGTAAAATATATCTCCTCACTATGTATTGTAGAAGTATAGTTATTTGCATCACTACAAAGATTGACAAGAGTCTAATCTTTTTTGAGAAAAGTTTAAAGATGAAAGCCAAGGTGGCAAAATGGTTTGAATGAGACTGATTTACTTTTAGTCTTATCACAAAAAAGGATGTCAAAGTATTATTAAGTTTATTGGAGTTTATTTATGAAAATGTTTGAAAATGCATGGACCTAAGTCCAAGTTTATTATGAAAGTGGTTCAAGTGTAAAACAAGAAGAGTTTTCAAAAGGAGGGAGAAGATTTTTGAAATTAAAGAAGATGGGAGGAGAAGAAGAGGCTATCCTAAAGCATAAGGTGAAAGCTAGGGATGAGAACCATCTAACCAACAAGAAGCCAATACTTGACACTATGAGGCAAGATAGAATTCCCATTCTTTAGATTGAAACCAAACAAGCAAAGATACTAGACCTCTTGAGAGAACCAAACTTCAAGTGTATTAAGTCTTCACAAAAATTGGGCAGAGTAACAGCTACATATGAGTGAATTCTAGATTACAAACAAAGGGTGTGATTACAATAACCTGCACACAAAAAAAAACCCAATGTCTTGAGGTAAACCTCAAGAGCTCCAGACAAAACAATCAGATAAGACCACAAGGTCTCCAATCATAGGCCAAGGTTTCTAATCCTAAGTCAAAAAAGTCTAATGCTCTATAATGCCAAGGATAGTAACCAAATAATCCAAGTATCATTAAAGATTTTTAGGGTTTGTGTTGATTATTAAGTGTTTTAAAAAGAAAAGTAAAACTCAAGTGAGCAAATAATAAAAATGACAAAAAAGTAAATACTCAAATGAGCAAAGATGAAAAGGGCATGAAATGTAAATGCTAAAAGTAAATAGTGCATAAAAATAAAAGGGGCATATAATAAAAGAATAAAGGATAAAGTCAATTATTAGTGATTAGTGATTAGTTGTATGATCATCTTGAAACTTGCATTTGAAACTCATTAGAGGATTGGTAGAACCAAAGCCTCCACACAACAAGTTGCATTTGCTTTTTGTCAAGTATATCATCCATTTGGAATCCTTATAAGTATTATTTAATGATCAACGATGTTTAAGTGATCCGCGTTGACCAAAGGTGTTGTAGATCCATTAGAGGATTGGTAGAACCAAAGCCTCCACACAATGAATCTCAAGGTTGTTGGATCAAAGATATCAAATTAACATACTTGGGCTTGTAAACATAAGTTTGGGCCATAAATGATCATTTATTCGAATCGGGACAAAATTTAGCGTTATGTTAAGCAACCGAAAGTGGACTTATATAGAAGTCACACCTATATTTAGGCCGGTAAATAGCAATCTATGCACCATTTGTTTTGAGACATTATATAGAGATCATGCTCCAACAACATTTAGTGCAATAAGAAGGGGTTGCGATGAAGAGGAGTGGGAGAGAATATATAAACCACTTTTGGATTAAATTTAATCAAACTATTATTAAAATCATTCATCCATTTTTGTGGAGTTAGACTCAACACCATGGATCCAATGATGTTAATAAAGTTCATGATCAAAAATTTAACCCAAGATCATCCAGAAAATAGTCACAAAATGATGTTACATTTTAATATATACAAAAAGGTTTAAAAAATAATGTTTAAAAATAGAAATAAAAGAGAAAAATATCAACTATATTCAAATTAATCAAGAAATAAAAAGTAAGACCATAGAAAAATTAGAAAAGGAATCAAATGATTTTATAAATTTTTTTGGTAATTTTTTGAAGTCAGAAAATATTTTTAAAATTAAAAGAAATGAGTAAAATAAACTAAAAATGATAAAAAAAATATCAAAGTCAGAAATAAAAAATAATTGAGGTCAGCAATATTTGTCACAATATCATTGGATCATTCCATAATTTTTTCAGAATTTAAAAATGCATAAAAGTATTTTTAAACATTTAAAGCAGTTCAAATAAAATGAAATTTTAAAAAAATAATACCAAAACAAAATTAAATTATGAAAAAATAAAAATCAGAAAGGGAATAATCAAAAATATTTTTCATAATTTTTTCAGATTTTTTGGACTTAAAATGAATTTTCTATGATTTTTTGAAGTTTAAAACAATTAAATATAAAAATCAGAAAAGAAAAGAAAAGTCAAAAATATGTAGACCATTGGATGAGAGTCAAAACGCGTTAGTAATCTAATCCAAGAGATCTGTCACGCTGTGCATATCTTGGTCATTAGTGAATAAAGCATAGAATCAAAAATAAAATCAGAATTAAAAAAAAACAAGTGGCACGCCATCATTGGTTGGGAGATGACACGTTGGTCATCTTCAACCTCCAGCCAACGAGAATTGCATGTCTCTCAAACTGTAAAATCAGAAGCTCAGGCCTATGCCATTCGCTTCGTCTCTTCCAGACGAAGACAACCACACCCTCGCGCCAAATTTATATAAAATGTAGCTTAAGCAATTTGGAAGGAAAGTTTTGAAAAGGGATTTGAAATTTCATGGTCAAAATGTGTTTCCAGTAAAAAAGCAAGTGTTGCAACTAGAACCAAGGCAATGAGAGCATCACAATGATATCAAAGTTTTGAAGAATTGATGAAGGAATCTACCTATTGAAGTTGAGTTACAGAGCTCTGAAACTGGACTTCTATGGAGCAATATAGGGCACGATTCTTGAATGTAATTATATGGTTAGCTCCAGGGTAGATCAAGGAAGGTGAATTGATGAAAAAATTGGATTGAAAAAGGCTTGTGTATGGATTTCGAAGTTGCTGAATTCTGAGTTATGGAACAAGTTTGGCAGGGTATTTCTGGCTATCCAAGTTTGAGGAAATGAATGGGGAATGGCCCTCTATTTATAGGGAATCAAATGGAATGTCCAAGCGTGTGAAATGATGAAGTTTGGATGGAAATCGTGTGAAGTTGCAAACAAGAAAAGTGTGACTTCCAATTTGATCAAAACTCATCCAAAACGCGCGTTTTGTTGTGCTAATCACTTCTGGAAGTTCACTAAACACGCTCAGAAGCAAAAACACGCAGAAACAAAGTGTTTAGAAGCCAAATCAAGGATTTCAAACTTCTGACTTGGTGAAAAATTCAATTTCAAAGTGCCAACTTCTGACTAATGGCATTCTCAGCTCAAGGGATCCTAGGGCATGATTCTTGATGTTTCAGAAAGATGAGGTTACAAGCTTTTCAATGGAAGAAGAATGGAATCAAATGGATGCTTGAGCTGAAATTTTTGTTGAGTCAAAGTTGGAGAGAAAGGGTTCACTTTCCAAACTTAGAAATATTTAAAACATTTCTTCAAAAGTGACCTATAATATCTTGCATCCAAACATAGCCTTCCACTTGGAATTTGCTCTTGACCAAAAAAGATGGCATGAAGTAGATCTCTTGAATGACATTTTGAAACTTGAACCATTCAAAATATCCAAAAATTGAGAAAGTTATGACTTGTTGAAGTTGGCAAAATTTCATAAAATAACCTATAATCTTTTGTATCCTTAAGGAAACTTCCATCCATTTTCTCACTTTGCACATAAAATAAAGCATAAAGTTCACATCTTCAAGATCATTATGGAAAAACGAATGGGCTCAAGGTGATAAAAATTGACCAAGTTATGATCATTTAAAGTCACACATGAAAAATTGGGGATTCATCTAGAGGACTTTTAATATTTCTTCCTCATCAAGTTTCTTCCTCATGAAAACTCCATGGAACTTTTGAAGTGATTTGTTAATAACCCTTTTAAGAGAATGATGTCTTTGGAATCACTTAAAAATACCAAAATATGAGCAATATATATACTCATTTGAAGTTCAAAACCCTAGCTCCTAGATTAAGAAACATGCCTTGAGGAACTTTGACAATTTTGAACAAACTTCTTGTACCAAAAAAAATGATTTGTAAATATAAGTTGTTGAGGATGATAATGAGAACTCATAGCAACCGCAACCATATCTTGAGAATTGAGAGAAATATGCATTTGTGACCAAAAGGAATAAAATATTGTCCAAACATGACTATTTTTAATCAACCCCTTGTACTTTTTGGATCAAATTTGATAATCTTGAAATATGGTGAACCAAAATAAGCTTTCCATGCCATTTCCTCCAAAACAACTTCATTGGTAAGGCTTGAACTTCTCAAGCTTTATTGACTAGGGCATGGAAATAAACTCATGAACCCATGGGGCAACTTGTTAAATCTCATTGCCTTTACCTACATGGATAACAAGCAAGACAAACTAACATTGTATTTTATTAATTAAAAGAAGAAATCAAGACAAAAAATATTCATGATCATAAAATAACACAAGTCAAGGTGCTTGGTGATAACTCAAAGTGCAAAGTTAAATATAGGGAGGGGAACCAAGAACCCTAGTGTGATCTCATTGTAATGGAATCAACATGGAATGATTAAGGGATCTTAGGGGCAAAAATTGGGGTACAACACTATCATAGTGAATTTACTTCATGTCTTGGTATCCCCTAGAGTATATGACATTACATCGAACTAGGTTAATGATTGATTGTGTTGTTTAATTTTCTGCAATTTAATTTTCTACACAATCTGTAGATTTAGCAAGTGTTCTGTCAACAAATGTTCTAACATATGTCTTGATATTGTATGGTGTTTGGAAATTGTTGTACCATAATTTTTTACCTAAGATACCACTTCATATGCATAATTTTATCTCTAACAAAATACAAAAATAGCTTGTGTGCTTCCTTCTTGTGTCAAGCGAGATTTTGAATCAAGAGATCTTCATCAATGCAAGTCTTGATCAAATTAGGGTTTTGATTGAAGTGGATTATTAATTTTGGTGTAGTGAATGACCTAATGGCTTGAAGCATGATTAAAATAACTAAAATTCAACATCTTTACCTAATTGTAGGGCTCAAGACATTTCCAAATATACAATTGACTATTGGTGAAAGAATTGGAATCAACTGATGAAAAGTCAATTGTCACACCAAAGTCAAACTTTGACTTTTTGGTCAACTTTGGACTTCAAGGATCAAGGTTCATTTAAAATTATCAAACTTGTGCATCAAGAACAAAATAATCAATAAAATTCAAAAAAATTCAACAAAAGTCAAAGGTTGAAGATTTTGGACACTTAGAAATTTTCAAGTGTTTTGTACTCTAAAAGCCCTAACTTCATGGACAAATTTCACCAAGATGCAAGATAATTCAAGGAAAACTTTCAACATAAAAGTGGTAGAGCATAAATCATACTAAAACTTTATCAATGAGGGTTGATCTCCAAAAAATGCATAGATTTGGAGATATGAATTATTGAAGTTAGCATCTCAAAATCGTCAAAATCTCAAACACTTGGAGAAAATTTTCCAGCATTCTGACATTGTTAAGTAGCTGAATCTATAGCTTTTTTCTCCAACATGAAAGTTGTAGATAATGTTTCAAGATTTCCAAAAAGTCCAGGAGCATGAATTTATCATACTTGAGCAAGGAGTTTCGAATTTTATAAAGATGGGTGATCAAAGTTGCATTACAAGTCATATTTGTGATAACCTAAAGACCAAATCTCCAAGCCATGATAAATAATCTCACTTTGCAGCCCATATTACATCTAAATTTATCCAAGACCAAGATAGTACACAAGCCTTCACGCCTTTACCCAAGAGATACAAGCCATTATCCAAATAACTTTCCATTTAAGGTAAAAAGTTAACAATACCATTCTTGAAAAGCAAGATTTTTGTACAAAGCATGCCTTGAGCCCATACCTATACTTGTTTCTGATTACACTCCATCATAAATCAAGGAAAACAAGGTCACTTCACCCAACTCCTCTTTGTAATATTCCTTGAAACCATGAAAGTTCACATAACTTGATATTTGCATTCTGTAATACGGTGGGAGAACTGACTTGGTTGTTTTGCGTTTGATCGCAATTGTTGTGGTAAGCAAGAGTCGCCATCGAATTTTCTTTTATCTAACAAGGAAAGGGTGAAAAGAACCGGAAAGACCTTTGAGATTTTTTTCTTGAGTTCGTGGGGTAGGTTATGAAAAGGGAAGGTATTAGCACCCTTTTAATCAGTAGTTATCTACGGGATCTTAGTTGCTTGCTAGATCACTTGCTTTGTTTGAAAATGTTCTTTGTGGTGTAAGTTTGAAAGTATTTTGCAAAATTCCTTTGTTGCGGAAAACTTTGTAATGATTCTCGTCTCTATAAGAATGCATACAAAGTGTTGGTTTTTAAAATAGTTCAAACATATGTTTGTTTTTGAAGGTGTTTTGTAAGTGTAAGTGTGGAAATGGTTTTAGTTCAAGAGAAAACAACTATGAGCGTCCTACCTACTCAAAAGGTCTAATGTTCTTTTCCTCCTCCTTTAGATGTTTCTATCTTACCATTGATTGGAAAGAATCCCCATCGTTGGATGTGAAGGGACATACATGGGTCGTTTTGTATAGTCATAGAAGGCAACCTATGGGACATTTTAGTAATATCGTTAGGGACTAGATCGTTTACCGAAGGAAACATCGAGGGACATCGAGGGACTATGATCTTTTATCGAGGATATTTTCTAAAACACCCATATTCGAGGGACATGACTATCTTCCGAGGCAACAAGTGGGATTACCCTAGAGGTGCATGTGAAAAGTGTGTTTGATTGCATGCTTTTTTGTCTTTGATTAGGGTGGTCTACTTGTTGGTTTTATCCTTCCGTACACCCTAATTACTAACATTTGTATAAAGCAATAAAAATGCAGAAAATAAATATCCTAACTATTACAGCCATATTGAATAGCAAGAAAATATAAAGACAAAAAAATGAAATAAAAAGAGAGAAAAAGTGAGTCCTTCGATCCAGGCAGTAGGCTCTTTCGATTCCCCCTTCTTTGGCTTCCTCCGATTGGGAATTAGTGTGAGATACAGCCTCCGATTCATCTTTTCAGCTGCTTCTTTCGATTGGGCCTAGAATCAGTATTAGCATGCCTTTCGATTTCGTCCTTTTTCTGCTTATTTCGATTGGCTTGGAAGTCAGCATGAGGCGCACTCTTTGTTTCAAACTCTTTGCTGCCTCCTTTGATTGCAGGAATGCAAAGCTCCCAAGTTGAGATTCGAAAGGATTTAATGCTTAGACAATCGAAGAATACAGAAAACCTCTCTAAACTTGAAAATGCAACTAACACGTGTAACTTTCGAAAGCTACAAGCCAGGGGTTAGCACAAGATTATTGGGCAACAAAATCCAAAGTATAACTAATCAAGATTGAGACTTTCAACATACAAGCTGTGAGGATTGAAACTTAGGGCATGGTCAACTTCCTAGATGGGATATCTACATTTTCCTTTTATTTATATGTGCATATGATATTTAAATGAACAAGTTCCATGTTTGGAGGAAAAACTTACCTCTTGAAGTGCTTAAGGAGCTGTAGGTGACTTCCTTGGTGGTGAATGAAACTTCGTTGGAATCTTCCTGGAGCTAGTTCAGTTACTGCTTGGTTTAGGCAGTCACTGAATCGAAAGAGGGTATATGACAGTGGTGAATGAATCGAAGGTTATTATATAACAGTCCAGGGAGTGAATCAAAAGACTATTATGTTGTAGTTGGGGAATGAGTCGAAGGATAGTTATCTGGATGTGGAGGAGTGAATCGAAGGGTTCACTAATGTGTGAAGGGATCTAAGTTTTTTAGAGTTAGAGTGTTTGGGAATATTTAAGAACGTTTGATAGTGTTTGAGAGTTTTGAGAAATTGATAATTTTTCACAACAAGAGTTTTTTCAACTATCAGGGGGCCCTAAGATGTGTGATGGAGGCTCTTATTTATAGATAAGTTTGAATGAGGTTTGGGAGGGAAAATAAATGAGATTTGAACAAATTAGGTATATTGTTTTTGTAGCCTTTGAGGTGCAATTTTTGTATGCCAATTTGGTGCAAGTATGGGAGCAGTGTGGCAGGACTGCTTTATAGCAGTTTTGGAGTGTTGTGGTTAGTGCAACAGGCTTGTACTTGGTAGCACATAGGATTTTGGCCACCAAGCATCTTTGGATATTTCAACCTTTCGTTTTGACCACCTAGGTCCAGCCTTCGACCAGACTCTTCTTCAAACAACACTATTTGATTTTCACCCAATATGTTTCTTTCAAATGCGTCCTTTTTATGCATCCTTTGAAGGGGCCAAATGTATGCCCCTTGAATGGGCCACCAAAATATGTCATTCGAATGGGACATCCAGGTATGTCTGGAAAGTCCTTCGAATGTGCCACCATAGTATGTCTTTTGAAGGGGGCAACAATTTTGTGTCATAGTGTAGAAATTGCATGTTGAAGGTGAAACCGAAGCAAGCTATTTCAAAGGGAGATATTGTCCATTCAAAAACTAGTATGAAAATAACCAATGCATAAGGGAAGTTCCTTCCTTGTGACTTGAAACAAAGCAGGAAAGAAACCTTTGCTTCCTGAATTGAAACAAACATTGTAAGGGGCCATTGCTTCAATCGAAGCTTACATGTAGAGCTAATGTCCAATGAAAACTTGACTACAAGAGTTCATATGGCCAAACGAAGGATGCATGCAGGAGGTCCCTGCTTTGTGAATCAAAGGAAAACTTTCAGAAATCCATTGCCTTATGAGTTGAAGGAAGCTTTCAGAAGGTCATTTTACTCTGAATCAAAGGGGAACCAGTATGAAGCCACTACTTTCTGAATCAAAGGACACCAACAGGAGGTCCTTCCCATTTAAATCGAAGGAGGTTGTTTTAAAGGGAAACAAATGCCCATTCGAAGCTTGTATAGAGATAGGTGTCGCCCTTGCTTTGTGAATCGAAACGTGCAGGAAAGAGAAAATTTGCTCAATCGAAGGCTGTATGCAGATAGCCATTCCTTTATGAATCAAAGCAAGCATATCAAGGGCCAATGCTCCATCAAAATATGAAATTCAAGCTTGCACCTAAAGAGACCCAAAGTCCAATCGAAGGATGCGAAATCAAAGCAGACATGCTCTTTTTTTGATTTGATATTTGAAAGCCCAGTTGTACTTGTGAAAATTTGAACTTTTTGAAAATCCTTGTGAGGAAATGTCTTCATATATGAGAGGGAAAATTTTGGGGTACAACAGCTGCCCCTGTTCAATCTTCTTAAACCTGAAGAGTTAGATTGGCGAGTCATGCCATTCCTGACTTGAAGGTGAAAGATGATTGAACACTAGAGTGCCCAGAAATTTGCACTCGATGATGTGGTGGTTGATTGTGTAGGGAATGGGCTTAAAGATGCCATCTGGAGAGTTTTTGGAGATGAGCTTATGGATGCCATCAAAAAGTGATTGTTGACAAAAATTAGACTAAGTCTAAGCTTGACTTCAACTGGAAAAGTATCAGGATAAATCTTTGGTCGATTTAAATTGAACAAGGGGAATTGTCTACCGGAACGGAATCATGATAAACCAATGATCGATTTAAACTGAACCAACTGAGGTCTTGAATATTATTTAACTGGAAAAGAATCAGAATTTATTTGGAGCGATTTATTTGACCCATAGAAAGTGTCTACTGGAACAGAATCGGGATAAACCATTGATCGATTTAAGCTGAACCAATAGAAATTTGAAAAGTCTTTAAATGGAAAAGAATCAGAATAAATCTTTGGTCGATTTAAACTGAACCAGAGGCAGTGTCTACCGGAACAGAATCAGGATAAACCATTGATCGATTTAAACTGAACCAGCAGAAATCTAAAAAGTCTTTAACTGGAAAAGAATCAGGCTAAATCTTTGGTCGATTTAAACTGAACCAGAGGCAGTGTCTACCATAACGGAATCAGGATAAACCATTGATGGATTTAAGCTGAACCAGCAAAGGTCTTGAATAATCTTTAACTGGAAAAGAATCATAATAAATCTTTAGAGCGATTTATTTGAACCAGATAAAGTGTCTACCGGAACGGAATCAAGATAAATCATTGATCAATTTAAACGTAACCAGCAGAATTCTGAATAATCTTTAACTGGAAAAGAATCAGAATAAATCTTTGGAGCGATTTATTTGAACTAGAGAAAGTTTCTACCATAACGGAATTAGGATAAACCATTGATCGATTTAAACTGAACCAACAGAGGTCTTGAATAAAGTGTTTGTCATGTAGATGGTCATCCCGTCCGGTTTCGGGAGTTGATCTATAATCAATTTGTTCACAGATAGTTGTCCTGTCCTATGTTAGGTATTAATCTGAAATTAATGAAAATTGGTAATGATATTTGTTTGCTTGCTAACTTTCCTGAAAAAGGTAAGAGTCAGTTGTGTGCAGTGTCATGATGCATGAGATGTATCGAGTAATGATGTTCTCAAAATAAATGATATTGCGATATATGCATTTGTGTTTTCGATGCTATGACGTATGAATGCAGTGTATGAACATATCCTTTGTTATGCTGCGGTGTTGCTGGACTAGGGAAAATAAATTCCTGACTCCGCTGGGGATGAGGAGTGTAAGTCTTCATATTTTGTTGAAGTTGAAGTGTTGATAAACGGGTTTCCGTTGTTTAGAGAAATGGAATCTGTTGAGGAAGGGAAATTCCATGAACTTTCTTGGGGATTTTGTGAAATCCTGCTAGGGAATCTTGAGAAATATGGCGACTTCACTAGGGAATTTTTGAGCATTAATTGGGAATTTTACTCTGTCGGGGATATGAGAGTACCTGACATCATTAGGCTACATATGGATGATATGGCAGTGACCTTGTAGCAGGATGTCTCTTCCTCTGTTCTTGCTGGAGAAAGTACCTGCGGGGATTTTATGGAATCACCTTCAGACATTGTCATGTTTCTTAAAGCCATTAGTAACTATCTTCCTGTTTTCTTTTCTTTTTATGCGTATATTTGTAAGAAGTAATCACGTTCAAATGCATATGTTCAAAAATCTCTGGACGTTTTTGCAAACAAAACAGGAAATAAAAAAAAATAGTTTTTCACTTTCAAAGGAATAACTTTGTATTAACTTGAATAAGAGTTTTTGTACAAAGAGACGAACATCCTAGTAAGAGAATGTCGTCGTAAGAATGAAAACTAATACAAAGAAATATAGCTATGTGAAATAATCCTATGGGGTTCCCATTCTTCTATTTCCTTTATGTCTTCGAGCGTCTTATCCCTTTGCTGCTTGTCCGAAGTTGATTGGATTGATTAGTACCTTTTGAGTTTGACAGTTGATACTGAAGATTGGCTGTAAGGTGATCCAACGTGACATGGTTATACGCTTTAAATCCCTAACTTTTACCTGGACCTCTCTTTCGGGTTTTCAGTCCACCGGGATACCCTTTTTTTCCCAAGCCACCTTTTCAGGTTTTCGACTTGTCGGGTGTACAAATTTTTTCATATGTATATCTCTAATTTTTGCCCGAAACCTTTTTGTTTGCCAGAATGCCCTAATTTTTGCCTAGGCCAATTAACCTAACAAGTCTTTGTTCATGCGTAGTATCTTCTAACTATGTCAGTGTTTACAGGCTGCGAAAGGTCGTCACCATCCATAGTGGTTAAAATCATGGCCCCACTAGAAAATATGTTCTTGATCACAAATAGCCCTTCATATGTAGGAGTCTATTTTCCCCTGGGATCACCTTGCAACAGTATGATACGCTTGATTACTAAGTCACCAGCCTGATATACCTGACGTTTGACCTTCTTGTTAAAAGCTTTAATCATACATTTTTGGTACATCTGACCATGGCAGACAGCCACGAGTCTCTTCTCATTAATCAGGTTCAATTGGTCAAGTCGAGTTTGAATCCATTCGTCTTCATTCAAACATGCCTCCTTCATGATTCTCAATGAAGGGATCTGGACCTCTATGGGTAGGACAACTTCCATACCGTATACCAAAGAGAAAGGAGTTACCCCTGTTGATATGCACATTGTGGTGCGGTAACCATGAAAAGCAAATGGTAACATCTCGTGCCAGTCTTTATATGTCACAGTCATCTTTTGTATGATCTTTTTGACGTTTTTATTAGCAGCTTCAACAACACCATTCATCTTCGGCCGGTAAGGAGAAGAGAGTTATGATGTTGGATCTTGAATTACATGCAATTTGATGATCATATTGTTATTAAGATTGGTCATTATATGTAATGATTCTTTCTAGGATACCGTATCGACAAATAAGGTTATGTCTAATGAATCGGGCCACAACGTTCTTGGTAACAGAAGCAAATGAAGTTACCTCGACCCATTTCATGAAGTAATCACTGGCGACCAGGATGAAGCGGTGCCCATAGAAGTTGTAGGTTTGATCTCTCGAATCATGTTGATGCCCCACATTGCGAATGGCCATGGAGAAGTTAGGATGTTCAGAGGAATCGGTGGCACATGTACTTTATCAGTATAGATCTTGCATTTGTGACAAGTTCGCAAATGCTGATAACAATCTGCTTCCATAGTAGACCAATAATATCCTACCCGTATGATCTTTTTAGCCATCGTGTGCCCACTAGAATGGGTGCCAAAGTTACCTTCGTGTAAATCATCCATAATATTTTCTTCCCCACTCTTGTCTATGCACCAAAGCAAAGTAGAATCGTGGTTGCGCTTATAGAGGATTTTGTTACTGAGGAAGAACTTAGCAGAGAACCTTCTTAGGAACTTCTTATTGTTGACTGAAGCTCCCTCAGGATACTCGTGGGCTTCGAGGTATCTTTTAACTTCATGTAACCAAGGTTTGTCCATTATTTCTTCAGTATCAATCTCGTGACAATATGCTGGTTCATCCATCCTCTCAATAGTGATCTGAGTAGCCTCATTATCCCACCTGATTTTGAACATGGATGACATAGTAGCTAGCGCATCTACTAGTTAATTTTCCTCTCGTGGAAAATGCTCAAAGGTAATTTCTCCAAAATGTGGGACCAGTGTCCAAACATGCTCTTTGTAAGGGATGAAATTAGGATGCTTCGTGTCCTATTCTCCTTTGATTTGACTGATTACTAAGGCCGAGTCTCCAAATACACTTAAGGATTTGATCCCCAAATCTATAGCAGCTTTGAGACCCATAACGCACACTTCATATTCAGCCATATTATTGGTACAATTGAAACACAGCCTGACAGTGAAAGGAGTATGACAGCCTTCAGGAGATATGATCACAACACAAAGGCCATTGTCGAGTGCGTTGGAAGCTCCGTCAAAAACTATAGCCCATCGACATCCTTGTTTAGGTCTGTCATACGGTCTGAGTTCTTCACAATCATTCACCAACACGATGTCCTCGTCCGGGAGTTCAAAATTCATGGATTGATAGTCATCCACAGCCTGATGAACCAAATGATCAGCTAGTACACTTCCTTTTATTTCTTTCTGGTTAGTGTACTGAATGTCGTATTCGTTCAGGACCATTTGCCATCTTGCTATTCTTCCAGAGAGGGCAGGCTTCTCGAATATGTATTTGATAGGATCCATCTTAGATATTAATAAGGTGGTGTGAGTCAGCATATATTGTCTTAACCTGCGAGCAGCCCATGCCAGATCACAAAAGTTTTCTCGAGCAGTGAATATCTGGTTTCACAGTCGGTAAACTTTTTGCTCAGGTAGTATATTGCATGCTCTTTTCGGCGAGACTCGTCATGCTTCCCCAGCACACACCCCATTGAATTTTTCAAAACAGTTAAGTACATGATTAGAGGTATTCCCTCAACTTGAGGCATCAAAATTGGAGGCTCTTGAAGGTACTCCTTGATCCTATCAACGCATTCCTGGAAGTCGCCATTCCACTTCACCACTTGATCTTTCTTTAGTAATTTGAAGATTGGCTCACAAGTAGCGGTTAGATGGGAAATGAATCTGGCGATGTAGTTTAAACGTCCCAAGAATCCCCTAACTTCCTTCTCAGTGCGAGGAGCGGGCATTTCTCATATCACTTTTACCGTTGCAGGGTCTACTTCAATACCTTTGTCGCTGACAACGAAGGCTAAGAGCTTATTAGATCTTACTCTAAAGGTGCATTTATTCGGGTTCAACCTCAATTTGTATTTCTCCAGTCTTTCAAATAGCTTCTGTAGGTAGTCAAGGTGTTCCTCTTAAGTTTGAGATCTGGCTATCATATCATCAACGTAGACCTCTATCTCACGATGGACCATATCATGAAACAAAGCTACCATGGCACGCTGATAGGTTGCCCCGACGTTCTTTAACCCGAATGGCATAACTTTGTAGCAGAAAGTGCCCCACTGCGTGACGAAGGTTGTTTCTCCATGTCCTCATGTGCCATTTTGATCTGATTATACCCTGAGAAGCCATCCATGAAGGAAAATACCTTGTGTTGTGCGGTGTTGTCAACCAAAACAACAATATGGGGAAGCAGAAAGTCATCTTTGGGGCTTGCCCTATTTAGGTCTCTGTAATCCACACACATTCGTACCTTACCATACTTTTTAGATACCTGAACAACGTTAGCAACCCATTGTGGATAAGATGTGGCAGCTAAGAAACCAACATTGAACTGTTTCATAACTTCAGTCTTGGTCTTTTCTGACATATTTGGCCGCATACGATGAACCTTCTGTTTCAATGGAGGGCAGTCTGCTTTTATCGACAGACGATGGACCACGATATTAGTGTTGATTCCTGGCATGTCTTTGTATGACCAGGAAAATATTTTAACATAGTCATGTAGCATATGAATTAAATTCTCCTTAACATTATGCTTCAGATTAGAACCTATCTTGACCTCCTTCTTGTTCTCTTCAGTACCCAAATTTATTGTCTCAACTGGCTCTTTATGGGGCTGTATTACCCTTTCTTCCTGTTGTAACAGTCAGGCAAGTTCCCCTGGTACCTCACAATCTTCCTCGTCTTCGTCCTCGGCTTGGTAGATCAGATTTTCAAAGTCGTAATTGGTAATAGCAGAACCGTTACCAATGGGATCCTGAGTGGATGTGGATCTGCATTTTAATATGTGAGTGTGTGTAAGAGCATAATTATTTTTGATAAAGTAAAAGGTAGAAAAATAAAAATAAAAGAGCATAAAATTTGCATGCAAAAACGTCCCATGATTTATTAATGACATATGAAGATAAAGTAATAACCCTCACAGATAGACCATTGTGCCTCGGGTAAGACACAAGGTTTTAAAGTTTAAATTGTTTAAATATTACAAGTCCAAAAATTTAAAAGAAAATTACTCTTGAATAAAAGTAATATGAAAAAAATATTTGGCCTACCAATTGTTGAGTCCACTGCTGATGGTTGGGAAAATCCACTCGTCCATGTCATAATTGTTATCACTATCCTCCAACGTATTGACTCCATGATTGCTGATGCGTAATGGCGGTCCCCCAGCGTGAGCACGTCGAACAGCTCTTTGGGCCTCCTAAGTAAAACCCATACCAAACTTGTTAGATTTATAGGGAATGTCCGAAAGTTGACCCCAAATGGTACATCCACCTTCTTCAATTACTTCTTTAGCATCCTTCAGAGAAGCCATTTTCAATGGAGGTCTGGTAATCTTCGGTACCTTAGTACCAGTCTTGGTTAGAACAACCGTCTGTGGAACATCCTCAAAATTCTGACACGGGGTCTCAATGAACTCACCGTCCATTTCAACATACCTGAAAGAGTTTAGGTGGCTAACCATGTATTCCTCCTCCCCATGGACTGTGATAATCTTTCCCTTGACTGGGTACTTCAACATCTGATGCAGGGTAGAAGTAACAGCACCATCCCCATGGATCCAGGGTCGACCCAATAAACAGGAATAAGACGGGCATATATCTATCACATAGAAGGTTGAGTCAAAAGTCTGAGTACCCACTTTGATAGGGATGTCCACTTCCCCGTACACCATTATTTTAGAACCATCGAACTCCCTTACCATAATGTTACTGGGCTTTAGTGTGAGTCTTTCGCAATCTAACCGATCAAGAGCATTCTTGGATAAGACATTTAGCGATGAACCTGTATCCACCAGAACATGGGCTAATGTAGAGCCCCTACACTTAATGGAGACATGCAGGGCATCATTGTGTTTCCTTCCCTTGGGAGTTAAATCAGCGTCGAAAAAACCTAGTCCATTATCAATAGTCAGGCTGGCCACACAATTCTCGAATTGATCAGCGGAGGTCTCTTGGGGCACGTGGGCAGACTTCAGGAATTTTACTAAAGCCTAAGCGTGGGCTTCAGAGCATAAAAGTAAGGCTAGTATTGAGATTTTTAAGGGGTTCTTCCCCAATTTCTCCACGACATTATAATCACTTTTCTTTATTATCTTTAATATCTCTTCCATTTCCCTTTTAGAAGCCTCAAGGGTGACTTCTGGATGCGCCTTCGTCTGGACAGGCTCAAACAATACCTCTTTTCCCCGAGTCTCGGCTGACTCAGTAGCAGGGATGACATCGGGGATAACAGTAGGAGTAACAATAGGAATACTGACAGGAGCAGTAGCAGGAATAATCACAGGAATAACAACAATTTTTAGAGAGATCTCAGGAGAGAAAACTCTCCCTCTTCTCGTAATTTTACTGGTCCTGACGATATTGTTGACGTCAGGATCAGTATCTTCATCAACTTTGTCTTAAATAGCCAATAGGTCTTACTTGACGCCATAGTAATAGACGTCAGCCCCATAATTCCAAGGAACAACTTTATCCGAGGAATATGGTATTGGCCCCGACATGGTGATGATCAAGGGAGAAAACTCGGGAACAAATGTAATTCTTCCAGGTCTTTTGGTGGAGACCCTGAGAGGATTGTCGGAAATGGTAATTATAGAGACATCTTCACACAAATTTCTTGCAAGGAAAACTTTCTCAAATAGAATTTCGTTATTAATCATTAGGCATTGGACACCCATTTTTAACGACAAACAACCATTTGGTAGAGACATACACAAGTGACGTCCTTCACCACAGCCTAGGAATAAACCGGCTCGTGAAAGATTTTCTTTAACGATCAGAAGGGGAGTGGCTAATTCATCCACAAAGGAAACAAATAAGTCATCTTCAACGGCATTGACACCTTGGCCATGTTTGGGCATTGGTGCAGTTATTACGTTAGGCGTCTCTGAAAGGTCAAACTCAATCTATTTCACCTCGGTAAGGTCTTGCACCTTATTTTTCAGAGCCCAACAATCGTTTGTATCATGCCCCAGACTCTCAGAATGATAGGCACATCGAGCGTTCGAGTTGTAGCGAGGAGAAGAAATATTAGGATTCTTGGGAGCTTCCTTTAGAGTCACTAGATTGGACTTCAACAGATGCAGAAAAACCTGGGATAAGGTCATGTTGATCTGGGTGAATCTTCTTATGGGCACATTTGGCCTACGTTGATGGTTTCATTGTTGATTTGATACAGGATTGGAGATCATAACAGCCCCTACCGTCGGATGATGTTCAATTTTGTTTTGATTTCTCTGGCCATAAGCAGCACTGACCTCCTTCTTTCCAGTGAAAGGTTTCTTCATCGTACTTGGGGATGTATCCCTTTGAATTTTTCCACTCTTACTACCAACTTCTACCCGCTCACCAGTCAAGATCAGCTCAGTAAACCCAGCTGAAGAGCTTCTAATCAGATGGTTGAAGAATGGACCAGACAACGTGCCCAAGAACATACCAACCAACTCTCTATCAGACAAAGGAGGCTGAACTCTTCCTACGAGATCTCTCCATTTTTTGGCATAATTTTTGAAACCATCACCAGAACCCATAGACATACCTTGCAGTTGTGTTCGAGTTTGAGCTAGGTCAACATTATACTGGTATTGCTTATAAAAAGCAGCAGCCAGATCTTCCCAATTGTGAATGTTGGTTCCTTCCAAATGATAAAACCAATCCAACTGCATCCCTAACAAACTTTATTGGAAGAAATGTACCCATAGGTTCCTATCAGCAGTATGGGGTTGAATCTTCCTGACGTATGACCTTAAATTCAGCTTAGGACAAGAGACATCGTCATACTTAGCAAACGTGGGGACCTTGAATTTCTGCGGGATGACCACCCCTGAGACTAGTCCTAGTTCTTCAAAATCCAGTCCGAGTACCCTTTGGATCTCTATAACATTGAGGCGATCCTCCAACTGTTTGTATTTATCATCAACATGAGGATATTGTTCTTTAGAGTAATTAGCTTCATCTTCCTCATACTATGGGTTGTCATTTCCTTCCTTTCTTTTCTTCTTGATTATCTCCTTCACCTGACGAGGTTGCAAAATCTAGAGCTCGCTTGGTTGGTCCTCTAAAACTTCTTCCCAAATTCAAAACACCGACAAGTTTCTTCGCCTTCTTCTTCTTATCTTGATAATGAGAGCCTTGAGGTCCTCTTGTCCTTTAGCCAGAGCCATGAACATCTGTTGGAATTGAGCATTCTGCGCTTGAAGATCCTTTATTGTCTATTTAATATCCATCTCACTGAAATAAACAGTAGAAAGATAAGGAAACCTGTTATGAAAATAAACATGTTTGTGTTATGATGAATGAAAATGCATATGCAAATGATTTCAAGGAAATTAGGAGATTTAAATTTGCTTAGACAAAAGGAAACACACATTGTATTAATAAATCCAAGTTGATTACAACATGCCTCTTAGGGCTTACAATGGAGGAAATAAATACAAAAATAAAACTCCTAAGACAAAAAGGTCGAATGCATCCTCTTCGGCGCGATATAGGGGTTCAAATTTCGCTCTTCATGAAGCTGCTTTGTGAGCTCCAGAAACTTATTATCACTGGCATAAATTTGGTTCTCAAAGGTGTCTCGTTCTTCCTTGAGTTAGATCCAAGACTTTTTTAATTCTTTGAAGCTTGTTGGCATATCAGGATGAAAAATGATGTGAGACTCGTCCTCTTGAACAACAGACTTTGAGATCACTGGCAGGATAGCAACATATGGAATCATAAGACTTTGACCACGAGCTCACGCCCATCTGAGGTAAGGCTCCAAGGGGATGCAGTTCTTGCATCCCAAGGTGCTGCTATCAGTCTTTTTCACCATGCCCCAAGAACGAATGAACCTCTGGTGATAACCTTGCAGATCATTTGAATAGTCGAGCACAAAACCCTGGATGAGAATATCGTGGGGACCATCTCTCCTGGCCTAACCAAACTGACACAGGGCCAAAGAAGGGTTGTAGGTGATTCCTCCTCTTATGCCAAGGAGTGGCATATTAGGGAACTATCCGTAACGATCAATAAAAGAGATATCTTCTTAAGAGAGAGAGAGGGCACCAATAGATATCAGAATGAGGAAGAGACATTATCCTTTGGTTCCATCTTAAGCCTAACTCATTCTTCATTACTGACCGAGGGAGGTGCAAAATAAACCACCGATAGAGCAAAGGCGTACAACACATAAGAGTCCCTCGTTTCTTCATGGTACGAGTGTGGAGTGCATGTAGCATATCTCCGAGCAATGTAGGCACTGGATTGCAAGCAAAGAAGATGTTGATGGCACTGACATCTATAAACTGGTCTGAATTGGGGAACAGAACCAATCCATATATCAAGAGAGCTAAGACTCTTCAAAGTCATGGTAACTCATAGCATCTAAGAATATATGAGCTTTCTTCATTAGAAAATTTGCAAGGAGTCCCTTAACTCCACTTCTTCTTTCCCAATTGGATTCAATGTCAGATGGTTTCAAATGTAGAGCTATGGCAACACTTTTAGCAATTGGATCTTGTTCTAAACCGGTGAAAGGTACTTGCTCCAATATAGGTGAACCAAGTATTTTTGAGAATTCTTCCAACATGGTCACCAACTGATAATCTGGAAATGTGAAGCAATGGTGTTTAGGGTCGAAGAACTAGAACAAAACACTCATCAGACCTTCGTCAAATCCAGTAGTAACCAAACTGAGCAAGTGACCATATCTCTTATTGAATGATGAGCTCTCAGGAACTCATAGTACCAATTCCTTGAGCTTGGGAGGGACCTCTATAAAATTGTTTCGGATGGTCTTTCTAAGAGTTGAATCCATGCCCTACAAAACAAAAGAAAAGATAAATCTCTAGGCCCTGGAAATGGTTAGTGTGCATGTTATGATGTTTATGATGTTATGGTTATGCTTTAAAATCACAGCTATATCAAGCAAGTCATACAAAAGACCCTAGGTTTAACGGCTTGCGTGAGTTTTTTAAAGGTAAGTACCCTCTTGAAGTTTAGTTGGCTCAACCTATCCTATTAATAGTAACCGGGTTCTAAGGAGTCTCATACCACCAACCTTTCTTTTAGGCATTGTTATAGCTCAAGCACCGAAGTATTGCAGCCAAAATATCCCAAAAGTCTAATCTCAATGAGTGTAGCATCGAGTATCAACCAAACTTTGGTCAGAACCAAATCCGGCCATCTCACTACTTTCTAATGGCTTAGGATGAGTCAAGTAAAGGTTCTAAAGGTCAGTTAGCGCTTAATGACACTATAAGGAAGCCTAATGTTATCCTTGACTGACTCAAGGAACATTAGTACAAGCTAGAGCATCACGCTAACATAGCTATCACTTTGTCCATATCGGTCTATGTCGTACAACCTCCATGATTTATTTCTATTTACCTAAAAAAGGTGCCCCAGATCTGGGTATAGGATCTTTAACAAAGCCCAAGTAAAGACCCAAAAATGTAAAGCAAACAAGTCAAACAAAGAAATCAAGTAAAGGTGATCTAGCCCTAAGGTAACCCTACTTTTAAGTATAATCCCCAGCAGAGTCTCCAGTTCTGTAATACTGTGGGAGAACTGACTTGGTTGTTTTGCGTTTGATCGCAATTGTTGCGGTTAGAAAGAGTCCCCACCGACTTTTCTTTTATCCAACAAGGAAAGGGTGAAAAGAACATGAAAGACCTTTGAGAGTTTTTTCTAGAGTTCGGGGGGTAGGTTATGAAAAGTGAAGGTATTAACACCATTTTCATCTGTAGTTATCTATAGGCTCTTAGTTTCTTGCTAGATCACTTTCTTTATTTGAAAATGTTCTTTGTGGTGTAAGTTTGAAAGTATTTTGCAATATGCCTTTGTTGCGGCAAACTTTGTAACGATTCTCGTCTCTATCAGAATGCATACAAAGTGTTGCTTTTGAAAATAGTTCAAGCATATGTTTGTTTTTGAAGGTGTTTTGTAAGTGTAAGTGTGGAAATGGTTTTAGTTCAAGAGCAAACAACTATGAGCGTCCTACTTACTCAAAAGGTCTAATGTTCTTTTCCTCCTCCTTTAGATGTTTCTATCTTACCATTGATTGGAAAGAATCCCCATTGTTGGATATGAAGGGACGGGCGTGGGTTATTTTGTATAGTCATATAAGGCAACCTATGGGACGTTTTAGCAATTTCGTTAGGGACTAGATCGTTTACCGAAGGCAACATCGAGGGACATCGAGGGACTATGATCATTTTCCAAGTATCTTTGCTAAAACACCCATATTCGAGGGACATGACTATCTTCCGAGGAAACAAGTGGGATTACCCTAGAGGTGCATGTGTGCAAAGTGTGTTTGATTGCATGCTTTTTTGTCTTTGATTAGGGTGGTCTACTTGTTGGTTTTATCTTTCCATATACCATAATTACTAACATTTGTATAAAGCAGTAAAAATGCAGAAAATAAATATTCTAACTATTACAACCATATTGAATAGCAAGAAAATATGAAGACAAAAAATGAAATAAAAAGAGAGAAAAAATGAGTCCTTTGATCCAGGCAGTAGGCTCTTTCGATTCCCCCTTCTCTGGCTTCCTCCGATTGGAAATTATTGTGAGATGCAACCTTCGATTCATCTTTTCAGCTGCTTCATTCGATTGGGCCTAGAATCAGTATTAGCATGCCTTTTCATTTCGTCCTTTTTCTGCTTATTTCGATTGGCTTGGAAGTCAGCATGAGGCGCACTCTTTGTTTGAAACTCTTTGCTGCCTCCTTCGATTGCAGGAATGCAAAGCTCCCATGTTGAGATTCGAAAGGATTCAATGCTTAGACAATCGAAGAATATAGAAAACCTCTCTAAACTTGAAAATGAAACTAACAAGCGTAACTTTCGAAAGCTACAGGCCAGGGGTTAGCATAAGATTATTGGGCACCAAAATCCAAAGTCTAACTAGTCAGGATTGAGACTTTCAACATACAAGCAGTGAGGATCGAAAGTTAGGGCATGGTTAACTTCCTAGATAGGATATATACACTTTCCTTTTATTTATATGTGGAGATGATATTTAAATGAACAAGTTCCAAGTTTGGAGGAAAAACATACCTCTTGAAGTGCTTAATCAAAGGAGTTGTAGGTGAGTTCCTTGGTGGTGAATGAAACTTCGTTGGAATCTTCCTGGAGCTAGTTCAGTTATTGCTTGGTTTAGGCTATCACTGAATCGAAAGAGGGTATATGACTGTGGTGAGTGAATAGAAGGTTATTATATAACAGTCCAGGGAGTGAATCAAAAGACTACTATGTTGTAGTTGGGGAATGAGTCGAAGGTTAGTTATCTGGATGTTGAGGAGTGAATAGAAGGGTTCACTAATGTGTGAAGGGATCTGAGTTTTTTAGAGTTGGAGTGTTTGGGAATATTTAAGAACGTTTGATAGTGTTTGATAGTTTTGAGAAATCGATAATTTTTCACAATAAGAGTTTTTTCAACTATCAGGGGGCCCTAAGATGTGTGATGGAGGCTCTTATTTATAGATGAGTTTGGCTGAGGTTTGGGAGGGAAAATAAATGAGATTTGAACAAATTGGGTATACTACTTTTGTAGCCTTTGAGGTGCAATTTTTGTATGCCAATTTGGTGCAAGTATGGGAGCAGTGTGGCAGGACTGCTTTATAGCAGTTTTGGAGTGTTGTGGCCAGTGCAACAGGCTTGTACTTGGCAACACATAGGACTTTGGCAAGCAAGCATCTTTAGATATTTCAACCTTTCGTTTTGACCACCTAGGTCCAACCTTCGACCAGACCCTTCTTCAGACAACACTATTTGATTTTCACCCAATATGTGTCTTTCGAATGGGCCCTTTTTATGCATCCTTCGAATGGGACATCCAGGTATGTCTGGCAAGTCCTTCGAATTTTCCACCATAGCATGTCTTTCGAAGGGGACAACAATTATATGTCATAGTGTAGAAATTGTATGTTGAAGGTGGAATCGAAGCAAGCTATTTCAAAGGGAGATATTGTCCATTCAAAAACTAGTATGAAAATAACCAATGCATGAGGGAAGTTCCTGCCTTGTGACTTGAAACAAAGCAGGAAAGAAACCTTTGCTTCCTGAATCGAAACAAACACCGTAAGGGGCCATTAATTCAATAAAAGCTTACATGCAGAGCTACTGTCCAATCAAAACTTTCCTACAAGAGGTCATATGGCCAAACGAAGGATGCATGCAGGAGGTCCCTTCTTTGTGAATCAAAGGAAAAATTTCAGAAAGCCATTGCCTTCTGAATTGAAGGAAGCTTTTAGAAAGTCATTTTACTCTGAATCGAAGGGGAACTAGTATGAAGCCACTACTTTCTGAATCGAAGGACACCAATAGGAGGTCCTTCCCATTTAAATAGAAGGAGGTTGTTTCAAAGAAAAACAAATGCCCAGTCGAAGCTTGTATAGAGATAGGTGTTTCCCTTTCTTTGTGAATTGAAACATGCAGGAAAGAGATAATTTGCTCAATCGAAGGCTGCATGCAGATAGCCATTCCTTTATGAATCAAAGCAAGCATATAAAGGGCCAACGCTCCATCAAAAGATGTAAACCAAGCTTGCATCGAAAGAGGGCAAAATTCCAATTGAAGGATGCGAAATCGAAGCAGGCATGCTATTTTTTCTATTTGATGTTTGAAAGCCCAATTGTACTTTTGCAAATTTGAACTTTTTGAAAATCCTTGTGAGGAAATGTCTTGAGAAATGAGAGAGAAAATTTTGGGGTACGACACATTCCAACCACACCATAACTTAATAACTTGAGCATTTATTCATCTCATTACCTCTGAGTTTTCTCTATAAATAGTGAGCTCATTTTCACTTCATAACAACCAATTCACAACTCTTAAACACCATCAATCTCTCTCAAACACCAAATTTGAAAAAAAAACCATTGTTGCAAGTTTTCATACCTTAAACACTAAACTCCCAATTCTTGCAAATTTTTTTAAACAAACCATCCAAACATCTTCCATATATCATATATAAGCTACTATAACCTTAAGTTTTCTTCTATAACCACCCAATCCATACCTTAATTTCTCACTTTTTGAGTTTGCACCTTGAGTTGGTTAGAATGTTTAGGCTTGTTACAAAGCAAATAAGCACATCAATAGCTTCATTAAGGTCCAAAGAATCTAAGAGGATCATCCATTTTCTAATGTAATCACATTTAAAGGGGCAACAGACTCATTCCGTTTGGTAAATTTTTCTTAACTTTGAACTCATAGTTTAAGCTACCATTTGCACTCATTCTTGATACATTTATGTTCATATGATTGGTGTGATCTGAAGTCCTATGAAAGTAGGCATTGTTTGAGTTTGTATGTCATTTGATTCAACTTTGAAATTTGTTTAGATCTTTTGGCCTTATAAAAATTCATGAGCTACAGTCCATATTAATTTATGATGTTTACATATTTAAAATCCTTGCAAAAAACTGAGCAACTTTGATCTTTACACTTTTGCATTTGGTTGAGAAATGAGTGAGTTACCATTTTTGAAGATCGAAGTTGAAGATGATGTGTTTTAAAAACCAGAAAAAATTAGAAATTTCACGAAGGAAATCAATTTCCTGAAATAGGGAAATCGATTTCCTGAACTATTTTTGTATTCCAAAGTTTCTGTTTTTTGCCTACAGTTGAGGGGAAATCGATTTCCCCGTATCAGTGAATCGATTTCCACAACAAAATTTTGTTTTCCAGCGCTTCTGTTTTAGGCTTGCAACAAAGAGGAAACCGATTTCCCCATTTTAGGGAATCAATTTCCTGAGGTTTTTTCTTAAAAAAAATTTCTTTTCATTATTTGTCTTGCCATTCATTTTCAAAACTTTTTCTTCAACTTTCAACTTGATTTTAGATGATAAAATCCACTCCTTTTGGCTTCATATTTTGCATGCTACTTGATTTATGTGTGTACTTTGATAATATTTGAAAAATATCAAAAATATTTTTTATTCTTATATTTTATTAGAAATTCAAAAACATGTCTTTTTATACTTTCTTTTAATACTTTCTTGATCATTCCCAATTTGAATTTGTCTAACATGTCATGTTTTGACTCTTGCTTAATAACATGATGTTTGTGCATGTTCATTGCCTCACATAATTAGTACTTGTGTAAAAAATCCAAGGAAAAGGGATAATATTTTTGACTTTATAAGTCATGTGTATATGCATTATCTTTTGTATAAAATCCCTTGTAAATTATCACCCTATGTATTCTCATATACTCCAAAAAACCTTTTAACCCTAAAAATCATTTTCAAAATTTCACCACTTTCATATAAAAACCTTGACTTTGTGTCATTGCATTTTCAAACATTCTTTTTTAATCAAATGTCACAATACACTTAAGCATTTCAAAACAATTTCAAAAGACTAACAAGTGACTTAATCTCACCCAAATCTTTTTGCCACTTGAATTTTCAATTTAAAACCTTTTCTCAAAGAGATTAGTTATAAATCCTCTTTATGGTTGAGATATGATTCTCCTATCCCTATAGTAATGGTTTAAGTAAATGTGATTCTTTCTACGTGAAGACGTTAGTTGGAAATTTGTTGATCTTTATATCCAAGTTAGTAGCCCTTCCTTCATGATGATGCAAGATCCATCTTCTCATACTTGTGGTGGTATTAGTTGAGCTTTCTCTCTAAAAAATGATGAAATATCTCTTCTCCTAAAATCAACCACAATAAACCATTTAGCTATTTTTACCATAAACTACGGGGTTTTGATCCTTAATCTAAGTGAGAAATTTTCATTAGGTAGGAAAATATTACTTGTCTCTTCAAAAGTATGATCATTTTTATTGCTTGATCATTTCATCTGATTAGTTCTTCATTTTTAAACCTGTATCTATTGAAATGTATTAATTAATGAAGTTTTTATTTCATGATAAATTGTTGTTTGTTAATTATGCACTATCATAAAATGACAAGTATTTAGGCATTATAAATTCATTAAAGTCTGAAATAAAACAGTCATGCATGCGTCTCCAGAGCATAGATGAGGTCTTAGACCTTTGATGTTTATCAGTTACTTTATTCACGTATTAGAAGATAACCTTTTAAAGTTATGAACAATTTGATATGCCCTCATAAATGAAATCAACTATTTTGTTTCTCTTGCCCATACATCCATGTGTCCTATTTTACTCTATATACTCACAACCTAATTTAAAGATATCAATTGTCACTCATTTCTCTCTCTCTTATCGAATCTTAGGAGTTATTGTTGTCCTCCTGACCTTCCTCAATCATTTATTATTGAGTCTCCCAAGATTGACTACCTTTCATAAGGAAAATCATTTCTCTTGTCAAGTCACATCTTCTGGTTTCCTTTTATACACCATGTCTTCCCTCTACCTCTCCTAACAAGTAATCTCTAACAATTGATAACAATTGCCTTCTACTTCATTCTCTCTCTTTTTCATGATGAATTCAACAACTTCTCATGAAAATGATGATCGCTTGGAAGTTATCTTTGAAAGACATCCAAGACTTTTCGGTACGAGTCCAAAATTCCATGTCAACATCCTCTTTCAAAACTGGAATCAGTATATTTCCTTACTAAGAGGACCCATTTATCCAAATCTTGTAGAGACTTTTTGGAAATATTCCTCTATTAATTTCAGTGGTACCTCAATCTCTTCAAACATCTATGGCTGGGATGTTTTCTTCACTGCCGAATACATTACTGAGATAGTAAATTGTCCACGTGTAGGTATCGCGACTGGTCGTGTCTCTCTCGATAGCATCCCTGATGGTAACATCATTTCCATATTTGAAACATCTTCTGAGTTTGAATCTACTAACCCTGAGAGTCTTAAGCCCATTGCCAAAGACTGGTTTGGCTTTATTCTGAAAAATCTTTGTCCGCGTGAAATTAACAAAAATGTCTTAACCAATGATGATAAGACTCTAATTTTTCATCTAATCAAACGAATTCCAATTATTATTCCTCTAGCCATCCTCAATTATCTCAAAAGGTCCATCTCTTTCTCTAGAAATTTGAACAAAACCTTCATTCCCTATGGAAGAATCTTGTCAAAAGTTTTTGTTTAAAATGACATTGTGAGAATCCTTCGAAGGATTCCTGATGGTCCTAGTGATGCTCTGCATCAAGAGGAGTGTGAGACGTTTTATGATCTAAGGTACCCATAGGATTTTATTTTGTAATTTCTTTAATTATATCATTAATGCCACTATTTCTTATTAGAACTTATTGTAACTTTTATTGCCAAAGACTGGTTTGGCTTCAAGTTGCAAGTCGCAAGTTGTTGGTGTTCAATGTTAAAATCAAAGTTGTCATTATTGGAACACAACCAAAAATCTATCAACCATTATAACAACAACCAAAATAATCGTTATCAAAATTATTCTTCAACCATATTGATATTGATTACAATGAAATCATTGATTCACAATGTGCTTAATTTCATATGCTGCACAAAGCTTGCTAAGCCGCATAAGATAATGAAGATGATCATGAAAACTTTAGTTACAAATCCACAACATAAATGTTGTGCTCTAAGTGATCGTTGAAGAAAGTAGAACAAGCGGTGTTGTCCAGAATGCTCTAAGGTGAATCAAGATAAAGAAGTTATTCTCTCTACTACATCAAGATCAACAAAGCTTTCTGAAGATAATGAAGAAGAAGACTTCAGCAATTCAAGTGCTTTGGGTTGTTGTCCAAGAAGAAGCTACTTAAAGAAAAGAAGACCATACATTGAAGCTACAATAAAATGTAATATCTTTTGGTGTGTATTAGGTTCTTTTTGTGTACTTAATTCTATTTACATTCAGCTTGTGTAGAAGCATTAGTATTGTAAACAAATGTAAATCAAATAGTTGTTTGATGGTTCCTTGAGAGACTCGGTTGAGTCAGAATTCTCAAGAAGACTTTGGCTACCACCATCGTAGATGAAATCCTCGAAGTAGATTCTATTGGGTCAATGGTAGTAAAATCTCAAAGGGGACTGAGTGAAGGTCATCTTTGTGAGATCACTGATGGATGTCATTCGAAGGAAGTCCTGGTATGAGATTTTGGTGGATCAGATTCTATTGGTTCAATGAAAGTTATATCTAGTATGGACCCCTGAACTTGTCATTAGATGTTAGTCATCGGTGGTTGCTTGTGTGATTGTAATTAGAATGGTTATGGTGGACTAAGTCCTTAAGTACTAGGCGAAATCACCTTAGTAGGGTGGACTGGACTAGCTTGGGGATTCCTCAAGTGAACCAGGATATATTGCGCGTTCTTTACTTTTGCTTATGCTTTAAAGTTTATGTTTTCTGAACTTAATTAGAAGTACTAATTAGAAGTAACAATCAGAAGAATTGTTCAACGAATAATGCTTAGAAGCGAAAGTTATACAAGAAAGAAAAACCCAATTCAAACACCCCCTTTCTTGCGTTTTCTTCACACCTTCACTTTGTATCAGAGCCTGGTTCTATTATTGATGGATATCAAACACCTAACAGTGTCAGAAAAAGATCCAGGTGTTGTGTGAATAAATACTCTAAGGTGATAATTATTTAGTTTTCAACTACTGTCTAAAATAAGGAAATTGGAGAACAAGCTAACAAGAAAAGGATTGTTCTATGTTTAACAATTATCTGGACCATAATTGTTAAGGTTTTTGCACAATTAGACTATAGTATATTGAAGAAGTCAAAAACACAAGAAGGGGGGGGGGGGGGGGGGGTTGAATTGAAACTTAAAATCGAAAGCAGTAGAAACGGTATTTTTATCCTGGTTCGTTTGATCTCAAACTACTCCAGTCCACCCGCCAAGGTGATTTCGCCTCTCTCCAATGAGGACTTAATTCACTAATCAAAACTTGATTACAATTCTACTTTAACAACTGTTAAAGTCTTCTTTAGTACAAAACCACAACCCAGTTTTCTCAAGGAATTTCACTAAACAGTTAATTGAATAAAAGTGTACAATGATGTTTCTAAATAAACAGTATCACAAACTTGTGATGTATTACACAATATTGAATCGTTGAAGATGAAGAATGAAAGCTGCGTTGATTACTTTTCACGTGAGTTTTCCTTTATGAGCGCAGTTGTTCATCATCTTGAAATCTTCTTCTAGTTTGCTTTATATAGGCCTTGCAATAGAGACATAAGAAGATACTTTTAGTAAGCCCATAACACGAGTTAATGAGCTCTCCAAATCAGGAGATCCTTATATGTTTGTAGCTGTTACTTATGATCTTGCATTGATGGAATTGTAACACTTCAGAGCTTCTCACATCAGAGGATGAATATTACCGTTGAGAGTTCTTTACAGCTTGATCAGAATTTTGCACATCAGAGTATCATAGATTCTGTTTCGCAACGCTGGTGCATTCAGAAGTTCAATCAGAACTTCTTCATATAAGCGTGTCATGCATATTTGATGCGTCTAAATCTTTCATTGTCCTCTCAACTTCTATGCTCGCATAATCAGAACTTCTGGTGATGTTTTCGCAGAACTTCCAGTTGCATTAGAACATCTTTTCAACATCATAACATCCTGCATGTAAAGATACTTTTTATTAGCGAGCATATTTGTTCTTTATATCATGTGTTTGTTATCATCAAAAATCTTGCTGGGATGTAGAACCAAATTATGTTCTAACATAGATATCACCTAGGACTAGGGATATCCTATAGTTACTCGATTTAACCCTTAATAAAATATATGCTTGACTCCATCAGATATCTCTAAGGACTTAGGATTTAGGATGAATGGTTAAAGGTTTTCTCACTAAGGACTTAGGGGAAAATAATCTAAAGGGCCGATAGTCGAAGGTAATGAACTTGTTGAATAGATCAAGAGTAAAGGTTATTATAGGGTCAAATCACACACCTACCCTAGCATGCTCCTCATATAAGTGAAAAGCCTCTTTATATTCCTACTATTTGTTAAGTGAAAATTTCACAACCAAAACCCCAAATCAAGTTTTGTTTAATTGAACTACGAATTTAACTCGATAATTGCATGCAATCCTTGAGATCGATATCTTCGGAATTTCCTATTATTACTAAATTGGAAAATTAGTAAACTTGTTAACTTATTGATCATGTTTTTAGTGCCATTGTCGGGGACTGCCGAGTTATTTAGTGTAATTTCAGTTTAATTAGAATTTTGTTGCTCTACAACTAAAATTTTCTTTTCTGTAATTTTTATAATTTTTTTTGTTATTACTAATTTTTTATAACCTTTGCTTGCGAGGAAAACCCTCAACTAAGTTCCCTTTTGATATACAGAATTAGGTTCAGAATAAGAACCCGAAACTATGGGTGAAAATCCACCACAACCAGAGAGACTACTTGGGGATTACAGAGGAGCAAATGCTCCAGTAAGTCGGTTGACTATTGTGAATCAACTAGTTACTGTTGTAAACTTTCATTTGCACCCTTCAATAATCCGACAACTTGAGAACATATCTTTCGCCGGAAGGATCAATTAAGATGCCAACAAACACTTGCAGAGATTCCTCACCATGAGCACTACTTTGAAAATTGAGGGGCATTATGAAGAGGCAAAGAAGTTGAGAATGTTTCATTTCACACTGTCTGAAGATGCTAAAGAGTGGTTTTACTCATTACCTGATGGGAGTATCACCACTTGGGAACAGATGGAGAAGACTTTTCTTGATGAATACTTTCCTGCTTCTGTTTACATTCACAAAAGATATGAAATTCTAAATTTTAAGCAGAAAGAAATAGAGTGACTAGGTGATGCTTACAAGAGGTTCAAGAGGTTACTGGTAGCTTGTCCCATGCATAACATGAATCAAACTGAGCAAATGCAGATGTTTGTGAATGGACTTTGAATGAAGACAAAGCAACTTATTGATACAACAGCTGGTGGCTCATCCAACTTTACAACAACCACTGGTGTAAAGAAGATTATTGAAGCCATTGCTTCAAATGAGCATGTGAAGCTATATGACAAGGTTGTGAGTAAACCAGAGGGGGTGATTAATCTGAAGTTAAAAATTAATAAGAAAATAAAAATTGAAGAAGCAATTGATGCATAAGTAGAGAAAAAGATGAAAGTAATGGACATGGGTACTCAACAGGTAGTTGAGGTTCAAAACGTACAAATGGTTATTTGTGAAATTTGTAGTGGACCACGTATTACTGTGTAATGTCTTGCAACTCCATAACAAATTGAGGAGATAAAATTCTTGAAGCAAAATAATCCTTATTCTATCACCTATAGTCCTGGGTGGAAGAATCATCCTAACTTCTCTTGGAAAGATCAACATCAACAAGCTCCTCAGAAGGCATAGTGGGAGGTGGATATTGAAAAGATGGCTACCCACACCTCTAAATTTCAAGAAGAGACAAGGAGTAATTATATGAATACCACAGCTGTAATAAAAATTTGGAAGTTCAAATGGGACATATTTCACAACAGGTAGCGCTGCGAGCACAAGAAAATCAGAAGTATCATGAGAATGTTAATGTTGTCACAACAAGGAATGAGAAAACTGCTGAAGAAAAGAAAGATAATGTAAAATTTGATGATAGTGTCATAGAAGTATAGCTATAAGTGAGAGAGAACAAGAAAAAACAGGGTGAAGTGGTATCACATATAAAGCCAGTTGAAGAGAAAACTAAACCGAAAATCAAGTTGCCGTATCCATCTCGAGTTACAAAGAAGGATACAAAAAAGAGTTTGATAAATTTGTCCAGTTGATCAAAAAGCTAGAGATCAACATACCATTCTTTGAAGCACTCGAGAAAATGCCTTTGTATCAGAAATTCACGAAGGTGGTATTATCAAAGAAGAGATCAATAGGAGAGGGATCGGTACCCTGTGATGAGAAATTGTGTGTAATTACACCCGAGAGAAAAATAACTATCAAGAAGAAGGATCTGGGGTCAGTTGCAATACTATGCACCATCAAAGATAGAAATTTCAAGAGGGTTGTGGTTGATTATGTCTCTAGTGTGAGTTTAATGCTATTATCGATTTTCAAGAAGCTCAATATTGAGAAGATAAGTGGGAGTGGGACAAAAATAAAATTTACTGATCATACCATCAAGAAGTCATATGTGATAGCTGAAGATGTATTACTAGAAATTGACAATTTTGTTTTCCCAGTTGATTTTCAGATTATGGACATACCTGAAGATGAAGAGACTCCTATCATTATTGATCGACCATTTATGCTAACTAGTCGATGTAATTTTGATATCGAGACAGGTAATCTAACACTGAAATCATTTGATGAGGAGATAACTTTGAAGGTGTTGGAGATCAAAAACAGGGTGCAAGTGAAAAGAATCAAGTTCAGTTGGTATGATCAAATTAGAAAGAGATAAAAGAAGCTTAAAATCACCCACAGAGAAAGTATCCATCATAAGCTCTCAGGTGGCATCAACAAAAATTTCTAAGTTAAGTCCAGAAGTCAAGAAGAGAAAGAAAAGGAAACTCAAAGGTGAGAAGATGGAAGATAGAAGGGACTGGAAGCATAAAGTGGTCAATGCTTTTGATCTAGATGAGTTCTGGGTTACGAAAAGGATAAGAAACAAGGTGCGGAAGAGGAAGTACCCCCATAAGGGGAAGAACCATCGAGCCATGTGACATTAAACGAAGCGCTTCGTGGGAGGCAACCCATGCTTCTAATAGCTTAGTTTTTCTTTTTGTTTTATTTGCAGGTAATAAAAAGGGAGCCTTATTGGTGAGAGCTAAGAGGTAGCAGTCGATGTTGTAGTACCCTTTATAAGTCACCTTTCTCGAGCTTGTTATGAAACATTGGGGTCGATGTTTAGTTCATGTTAGGTATTTTTTACTACTTTATGATTTATTTTGCTTCTAGCTTTCGAATTATTTTTTATGCTAATTGCTGTGTAAATCCACAAGTTTAAGTCCTTCCCAATTTTTGCCGAATTTTTTTTGTTTTGTTTTTCTCAAGAGCGTGTTTTTCATAGAGATCAGGAATTGTATATAGAGATAAAGGGATGATTGTTTGGAGGTAGGAAGTTTAGAATAATGTGCATATTTGTACCATAGTGCTTGAATCCTGAGAAGTACTCCTGAAGTAGTTTATCTTTACAGTCTGGCATAATATATATTCACATGCATGTATGATTGGTGGAGAAATAAATAAATTTGGCACCAAATGATGAAAAGGCCGTAAAAGGTAACTGGCTCGCTAAGTTGGGTGGACCTCACCCCATTATTCATCCCAAAGGGGTTTGATCCCCAAATGTTGTCCATAAAAGACAATATATAAAATTAAACATTTTGAAAATTTCATCTGAAATTAAAAAGGTGAAAAATCTCATATTTGGTTCCTTAAAAAATATTTCTTGATTAGTCTTGTGTGAGTGATGATCATAAAAATTCCCATTGCCTTAATTTGACTGTCTGAATGAAAAATGAGGAAAATCGGAAAAAGACTTAAGTACAAAGAAAAGTTAGAGATGTATCTGAAGAGGCAGCTCGAGATTTAAAGGTTCTTAAACAAACTCTTCATGTCATTTGAAAATCGGACAAAATTCTTTTTGATCAATTGGAACAGATGTCTCACATATGAGTACCATTCTACTGTGATTTTTCATGAGTTCTTGTAATGGTCGTTTGAGGTCAAGCAGCGGTTTAAGTTCGGGGGAGTTTGATTAGTGGTTTTTACACAATCATTTACCATTATTTTATCTTATCCTTTCTTTCTATTGTCACGTGTTTTATTTCAGTTTACTACTTTTTATGTGTTGGTTTTGTGTTTTAACTTTTTCAGATTTAAAAAAATAAATCGAGACAAATCGGTGCAAAAATCAGAGTTTCGGAAAAAATGCAAATATTCGCTTACAGGAGGCCTGGCATGGCCACCCGTGTCACCTGACATGGGCTGTGTCAGGATGATAGCCAAGAATAGGGGAAGTCAAGGGTGTGACATGGGAGCCCATGTCAGCTACACGGCCTGTGTCAGGGTGTCTGAACTAAGAACTCAAGAATTAAATTGCCAGAGGTCCAACACGGGCACCCGTGTTGCCTAACACGGCCCATGTTGGGTTGCAACGCTGATTTCAATTTCTCAGGTTATTTTGTTTATTAGTTGGCCTGTGAGGATGTTTTGGGTATTTTCAACCGGCCTAAATGAGTTTTTGCTATGTAGAGGAGTTTCCACGATGAATTGGGAAATTTTTTACTAGAGAAGATTAGGAACGATAAAGATTGGTGCCTTCACGAGTTTGGAGACGGAGATTCCTTCATGAGCTATAACATTGAAGATCGAAGAATACATACCTTTTGTAATGTCTAATTTTATTATTTCTTTTTTTTAATACTATGAGAGGCTAAACCCCCCAATGCTCGGGGGTGTCCCTGATTTGACTCTGTAATAACTTTGAATTTTTGATTTCATCAATTACATGGTTTTTATCATTTGATTTAATTGAACAAGGTTTTTCATTCTTTATTTATCAAAAAAATAAGGATTGTTCTACGGTTAACAATTAGTTGGACCACAATTGTTAAGGTTTTTGTACAATTAGACTATAGTAGATATCACCTATGACTAGGGATACCCTATAGTTACCGGATTTAACCCTTGATAAAATACAGTTTTGACACCATCAAATATCTCTAAGGACTTAGGATTTAGGATGGATAGTTAAAGTTTTCTCTCTAAGGACTTAGGGCAAAACAATCTAAAGGGCTAGTAGTCGAAGGTAATGAATTTGTTGAAGAGTTCAATAGTAAAGGTTATTACAGGGTCAAATCACACACCTACCCCTAACATGCTCCTCATATGAGTGAAAGGCCACTTTATATTCATGCTATTTGTTAAGTTAAAATTTCACAACCAAAACCCCAAATTAAGTTTTGTTTAATTGAACTACGAATTTAACTTGATAATTGCATGCAGCCCTTGAGATCGATATCTTGGGAATTTTCTATTATTACTAAATTGACAAATTAGTACACTTACTAATTTACCGATCACGCAACTTGGGCCAAGTGTAATAAGGCCATCACCGGGCGACGCGTTTCCAGCATCAAGCGATGCATGCCGAATAGAATTTTGTTTATATTTCCATTTCATTTCATTTTTTAGGGTTATGGGTTTAGGGATAGTTTTGGCTCCCAAATTTATCAACCCTCAATTTTTTCTTAGGATTAGCTTAGAAAAAAACTATGAAGCTTGCATACGGAATGATTCGGGGTAGATTTCTCTTTGATCGGTACTGAAAAATAGGGAGATTTGTGGTTCATTTCTCTTCTTCTTTGTGTATTCTTTATTTTTTGAGTTTCTATATGTATTTAATTTGAACTCATGTATATTTTTCGCCCATGGCGTTGTATAAAACATGCTTTACAAATCTTTGTCGATTGTTTTCCTAGATTTTGCTCTGTGCTTGGGGTTTGGGTTGCTATAAACATATACTGCTCGAATTCTTATCTAGGATAATTGTCTAATAGTGTCTAGATTCTAGAGATAGATTTAGTATTATTATTCACTTGGGTGTATGTGATTAATGCCTCTATGTTGGTTGGGTTGTTCTGAGAGATTATCAACGCGAGTAACACGGCTGACTTCTGTGTTGTTGAGGTTGGTTGAGAGATCGCCATCGAGATGATATATTGGGTGTTGTGTTTGACAGGTGATGTAATTCATGATATTGTAGGTTGATTATAAATGGTCGATAGGTTTAAGTTTGTGAGGAGTGAATTATGTGCATGCTTGACAAGTTTCCCCTTTGAAGAATGAATTTATTTTCTATTAATACCTTTTACCTTTCCTTACAAACAACCCATTCAAACCCAAACTTATAAACGCGAGAAATTGTCGAACAGAAAATCAGTAACACTAATCCTTATCGAGACGATACAATATAACCAAAATATTACTCGGTAATTAATACTTACTTTTTGCTTGCTGCTTTACTGCTTCAGCAAAATGGCGTCGTTGCTAAGGATTGGTGTTTATTGGATCGCATTATGATAGTTTATTTGTTTTTGAGTTTTGTAAATATCGTATATATTGTCTATTTTCACTTGTTTATATTGATACTTGTATATGTTTTCTATACATGTGAATTTATTATGTCATTGTTTATTTTCTTTCATGTTTTCTTATGTGTTGGTTAGGAATAACCGGGTGGAAGCAACTTGGAGAAACATTCATAAATATGACGTGAATCATACGAATGATGATTTGGTGCAGTTGCACGCTACCTTCTGTCACATGGATGGTCAAGAAGACCACTATTATGAGTCTTGCCAGATCTGCTGTAGAGATTCTCATGGTTGTTCCATAGTGAAGAAGGATGTTCAGTTGTTGTTGGACAATGGTACTATCAAAGTCTCAGGAAATAGAGATAACTACCATGGGATTAACATGATTAAAGATTTCTCGATCGAGACTGTGTCAGACGATGAGTATGTTTCTGCAGTTGAATTCTTTTCTTCAGATGAAGATATATTCTCTAGAAATAATTCTATAATGTATAATTATTATGAAGAGGGGGCGAATTTTATTGTTCCTTGTTTTTGTGTTTCCGCCCCTATAGAGATTGAGTACCATAGCAAGCTAGTTGTTGCTCCAGTGGTGATTTGCTTGTCGGGTCTTGTTCCTTATGAATCAGACAAAGTCGTGCCATATAAATATAACACTATAATCCTAGAGGATGGTGGAAGTTCACATCCAACCTTTATCTGATGTCAAGAATATTGCTGAAGCCAGCCGAGTGACCCGCATTGGTCGTGTTTTCACCTATCATTCGAGGGAATGTTAATGCTGATAAAAAGGTTGTTGAAAATGTTGAACCTAAGAAAGTAGTGAGGGAATCTAGTGGTACTACTCTGGAAAAAGATGTGGACAATACATTGAAGATTATCAAGATGAGCGACTACAGGATCGTAGATCAATTGTTAAACACTCCATCAAAAATATTTATTCTAGCCTTGCTAATAAACTCTTCTACCCACAGGGAATCTTTGATGAGAGTATTCGATCAAACTTTCATGGAAAGTTATATGCCTTTGACCAATTCAGTAGTGTCATCAGGAATATTACATCCTATAATAACCTGAGTTTTAGTGATGACGAGTTGGTCGATGAAGGAAGGAATCATAACTTGGCTCTCCATATCTCCTTGAATTGTAAGAACGATTCATTGTCCAATGTGCTGATTGACAATGGGTCCACTTTAAATGTCATACTGAGGAGCATGCTCATGAAGTTGAAGTACAAAGGAACTCCCATGCGCCCGAGTGGCATAATTGTGAAAGCTTTTGATGGATCAAGGAAGTCTGTCATCGGGGAAGTAGATTTTCCTATTCACATAGGTCTGCATTTATTTCAGATTACTTTCCAGGTTATGGATATTGTTCTCGCTTACAGTTGTTTACTGGGACAACCATGGATCCACGAGGCAGGGGCTGTTACTTCAACTTTGCATCAGAAGCTGAAGTTTGTGCGTGAATGAAAGGTGGTCATCATAAATGGAGAACATGCATTGTTAATATCTCATTTATCCGCTTTCAGTGTTATGGAAGCGGATGAAGTTGCTGTTGGAACTAAGTTCCAAGCTTTATCCATTGATAATATAAGGGAAAATGAGAATTATATAGCTTAGTTTAAGGATGCTCAGCAGGTAGTGCGTAATGGCCCTAGTAAAGTGTGGGGGCAGATTGTTGATCCAGGTGTGAATAAGAATAGAGCTGGTTTGGGATTCTCTATGAAGAATAGTAAAGGTAATAATATGAAGCCGAAGTCTGCTTTGGGAAAATATCAAGACATCTTTCACAATAGAGGTTACGTTCATCCAACTGTTCCTAGGATCAATGCTATTGTGGAAGGTTAAGCAGAGAAGAAGATGCCGAACTACGTGACGCATGGAGTTAGAGTCCAAAATTGGATCACTATTGATGTTCCCTCTTACATTCATGTCTCAAAGTAATTTGTTTTTGTTAATCTTTCAAAAAATCTTTCACTCTGCTCAAGGTGAAAGTGTTGATATTATATGGGCATATTTGTTGCTTTGATTTTTAAAATCAATAATAAAATTTGTCTTTGATTCCCAAATTATGTCTTTATTTTCTAATTTTTATTGGAAAATGGTAATCATAAAAAAGCATTAAAAATAAATAATAACTGTAATTGAATCTGCATAATCACTTATTATATGTGTCAATTTCTAAAAGCAATCATAAATCATATGTGCAGATTAATTAAAAAACCCGTTGAGTACAATGACCCTGCACCCTCTCCCAACATTGGATACTGATATTGTGGAACATCATTTGCGGCTAAATCCAGAATGCCCACCAATCAAGTAGAAATTGCAAAGAACTCACTCTGATATGACAGTAAAAATTAAAGAAGTTTTAAAGCAGATTAATGTCGGTTATCTTATGACATCAGTATGCCCTCAATGGATTGCCAATATTGTCCCAATACCAAATAAAGACGGAAATGTTCGCATGTGCGTTGATTATAGAGATTTAAACAAAGTTAGTCCAAAAGATGATTTTCCATTACCACATATTGATATGTTGGTCAATAGTACAACAAAATTCAAAGCATTCTCGTTCATGGACAGATATTCCAGATATAATAAAATCAGAATGGCTCCTAAGGACATGGAAAAACAACATTTATCACACCCTAGGGAACATTTTGTTAAAGAGTGATGCCCTTTAGGTTGAAGAACACTGGTGCAACGTACTAGAGGGCTATGAAAACCCTATTCCATGATTTGATGCACAAGGAAATTGAGGTATATATTAATGATATGATTTCCAAATCCCAGACTGAAGAAGGGCATATTGAAGATTTGTTGAAGTTGTTTCAGCATTTGAGGAAATATCATCTCGGCTTGAATCCAAATAAATGCATCTTTGGTGTCCGATCAGGAAAATTGTTAGGTTTCATTGTCAGCCAAAAATGGATTGATGTTGATCATGATAAAGTTAAGGAAATTCAAGAAATGCCAGCGCCAAGAACTGAAAAGAAAGTTAGAGGTTTCCTTGGGCGTTTGAATTACATTTTCAGATTTATTTCCCATATGACTGCAACATGTGAGCCGATCTTTAAGTTGTTAAAGAAAGATCAAGGTTGTATGTGGACAGATGATTGCCAAAATGCATTTGAAAGTATTAAAGAGTATCTAGTTGAACCTCCTATCTTGCTCCTGCCTAATGAAGGAAGACCATTGATCATGTATCTGACAATGTTAGATAATTCTATGGGTTGTATTTTGGGACAACAAGATAAGACAAAGAAGAAGGAATATGCCATTTATTATCTCAGCAAGAAGTTTATCGACTGTGAGTCACAGTATTCTATGTTTGAAAAGACATGTTATGCTCTGGCCTAGGCGGAAAAGTGGTTACAGCAATATATGTTGAATCATACTACTTGGTTGATATCCAAAATGGATCCAATTAACTATATTTTTGTAAAGCCTGCTCTTACTGAAATAATTGCACGGTGGCAGATGTTGTTGTCTGAATACGATATTAAATACCGTACTCAGAAGGCTATGAAAAGCAGTGTGTTGGCAGATTATCTTGCTCACCAGCTGATTGATGATTATCAGTCTGCTCAATATGATTTCCCTGATGAGGATGTGATGTTTTTGAAAATAAAAGATTGTGATGAACCTTTTCCCCGGGAAGGTTCTGATCCTGAATCCTGGCGGGGTATGGTATTTGATGGAGCTATGAATGCTTATGGGAAAGGAATTGGTGCTGTAATTATCACTCCTCATGGATCGCATATTCCTTTTACTGCAATATTGACATTTGATTGCACCAATAACAAGGAAGAGTATGAAGCTTGTATCATGGGTCTCGAGGAAGCTATAGATCTCAGAATCAAAATTATAGACATATATGGCGATTCAGCTTAGGTAATAAATCAGATTAAAGGAGAATGTGATACTCGTCACCCTGGATTGATTCCCTACAAAGACTATGCTAGAAGATTATTATCCTTCTTTAATAAAGTTAAATTCCATCATATTCCCAGAGATGAAAATAAGATGTCGGATGCTTTAGCCGCTTTGGCTTCTATGTATCAAGTGAATACTTGGAATGATGGGCCACGTATCATAGTGCGACGTTTGGATAGACCAGCTCATGTGTTTGCAGCAGAGGAAACATCAGACAAAAAACCTTGGTATTATGATATCAAGCATTTTCTCCAGACTCAGGAATACTCGGCTGATGCGTCAAACAAAGATAGAAAGACATTGAGAAGGTTGGCAGGCAACTTTTTCCTCAATGAAGATGTGCTATATAAAAGAAATTATGACATGGTCTTGCTCAGATGCATGGATAGACACGAATTAGACATGTTAATGCATGAAATCCATGAAGGTTTCTTTGGTACTCATGCTAATGGAAATTCTATGGCAAAGAAGATGCTATTGGCTGAAAATAGAATATGACTGTTACAAATTTACAAAGAAGTGCCATAAGTGCCAGATTTATGCTGACAAAATTCAAGTGCCTCCGACACTTCTCAATGGTATTTCTTCCCTATGGCCTTTCTCTATGTTGGGTATTGACATGATTAGAATGATCAAACCCAAGGCGTTGAATCGAAATCATTTTATCTTGGTGGCAATAGACTACTTCACCAAATGGGTGGAAGAAGCTCCATATGCTAATGTTACTAAGAAGGTGGAAGTACGCTTTATCAAGAATAATCTTATATGTCGGTATGGTGTGCCAAGCAAGATTATCACAGACAATGGCTCGAATTTGAATAACAATATGATGACAGAAATTTGTGAAGAATTCAAGATTATCCATCACAATTCATCTCCTTATAGGCCAAAGATGAATGGGGCTGTTGAAGCTCCTAATAAAAACATCAAGAAGATCATCCAGAATATGGTTGTTACCTATAAAGACTGGCACGAGATGCTACCTTTTTCTTTGCATGGGTATCATACATTTGTCCGCACTTCAACAGGGGCAACCCCGTTCTCTCTTATGTATGGTATGGAAGCAGTGATCCCTGTCGAGGTTGAGATTTCCTCTTTACGCGTGATAATGGAAACTAAGTTGTTAGAGGCTGAATTGGTCCAGAACAGATTTGACCAATTGAATTTGATTGAAGAAAAGAGAATGACGGCCTTGTGTCATGGTCAGTTATACCAAAAGAGAATGAAGAAAGCTTTTGATAAGAAGGTCAAGCCTCGTGAATTTAGAGAAGGAGACCTCGTGCTCAGAAGATCATATCTTTTAACGCTGATTCTAGGGGCAAGTGGACTCCCAATTTTGAAGGCCCATATGTTGTCAAGAAAGCCTTCTCTGGCGGTGCACTAATTCTTGAAACTATGGATGGCGAGGAGTTCCCACATCCTATGAATTCTGATGCAGTCAAGAAATACTCCGCCAAAAGAAATAAAAGAACATCTCGCTAAGTCGAAAACCCGAAAGGGAGGCTTAGGTAAAAAGGAGTGTCTCGGTAGGCTGAAAAACCTGAAAGCGCGGTCTAGGAAAAAATTAGAGACATAAACAGAATAAATTCTCCCACTAGGTTGAAAAACCACATGGGCAACTTAGGCAAAAGTTAGGGATTTCTTGGCAAGTAACTGTGTCAGACAAGACTTAATCATTGAAGCAACAAACTTTTTGGACTCTCACCTTACTTCAACAAAAGTCATTTCTTAGGAATTCAAAGTTGTTAGGGAGAATAGTGGTCATTGTGTTTCAATGTATCTTTTCCAATGTATTACCATTTTCCAAACTTTGTAATCATCTATGGGGTCTCACCATTCGCAAACTACCATTCTATTAATAAAGTTTGAGCCTTAATCCAATTCTTTTCAATTCTCATTTTATTCGGCTCACAAAGACTCCATTTATTATTGATAGTAATTTTCAAAACAAAGAGATTTAATAATAAAATTGTCTTTTGAAAGAATTTAAAAATTACTTTTTACCTTAGATTTTGTGACTCAAGAAAAACAAAAATAGTGATTCCAAGGATGGAAGAACTCAGAAATTTTGGAAGTATATCTTCCCCAGTCAAGTCTTGGTTTAGTTTTTCTCCAGGTTGATAATTTTGATTTCGGATTTGCATGGTCTGGAGCCTCTATCCCACATTCCACAACGAGGTCTTCACCCATTTGATGGAAATTACTTCCCCCTTTGTGTGCTAAGGTAAAATCACTTGCAAAACATCGCCCTTTTGCAGTGTTGGCATTATTGTTGTTGTTTGGTAAATAAACAAGGGCAACATCTATTCTAAGAAATGTTGAAACAGTTGTCAACTTTTTTTGGTTTTCTCCTGCCAAGTGATGGGTTTGATTTAAAATCCCCATAATTTTGATTTCTTGTTGTATATTAATTTCTCCCCGTGGAAGTTTGTGTAATCATCACTCTTGGTATTGAAGAATGTATTTTGGGCTCCTCTCAACGATGTGGTATTGTCCTCCCTAATGAAGTTAGCATGAGATCCCTAGTTGATATCTCGATGGCATGGTTTTCATCTTCCCTAAAGAAGCTAATATTATAATATCCAGTGGAAATCTAGACGTTGAGACATTTGTTTTCCCCATTGAAATCTGTGTGATGTTCCCCGGTGAAGCCTAGAGGAGGATGTTATATTCTTGTATTTGTACTGATTTATTATCTTGATTTGATTACTTTCGGATTATGTTTCTTCCCGGTGAAGTTAAGTCGTGGAATAAGAATTTGTTTCCTCAATTGGTGCTTAGTTTCTTATAAAATTTTCCTTCTGGATGTGATTTAGCCGAGTGTTGACTTTACCCAAGTTGGTTTTGTCTGTTTATTCCCAGTGTTGTATGTATGTTTTGTCAGCATCTACATAATAATATTCATACATACATCATACATAGCTGAATTAAAATTCATTTATAATTTGCATTTATTATAATTTTTGTTGGCATATTACCCTATTTTGCAGAGTTATTTTACCCTCTCTCCAATAGAGTGTCAACCTTAAGCAGAAAGTGTATATTCTTTCAAATTCCCCACTGAGTTAACCCTCATGGAAGAATTTTGCTTCCGCCTTCCTATTCAGCTCATTATCTGGATGGAACATGTTTCACTTTTGAGTTTATTTCTCATCAGTTGCTATCTTGGTTGACTGTTTCATTCTGCTTTATTTTTGGTTTAAATTGGTGGTCCCCGACAACATTATTATTATGTTTTCTCTTCAGGCTTTGAGCCCTGGTTTGAGAATGTGCATTTATTTTGCACGTGCAGATTTTATCTCCTCAGCAAGAATATATTGGCATTTCCCCAATAAGTCATTATTACAACTCCTTCTCATAACAGCAAGTGGCGGGTCTCTTTATTTGAGCAACCTGTACTTCCCCAGTAAGTTTGTTAGTTCCCAGAGAAGATTCATAATTTTTTTACTCCAATGGATGGTAGTCTCGTCATTATGGGAGATAGTTTATTGTTGAGATTTGTTACTCCAATGGATGGTAGTCTCGTCATTATATGAGATAGTTCGTTGTTGAGATTTGTTACTCTAATGGATGGTAGTCTCGTCATTATGGGAGATAGTTGGTTGTTGAGATTTTGTTACTCCAATGGATGGTAGTCTCGTCATTATGGGAGATTGTTTGTTGTTGAGATTTATTACTCCAATGAATGGTAGTCTCGTCCTTATAGGAGACAGTTCGTTGTTGATATTTTTACTCCAATGGATGGTAGTCTCGTCATTATGGGAGATAGTTCATTGTTGAGATTTTTGTTACTCGGATGAATGGCAGTCTCGTCATTATGGGAGATAGTTCATCGTTGAGACTCACTTTGCTCTAAGGAATTCAGTTGTTTCCAATTATAAGTATTGATGCTGGTCATTTGTGACTCACCCTGATGTTGATGTTTGATGGTGTAATATGGTGGGAGAACTGACTTGGTTGTTTTGCATTTGATCGCAATTGTTGCGGATAGCAAGAGTCGCCACCGACTTTTCTTTTATCCAATAAGGAAAGGGTGAAAAGTACATGAAAGACCTTAGAGATGTTTTTGTGAGTTCGGGGGGTAGATTATGAAAAGGGAAGGTGTTAGAATCCTTTTCATCCATAATTATCTATGGGCTCTTAGTTTCTTGCTAGATCACTTAAAAATTGCTTTGTTTGAAAAGTGTTTGTGATAGGTGTAAGTTTGAAAATATTTTGCAAAATTCCTTTGTTGCGACGAACTTTGTTATGATTCTCGTCTCTATAAGAATGCATACAAAGTGTTGGTTTAGAAAATAGTTCAAAGAAATGTTTGATTTTGAAATATGTTTTGAAAGTGTAAGTGTGGAAATGGTTTTAGTTTGTGATCAAGCAACTACGAGCGTCCTACCTACTCAAAGGTCTTTTGTTTATTTATTCCTTCCTTTGATATTTCTATCTTACCATTGATTGGTAATAACCCTTATCTTTGGATGTAAATGAAGATGTGAAAAACACAAGAAGGGGGGTTTAATTGTAAAAGTTAAAACAAATGCTTTGACAAAACAGTATTTTTATCCTGGTTCGTTTGATCTCAAACTACTCCAGTCCACCCGTCAAGGTGATTTCGCCTCTCTCCAATGAGGTCTTAATCCACTATTCTCAAAGAATTACAACAGCTACTTTAACAACTGTTAAAGTCTTCTTGAGTATAACCATAAACCGGTTTATCTCAAGGAAATCTTTTACAAATAATTGAACAAGGATGTGTTAACATTTTCTAACAAAAAAATATATCACAACTGTGATAATTACACAACTTAAGCTTGGAGTAAACTGAATTTGCTAAAGCGTTTGAATAAGCGTGGTTTTGAAGGCTTGGCAAATTATGTGAGTGCATGCGTGCGTCTTTTCTCAAGCAGACTTGTTTATATAGGCAAGGCAAATATATGTTGTCCATAAAGCCAGTTTAATGACAATAACGCACTTTCCTTTTGAAGAAGATCTTGTCTAAAGAGAGCCGTTAGCATTTAATTCTGTCTTGAATAATTAATAACGCTTCAGAGTCTTCTTTGCTTTAGCCTATGATAACGCTTCAGAGTGTTTTTTGCTTTAACTTATGATAACTCTTCAGAGTGTTGATGACTTGGTAAAGATCTTTGATCAGTGTCAGAGTGTATTTGTTTATGCGCAGATTCTGGTCATCAAGCTTCAGCGTATAATCTGGTAGCTTCGGCGTGTAGCACATATCACTGATCTTCTGATGCTGATTCTATCAGAACTTCTGTATATACAAAACATAATTTTAAGAAGCATATTTGTTTTATATATATATATATATATCTTTGAATTTATTTATTCTTTGTATTTTTTTATCATCAAAACTCTAATCAAGGGTTGTAGAATCAAACTATGTTCTAACAATCTCCCCCTTTTTGATGATGACAAAAACCAGATTTTTCAATTAAAAATAAAGAATAAAAAGTATAGAATTAAGAAGAGAGACTCCCTCTGAGTTGATTAATTCCCTTTAATTCCATGAGTCTTTGATCATCAGAACCTTACTGTATCTTTCATCAGAGTTTTGTACCTGTTCAAGCTTTTCAGAAGAGAGAAATTAAAATAGATCAGAATGTTTGAGACTTATGTCTCAATAATCCGTTATTGAAAAATATCTTATTCTTTCTCCCCCTTTTTGTCAGTTATCAAAAAGAACATATAATCAGAGCCAAGATGCATTTATATTAAAAACCAGAATCAACGAAAAGTTCAAAACAGCAACAATGTAAGAATATTACAGATAAACATGTTTTGAAAATGAGGAAATTCTAAGAGGGAGGAGGTAGACGCATGAACAAAGCTTCCAACATGCTCTTGATCTGGATGTTGGTTTCCTGTTGCTGGGTTAACATGCTCGTGATTTCATAAATTTTGTTGTCCTGTTTATCCATTCTTTCCTTCATCAACATATCAGATCTTTTCAGGTCTTCTAGAGTCTGCCTTTCATAGGAGGAAGCTTGAGGATCTTCAGAAATTGGATGCTTCCCAGAGCATTCTGCAATATCCTCTTTTTGAACCAGTTCTTCAGCAGGAATCATCTACTCTAGAGTATCAGTCAGATTGAGATCTTCTGACTCTGGTTAAACTTTGTATGTTGGACGATGTTCAGACCAGGGAGCATTGTCCAGAGGGAGAACTTCTTCCTTGAGCAGCTGGCTCAGAACCTGTTCTTCAATTACTTTCAATAGATTACTAAAGTTTTGTTAAACTTGTCCGTAGCTCTGTTCTTGCATCTTACGAGTTTCAGAACATACCCATCTTCTGAACTTTGTCCAAAGGTAGTCTGATGCAGCAGGATCAATCAGCTCAAGACTAGCTTGCTTCAGAGAAGTGATCCACTTATGTACTTCTGTTTCAAATATCAATAAGCTGGTACCAACATCTAAAGAGGGTTCAGATGGTTTTGGTTTTGGAATAACTGTTTTGTGGGTTATGGAAGCAAGACGTTCAAAAACCGTTAAATCAATGGTCTTGATGTTGTCATCTGGATTGTTCTTTGGTGAGGGAGTGGGAGAGTCAGGAATTATTATTGGACTGGTTGGGGAGTTTGGTGGAGTTGATTCTAGTGAGGAGGGAATTTGGGGAATATCCAGAATGGTTAGGGGCATACGGATGGCTAGAGGTTCAGCGATTCCAGGAATGGGAATGGTATCAGAATCAACAATTTGGTTTGATTGATCGTTATGAGGTTCTAGTTCACAGGATTCAGAAGGTTGAGCCTCAGAAGTTTGAACTTCTGGTTGAAATAATTCAGGTTGTGCAGAAGGTGGATGAATTTCTGGTTGAGGAGATGGAGGTAGTGGTATTTCTGGTTGTGGAGAGAGGGGAATATCTGGTTGTGGTGCTTCTGTGGTGGTTTCAGGGTTTGGATTTTCTGGCATGGGAGCAGAAGTATGTTAGTCAAAGGTTTCTATATCTGATAGAACTTTTGCAAGTTCTTGTTGTGTTGCTTCAATATTTGGATTTGGAGGTAGGGAGCGAGATTTTCTAAGAGTTAAGGTTTCTGAGGGGTCGAATTCAATGTCAAAGTCATCAAATGTTTGTGGTGTGGGTTTTTCTGATTGAGTGGGAATTGGTATATATGTTGATACAGAAATTGAGTTTAAAATAGTTACAGAAGAAGGATTACCTCTCTTTTTAGGAGTCCGCTGGGATGATCCTTCTGCTACAGCTTTCCTTTTCTTGGTTTTCTTCAGCACAACTTCTGGAGCCTTCTGCTGCAGATCCTGAATGTTCAAATCTGGTGTTGTACCATCCGCCTTGCATGCATCCAGATATCTGACTATTATATCAGGTTTAGAATCAATCTCTGAGAACAGAGGAAAGTTATCCAGAGGGATTCTTCTGCTGGAGATTGCTGCAAAAGAAGTGACACTGGGTTCCTTCTTGACATTCTCAATTAACTTCATTTTCTTCAGATTCTTTGCATTCAACTGTTTGCCAACAGTAGCTTCCAAAGAGCTGATTTCCTGAGCTTCTGTAAGATGATCAATCAACTTATTCTCTGTTAGAATATCTGATATAAGCCTTCCTAAGGGTATCCAGTCCCTTTTTGTGCGCTCCTCTTCTCTGGTTTCCTTGACACTAGTCCTTAGATGGTTAAACAACAGATGAGCCAGATTCACCTTAATCTTCTGGGAGATGAAGTAGATCAGAAATTGTTGATCAATATAGATGTAGTCAGGAGAGCTGGTAGGCTTCCTGTGGTTTATGCATCCCAGAATAATCTTGGCCCATATTCTGTGATGGTCTTTTAGATCCCTTATCTTGCTGGAGGGAAGACCCAGAGTGAAGATTTCTCTAGCAATTAGGGCGACATCAGCGCATCTTTCAGCCATGTCAATGCATCGTACACCACCACCATTGTAGCCTATTAATCTTGCAATGAGGTCCTCAGTTATGACTATCTTCTTCCCTATTATGTATGAAGTAACTTGATGGTTGGAAGATGAAGCATGAACCCAAAATTCCTTCACAAGGATTGGGAATGTTGGACCCACCAGTCGGTCAAAATATTTGCCCCAGCCTTGAGCCTTTACTTCTTCAGAGAGATTAAACCCGTTTTCTTGAAGACTGTTAAAGTCCACAATTAATTCAGAAAGAACTTCTAGATTTTTGATTGGTGTGAGAAGAGTTCTGTAGGGTTCTTCATATTGTTCGGAGGAATCTGTTTTCTGAGAATTGGAAGTAGGGTTGCTTGAGGAAGCCATGTTCACACGAAGGTTTTGTGAAGAAATTGAAAGGGTTTAGAGAAAGGATGCAAACTGAAATCAATAAGATTGTAGAGAAAATGAAAGTGAAAGTAAAAACTGTAAATAGTGAGAAATGAGTTTAAATAGATTTTTAAAAAAAGATTTTGAAAACATAAACGGTAAGAGAGAGAAATAAATTATAATGATTATGAGCATTTAATGATAGCTGATTTTGGGGGATTTAGAAAGATATTGAAACGGTTACCCATGACATGTGTCCCAATGCATCCAATCAGCGCTTTTGACCTTTCAGAAACGTGAACGCGTGTTCAGCCTCAGAAAGTAGCTGATGACTGGATGACACTTGTTTGCTTGAGTGAACTGCACATTTCTATCCTTGAAATGAAGCGCGCAGGTCTTCATGGATAGATTCTGATATAATTTGTACTTCTAAAGATCTGAAGAAAGATTGATCAGTAGTTCACGGAAAAATAAACAAAGTTCTGAAGTTTAAGATATGAAATCAAAACAGTTTTATTCTGGGCAGAGCTTCATGCTGAGATGTTTCAGAATGAAGTTGAACCTATATTCAGAAAGAGGTTTTGTAAAGATATCAGCCCATTGATGGTCTGTGTTAATAAATTTTAAATTTAGAATCCCTTTCTGAATATAGTCCCTAATAAAATGATGTTTTATTTCTATATGCTTAGCCCTAGAATGCAAAGTAGGATTTTTACTGAGACAAATAGCAGAAGTATTGTCACAGAGGATAGGGATGTTACTCTCAAATATTTTGAAGTCCTCAAGTTGACTTTTCATCTAGAGCATTTGTATGCTGCATCCAGTTGCTGCTATGTATTCAGCTTCTGCTGTTGATAGAGCTATTGTGGATTGTCTTTTGCTAGACCATGAGATCAGATTTTCTCCTAGAAACTGGAAGCTTCCAAAAGTGCTTTTACGTTCTACTCTGTCTCCAGCGAAATCAACATCACAGTATCCTATTAAGCTGTAATCACTTGTTTTTCTATAAAACAAACCCAGATTAGTAGTACCTTTCAGATACTTGAAAATTCGCTTAACTGCTGTTAAGTGAGATTCTCTAGGATCTGATTGGAATATAGCATAAATGCAAACACTGAATAAAATGTTAGGCCTTGAGGCCGTCAGATAGAGAAGAGAACCAATCATACCTCTGTAGACCTTCTGTTCTACCTTTTTACTTACCTCTTATCTTTCCAGAATGCACGTGGGATGCATTGGAATCTTTGATGGCTTATATTCTGAGAGATCAAATTTCTTCAGAAGTTCTATGACATATTTGCTCTGATGAATGTAAGTTCCTTCTGGGGTTTGATTTATCTGAATGCCCTGAAAGAATTTTAGTTCCCCCATTAGGCTCATCTCAAATTCTGCCTGCATACATTTAGCAAACTTTCTTCCCAGAGAGGGTTTAGTGGATCCAAATATGATGTCATCAACATAAATATGACATACTAAAATGTCATTCTTAACTGTCTTACAGAACAAAGTTGTGTCCACTTTCCCTCTGGTGAATTCCTTTTCTAGCAGGAAGTTACTTAGTCTTTCATACCATGCTCTGGGAGCTTGTTTCAGACCATAGAGTGACTTATTTAGTTTGAAAACATATTCTTGATTTTTGGAATTTTCAAAACCAGGGGGTTGGTGCACATATACCTCTTCTTCTATATAGCCATTTAAGAATGCACTATTAACATCCATCCGATACAGAGTGATGCCTTTATTAACAACAAATGAAATTAAGAGTCTGATAGATTCTAACCTGGCGACTGGAGCAAAGGTTTCTGTATAGTCTATCCCCTCTTGCTGACTATAACCTTGTGCTACCAGTCGTGCTTTGTTTTTTATTACTTCACCTTGTTCGTTCAGTTTGTTTCTGAACACCCATTTTGTACCAATGACGTTGAATCCTTTTGGTTTAGGAACTAGATCCCATACGTCATTTCTTGTGAATTGATTTAGCTCCTCTTGCATTGCTAGAATCCAGTCATTGTCCAGAAGTGCTTCATCAATTGTTGTTGGTTCAATTAGAGAAACCAGTCCCATGAGGGATTCTTCAGAGTTTCTGAAGCTAGATCTTGTTCTGATTGGATCTTCCTTCCTTCCTAAGATTGTTTCTTCTGGGTGATCCATGCTGCTTTTGGATGGTCTTTTCTGGAGTTGATCAACAGGAGGTGTTGTATTGCTTGCAGTAAATCTTTCTGATGTTGAGGGAGTGTCTCTGTTGAGAGCTTCTGATGATTTGTCTTCAGTACCTGTGAGTTCAACTTCTATACCTGCAAGGAATTCATTCTGCTTTGACTTTTGAGAGTCAAGCTTATCATCAAAACGAACACTAATTGACTCCTCCACAATCTGTGTTTTTGTATTGTATACTCTGTACCCTCTTGAGCGTTTAGAATATCCTAACATAATACAATTTTGTGCTTTAGAGTCAAACTTGTTCAAATAATTTTTTGTATTCAGGATAAAACATGTACATCCAAATGGGTGAAAATAGGAGATGTTGGGCTTTCTGTTCTTCCACAATTCATATGGAGTCTTTTCCAAAATAGGTCTTATGGAGATTCTATTCTTAATGTAACACGCTGTGTTTATTTCCTCTGCCCAGAAGATCTTAGCAACGTTAGTCTCGTTGATCATGGTTCTGGCCATTTCTTGCAATGTTCTGTTCTTTCGTTCTACAACTCCATTTTGCTGGGGAGTTCTAGGACAAGAGAAATCATGCAGAATGCCTTTATCATTAAAGAATAACTCAAAATCTATGTTTTCAAATTCTCCACCATGATCACTTCTGACTTTGATGATTCTAAGATCCTTTTCATTCTGAACTTGGTTCCAGAAGGTAACAAACACAGAGTGTGACTTGTCCTTGTGCCTTAAGAACTTTACCCATGTCCATATGTTATAGTCATCTATGATTACTAACCCATACTTCTTGCCACTGACTGAAGCAGTTTTAACTGGTCCAAATAAGTCAATATGCAGAAGTTCTAATGGCTTGGAGGTGGAAACAACGTTTTTGGATTTGAAAGCTGGTTTTGCAAACTTGCCTTTCTGACATGCTTCACACAGAGCATCTGAATTGAACTTTAGGTTAAGAAGTCCTCTGACCAGATTGAGTTTGTTAATCTGGGATATTCTTCTCATACTAACATGTCTCAATCTTTTGTGCCAGAACCATTACTCGTTGTTAACAGACAGTAGACATTTTACATTCTGACTTTTTAGTTCAGAAAGTTTTATTTTATAAATGTTGTTTTTCCTCTTTTCATTAAATAGGATAGTCCCATCTTTCTGACTAACAGCTTTGCATGAATTTTGATTGAAGATTATATCATAACCGTTATCACTTAATTGACTTATGGATAACAGGTTATGCATTAATCCATCAACTAATAAAACATTACTTATAGAGGGAAGATTTCCATTACCTATTGTTCCAGAGCCAATTATCTTTCCTCTCTGATTGCCTCCAAAGCCTATGTGGCCTCCAGGCTTAAGTTCCAGGCTTTGGAACATATGCATTTTTCTCGTCATGTGTCGTGAGCAGCCAGAGTCCAGGTACCATAATTGGTGTTTTTGCTTTGCTGCTAAAGATATATGCCACATGTATTATTTTGTCCTTAGGTACCCACATTTTCTTGGGTCCTGATTTGTTAGTTTTACCAAAACTCTGGTTGAATTTTGGTTTGACAGAGTAATCACTACTTGTATATTTTATGTCATGTGTGTGCCCATATATAAAGTGTGAATCAAGTGGCGTACGTTTTATAACTAAATCCATGTCATTTTTTGGTGTAGGTACCTTACCTTGATATCCTATCCCTTTTCTGCCATTTCTGCTAACTCCATAGATCATTGAAGCCATTTTGCTTTTGCCTATGTTTTTAGCTAGAAACTTCTGAAAGCTGTGATCATACTCCTTGATGATCTCATCAGCGTTGCTGGGACTTTCAGGGATTATTTCCTTCTGAGAGTTTTGCAATTGGTTTTCTAATTTTGAAATTTTATCTTTTAACTCAGAATTCTCCAATTTGAGACTCTCAGTCTTATCAGAGTCAGAAGCAAGATTCATTTTCAGGTTTCTGAGTTTGAATCTGATCTGCTGATATCTTTCCAGAATTTAATTAAGGCTTTCAGCTAGTTCAGCCTTAGTAAAGTTTATAGTAAAGTCAGGGAATACCTCTTCTGTATTTGATTCAGAGTCTGACTCAAGCTTCACTGTCTTCTGTTATGTTTGCCATGAGAGCTATGTTTGCTCTTTCATCATCTGATTCTGAGTCAGCTTCAGATGTGTCAGAATCATCCCATGTAGCCATGAGACTTTTCTTATTTTCCTTGCCAAACTTCTTTTTGGGCTTCTCCTTCTGAAGCTTTGGGAAATCACTTTTGTAGTGCCCTTACTCGTTACATTCATAGCAGATGATATCTTTGTTGTTTAGCTTTCTGTTTCCTGAAGAGCCTTTAGATCTTCTGTGTCCAGAGGAGGATTCTGACCTTCTGTATCTGGAGAAAGATTCATTCTGATTTCCCGATCTTCTGGGATTCTTGAACTTCCTTTGCCTCTGCTTCCACAATTGGTTCACCCTTCTGGAGAGGAGAGACAATTCATCTTCTTCTGACGAGGACCCATCAGAGGTTTCTTCCATAGCCTGCAAAACTTTGGAGTTAGATTTTCTGTTAGATTTTAAAGCTAATGGCTTAACTTGCTTTTGAGGTTCATCTGCTTCTAGCTCTATCTCGTGACTTCTGAGGGAGCTGACAAGTTCCTCCAGAGAGATTTTGTTGAGATCCTTGGCTAGCTTAAGCGCTGAGACCATTGACCTCCATTGTTTTGGCAAGCTTCTGATGATCTTCTTAACGTGATCAGCAGTGGAATACCCTTTGTCAAGAACTTTTAGACCAGCAACAAGAATTTGAAATCTTGAAAACATAGTTTCTATTGATTCACTCTCTTCCATCTTGAATGCCTCATACTTCTGAATGAGTGCAAGGGCTTTGGTTTCTTTGACTTGAATGTTTCCTTCATGCGTCATTCTCAGAGAGTCAAACATATTCTTTGCAGTGTCTCTGTTTGATATCTACTCATATTCTGAATAAGAGATGGTGCTGAGGAGAATTGTTCTGGCCTTGTGATGATTTCTGAACTCATGCTTTTGCTGATCAGACATCATTTTCCTTTCAATCTTCTGACCACGTCCATCCACTGGGTGCGTGTATCCATCAGTCACCATGTCCCATAGATCAGCATCATGGGCCAGAAAGAAACTTTCAATTCTGTCTTTCCAGTAGTCAAAGTTCTCTCCATCAAAGACTGGAGGTTTGCCACTGAATCTGTCCCTTTCTTCATTGTTGTCATTGCTGATGTTTCGACTTGGTCCTGCCATTGTGTTTTTCTGATGCTGGATCTTGTACTGACACGGTTAAGTGTCATAAGCTCAGAACCAGGCGCTCTGATGCCAATTGAAGATGTGAAAAACACAAGAAGGGGGGTTGAATTGTAAAAGTTAAAACAAATGCTTTGACAACACAGTATTTTTATCCTGGTTCATTTGATCTCAAACTACTCCAGTCCACCCGTCAAGGTGATTTCTCCTCTCTCCAACGAGGTCTTAATCCACTATTCTCAAAGAATTAAAACAGCTACTTTAACAACTGTTAAATTCTTCTTGAGTATAACCACAAACCGGTTTATCTCAAGGAAATCTTTTACAAATAATTGAACAAGGATGTGTTAACGTTTTCTAACAAAACAATATATCACAACTGTGATAATTACACAACTTAATCTTGGAGTAAACTGAATTTGCTAAAGCGTTTGAATAAGCGTGGTTTTGAAGGCTTGGCAAATTTTGTGAGTGCATGCGTGCGTCTTTTCTCAAGCAGACTTGTTTATATAGGCAAGGCAAATATACGTTGTCCATAAAGCCAGTTTAATGACAATAACGCACTTTCCTTTTGAAGAAGATCTTGTCTGAAGAGAGCCATTAGCATTTAATTATGTCTTGAATAATTAATAACGCTTCAGAGTCTTCTTTGCTTTAGCTTATGATAACGCTTCAGAGTGTTCTTTGCTTTAACTTATGATAACGCTTCAGAGTGTTGATGACTTGGTAAAGATCTTTGATCAGTGTCAGAGTGTATTTGTTTATGCACAGATTTTGGTCATCAAGCTTCAACGTATAATCTGGTAGCTTCAGCGTGTAGCACATATTACTGATCTTCTGATGCTGATTCCATCAGAACTTCTGTATATACAAAACATAATTTTAAGAAGCATATTTGTTTTATATATATATATATCTTTGAATTTATTTATTCTTTGTATTTTGTTATCATCAAAACTCTAATCAAGGGTTGTAGAATCAAACTATGTTCTAACAGTAAAGGGACGGTTGTGGGTCAATCTTATAGTCATAGAAGGAAACTTATGAGACGTTTTAGCAATTTTCGTTAGGGACTAGATTGTTTACCGAAGGCAACATCGAAGGAAATCGAAGGACTACGATCTTTTTATCGAGGGTCTTTCCTAAAACGCCCATATTCGAGGGATATGACTATTTTTCGAGGCACCAAGTGAGATTACCCTAGATGTGCATGTGTGAATAGTTTGTTTGATTGCATGCTTGATTTTCTTGAATTAAGGTTTTCTAAGCATTGATTTTATCTTTCCATACAAACCCTAAGTTACTAGCATTTATATGAAAGGGGTAAATTGCAGAAAGTAAATTTACTACGCTATTACATAATTTGGGGATGGAGTGTATAAATTTACAAATGGGGATTGCAAGAAATTAAATCCTAATTATCTATTACAACCATATTGAATTTGAATAATGTACAAGAATTGCAAGGAATATAATGTACAAGACATGAATGAAAAGAAAATGAATTTGTGTTGATTTTGTTAAAGAAAGATTTTGGATTATTTAACTAAAAGGAAATTTAATTAAAATAAAGAAAAATTAATATTAAGTTAAAGAAAAGAAAATGAATAGGAATTTTTTTTTGGTGTTTTTGTATAAAAATAGTTTTTGTATTTATAATAGTTTTTGTGTAGAAAACAGTTTTGTGTTTGGGCCCAGGGCCTGTTTGTTAGTTAGTAAGCAGGGGGTATAAAACTGTTGAAGCCAAATTGTGGAGGCCCAGGTGTGCTTCCTGCAAACAAGACAAAGTGAGAAAATATGAAAAATGAATAAAAGGTCTCGCTGGGGCTTGAACCCAGGACCTTCTACATGGCAAGGCTTTAGCGCGCGTTATTTGTATCACTGGGGTGGTCTATTTCACTCGTTAGTTATACAGTTTGCACTAAATATAAAATGAACTCATAGCTTCATCTTCTTCCTTCGAGCGCATGGATGTATAACTCGTTTGTTAAGCTTCGAAAAGCTTCATTTCTCATCCAAATCGAAAGATGTAAGTATCAAACCTTCCTAAAGTTTGAAAATGAATCTAACCACATAATTTTAAAATTTATGGGTCAAAGGTTAGCATGAAATACCAAAACTAAGACCTAACTGTTCAGAGATGAAATTTTTAATGTACAAGAAATGATAATCAAAACTATGGACATGGTCAGCTTCCTAGACCTGATATCTACATTTTTCTTCACAAATTATATACAAATGGTGTTCGAATGAAGAGTTCCAAGTTTAAGAAAACTTACCTCTTCGAGTGAAACTTTAGAGACTTCGACAGAACCTCCAGGAACGGTTTGTTGATGGATTAAGCCTGCTTCGACCTTCCTTGAGCTAGTGGAATCACTGCTTTTCTTTAAATGTCACTGAATCGAAAGGCTGGTATATGGAAGGTAGGGGTTGAATCGAAAGGTTGGTATATGAAATATAGGGGGTGAATCAAAAGGCTGCTATATGGAAGCTAAGGGGTGAATCGAAAGGTTGGTATATGGAATCTAGGGGGTGAATCGAAAGGCTTACTAACGCATGAAGGGATTTGAGATTTTTATGTGTAAGGTCAGGATGTGCCATGTTTTATGCTTAGTTTGTGCTTGTGTGGGTTTTTGAGAGTTCTTGGGAGTTTTTGAGAGTTTGGGAGTGTTTGAAGATTTTTCAACACAACAAAAACCTGGCCCTTTAATTTGCAAATGGTCTCTATATTTATAGAGAAAAGGTTTGGGAAGTTGGAGTAACCAGATTTGTAAGATAACAAACTATGGTTTGGTTGAAAACAAAAAAAATCAAGTTGAATGAATTTTCATGGTTCCCAACTTCAAGTACAAGCGGGGCCTGATGTTTGTTGGGTGTAGGATATTTGACTCATGCTTTTGATGTTGCTTATGTTCAGATAAAATCAGGTTGGGGGCTTAAGAAGCTGACTGTGATTAAAGTAATCTTTATGAAACTAGATACGTAGCTTTTTGCCATTTCATCCAAAAATGGTATAATCCAGTGGATAAAGCTTCGAATCTTTGTGTAATGCATCAAAAATTTGTGTGAGCCTCTGATTATGTAAATATTTAGAAGCAACATAGCCTGAAAAGTGAGATTTGGAGGATAAGGTTATGAGATTTGATCAATGTTTTCTTTCAAAATTATGCCTTCAACTTGTGACTCGAAGGGTTTTAGAGGTGGATCGAAGCAGGTTGCTTCGAAGGGAGCCAAATGCCCAATCGAAGCTTATGAACCAAGCTAGCTCGAAGGAAGCCAATGCCTAAACAAAACTTCTGAACCAAGCTTGCTCGAAGGAAACCAAATGCCCAATCGAAGCTTACAAATCCAACTTGCTCGAAGGAAGCCAAATTCCCAATCGAAGCTTTTGAACAAAACTTGCTTGAAGGAAGCCAAATGCCGAATCGAAGCTTACGAACCAAGCTTTCTCGAAGGAAGCCAAATTCCCAATCGAAGCTTATGAACCTAGCTTGCTCGAAGGAAGCCAAATTCCCAATCGAAGCTTATGAAACAAGCTTGCTCGAAGGTGGTCAATACCCAATCAAAACTTATGAACCCAACTTGCTCGAAGGAAGCCAAATGCCCAATCAAAGCTTATGAACCAAGCTTGCTCGAAGGAAGCTAAAACCCAATCGAAGCTTGTGAACCAAGCTTGCTCGAAGGAAGCCAAATACCCAATCGAAGCTTATGGATCGAAGCAAACTTGCCCTTCTTCGATTTGATGCTTGAGAGTCCAATATGATCCATGGAAACTACATGGGGCATTAAAAGTCCAATTGTACTTGTGCAAATTCAAACTCTAGTTTTGAGTCATCAGTGTTGAGGAAGTATCTTGAGGTGATCAAACCTTATGCAATTTTGAACAATGAAGATTTTTTTGTGAGAGAATCTTGAGAAATTGAGAGGGAAAATTTTGGGGTACAATAGATGGTATTATCCTATCACTTTTTTCCCCTGTGGGTCAACATTCCCTTTTTTCTATCTTCTTAGTGAGTGGATAGTTTGTAGTTATCTGTCGATCCCTATTATCCTTTATTTTCCTCTCCTTAATGTTTGAGTTGATGTTACATTGTCTCCTCCTTGGGCTTTACCCCAATAGAGTCGAGTCTTCTGTTCACCAGTGATTTATTTTTCTAGTCTAATTCTCTTTTAATGTTTTATTTTCTGTTTCCCCAGTGGTGTCCCGTGTCACCTTTGGATCTGTTTATTTGCATGATCAAAAGCATTGTATGGCCTCATAGGGCCAAAATAGGGTTTGTTTTGTATTGAAGTATGTTCAATGGCATCGACACCGAGATTTTAACCTTTGTATCTCTGGATAGAAGACACTTAAATAAGGGTGGTTGTTGTACCCCAATTTTCCCCCCTATGATTCCTCTATAATCTCATATCAAATCAATCACAACAATATCACACTAGGGTTTAGTTCTTCTCCCTATCTTTATGTTTTCTCATGAGGAATCACCGAACACCTTGATTTATATATCGTTATCATCTATATTTTGTGTTGATTAAATTTTAACTAATAAATACAATGAAATGTTTTCTCTAATTGATGATATTATAGGTAAGGGCACAACACATTTCATCAGGTTGATTCTTAAGTTCATGAGTTTATTTCCATGCCTTCTTCAACAAAGATTCATTGATATTCAAGCTTCATTATTGAAGATTATTTGAAGTAATGTCATGACAAGCTCTTCTATGATTTATCATGCCTTAATTTGTCAAAGAAAATCAAAATATGCAAGAGTTGATTGAAGAGGTTTGACCTAATTGGACAAGTTCATGATTTCTTGATCACAAGTGCATAACTCTCTCAATTCTTAACATTTGGAGTTGGTTATTATTGCTATGAGTTCTTATTATCATCCATAACAACTTCTATTCACATGTAAAAAGTTATTGTGCAAGAAAGTTTTTCAAAATTGAAAGGGGTTTCCAAGTCATTTTGGTGCTTGAAGAGCTAGGGTTTTAGACTTCTAAGGTCTATATCCTGCTCATATTTTGGTATTTTTGATTGATTCCAAATACATGCATCTCTTTAAAGAGTTATCAACTAATAACTTCAAAAGTTTCAAGAAACTTTTATGTGGAAGATGCCTAATGATGAAGAAAGATTACAAGTCTTCTAGATAGGACATCAAATTCCCTTATATGACTTCAAAAGACTTGGTCAATTTTTATCTCCTTGAGCCCATTCATTTTCCACAATGATCTTAAGGATGTGAACTTAAACTCTTATTTTATGTGAAAAGATTAAAAATGAGTGGAAGATGCCTTAAGAATCCAAAATATTATAGGTCACCTCATGAACTTTCACCAATTTTGTAAGACCATAACTTTTTCAATACTAGGTATTTTTGAGTGATTCAAGTTTCAAAATTCTCTTTGGGATATCTACTTTAATCTAGCATCATTGATCAAAGTTCAATTTGTTAGAACATAGTTTGATTCTACAACCCTAGTAATAGTTTTGGTGATAACAAACACAAAGAACAAATATGCACTCTAAAATTATGTTCTATTTTGTACAGAAGTTCTGACGGAAGTGGATCAGAAGTTAAGCTACAAGGTTGTTCCTGCTGTGAACATAGACTGATATCAGAATGTTCTGATGAATGAAGATCAGAATTTGCGCTAAAGAGAAAGACATTTTAACTCTGAACAAAAGTCTAATGCTGCAAACAGGACCTTATGATTCTGACCTTCCAAGTTCTAAAGCAAAGCAGCAAACATATTCCTTATGTTCTAAAGTGTTACTATTTTGTCAAAGTTGTATCAATTGCAACGACTACAAACAGACATGGATCTTCTAATTTAGGAAAGTGCATTAACTGTCATTTATCAAGTTTCCTATTACTCAAGATTGTTGCGCCTATTTAAACAAGCAACAAGGTTAAATCATTCATGATTTACAACACTGATATTCACAATATTTCAATGCTGCAACTCACTATTCATATTATTCTCTAAATTGTGTAATACATCACAAGTTTGTGATACTGTTTTTGTAACGAAAAACATCTTGTACACAGATTTATTCATACTTTTGTTAGTGAAATTCCTTGAGATAAAACGGGTTGTGGTTGTACTCAAGAAGAATTTGGCAGTTGTCAAAGTAGATTTGTAATCAGTTTGATTAGTTAATTAATACCTCGTTGAAGAGAGGCGAAATCACCTTGGCGGGTGGACTGGAGTAGTTTGAGATCAAACGAACCAGGATAAAATTCATTGTGTCATTTTCATTGATTTTTAAGATTACAATTAAACCCCCCTTCTTGTGTTTTTCACTTCTTAAATTGGCATTAGAGCCCTTGGTTCTGAGTTCAAGCACTTAATTGTGTCAGTACAAGATCGAAGCTAACAAAAACACTATGGTGGGACCAAGTCAGAACATCAGCAATGACTACCATGATGATAAAGACAGAATCAGCAGAAAACCTTCAATCTTTGATGGTGTTGTACCCCAAAATTTTCCCTCCCACTTTCACACAAGACATACTCCTAGAGGTTGTCAATTGCTCAAGGTTGACCAAGAATTGACCAGACAATTCTCCTCCTAAGGAAATGAACCCCTAACTAGGGTTTCAATTTTCATCAAGATGTTTGAGCTCCAAGAGTCTCAAATGTTCTCCATTGTCCTAATATGTCCTCAAGACCATCCATGCCAACTTTCATGCCTTGAACAATAAGTTTTCTCAGTCAATTGCTCAAATGCTTGAAAATCAACTATGTTAGGTAAAAAGTAAATTGTCGCCTATGTACAGTAAACCTTCAATATTTTTGGTCAACATCAAAATTTTGAAGTGATATCCATCATTTGATCAAGGGTTGATCATAATTCCTCAAGAAATGCTCCTAACCCATCAGAAGTAAAAAATGGCAAAGTAGGGTTTTTATAGGAAAAGTCAATTGAACTTTGACCAGACATAACTTTCACATACTTCATCCATTTTTCGACAACAAAAGCTAATATTAAAGATAATCGCATTCCCTATAACTTCTCTTCAGCCCTCAAGTCCATGAAATGCACCATTTGAAACATACAAGCTCATACATTACAGGTCATTTTCAGAAAGTCAACAAAAGCCACTTTTTTCTAAGACCTTTTACATCAAGATAAAATCTTCAAATTCAAAATTGATCAAAATAGGGATTTAAGTAGACATCTTGGGCTTTCCAAAAAGTCAAAGATCATCATCATGAGATAAATATTGAGCAAGATTTGGCTGGCCCAAGTTGGGAAAATTTAGGAACTTTCAAGAATTATGCATTGAGCAAATTTGAAGTTTTAAGGCAAGGGCTCAATCTCTTGAACTACAAGCATCTTCCTAAGTTTATAGAGGACCTCTAAAATTATTCTTGTCGTGCCTTGTATTTTCTAACTATTTTATTCATATTTATTTTAATTTATTTCAAATAAATATAAAATAAAATGTATAAAATAATTGGAAATGGGCTTTGAGATTTGGATTGATGTTTTGGACAGCCTAGGCCCATATTCACTCAAATTCAAAAAGAACAAGATTCCATTTCTTTGGAAAAGTTACAAAACATCATTCATGGCTTTAAAAACACATGTTTATGGTTGTTATTACCTTTGTTCTCTTATCTCCTTCATCCTCTCTATATAAAGGACACATTAGCAAGCTTCAACACATGAGATACAGCCTGGAAAAGCTCTACAAATTTTGCAAAAATTATCAAAGTTGTAAAAATTCGCATTTTAGGTTCCAGCCTTTCTCAGTCCAAACAAAAGATCCAAATACATCCTGGGAGGCTCCCTGAAGCTTTTGCAATTATTACCAAGCCCTGAAATATCACAAAACACCTCAGTAAGCTCCATTTTTATATTTTTCTAACTTGTTTCATGCAGATCCGGTGCTCCTCGTAGCTAGATGTGCATTATACACCATCAGACATGTTCCATCAGATGTCCATCTGATCAGATCTAGCACACTCAATCTGCGGGCTCACCATGTGCCATCAAGACCAATCCACATTGGATCTAGAAGCAAATTTAGGCCTCTCCCTTCATGGGCCAGCGAATTCAACAACCACACCCCCACTTTTTTTTACTATCTCAAACCCATCTAGTTTTTTTTTTGTAATGTTTTAATTTCTTTTATCTTATTTACTTAATTAAGCAAATAATAAAAAAACTCACAAAAAAATTAGGCTTAGACTTTTTTTAATTAAAATAATGAAATTCTTTAATTAATTAATTAATTAAATTTTAACTACTTTCTTATTTTAAAATGAACTAGAATTTAGGATTTAATTTATGTTTCAAATGTTTTCTTAATAAAAAATGCAAAAATATTAGAATTAGATTAATTTCAATCAATATTTATTTTCTTAAATTAAATTTAGATTTAGTTTAATTATATATCTTAAAATAAATAAAAATAAAACCAAAAAGATTTTTCTTGTTTACTTAGAATTTTTCTTAGGATTTTTAGACGTAATTTTTATTTCGCGCACGTTATTTTTATTCTCGTATTTTATATAAATAATGTAACTGATTATGGGATGTAAAAGTAGAAATTTATAATTCTGCATTTTATTTTTTGCATTTTTTTATGTAATTGTCCCAAAGCGTTGTAATAGCCTAGGATTTAAATTTTCCCACTTTAAATTTCTGTTAATATTCACTGTTAGTAACTAGGCGTGCATGATAAGACTGAAAATTAAAATGTTAGCAAACTTAATAATGCAAGATAAATAACTGAATGTCAGCACACTTGCACATGCGCACCTCTAAGATATCTCCCACTTTGGTTGCCTTTAAATAAAACAATCATGAGCCAGGAACGCTTTAGTAAAGATCCATAAATAAAAAAAGATGATAGTCCCTCGATGACCCTACAGTTTCCTTTCGGTAAATGATCTAGTCCCTAAAACAAAATTGCTAAAGCGTCTCCACAAGTTGCCTTTGTGATTGTAAAACGTCCCTTCGGTTGTCCCTCAACATCCGACGATAGGGCTACCTACTCACTAATAGTAATATAGCACTATCTAGAGGAAAGGAGGAAAAGAACATCCTTTTTCGAGTAGGTAGACTGTTCTTAAGTACTTGCTCAAACCTGAAATTTTCACACTTACACACTTTCAAAAAAAAATATTTCCAAAAACGCTTTATCACACTCTTGAGGACTAATACAAGAGTTACCATAAAGCAAACAAAAACTTTCAAAAACCACAAACACACAAAAAGTTTTAAAAAATGAGCAAGTACCTAAGAGCCCGTGGAAAACCACTGATGGAAAGGGTGCTAATACCTTCCCTTTACATAATCTACCCCTTACTTAGAAAATCTTGAAAAAGGTCTTTTTCTGTTCTTTTCACTCTTTCCTTTGTTGGATAAAATAAAAGTCGGTGGCGACTCTTGCTTACCGGGACATTTGTGAACAAAAAACGCAAACCAATATTAAACAGTTGGTTCTGCCACCGTATCACAGAACTGGAGACTCTGCTGGGGATTTTATAAAGTGGGGTTTACCTTAGGGTCTAGATCATTTTGCTTCTTTGACTGTTTGTTTGCTTTATTTTTAAGGGTACTATTTGGGGTTACTATAGATCCTACACCCAGATCTGGGAAAACCTTTTAGGTAAGTAGCAATATATCATGGAAACTGTGCGGGGTATACCGACACGGTTGAAGCAATGGCTATGTTGATGCGACACTTTAGTTGGTACAGGTAGCCCTTGAGTTAATCAAGGAGAATACGGGGACATTGCTTGGTGTCATGAAGCGTCAACTGACCTTAGAACCTTTAAATGAACAACTTGGCCATTAGGACGTAGTGAGATGGCCATCTTTGGTATATTCCCAAAGTCGGCAGATACTCGATGCTACACTCATTGAGATTTGACTCTTGAGTTTTGTTTGGTTGTGAGTCAGTCGTCTATCGAATGAAACTTGTGGGAAAGATCATTGATATTGAGATCCCTTAGAGACCGATTACTATTTATAGGACATGTTGAGCCAACTAAATTTCAAGAGGGTACTTACCTACTAACCCCATGCAAGCCTAAACCTAAGGTTGCTTGTGTGATTTGTTTGCTTTCAACTTAAGCTACTTGTTGGGTTTTTATCTAACAATATGATCTCCTTGCAGGATTTGTTTACAGTCATTATCCACTAACCTGGACTTCTTAGACTCACTTGTTTTAATAACCTTACACTTTTCCTTAACGCATAGCAGACACATTATAACATCATGCCACAACATTTCCTTAACCATTTCAAGAATCTCAAGGGTTTGTGATGCAGGTTATGATACATCAGTCGTCTAGCAAGGGGCAAGGGGATTTATTTTCCTCTAGCCAATACCGTCAAAAGTTCAAAACTCAACAACTTGAGTCAGGGGCTATGACCCACTTGATATGGTGAGCTTGACTCTCGTAGAAGGACACTCAATGATACAAAGTTCTTCAATCAAAGCTACAAATTTCACCTTCTGACATTTTCTTGTTTACCTCGCGAGATCCTTGAAAATATTGCATGCATGCCATTTCATAACAGGTCTTCCAGTACAAGTTTCTCATCTTTTCGCTGTTTATTTCAGCAAAAGAAATGGCCCTTGAACAAACAGTAAAAGACCTTCAAGCTCAAAACGCTCAGTTCCAACAAATGTTTATGGCTTTGGACTAGGGGCAGGAAGAACTGAAAGCTCTCGTCATCAAAGAGAAGAAGAAGAAGGCAAAGAAACCGACTGGCATCTTAAATATGGGAATAAGACTCAGAGGACCGGTTAAACGAGCTTTAGATCTCACAACTCCATCAAACGAAGGGGATAATCATGAAGAAGTCAACAACCTCGAGGCTGACGAAGAAGAAGTTGATTACTCTGAGGAACAATAACCTCATGCTGACGATAAATACAAATAGCTGGAGGATCGTCTCAATGCTATAGAGATTTAGCGGGTACCTGGCTTGGACTTTGAAGAGTTAGGGTTGGTTTCTAGAGTGGTCATCCCACCAAAGTTCAAGGTTCCCACATTTGCTAAGTATGACAGTGTCTCTTGCCCTAAGTTTCACTTAAGGTCCTATGCCAGGAAGATCCAGTCTCACACTGCTGACCGGAAGTTATGGGTCCATTTCTTCCAAGAAAGTTTAGCTGGCACGCAACTGGAGTGGTTCTATCATCTAGAAATAACAGACATTCATACCTGAGAAGACTTGGCTGCTTCTTTCTACAAGCAGTACCAATACAATGCTGACCTCGCTCCAACTTGTACACAACTTCAAAGCATGTGTATGGGTTCTAGCGAAGGCTTCAAGGAATATGCCCAGAAATGGAGGGATCTAGTTGGAAGGGTACAACCTCCTCTGAATGATCGAGAAATGGTAGGCATGTTCATGAGCACTCCGACATGCCCGTTCTTTAATCTACTGACTGGGAGTTCCTCATCCGGGTTCACAGAGATGGTTCTGACTGGAGAAAGGATCAAAAGTGGTATCAAGAGTGGGAAGATCCCGATCGCTGCATCTTCTAATGCTGAGAAGAAGCCATTTGCTAGTAAGAAGGAAGCCAATAATGTGTATGGCCAAAATTGTCGTAATAAGGTAGACTACCACTAATCTGTAGTGGCAGTGCTGGTCTCTAATTCGGCACGCATGCAACAACCACAACAACAGGGTAATCAGCGAAGGCAAGACGACCCTAAGAGACAGTTTACCAAGATCAACATGCCGCTGTCTCAAGAATTACAACATATGTTGAGGATAAATCTGGTTACGTTGATAGGGCCTCCTCGGAATCCCAAGACTTCTTCCCCTAACTACAATCATGATGCAAGGTATGCATATCACTCCAACAGTCAGGGGTATGATACTGATGATTGTTGGATGTTGAAATATAAAATTCAAAACTTGATTGATGAAATAATGTTGGAGTTTACACAAGATGGTCATGCTGAGTTCTTTTTCCATCCCTCCAAGGCACGCCATCTGAAGTGACAAGATCAGATGAAGAAGCTTTTTCTCATTAGAATTTTCAATTTGTAATTTTCTTTTGATTGTTCAAACATTTATTCATGTCAAACTTTGTTACTTTATCAATGCATTGCATATGTCTGTTTTGAATCAATTCATTTGTATTCACTATATTTAAACTACTTTCCTTTTTGTGATATTCAACTCTCGATCAAAAGCTCTGAGCCTTTAGAGGGAGGATGACAAAAATGATACTACAATCTCTACAGTATACTTTTGAACAGACCCCGCTAACGATGTACAGGTATTGTTTCAAATCCTAAATAGTGGAGTTATAAGGAAGATAATACCTAGTCAACCCCTTTGAGCCAAAGAAGTAGGAGTTTTTATTTTCACACAAATTAAAACCCTTAATTATAACCTGGGGCAGGGTAGTTTCTCAGTCAATTCAGACGCGCATTCAATTGTAATTTTCTATTTTGTACACAATGAATGGCATCGAAGACGTCCTTCCAAATCAAAAGATGGTGATGGTTCCGCATAATTATTAAAGCCGACAATAATTATCTCTCAAAATAAAAGCCTGCTAAGTTAAAACCTATGAAGGAAACTTAAGAAAAAACTGGGGCATCTCGCTGACTGTAATCATAAAAGAACCAGTTCAAGCAAAAGCAGGGATAATAAAAAAAATAGGTCGCTAAGAATCCTCAACAAAAAGAAGATTAGAAAAATGAGTTCCTCTTTGAATTAAACTTTCAGTATTCGAACCATCACCGGAACATCAAGGACAAGATGCCAGACTCAATTGGGATCTGAACGCACAATTAACTGAGCATAGGATCGAAGAACATCACGAAGAACGGGTGGATACAAATAAACTTTGAACATTTACCCTTTGTTTCTTAAACCATGAACCAGGCCAAGTTATAACCCTTAAAAGTCCTAGCTGAAGCATGGGTTAGTTCGTAAGCATACTGTTACAAAAGGTATCCTGACTCTTGTAGGGTTCGCTATAAATCCTGAGTTGACATCACACTTTTACAAATTTTGTTTGTTTTACTAAAAATGAATTTTCAAACTTCAAGACATACATAAGCTTTGCATTCTTAAAATACCATTATTTGCATATTACTATTTGTTCAAGAGCAGAGAAATTCGCACGACGGATATTCGATGAACAAAAATATTCTCAGTGGATAGAATCACCTCAGATGGAAAGACATTCTAGTGATAGGCCATTCATAATAAAGGGGCATAGCATGGTATGCAACTGATCTGGGGCAGTCAAGTCAAGGTTCAAGGAATCTCTCAAAAATGCCAAATAGCCAGGGGTAGAACTCCATCTGAATCACTTGGGGCATTGGACATGAATTCCAGCAACGAATCTTGTACGATCAAACAAACACCTTTTGGCAGTGTGACAACACCTACTACTAAGGAGAATGACAATTCTCTGCACCCGGTGAACATGGACATAGTCAGAAAAGACTACACATGAAAAAGACCCGCTAGGTTGACAGGCCTAGGAAAAAATAAGGGCATCCGGAAAACCAAAAAGAGTTTGGGTAAAAATTAGGGATATATACAAAAATTATGCACCCGACAAGTTGAAAACCTGAAAAGGCAGCTTGGGAAAAAAAGGGTATCCCGGTGGACTGAAAACCCGAAAGGGAGGTCCAAACAAAAGTTAGGGATTAAAGCGTACGACTATGTCCCGTCATCTTGTCAATTGTCTATCAGTAGAAGACTTGTTATCCTAATCAGCATTTACCAAGCACCTCATGAGTAGGGATAACACTCAAACCATCCATAAAGTCTCCACAGGTACTTTCTCCGCAGGTACAGGGGCAGAGATATTTTGAGACGAAGTCACCGCTACATATGACCCCGTGACACCTATGTTCCCCACAAATTAGAAACAACCAAAGTTTTGACCTCTTCTTCCCCAAGCAGAAATTACTTCCTCCAGCAAAGTTCCTTCAGAGAGCTAAAATATGTTTTCCTCAACCGAGCTTTATAACCTTAAATAGTTTATAAACTCTCCTCCCGGTTAGAGCTTATTTCTCAGGCTGCAGAAGTTCATTCCCCAACAGAGTTTATTTCTTTACATCGGAAAAATCTTCCAATAAAGCATCTCCCTCCACAGAGTTATTCTCAAGCAGAGTCAATCCCCGATAGAACATCCTCAAACAGAAAGAGGAAATCCCCGACAAATCATATCCATTCATCATCCCCAGTGGAAATGAAGGATTCAGCCTCCTTATACTCTCCAGTAGTAGTCCGAGATTTATTTTCCTAGACTGGGAAACATCTCAATAGTATCCCATATTCATACATCATGGCATGCGCATACACATCGCATACGACATAACCTCATTTAATTTGATAACATCACCACAATGAATTTCATCCATCATGACATTGCATATGACTAACTCTTTGCCTTTTTAAGGGAAAAGATCAAATCAATAAACACCGTTGACTACTTATGTGACCTAGTATTCTTCTCAAAAGCTACGTCTAATGAAGGTTATTTCAGGATTTTCCTCAGAAAGATGTCCTTACAAGACCTTCTCTGGTTCATTTAGATTGACACTAAGATCTCTCTGATTCTTATTCCTGTTGAAGATATTCCAAGACTTTTATCTGGTTCAGTTGTATCGATCCTAAGATTCTTTTGATTTCCATTCTAGTCAAAATTAATTAAAGACGTTCTCTGGTTCAGTCAGATCGACACTAAGATCTCTCTGATTCCTATTCCAGTTGAAGATATCCCAAGACTTTTGTCTGGTTCAGTTGAATCGATCCTAAGATTCTTCTGATTTCCATTCCAATCAAAGTTAATTCAAGAACTTCTCTGGTTCAGTCAGATCGACACTAAGATCTCTCTGATTCTTATTCCAGTTGAAAATATTCCAAGACTCTTGTACGGACCAGTTTAATCGATCCTAAGATTCTTCTGATTTCCATTCCAGTCAAAGTTAATTAAATACCTTCTCTGGTTCAGTAAGATCGACATTAAGATCTCTCTGATTCCTATTCCAGTTGAAGATATTCCAAGACTTTTGTCTGGTTCGGTTGAATCGATCCTAAGATTCTTCTAATTTCCATTCCAGTCAAAGTTGATCCAAGACCTTCTCTGGTTTAGTCAGATCGACACTAAGATCTCTCTGATTCCTATTCTAGTTGAAGATATTCCAAGACTTTTTTCTGGTTCAGTTAAATCGACACTAAGATTTTTCTGATTCTTATCCAGTCAAAGTTAATTCAAGATTTTCCTCTAGTTCAGTCAGATCGACACTAAGATCTCTCTGATTCCTATTCCAGTTGAAGATATTCCAAGACTTTTTTCTAGTTCTGTTAAATCGACACTAAGATTTTTCTGATTCTTATCCATTCAAAGTTAATTAAAGACCTCCTCTAGTTCAGTTAAATCGACACTAAGATTTTTCTGATTCTTATCCAGTCAAAGTTAGTTCAAGACCTTCTCTGGTTCAGTCAGATCGACACTAAGATCTCTCTAATTTCTATTCCAGTTGAATATATTCCAAGACTTTTGTCTGGTTCAGTTAAATCGACACTAAGATTATTCTAATTCTTATCCAGTCAAAGTTAATTAAATACCTTTTCTGGTTCAGTCAGATCGACACTAAGATCTTTCTGATTCCTATTCCAGTTGAAGATATTCCAAGACTTTTGTCTGGTTCAACTGAATAGATCCTAAGATTCTTCTGATTTCCATTCTAGTCAAAGTTAGTTCAAGATTTTCCTCTGGTTCAGCTAGATCGATACCAAGATCTCTCTGATTCCTATTCTAGTTGAAGATAATCCAAGAACTTTTTCTGGTTCAGTTAAATCGACACTGAGACTTTTCTAATTCTTATCCAGTCAAAGATAAATCAAGACCTTTGATGGTTTAGTTCGATTCGACCATTGATTTGTTACTGACTCTTTTCCGGTAGACCTTTTTCTGGTTCAGTTAAATCGATACTAAGATTTTTCTGATTCTTATCCAGTCAAAGATGAATCAAGACCTCTGCTGGTTCAGTTCGAATCGACCATTGATTTATTACTGATTCTTTTCGGGTAGACCTTTTCCTGGTTTAGTTAAATCGGCACTAAGATTTTTATGATTCTTATCCAATCAAATATAAATCAAGACCTCTGCTGGTTCAGCTCAAATCGACCATTGATTTGTTACTGATTCTTTTCTGGTAGATCCTTTCTCTGGTTCAGTTAAATCGACACTAATATTTTTCTGATTTCTATTCCATTTGGAGAAACTGCAAAGCCTAGAGTATGACTAGATAACAGTTTAATCTCATTTCCCCAGTAAGTCGCTGTGAATCCGGGAATACAACCAGATAGCAGCAAGCCTTATTACCCTTAGCAAGTCACTGTGAAGCCTGGATCATGACCAGATAGCAGTTCACTTCCGTCTCTTCAGTCAAGAGACGACTCCCCAATAGATTAATGGACAACTGAAGCTCCTAAGCTCTATTTCCCAAGGAAGATACCAACATTCCCCAGCGGACTCCTCCTCGTACAACAGGAACGGGAATCCCTACAAAGAGACTCCTTATGAAATCAACATCGATTTCGGATGGCATCTTTAAGCCCATCTCCGACGAATCTCTGTCATATTCCTTGGATGGCATATTTAAGCCCATCTCCGAAAGTCTTTTGTCATCTTTTCCCAATGGAATTTGTAAGCCTATTCCCGATATTATTCACCAACAGTCTCACTTCGGGCGAGTGCAAATTTCTGGGCACTCTAGTGTTCAATCATCTTCCACCTTCAGATCACGAAAGGCAAACAAGCCAATCTAAATCTTAAGGTTTAAGAAGATTGAACAGGGGTAGCGGTTGTGCCCCAAAATTTGACCTGCCACTTTCACATAAGACATACTCCTAGAGGCTCTAAATTGCTCAAGGTTGACCAAGAATTAACCAGACAATTCTCCTTCTAAGGCAATGAACCCCTAACTAGGGTTTCAATTTTCATCAAGATGTTTAAGCTCCAAGAGTCTAAAATGTTCTCCATTGTCCTAATATGTCTTCAAGATCATCCATGCCAAATTTCATGCCTTGAACAACAAGTTTGCTCAGTCAATTGCTTAAATGCTTGAAAATCAACTGTGTTAGGTCAAAAGTCAATTGTTGCCTATGTACAGTCAAACTTCAAGATTTTTGGTCAACATTAACATTTTGAAGTGGTATCCATCATTTGATCAAGGGTTGATCATGATTCCTCAAGAAATGCTCCTAACCCATCAGAAGTCAAAAATGGCAAAGTAGGGTTTCTATAGGAAAAGTCAACTGAACTTTGACCAGGCATACCTTTCACACACTTCATCCATTTTTCCCCAAACAAAGCTCATATTGAAGATAAACTAGTTACCTATAACTTCTCTTCATCCCTCAAGTCCAAGAAATGCACCATTTGAAAGATACAAATTCATACATTATAGGGCATTTTCAAAAAGTCAACAAAAGCCACTTTTTGCCAAGACCTTTTACATCAAGATAAAATCTTCAAATGCAAAATGGATCAAAATAGGGATTGAATTAGACATCTTGGGATTTCGAAAAAGTACAAGATCACCATCATGAGATAAATATTGAGCAAGTTATGGTTTGCCCAAGTTGGGAAAATTTGGGAATTTTCAAGAATTATTCATTTAGCAAATTTGAAGTTTTAAGGAAAGGGCTCAATTTCTTGAACTTCAAGCATCTTCCTAAGTTTATATAAGATCTCTAAAATTATTCTTTTCGTGCCTTGCATTTGTTAACTATTTTATTCATATTTATTTTAATTTATTTCAAATAAATATAAAATAAGATGTATAAAATAATTAGAAATGGGCTTTGAGCTTTGGGTTGATGTTTTGGACATTCTAGGCCTATAAAATTTCGTGAAAAGGTGTCTACACTCACTCAAATTTAAAAAGGATAAGATACCATGTCTTTGGCAAAGTTAAAAAACATCATTCATGGCTTTAAAAACACATGTTTATGGTTGTTATTACCTTTGTTCTCTTGTCTCCTCCATCCTCTCTATATAAAGGACACATTAGTAAGCTTCAACACATGAGATATAGCCTGGAAAAGCTCTACAAATTTTACAAAAATTATCAAAGTTGTAAAATTTCGCATTTTAGGTTCCAGCCTTTCTCAGTCCAAACAAAAGATCCAAATACATTCCGGGAGGCTCCCTTAAGCTTTTGCAATCATTACCAAGCCCTGAAACATCACAAATCGCCTCAATAAGCTCCATTTTTATATTTTCTAACTTGTTTCATATAGATCTGGTGCTCCTCGTAGCTAGATGTGCATTATACACCATCAGACATGTGTCATCAGATGTCCACCTTATCAGATCTAGCGCACTCCATATGCGGGCTCACTGTGTGCCATCAAGACCAATCCACATTGGATCCAGAAGGAAATCTAGGCCTCTCCTTTCACGGGCTAGCAAATTCAACAACCACACCCCCACTTTTTTTTACTATCTCAAGCCCATATAATTTTTTTTTGTAATGTTTTAATTTCTTTTATCTTCTTTACTTAATTAAGCAAATAATAAAAAAGCTCACAAAAAAAATAGGCTTACACTTTTTTTAAATTAAAATTATGAAATGCTTTAATTAATTAATTAATTAAATTTTAACTACTTTCTTATTTTAAAATGAACTAGAATTTATGATTTAATTTATGTTTCAAATGTTTTCTTGATAAAAAATGCAAAAATATTAGAATTAGATTAATTTCATTCAATATTTATTTTCTTAAATTTAATTTAGATTTAGGTTAATTATTTTTCTTGAAATAAATAAAAATAAAACCAAAAAGATTTTTCTTGTTTACTTAGAATTTTTCTTAGGATTTTTAGACGTAAATTTTATTTCGCGCACGTTATTTTTATCCTCGTATTTTATATAAATAATGTAACTGATTATGAGATGTAATAGTTTAGATTTAAAATTCTGCATTTTAATTTGTTGCACTTTTTTATGTAGTTGTCCCAAAGCGTTGTAATAGCCAAAGATTTAAATTTCCGCACTTTAAATTTCTGTAAATATTAACTGGTAGTAACTAGGCATGCATGATAAGACTGAAAATTAAAATGTTAGCAAACTTAATAATGCAAGATAAATAACTGAATCTCAACACACTTGCACATGCGCACCTCTATGGTATCTCCGACTTTGGTTGCCTTTAAATAAAACAGTCATGAGGCAGGAACGCTTAAGTAAAGACCCATAAATCAAAAAAGATCATAGTCCCTCGATGACCCTACAGTTGCCTTTCAGTAAATGATCTAGTCCCTAAAAGAAAATTGCTAAAGCGTCTCCACAAGTTGCCTTCATGATTGTAAAATGTCCCTTCGATTATCCCTCAATATCCGACGATAGGGCTACCTACTCACTAATAGTAGGATACCACTATCTATAGGAAAGGAGGAAAAGAACATCTTTTTTCGAGTAGGTAGATTGTTCTTAAGTACTTGCTCAAACTTGAAATTTTCACAGTTACACACTTTCAAAAAAATCATTCCAAAAACGCTTTATCACACTCTTGAGGACTGATACAAGAGTTACAATAAAGCAAACAAAAACTTTCAAAAACCACAAACACACAAACAGTTTAAAAAATGAGCAAGTACCTAAGAGCCCATGAAAAACCACTGATGGAAAGGGTGATAAGACCTTCCCTTTCCATAATCTACCCCCCTTACTCGGAAAATCTCGAAAAAAGGTCTTTTTCTGTTCTTTTCACCCTTTCCTTTGTTGGATAAAAGAAAAGTATGTGGCGACTCTTTATTACAGTGATATTCACGAACAAAAAACGCAAATCAGTATTAAACAGTTGGTTCTGCCATCGTATCACAGATAGAGAGAACTTTGACTACTGGAAAGACAGAATTGAAAGCTTCTTTCTGGCTCATAATCTTGATCTCCAGGATATGGTAATTTATGGGTACATGCATCCTGTGGATGAAAGTGGTCGAAAGATTGATAGAAAAATAATGTTTGATCATCAAAAGCGTGACTTCAGAAATCATCACAAGGCCAGAACGATTTTCCTGAGTGTCATCTCATATTCAAAGTATGAGAAGGTCATAAACAGAGAGACAACTAAAAACATGTTTGATTCTCTGAGAATGACGCATGAAGGCAACATGCAAGTTAAAGAAACCAAATCCCTTGTGCTCATTCAGAAGTACGAAGCCTTCAAGATGGAAGAAAGTGAATCCTTTGAAGCAATGTTCTCAAGATTCCAGATTCTAGTTGTTACCATGAGAGTTCTAGACAAAGGGTATTCAACTGTTGATCATGTAAAGAAAATCACCAGAACTTTACTGAAGTAATGGAGGCCCATGGTCACTGCTCTCAAACTAGAAAAAGATCTTAACAAGATATCTCTAGAAGAACTTGTCAGCTCACTCAGAAGTCTTGAGATTAACTTAGAAGATAATGAGCCTCAGAAGCAAGGTAAGCCTTTAGCTCTAAAATCTAACAAAAAATATGATTCTAAAGTTTTGCAGGCTATGGATGAAAACTTTGATGGATCCTCATCAGAAGAAGATGAATTGTCTCTTCTCTCTAGAAGAGTCAATCAGTTGTGGAAGCAGAGGCAAAGGAAGTTCAGAAACTCTAGAAGAATAGGGAATCAGAATGAATCATCCTGTGGATACAGAAAGTCTGAATCTTCTTCTGGACACATAAAGTCTGAATATTCTTCCAGACACAGAAATTCAAGCAACAGGGACATCGTCTGCTATTAGTGTAATGAACAAAGGCACTACAAAAGCGATTATCCAAGGATTCAGAAGGAGAAACCCAAAAAGAAGTTCTTCAAGGAGAAGAAGAAAAGTATCATTGAAACACGGGATGACTCAGATAATTCTGACGCAGACACAGAGTCAGAAGATGAAAGAGCCAACATTGCTCTTTTGGCCAATGTGACAGAAGATAGTGAATCATATGGGTCAGAATCAGAATTAGACACAGAAGAGGTATTTCCTGACTTTACTGTTAACTTTACTAAATCTGAATTAAGAGAAAGTCTGATTGAAATTCTTGAAAGATATCAGCAGCTTCGAGTCAAATTCAAGAACCTTAAAAAGGATCTAGTTTCTGACTCTGAAGAAACTGAAATCTGAGATTAGAAAATTCTGAGTTAAAAGAAAAATTTTCAAAACTTGAAAATGATTTACAAAAATCTCAGAAGGAAACAATATCAGAGGTTCCCAATAACTCTGGTAAGATCATAAAGGAATATGATCATAGCTTTCTGAAGTTTCTGGCTAAAAACATAGATAGAAGCAAGATGGCTTCAATGATCTATGGAGTTAGCAGAAATGGCAGAAAAGGTATAAGATACCAAGGTAAAGTATCTCAACCTAAGAAAGTCATGGACTTAGTTATTAAACGCACACCGTTAAAATCTCACTTCACTTATGGGCACACACATGACTTGAAATACACCAGCAATGATTATTCTGCTAAACCAAAATTCAAACAGAATTTTGGTAACACTAACAAACAAGGACCCAAAAAGATATGGGTACCTATGGATAAAATTATATATGTAGCAGATATCTTTGACAGCAATACTAAAACACCAGTCATGGTACATGGACTCTGGATGCTCTCGACACATGACGGGAAGAAAGCATATGTTCCAAAGTCTTGAACTTAAACCTAGAGGCTATGTGGGTTTTGGAGGCAATCAGAAAGGGAAGATCATTGGCTCTGTAACTTTCGGTAATGGTAACCTCCCTTCTATTAATAATGTTCTGTTAGTAGATGGATTAATACATAACTTTTTATCCATAAGTCAATTAAGTGATAACGATTATGATATAATCTTTAATCAAAATTCATGTAGAGCTGTTAGTCAGAAAGATGGATCTATCCTATTTAATGGAAAGAGGAAGAACAACATTTACAAGATAAAAATTTCTGAACTAAAGAGTCAGAATGTAAAATGCCTTATGCCCGTTAACAACGAGCAATGGGTCTGGCACAGAAGATTGGGGCATGTTAGTATGAGAAGAATATCTCAGATTAACAAACTCAATCTGGTTAGAGGACTTTCTAATCTGAAGTTCAGCTCAGATGCTCTGAGTGAAGCATGTCAGAAAGGCAAGTTTGCAAAACCCCCTTTTAAAGCAAAAAATGTTGTTTCTACCTCTACACCATTAGAACTTCTGCACATAGATCTATTTGGACCAGTGAAAATTGCATCCATTAGTGGCAAGAAGTATGGGTTAGTGATCGTAGATGACTATAGCAGATGGACATGGGTAAAGTTCTTAAGACACGTGGACGAGTCACATTCTATGTTTGTTGCTTTCTGTAACCAAGTCCAGAATGAGAAGGATCTTAGAAATGTCAAAGTCAGAAGTGATCATGGTGGAGAATTTGAAAACAAAAAACTTGAAATATTTTTTAATGAGAATGGCATCTCTCGTGATTTCTCTTGTCCTAGAACTCCCCAACAAAATGGAGTTGTAGAACGAAAGAACAGAACTTTACAAGAAATGGCTAGAACCATGACCAACGAGACTAACATTGCTAAGATCTTTTGGGCAGAAGCAATTAACACAGCGTGCTACATTCAGAAAAGAATCTCCATAAGACCTATTCTAGATAAGACTACATATGAACTGTGGAAGAACAGAAAGCCCAACATTTTGTATTTCCATCCTTTTGGATGTACTTGTTTTATACTTAACACCAAAGAACATCTGAACAAGTTTGACTCTAAAGCACATAAGTGTATTATGTTAGGATACTCTAAACGCTCAAGTGGGTACATAGTATACAATACAGAAACACAGATTGTAGAAGAGTTAATCAGTGTTAGATTTGATGACAAGCTTGGCTCTCAAAAGTCAAAGCAGAATGAATCTCTTGTAGATATAGAAGTTCAGTTCACAGATACTGAAGGCAATTCATCAGAAGTTCCCATCAAAGACTCTCAAACAACATCAGAAGGAAATTTCACAAGCACTACAGCAAGATCTAAAGAACCTCTCCAGAAAAGACTATCTAGGAGCAGCCTAGCTCACCCTGAAAGCAAAATCATGGGAAAGAAGGAAGATCCAATCAGAACAAGATCAACATTCATAAATTCTAAAGAATCTCTCATGGGATTGGTATCTGTGATTAAGCCAACTACCATAGATGAAGCTCTTCTGGACAACGACTAGATTTTGGCTATGCAGGAGGAGTTAAATCAATTCACCAGAAATGACGTATGTGATCTGGTTCCCAAACCAAAAGGGTTCAACGTCATTGGAACAAAGTGGGTGTTCAGAAACAAATTGAATGAACAAGGAGAAGTCATCAGAAACAAGGCACAACTGGTTGCACAAGGTTATATTCAGCAAGAGGGGGATAAACTATACAAAAACCTTTGCTCCAGTCGCCAGGTTAGAATCTATCAGACTCTTAATTTCTTTTTCTGTGAATAATGGCATCATTCTGTATCAGATGGATGTCAAAAGTGCATTCTTAAATGGTTACATTGATGAAGAGGTCTATGTGCACCAACCCCCTGGGTTTGAAAATTACAAACATCCAGAATATGTTTTCAAACTGAAGAAATCACTTTATGGTCTGAAACAAGCTCCCAAAGCTTGGTATGAAAGACTAAGTAACTTTCTGTTAGAAAAAGAATTCACCAGAGGGAAAGTGGACGCAACCTTGTTCTTTAAGACATTTAAGAATGACATTTTAGTTTGTCAAATTTATATAGATGATGTAGTATTTGGATCTACTAAAGTTTCTATGGGAAGAGAATGTGCTAAGTCTATGCAGGAAGAGTTTGACATGAGCTTGATGGGAGAACTCAATTTCTTTCTGGGAATTCAGATCAATCAAACTCCAGAAGGAACCTACATACATCGAGCAAATACGTCAGAGAACTTCTAAAGAAATTTGACCTATCAGAGTGTAAGCCATCTAAGACTCCAATGCATCCCACATGCATTCTGGAAAAGGAAAAGGTAAGTAAAAAGGTAGAACAGAAGATCTACAGAGGTATGATTGGTTCTCTCTTATATCTTACAGCTTCAAGGCCTGACATTCTATACAGTGTTTGCTTATGTGCTAGATTCCAATCAGATCCTAGAGAATCTCACTTAACAGCTGTTAAGCGAATTTTCAAGGGTCTGAAAGTTACTACTAACCTGGGTTTGTTTTATAGAAAAACCAGTGAATTCAATTTAGTAGGGTACTGTGATGTTGACTTTGCTGGAGACAGAGTAAAAAAGAAAAAGCACTTCTGGAAGCTGCCAGTTTCTGGGAGATAATCTGATCTCATGGACCAGCAAGAGGCACTCCAAAATTGCATTGTCAACAGCTGAAGCTGAATACATAGAAGCTGCTGGATGCAGCACATAGATGCTCTGGATGAAGAGTCGGCTTGAAGACTTCAACATATTTGAGATTAACATTCCCATATTCTGTGATAATACTTCTGTAATATATTTATCTAGAAATCCAATTTTGGTTTCTAGGGCTAAGCATATAGAAATAAAACATCACTTTATTAGGGACTATATTCAGAAAGGAATCCTTACTTTAAAATTTATTGACACAGACCATCAATGGGATGATGTCTTTACTAAACCACTTTCTGAAGATAGGTTTAATTTCATTCTGAAACATCTCAGCATTAAATTATGTCTAGAATAAGAGTTTTATTTATATATTCTTTAACCCTCAGAACTTTATGTTTTCTATGTGAACATCAGATCAACAAGTCTTCAGAAGTTAGAAGAACAGTTGCATCAGAATCTATCTAAGAAGATTTGAACCTTTCATTTCAAAGATAGAGGCGTGCAGTTCACATTATCAACATTTTTCATCCTCTCACAAGCTACCTTCTAAGGCTGAACACGCGTTCAAATTCTGAAGGGTCTAAGGCTTTGATTGGGTGCATTGAGACGCATGTCATTGGTAACTGTTTCTTATCTCCACGCAAACCATTATTTTCAAGTTTCATAATTGTTGTGTAATCATTAATTTGTTTTCTCTTTCTTATTGATTAAGTTTTCAAATTGATTATAAATACACAATTACTATCATGTTCACTTCTTCTCGCTTCTATTTTTCTCTCTAGTTTTCGTTTGCAAAAACCCTTTTCTCAGAAAATCTCAAACAATCAATGTGAACAATGGCATCTTCCTCAAGTGCTAAAAATCTTCTAAGTGCTCCTGGTTCATCATCAACAGCAGAACAATACAAAGAACCGATAAGAACCTTGCTCACTCCAGTTGATTCTCTTGAAGTTCTCTGTGAGCTTATCATCGACTTTGAAAGCTTGAAGGAGAATGGGTTTGATCTTTCGACAGATGTAACTACTCAAGGATGGAACAGGTATTTCGATCATCTTCTAGGTCCAGTGTTCCCCATTCTTGTAAAGGAAATCTGGATTCATGCAACTTCTTCTAATCACCAAGTTACGTCTTATGTAATGGGGAAGAAAATTGCAATTATTGAAGATTTGATTGCAAAGCTGATTGGGTTCAATGGCGGCGGAATTAGGTGCAGCGACATGGCTAAGAAATGTGCTAACCTAAAAGCCATATCAAGAGTAATATTCACTTCTGGACAACCATCCAACAAGATTAGAGATCTGAAGGATTACTACAGAATCTGGGCTAAGATCATTTTGAGCTGTATAAACCACAGGAAGCCAATAAGCTCTCCTGACTACATCAATATTGATCAACAATTTCTGCTTTAATTCATTTCAAAGAAGACAAGAATAAACCTTTCTCACTTACTTTTCAATCATCTGAGAACAAGCGTGAAGGAAACAAGAGAAGAAGAAAGGACCAAGAGGGATTGGATACCTCAGGGCAGGTTAATTTCTGGTATTCTGACTGATAATAGGTTGATAGAGCATCTGACAGAAGCTCATCAGATAAGCACGTTGGAGGCATGTGCTGGAAAACCCCTTAATGCCAAGAATCTGAAAAAGATAAAGATTATTGACAACATTAAGAAAGAGCCAGCCATTGCTACACATGAAGTCATCACGTCAAGGAGAATCCCTCTGAAATATTTTCCTTTATTTTCTAAGATTCATGCTTCACCAGAGATTGTGGTCAGATTCTTAGAAGCATGCAAGAAGGATGAAATAGCTCCAGAACTTAATATTCGTGATCTGCATCAGTAAGCTCCAGATGTTGTCTTAAAGAAGTCCAAAAAGAGAAAAGCTGCTGGAGAAGGATCTTCTCAGGGGACTTCAAAAGCTGCTAAAAAGAAAGGTAACACTTCCTTTATTTCTGTTGTAGAATCAATAGTTTTTCTAACATATGAAACACTCCCCTCTCAACCAATAGAAGATCCCTCACCTCAAACATTTGAAGATTTTGATATGGAGTTTGATCCTTCTGTAACCCTTAAAAACGTACTAAACGAATCTCACTCTCCCAATCCACATCAGGAACAAAATCAGCCAGAACTTGATAGAGTTTTTTCTGATATTGATCTATTTGACCGAGATTTTCAAACTCCTAACCCAGAAAATCCAAACCTTCAAACTCCCCAAACAAAAAATCCAAACCTTCAAACTCCCTAAACAGAAAATCCAAACCTTCACACTCCCCAAACAGAAAATCCAAACTTCGAAACCACTCACCCAGAAAACCCAAATGCTATCGCTAACCAACCAGAAGATTCTTTCACAGACTCTGATACCACCATACCTATTCTTGGAATCACAGAACCTCTCATGGTTCGTCAACCTCTCTCCATTCTAGACATTCCAGAAATTCCATCACCTTATCATTCCACTCCAACAAACACACCTCGATCACCAATCATCATTTTCGATTCACCTACTCCCTCTCCTATTAACCATCCAAATGATCACCTCAGAATAATCATTGACTTAGAAGCGCTGGATCATATAGCTTCAACCTCTCACAAAATAGCCATTCCCAAACCTAAACCAAATATAACCAAAATAGATGTTGGTAAGAACTTATTGATTTTTGAAACAAAATTAATGGAATGGGTTAACTCTTTGAAGCAAGCAAGTCTAGATCCAAGTTCTACTGCTTCTGATTCTCACTGGAATCGGTTCAAAAGATGGTTCAACTCAAAATCCCAAAAGCTCAAAGAATTAAGTTATGAACTGGCTCAACAGAACTTCTGCGATCAACTGAGAGCTTTCAAAGACCATGTTCTGAGTCATTGGGAAAAGAAATCTATCCTTCTGCTGGACAATCTCCCTGGAAAGAGCACCAACCTTCAGAAGTCATCGAACCATGCTCTAAAATCTTCCTTTGGCTATCATTCAAGATAAAGGAAAAGCAACTGAAGAAGCTACTGAATCATAAAATGCTACGGAGTGCTCTGAGAAACTTGCATCTTCTAAGGAAACACCAGAGTCATCTTTGGTTATGCAAACTCTGGAAGAGTTAAAGAAAGATAATGTTGTAATCAAAGAAATATTGGACAAGCAAGAAGACACAAGCAAAGAAATCAAGGAAATGCTTGGAAAGTAAGAGGAATCAAGCACTCAAATTAAGAGCTTGTTGGAAGCATTGTTCATACGACTTCCCCTCCTCAATATTAGATTTTTTATAACTTGTTTTCTGCATTCATTATCTTGTTTCATCTAGCTCTGAAAATGTTATTGAAATCTGTTTTAATATAAATCATCTTTTTGAATCTGAATATTAGTGATTATATTTCTTTTTGACTCCTGACAAAAAGGGGGAGAACGTAAGATAATTTCAATAACAGTATATCGGGACAAGGTCTCAAACATTTTGAATATTATAACTTCTCTTTTTTTCTGAAAGCAAAACAGGTACAAAACTCTGATGAAGACAGAAGGAGATGCATCAAAAGCTCTGATCAGAATGAATTTCAGGGAAGTAATTCATCTCTATCTGAGTACTCAACTCAGGGGGAGACTCTCTAATGCTTTATGTTTTGTCTATTTTTATTGAAAAATCCTAGTTTTTGTCATCATCAAAAAGGGGGAGATTGTTAGAACATAGTTTGATTCTACAACCCTAGTAAGAGTTTTGATGATAACAAACACAAAGAACAAATATGCACTCTAAAATTATGTTCTATTTTGTACAGAAGTTCTAACAGAAGTGGATCAGAAGTTAAGCTACAAGGTTGTTCCTGCTGTGAACATAGACTGATATCAGAATGTTCTGATGAATGAAGATCATAATTTGCGCTAAAGAGAAAGACATTTTAACTCTGAACAAAAGTCTAACGCTGCAAAAAGGACCTTATGATTCTGACCTTTCAAGTTCTGAAGCAAAGCAGCAAACATATTCCTTATGTTCTGAAGCGTTACTATTTTGTCAAAGTTGTATCAATTGCAACGACTACAGACAGACAGGGATCTTCTAATTTAGGAAAGTGCATTAACTGTCATTTATCAAGTTTCCTATTACTCAAGATTGTTGCGCCTATTTAAACAAGAAACAAGGTTAAATCATTCACGATTTACAACACTTCTATTCACAATATTTCAACACTGTAACTCACTATTCATATTATCCTCTAAATTGTGTAATACATCACAAGTTTGTGATATTGTTTTTGTAACGAAAAACATCATGTACACATATTTATTCATAATTTTGTTAGTCAAATTCCTTGAGATAAATCGGGTTGTGGTTGTACTCAAGAAGACTTTGGCAGTTGTCAAAGTAGATTTGTAATCAGTTTGATTAGTGAATTAAGACCTCATTGGAGAGAGGCGAAATCACCTTGACGGGTGGACTGGAGTAGTTTGAGATCAAACGAACCAGGATAAAAATCATCGTGTCACTTTCATTGATTTTTAAGATTACAATTCAACCCCCCTTCTTGTGTTTTTCACTTCTTCATAATTTTTGAGGAAAGCCTTGGTTGAACACATAACATTATAGGTCACTTTTGAAGAAAAGTTAGAATTTTTCTAAGTACAAAAATTCAGCATCTTTTTCTCAAATTTGAATCATCACAACTTTTAGCTCAAGCATCCAATTAATCTCAATCTTTTCACATTATAAAGTTTGGGACCTTATCTTTCAAATGCTTCAAGAATCATGCCTTAAGGTTCCCTAAATTATGCACACATGAGTTCAAAGACAGACACTTGAAACTGATTTTTCCTCCAAGTCAAAACTTGAAATGCACAATTCAGCTTCTAATCACTAAATTTTTGCGTGTTTTTACTTCTAATCATGTTTAACAATCTTCCAGAAGTGATTAGCACCTTGAAATGCAAGTTTGGGCTGAGTTTTGAGCAAAATATGATTCACACTCTTTATGCTTGCCACTTCACATGAATTCCCTTCAAACTTCATCATTCCATACGCTTGAGCATCCCATTTTCTTCCTTATGAATAAAGGGTTATATCTCACTCATTTTCTCAAGCTTGAACAACCAGAATCACACTGCCCAACTCTCTCCTTAACCCATATTTTTGCAACTTTGAATTTGGTTTTATAGCCTTCCTAAATCCATTTTCTTTGTCAATTCTTCACCCTTGAACTTCACTGAAGCTAACAGAAGAAGAACCAAGCCTAAAGCATCGTAAATCGTGTTAGCCAAGTCAAGTTTAAGAGCTATGAATTTGAACTTCAATAGGTAGATTTCTTCATCAATTCTCTCAAAATTTGCTACCACAATGAAGCTCTCATCATTATGATACTAGTCGCATCATTTGTTTTCAACTGGAAATGAGTTTTGGCCATGAATTTTCAAATCCCTATTCAATTTTTTCCTTATGTTTTTTTTCAAGTCGACTGAGCTACACTTTAAAAAAAATTTCGCGAGGGTAAAATTGTCTTTGTCTTGATGAGACGAAGCGAATGTCATAGGTCTAAACTCCTAATTTTACAGTATGAAAGACCTGCAATTCGCGTGGCTGGAGGTTGAAGATGACCAACGTGTCATCTCTAAACCAATGATAAGGCACCACTTGTTTTTTTTTCAAAAATCTGATTTAATAATGGATCCAGTATTTTATTCAATAAGGACCATAATATGCACAGTGCGCCAGATCCCTTGGATCTGATTACTAACACATTTTGACACTCATCCAATAGTCTATATCTTTTTGTTTTATTTTTATTTTCTGATTTTTATATTTTAACTGATTTAAACTTCAAAAATTCATAAAAAATTCATTTCCAACTCAAAGAATCTAAAAAAAATCTTAAAATTATTTTTGGATTTTTCTCTTTCTGTTTTTTATTTTTTCACAATTTATTTTATAATTTGATATTTTTAATAATTTTTCACTTTAATTGAATTATTTTGATTGATTAAAAAATATTTTTCTTAATAAAATTATGAAAAATTATGGAAAGGTCCTTTGGCCTTCTTGGAAATTTTTGATAACCTTGTTTTATTTTTATTTCTGATTTTTAATATTTTTCACCATTTTTAGTTTATTTTACCTATTTCTTTTATTTAAAAAAAATAGTTTCTGACTTTAAAAATTCTAAATTTTTTTCAACCTTTATTAAATCATGTTTGATCTTTGACTTTTTTTAAGATTTTTATTTAGTGTCTTAATATACTTTGTGTATTTTTACCATTTATTTTCTTTTTAATTAACCTTTTAAATATTATTTTATTGAATTTTATTTTATTATTATTTGATTATGACTTGGGCATTATTTGGTGATAAATTCTTCAACCTCATTGGATCTTGGGTGTTGATAGGTTGAGAAACCAAATCCACCAAAATGGATGAATGATGTTGATGATATTTGAAATCCTAATTTCATACCTTGCATCCCTTCCCTCTACATCTTATCCCTTTCTCATTATGCTACATGTTGTTAGAGGATGATCTACATATCATCTCTCTAAACATATGGTACATAGATTGCTATTGACCGGACTCAAAATAGGTGCGACTTCTATATAAGTCCACTTAAGATTGCTTAACATAGTGTTAAATTTTATCCTGATTCGAGAAATGGTCATTTGTGGCCCAAACCTATGTTTGCAAGCCCAAGTATGTTTAATTTGAAACCCTTGATCTAATAACCTTGAGGTTCATTGTTAGGAGGCTTTGGTCTTATCAATACTCTAATGAATCTTCATAAATTTTGGAATTAAGTGAGTAATTTAAACATCATTGATCATTTATTGTTGGCTAGAGATTTTGAAATGAATGACATACTTGACAAAAAACAAATGAAACTTGTTATTGAGAGGCTTTGATTTTATCAATCTTCTAATGAGATTTCAAATGCAAGTTTCAAGATGGTCATTCAACTAACCTCTAATTTCTAACAATTAATTTTATTTTATGCTTTTACTTTATGCTTTTTACTTTAAGCACATTTATTTTAGCATTTACATTTCATGTTATTTTCATCTTTGCTCACTTGAGCATTTATTCTTTATGTCATTTTTATTTATCTCACTTGAGCTTCTTTTTTTTTCATTTTATTTTTGAAGATACTTAATAACCAACTTGAACAATAAAAAGCTTCAATGTTACTTGGCCTATTTGGTTCCTATCCTTGGCATGTTGGAGTTGTGGACTTTTTGAACGTAGGATTAGAGACCTTGACTACCTTGAGACCTTGTGACTTATATTGTTATTTTTTCTGGAGCTCTTAGGGTTTACCTCAAGACATTGGGTTGTTTGTTTTCTTTGGTTGCATGTTATTTTGATTACATGCTTTATCTGTATTGGGAATTCATCTGTATACAGTTGTTACTCTGCCCAATTTTTGTGAAGACTTAATGCATTTGAAGCTTGTTTTTCTTAAGAGGTTTATTATCTTTGCTTGCTTTGTTCCAATCCAAAGGATGAGAATTTTATATTGACTCATTGTGTCAAGTGTTGGCTTCTTGTTGGTTAGAAGGTTCTTTTCCCTAGCTTTTACCCTTCTGCTCTAGGATAGTCCCTTTATCTCCTGTCATCTTCTTTAATTTCAAAAATCTTCTCCCTCCTTTTCAAAAACTATTATTGTTTTCTAAACTTGAACCGCTTTCATAATAAACTTGGACCTAGGTTCATGCATTTTAAAAAAAAAATCTTAATTAAATTTTAAACAACTTAATCATGCCTTGACATTTTTGTGAGAAGACTAAAAGTCAATCAATCTCATTCAAACCATTTTATCATTTTGGATTTTTATCTTTAAAACTTTTTCTCAAAAGATTAGATTCTTGTTAATTCTTGTAGTGATGTGAGCTACTATACTTCTATAATATGTAGTGAAGCGAGATATTTTCCACTTGGGTGTTGAGCGAGGCTTTGTTGATTTTAAAATCCAATCCATATCCTCCACTTTGAGATGAAGCAAATTCTCCTTTCTCATAATCGTGGGTAGTAAGTATGTTTTCCACTCGGATAAGACGATGACATCTCGTCTCTTAAAATTAACCAACACATTTGTGTTTTTAAATTTTTAAAGGTGAACTACGAGTACCTTGATCCCCTATTGCACGGAAGGTGGTACGTAGGCACTAAAGGTTCGCAACCGCGGTAGATGCAAAAATCATAAAAAATACTTCTTTTCCCATCTCCATAATATATTTTTGTATATAACTTTTATATCCAAAATACACAAATTTTCAAAGAGGTTCTTGCATATTACCGTAGATGTTTAGGGTGCTAATACCTTTCCTTTTCATAACCAACCCCCGAACTTTGATTCTCTACCCCTCTTTTTGGGTTATTCGCTCTTTTCCCATTCCTCAAGAAACAATAAATCATAGTGGCGATTTTTATTTGATCTGTGCGAGTCAAGTCAATCCAATGGCTTAGTCTCAACATTTCTATCGCTACATATACCATTCATTCTTTTTGCATTATTGGCTTTTGATTGAATCACTTTAGTTCCCTTTTTACCCCAACTGAGAGGAAGCTTTTCATTATCCATATATGATGGAGGCCACAATTCTTGTTTTAACTGGATTTTATTATGTTTAATCTTTTGTTTATGTTGATTGTATGAAAGCATGAAAGTGATCAAGACATTTTGTTTGATTTTTATCACAACTACCTAACCAAATTGTCAATTCACCTTGTGAATGTGTGAACTTTTGTTAACCCCTTTTGAGCCTTTTTGTCAATGTCCATGTTGTTTTTGAACTTAATGCTTGTCTATGAGCGTTTGGTTTTCCTTTTTTAATGGACATTGATTCTTTTTTTTCTTGAATGCTCAACTATGATTTTGGTTTGAATTTTTACCTTGCCTTAGAAAGTAGGGAGTATTCGCTTTAATGTTGGTTGAATTCAAGTTGGGGAGGACATGACTGCTTGCTCATATGTTGATTGCTATAAGGTTGTGAAAAAGAAAAGGAAAGAAAAAAGAGAAAGTAAAAGAAAAGAAAAACAAACAAAAAAAGAAAAAGCTTTGAAAACTAAAAAAATAAAAAGAGTTTTGAATAATGTTGTGTTAATAAGTAAGGTGTGTTTGGTGTAACACTTGGGATGAAGAAGAAAGTTGCTAAAAAATTTGTGTTTGAATTTTTGTGAGTTTATCAATCCCTTAGGTTTAGGCAATTTTTTGTTTTGATTAGCTTTAGGACTTATCCCTTGTTTTTTAACCAACACACATTACAACCTTGGAAAGCTCTTGGATTCTTGCCTTTGTATGTTCAATGTGAATTTTTGGATGAATGCATAATTTAGTCTATTATTTGCAAAATTGTGGATGAGTGTCAAATCCTCACCTTTGTGTGTTCTTCATCTACCGATGAATTTTTGTCTAGACGTGATTCATGATTGAGCTTGTTTTGTTTTAGAATGTTTTTTATGATTTTTGTACTTAGGGTTCACTTCATTTACATGTTATTATTGTAGGATTCTGGTAAGTATGTACTTTGCTTATGCATTTTTATTTGAACCATACATTTGTTTTCAATTTTAAAACTTGTTGATTCATGATTCTTTGGTTGATTACTTTTGCTTCTTTGAGTTGTTTTGCCTTGTTTGAGGACAAACAAGTTCAAATTAGAGAGAGTTTGATAAGTGAAAACTGTAGTTATTTTGTCAGAGATTGGTGTTTATTAAATCGTATTGCGATAGTTTCTTTGTTTTTGATTTTTTTTAGATATCGTATATTTGTCTATTTTCACTTGTATATATTGATACTTGATTATGTTTTCTATACTTGTGAATTTTTTATATCATTGTTTGTTTCCTTTCATGTTTGCTTGTGTGTTGGTTAGGAATAACCGGGTGGAAGCAACTTGGAGGAACGTTTGTAAATAACAAACGTCAAGCTTATGATGTAAAACAACCAAGTTTTATTGCTTTTCAATGTTTTAGTTTAGGTAGTGTGGTGATCTATGTTTAAACAAGTTGAAATCGTACATGTTCTAAAGTCTTAAATCTTCACTTTTCAATTTGTTTATTCAATTTCACCAGGTTTTTTAGTTGTGTTAATTGTTTTATTGTTGTTTGAACTCTAATTTTGGTTCGATAGCTTGAGGTCGCTTTTAGAGATTGTCCGAATTTGAGTGTTTCAACTTGCGTATGTATGGTAATGATAGTTTTTGAAGGTTGTACACGCCAGGTAGTCGTTTATCGCTTTCTAAAGCATAACATTTTTAGGAAATTTCTCATTTGTATAATTACCATACCGTTCATTCTTTTTGCATTACTGGCTTTTAATTGAGTTACTTTAGTTCCCTTTTTACCCCAAATGCGAGGAAGCTTTCTATTGTTCATATATATCGGAGGCCACAATTCTTGTTTTAACTGGATTTTATGATGTTTAATATTTTTTTTTATATTGATTGTATGAAAGCATGAAAGTGATCAAGGCATTTTGCTTGATTTTAAGCAAACTACCTAACCAAATTGTCAATTCACCTTGTGAGTGTGTGGACTTTTGTTAACCCCTTTTGAGCCTTTTTATCAATGTCCATGTTGTTTTTGAACTTAATGCATGTCTATGAGTGTTTGGTTTTCCTTTTTGAATGGACATTGATTATTTGTTTTCGTGAAACCTCAACTATGATTTTAGTTTGAATTTTTGCCTTGCGTTAGAAAGTATGGAGTATTCGCTCTAATGTTTATTAAATTCAAGCTGGGCAGAGCTATTTTTTCTTGATCATGTGTTGATTGCTATGAGGTTGTGAAAAAGAAAAATAAAAAGAAAAGAGAAAGAAAAAAATGAAAAAGATTTGAAAAAGAAAAAAAAAAGAGTTTGGAATAATGTTGTGTTAATAAGTAAGGTGTGTTTGGTGTAACACTTATGATGAAGAAGAAAGTTGATGGAGATTTTGTGTTTGAACTTTTGTGAGTTTATCACTCCCTTAGGTTTAGGAAAGTTTTTGTTTCGATTAGCTTTAGGAGTTATCCCTTGTTTTTTAACTAAGCCACATTAAAACCTTGAAAAGCCCTTATGATTCTTGCCTTTGTATGTTCAATGTGAATTTTTGGATGAATGCATAATTTAGTCTAGTATTTGCAAGTTTGTGGATGAATGTCAAATCCTTGCCTTTGCATATTCTTCATCTATCGATGAATTTTTATTTATGCGTGATTCATGATTGAGCTTGTTTGTTTTAGAATGTTTTCTATAATTTTTGTACTTAGGATTCGTTTTGTTTACATGTTATTTTTGTATGATTGTGGAAAGTATGTACTTTGTTTGTGCGTTTTTGTTTGAACCATACATTTGTTTTCAATTTTAAAACTTGTTGATTCATGATTCTTTGGTTGATTATATTTGCTTCTTTGAGTTGTTTGACCTTGTTTGAGGACAAATAAGTTCAAGTTGGGGAGAGTTTGATAAGTGCAATTTGTTGTATTTTGTATATATTTTTTGTTCTACTTATCGACTTTTTATTGTTAATATCGGTTGAATAAACTCTAATTTTGTTTAAATCCGCTTTATCACTTCCGTAAAATGGCGATGTTATCGGGGATTGATGTTTATTGGATTGTATTGTGATAGTTTCTTTGTTTGAGTTTTTAGATATCGTATATTTTGTCTATTTACACTTGTTTTTATTGATACTTGATTATGTTTTCTATACTTGTGAATTTGTTATATCATTGTTTATTTCCTTTCATGTTTTCTTATGTGTTGGTTAGCAATATTCGAGTGGATGCAACTTGGAGGAATGTTTATAAATAACAAATGTCAAGCATGCGATGTAAAACAACCATGTTTTATTTATTTTAAATGTTATAGTTTATGTAGTGTTGTGATCTCTGTTTAAACAAGTTGAAATTGTACATGTTCTAAAGTCTTTAATCTTCACTTTTCAATTTGTTTATTCAATTTCACCAGGTTTTTCAGTTGTGTTAATTCTTTTGTTGTTGTTTGGACTCCAATTTTGGTTCGATAGCTTGAGGTCACTTTTGGTGATTGTCCGAATTTGAGTGTTTCAACTTGTGTATGTATGGTAATGATAGTTTTTGAAGTTGGTACACGCCAGGTACTCGTTTATCGTTTTCTATAGCATAACATGTTTGAGAAATTTCTCATTTGTATAATTACCATGCCGTTCATTCTTTTTGCATTACTGGATTTTGATTGAGTCACTTTAGTTCCCTTTTTATCCCAAGTGTGAGGAAACTTTCCATTATTCATATATGCTAGAGGCCACAATTCTTTTTTTAATTGGATTTTATTAAGATTAATCTTTTGTTTATGTTGATTGTATGAAAGCATGAAAGTGATCAAGTCATTTTGTTTGTTTTCAAGCACAACTAACTAACCAAACTGTCTATTCACCTTGTGAGCGTGTGAACTTTTGTTAACCTCTTTTGAGGCTTTTTGTCAATGTCCATATTGTTTTTGAACTTAATGCTTGCCTATGAGTGTTTGGTTTTCCTTTTTGAATGGACAATGATTCTTTATTTTCTTAAACCCTCAACTATGATTTTAGTTTGAATTTTTTCCTTGCCTTAGAAAGTAGGGAGTATTCGCTTTAATATTGGTTGAATTCAAGTTGGAGAGAACAATGTTTGCTTGCTCATGTATTGATTGTTATGAGGTTGTGAAAAAGAAAAAGAAAGAAAAAAGAAAAAGTAAAAGAAAAGAAAAAGAAATAAAAAAATCTTTGAAAAAGAAAAAAATATAAAAAGAGTTTGGAATAATGTTGTGTTAAAAAGTAAGGTGTGTTTGGTGTAACACTTGGGACAAAGAAGAAAGTTTATGTAAATTTTATGTTTGAACTTTTGCGAGTTGATAACTCCCTTAGGTTTAGGCAAGTTTTTTTTATTATATTTAGAACTTATCCCTTGTTTGTTAACCAAGACACATTACAACCTTGAAAAGACCGTGTGATTCTTTCCTTTATATGTTCAATGTGAATCTTTGGTTGAATGCATAATTTAGTCTATTATTTGCAAGATTATGGATCAGTGTCAAATCCTAACCTTTGTGTTTTCTTCATCGACCGATGAATCTTTATTTAGGCGTGATTCATGATTGAGGTTGTTTTGTTTTAGAATGTTTTGTATGATTTTTGTACTTAGGATTTGTTTAACTTACATGTTATTGTTGTAGGATTTTTGTAAGTATGAACTTTGTTTGTGCGTTTTTGTTTGAACCATACATTTATTTTCAATTTTAAAATTTTTTGATTCAGATTCTCTAGTTGATTACTTTTGCTTCTTTGAGTTGTTTTGCCTTGTTTGAGGACAAACAAGTTCAAGTTCGGGAGAGTTTGATAAGTGCAAATTGTAGTTATTTTGTATATACTTTTTGTTGTACTTATCAACCTTTTGTTATTAATATTGGTTGAATAAACCCTACTTTTGTGTAAATCTGCTTTATCGCTTCAGTAAAATGGCGATGTTGCTGGGAATTGGTGATTATTGGATCACATTGCGATAGTTTCTTTGTTTTTGAGTTTTGTAGATATCGTATATATTGTCTATTTTCACTTGTTTATATTGATACTTGTATATGTTTTCTATACTTGTGAATTTGTTTTATCATTGTTTGTTTCCTTTCATGTTTGCATCTGTGTTGGTTAGAAATAACCGGGTGGAAGCAACTTGGAGGAACGTTCGAAAATAACAGGCGTCGAGCTTACGACGTAAAACAAGAATGTTTTATTGCTTTTAAATGTTTTGGTTTAAGTAGTGTGGTGATCTTTGTTTAAACAAGTTGAAATTGGACCTGTAAAGTCTCAAATCTTCACTTTTCAACTTGTTTATTCAATTTCACCCAGTTATTTACTTGTGTTAATTATTTTTTTGTTGTATGGACTCCAATGTTGGTTCAATAGCTTGAGGTCGATTTTGGTGATTGTCCGAATTTGAGTGTTTCAATTTGTGAATGTATGGTAATGATAGTTTTTGAAGTTGGTACACGTCAGATACTTGCTTATCGCTTTCTATAGCATAACTTGTTTATGAAACATCTCATTTTATATAAATACCATACCATTCACTCTTTTTGAATTACTAACTTTTGATTGAATTACTTTAGTTCCCTTTTTACCCCAAATGTGAGAAAGCTTTCCATTGTTCATATATGCTGGAGGCCACAAAATCTTATTTTTACAGGATTTTACTATGTTTAATCTTTTGTTTATGTTTATGGTATGTAAGCCTGAAAGTGATCAAGTCATTTTGTTTGATTTTGAGCACAACTACCTAACCAAATTTTCAATTCACCTTGTGAGTGTGTGAACTTTTGTTAAACCCTTTTGAGCATTTTTGTCAATGCCATGTTGTTTTTGAACTAAATTCTTGTCTATGAGTGTTATGTTTTTCTTTTTGAACGTACATTGATTATTTGTTTTCTTGAACCCTCAACTATGATTTTAGTTTGAATTTTTTCCTTGTCTTAGAAAGTAGGGAGTATTCGCTTTAAGGTTGGTTAAATTCATGTTGGGGAGAGAAATTTTTTCTTACTCATGTGTTGATTGCTATGAGGTTATGAAAAATAAAAATTAAAACAAAAAGAGAAAATAAAAGAAAATAAAAAAAATGAAAAAGCTTTGAAATAGAAAAAAAAAACATAAATATTTTGGAATAATGTTGTGTTAATAAGTAAGGTGTGTTTGGTGTAACACTTGTGATGAAGAAGAAAGTTGATGGAAATTGTGTGTTTGAACTTTTGTGAGTTTATCACTCTCTTAGGTTTAGGAAAGTTATTGTTTCGATTAGCTTTAGAACTTATCCCTTGTTTTTTAACCAAGCCACATTAAACCTTGAAAAACCCTTTTGATTCTTGCTTTTGTATGTTCAATGTGAATTTTTGGAAGAATGAATAATTTAGTCTATTATTTGCAAGTTTGTTGATGAATGTCAAATCCCCCCCCCCCCTTTTGCGTATTCTTCGTATGTTGATGAATTTTTATCTAGGCGTGATTAATGATTGAGCTTGTTTCTTTTAGAATGTTTTCTATAATTTTTTACTTAGGATTCATTTCGTTTACATGTTATTTTTGTAAGATTGTGGTAAGCATGAACTTTGTTTATGCGTTTTTGTTTGAACCATACATTTGTTTTCAATTTTAAAACTTGTTGATTCATGATTATTTGGTTGATTACATTTGCTTCTTTGAGTTTTTTCACCTTTTTTGAGGATAAACAAGTTCAAGTTTGGGAGAGCTTGATAAGTGCAAATTGTAATTATTTTGTATATTTTTTTTGTTGTACTTATCGACTTTTTCTTGTTACTAACGGTTGAATAAACCCGAATTTTATGTAAATTTGCTTTATCACTTTAGCAAAATGGAGACGTTGTTGGGGAATGGTGTTTATTGGATCGTATTGCGATAGTTTCTTAGTTTTTGAGTTTTTTAGATATCGTATATATTGTCTATTTTCACTTGTATATATTGATACTTGATTATGTTTTCTATACTTGTGAATTTTTTATATCATTGTTTGTTTCCTTTCATGTTTGCTTGTGTGTTGGTTAGGAATAACCGGGTGGAAGAAACTTGGAAGAATGTTCGTAAATAACAAACATCAAGCTTATGATGTAAAACAACCAAGTTTTATTGCTTTTCAATGTTTTAGTTTAGGTAGTGTGGTGATCTCTGTTTAAACAAGTTGAAATCGTACATGTTCTAAAGTCTTAAATCTTCACTTTTCAATTTGTTTATTCAATTTCACCAGGTTTTTTAGTTGTGTTAATTCTTTTATTGTTGTTTGGACTCTAATTTTGGTTCGATAGCTTGAGGTCGCTTTTAGAGACTGTCCGAATTTAAGTGTTTCAACTTGTGTATGTATGGTAATGATAGTTTTTGAAGGTTGTACACGTCAGGTACTCGTTTATCGCTTTCTAAAGCATAACATTTTTAGGAAATTTCTCATTTGTATAATTACCATACCGTTCATTCTTTTTGCACTACTGGCTTTTAATTGAGTTACTTTAGTTCCCTTTTTACCCCAAATGCGAGGAAGCTTTCCATTGTTCATATATACCGAAGGCCACAATTCTTGTTTTAACTGGATTTTATGATGTTTAATCTTTTGTTTATGTTGATTGTATGAAAGCATGAAAGTGATCAACGCATTTTGTTTGATTTTAAGCAAACTACCTAACCAAATTGTCAATTCACCTTGTGAGTGTGTGGACTTTTGTTAACCCCTTTTGAGCCTTTTTATCAATGTCCATGTTGTTTTTGAACTTAATGCTTGGCTATGAGTTTTTGGTTTTCCTTTTTGAATGGACATTGATTCTTTGTTTTTTTGAACCCTTAACTATGATTTTAGTTTGAAGTTTTTCCTTGCCTTAGAAAGTAGGGAGTATTCGCTTTAATGTTGGTTGAGCTCAAGTTGGGGATAGCAATGTTTGCTTGCTCATGTGTTGATTGCTATGAGGTTTTGAAAAAGAAAAAGAAAGAAAAAAGAGAAAGTAAAATAAAAGAAAAAGAAAGAAATAAAAATGAAAAATATTTGAAAAATAAAAAAATAAAAATAGTTTGGAATAATGTTGTGTTAATAAGTAAGGTGTGTTTGGTGTAACACTTAGGACGAAGAAAAAGTTCATGAAAATTTTGTGTTTGAACTTTTGTGAGTTTATCACTCCCTTAGGTTTAGGAAAGTTTTTGTTTCGATTAGCTTTAGAACTTATCCCTTGTTTTTTAACTAAGCCACATTAAAACCTTGAAAAACCCTTGTGATTATGTTCAATGTGAATTTTTGGAAGAATGAATAATTTAGTCTATTATTTGCAAGTTTGTGGATGAATGTCAAATCCTCCCCTTTGCATATTCTTCATATGTCGATGAATTTTTATCTATGCGTGATTCAATATTGAGCTTGTTTTGTTTTAAAATGTCTTGTATGATTTTCGTACTTAGGATTCGTTTTGCTTACATGTTATTGTTGTAAGTTTGTGGTAAGTATGTACTTTGTTTGTGCGTTTTTGTTTGAACCATACATTTGTTTTCAATTTTAAAACTTGTTGATTCATGATTCTTTGGTTGTTTACTTTTGCTTCTTTGAGTTGTTTGACCTTGTTTGAGGACAAACAAGTTCATGTTGGGGTGAGTTTGATAAGTGGGAATTGTAGTTATTTTGTATTTACTTTTTTCTTGTACTTATCGAATTTTTGTTTTTATATCGGTTGAATAAACCCAACTTTTGTGTAAATCCTCGTCGTCATATCCAGGTCAATTATATTCTTTCTTTAGGCATTAGTAAGTTAATTGCGTGATTCTTTCCTATTCACTTTGTGGTTTATTGTACAACTTATTTCTTCAATTATATGGTCAAATTTTGGGATCTTCCATTATTTAAAAACCCTTCAATTCGGTTGTGCAAGACCTGCATATTCTTGCACCCTACAATATAACAACGATTAAATAGGGGCATCTGTCATACCCCAAATTTTCCCGTCGATATTAACAGTCAAATTTATTTTATTAGGTCTATTTAGTCATTTTCATACTAATTTTTGTTTATTACATTTGTTTAGAATTATGTTTTGCATTTATTTATATTTTTATTTAAATATAATGAAAGTGATTTTGGGAGGGGTATTTTTTAAAACTATTAGGCATAGTGGACTCATCATCATGATTAAAAGAGGCTCACTTAGTCTTCTAGAAAGTCCACTTAAATTTGTTAAAGTCTTTTGGATTGGGGTGTAGCTTAATTAAAATATGAATGCTTTTAATTAATTGTGTAGTTGACCAGAGTCAATGTTTTACTATTAAGGTTTTTGTGTTTTTTATTATTATATTATAAATAAGTATAAATATTTTGTTGACCGGAGGGTCAGCGTTTCTTAGTGTTTGACATCTGTTAGTAAAATTATTTAGTTTTGTTGTAAATTATATATATATATATATATATATATATATATATATATATATATATATATATATATATATATATATATATATATATATATATATATATATATATATATATATATATATTATTGGTGTCATTATTATTATTATTCATTTTTAAGTAATTACTAGAAATATTGACTTAGTCAAAATTAGGATTGTTTAGAACCCTAATCTTAAGATGCGCTCAAGGAAAAAATTTCTTCACTGAAATACCCAAGCCCAATTCCCAGAAATCCTTCTCAATCAAATTTGAAACAAAATCGAATTTTGGAATAAATTTTCTTTTATTGATACAACAAATTTATATATAGAAGATAGTCCAAATACATAACAGAAACCTTAATTCCTATTTTCTAACTGAATCTATTACTAATATACAATCAAAATCAATTACAATCTCAATCATGTCTTAAATCAAATAAAAATAGCCAATTAACTTAATTCTAATTCCTAATTGATATATTCCTAAGACCTATATAATAATCCCTAAGCTATGAGAAAGTAAAGGAGGAATTTGCTGGAGAATTGGAGAGACGAATTTGGAGAAAACCCTAGCTACTGCCTTCAACCCCTGGATCTTGAGATCGAGGGTTGAAGGTTCTTCATTCCTCTTGTTGTGCCTCCATTAATCCTTGTATCTGAAGAAAATAAAAGGTAAGAGATTAAAAGAGGAAATTAGAAACTAGAAGACGAAATTACACAAAGATTCATTACATTGGACAATAAGCATGAGAATTCTTAGCTTTAGGGTTTATTGATGATGATGCTTGATGTTTGATTTTGATTTGATCGGGTTTTTTTGAAGAAAATTTCAGATTAGGGTTTGATTTTGGGTTAGGGTTCGTACACCCTAGGATTAGGGTTCATGTTAGAACCCTAGGGTTCTTAGGGTTCATATAATTTGGTTGATGATTAGGGTTAGGTTTGGTAATCGTCTTAGGGTTCTTAGGGCTTGGATGTGTTCCGAATTTAGGAAAGGGGTTAGGGTTCATAGAGAAGAACCCTAGGTTTAGGTTCATGTAAATCTGGGTTTGGGATTGAATATTTGGATAAATATTATTGGGGTTCTGGGTTTTTGGGTTTATGTTTAGATGAATATATGAAGATCCATGGTGGATCTTCTGGGTTTGGATAAACACCATTGGTAGAGGCGTTTTCTGGCTGGAGGTATAGGCAGTAGTTTTAGAGAGAAGAGAGAGTATCTCTCTCTAACTCTCATACAACATTTTGTTCGGTTTGGCTTAGAGAGAGAAAAAATCAGAAAAATGATCATCAGGCTCAATGTTTCATTATATAATTCTCCCCCACTCTCCTTATGCGCGTCAGGTGGCTCCTTGAGACCCTTGGATGGGGTAACCTGTTACATGTGCCCATGTCCACCGTGTTCTCTTAGTCAACATGCAATCTTAACCGTTAGTTTGTTTTACTTCTGATCAATGCTCTAGGATTAATTCCTAAGGGCCTTCTGATTAGGATCAAACGTCTTAAACCATGCATAACCACAATAACATCCTGTATTCCCTCACACATTGGCTAACAGATCTCAAAGTTTATTTGGGCTAAGTCCATCCTTATTCACACCCTTTCTTACATCCTCAACTATGATTCAGACCCCTCTGCGCATTTTGACTTGAAATAAAGATTGGGCTTAAGCCCTTGCTGTCTAGACCCGTTGCTTTTACTACCTGGACTACAAATACACCCCTGTGTTTTGTTTTAATATTTTATTTATTTTATTTATTTATCTATTTCAAATTTGTATTTTTTGTCTCATAGCATTTCTTATCACTTTTTGCATTAAAATATTTTTTGCATGATTTATTATCATAAAAATCATTTTTGATAAATAAATATTAGATTGTTATTAAAAATATTTAATATATTTTTAATAACAAAAAAAAATTATTTATTAATTATTTTCTAAAAAAATACTAATCCCTTTTTTATAAATTCATCAAATATTATTTTAGCATTCAAACTCTATTTTTCAAAACTGCATCATGCATACTAAGACAGTTAATCCATCATACGCAGCATCTTTTCACTAACATAATTCAAAATTCAACTTTATTTTCAAAAAAGGATTGTGGATATATTTTCTATTAACTATGAATTGCGTCTATGACTACACTATTTTTAAATCTAGACAAGGTTCAAGGATAATTCCAAACATTTCCATAATCCATAGAAAAACTAACCAAACACATATGAACTACAAATTTGGACTTTGATTCTTTGCAAGAAGATACGTAGGTACCCGGTTAAAACCAAGGCCAGTTCACAACTAAAAAACTAAAATTATTTTTTTTAAATATATAGAAACATTGATTATCAAATAACCATCTTACCCTTAAACCTAAAAGTGGAGCCTCTTAAGAACAATGGAGATGAAAGGTGTCTAACACCTTCCCTTCTTCTAATCGACTCACGAATTTAGAATCTCTGTACAAATTAGAGTTATTCATTAAATCCCCATCCTTAGGATAAAAAATTAATGGGGGTGACTCTTGTAATTTTTTGTCGCTTACGAATGTTGGCGACTCTGCTGGGAAAACAATCCTAGAGTTAAAGTCTTCCCTCCTTTAGGTCTAGGGTTTCTTGGTTCTTTTTTCTATTTTTGATATGTTGTGTTGTGAGTACAAACTTTGTCGTTTGATGTTTTGAATGATGACAAAACTGGAAAAGCTTTCATTTCTGGGTATTGTTTAATACCCTTATGTCTTGTGGTACTCCTGTGCATTAGAGGGTCTTAAGAACCATCAAAAAGCATTTAGAAATGTATTCAAGTCATTAAAAATAAGTTTTTGCATGATTTTCAACTGCATGTGTCGACACATCCTTATTTCAGGTCGACACATGTAATGTATTTTTAAAGCCTGTAACTTCTCTAAGTCTTAGGCCGACACAAGCACCCTTAGGTCGACACATACTGAAGCTTTTCTAAATTTGCTGAAAATTTTATTTTATGTGTCGACATATCCACTTTTCAGGTCGACACATTTACTATCATATTAAAGTTTGTAGCTTCTGTAACTGTTCGGTCGACACATGCCTTCAAAATATCACGCGTGTGCTGACACATACGAATCTTGAGTCAACACATACTGTTTTACTTGGTAAATTTTTTAATTTATTTTATTCTGAAATTATCTCTCTTTGCCTTAAATTTTCCAAAACTATAAATACCCATTCATGCATTATTCCAAATTGTTGAAAACCATAAAATTAGCCCATTTCTCTCTTTATCTTCTTCCTCCAAATCTATGCATACATATTGATATTACATTGTAACGATGTTCTGTTGGGGTGCCATCTAGATGAGGATTGCTAGTGTCCAAATGTGTATTGGGTGGAGTTTTGTAGGGGTTTTCTTCCAGAAAAAAACCTTGGGTTTGTCCTTCAAGATCATTGGTTGATTTGTGGATTTTCATGCAAGATGTTTGAGAGGTAATTTCGATAAAGTGAACAACCTTGGAGTGCTTAAAATCTTTGCAAGGAACCTTAGAGTGTTTGAAATCTTTGCAAGGAAGTAACTTGGAGTATTGGATTGAATCGAAGTTTTGTGTTGCAATTGTTTGAGATTGACGGTGCGCACAAGCTTTAGAGATAAAGAACACAAAGGAGTAGCAAGATCAAGATAGTCATTTCTCACCAATTGTGTCTTGGTCTCTCTCAAGATCAAAATAAGAGAAGGGGTTGAATCAACAACAAGATTATGGTTTGTGGAGTTGCTCTTGAATACTTCTCTTGTATCAACAATTATTTTGCATAGTAAGAATTATCCTAATTCCATTGGAATTAGGTGCAAACATACTCACACATGAGGACGATAGTGGGGAACTGTGAAGACAAATTCCCTGTGTCGCTTTTACTTGATTTGAATTTCAATGATCAATATATTAAATAGAATTGTGTTATCATTTGAATCGTAAGAATTTACGTGATTTTGTTTTTAAATTAAGTGTTGATATAGTTTATAATCACTTTTAATTATATGTGGTTTTTTGTATCAACACAATCAAAGAAAAATTCTGAAAATTCACTTGCACACCAAATGTTTGATAAATTGACTAAATCAGCTATTTTGATTTTATCATTAGAAATATCCTTGTTAATAAAAATTAATTAAACAATAAATAACTTGCAAATCTGAGCTTCCCGATAACGTTCATAAAGATCACAATTTGCTTTCGCTTCACACTTTGATAAAAACATTTTCAAAACTAAAATTTATTTGGATATTTTCAAAAGGGGTATCTATTCACCCCCGTCTAGATATTGTTGTTGTCGTCTAACATGTGTTTGTGTATATGTTTATTTATTTGTTTATTTATTTATTCATACTATCTTGGTTATCATATTATTTATTTGTTGGTGGGATTTAAATTCATATATGTATCAAACCTTAGAAGAAAGATCGTCTATTGGCCAAGGGGGTTTAACATCCCTATGAGTTTTTGTGAAGACTTCGCCAAGACTCAGTTGAGTTCCAAGGAATATCTTTTAGAGGGATAGACTCTCTAGGAGGTAGGACTTCGGAACTTGGCCAATGAATCTTTGTGTAACCCTAAAACAAAATCTCATGGTAAGACCTTGTACGACCTAAGAGGTGAAAGTCTCGGTCTACATAGAGGCTCTGCTTAAGGGAGGCCCTTGTGCATTTACCTCTTGTATTATCCATGATACCCTTAAGGAAGACACCCTTATAGGGAGGGTAGAATATTTAGGACGAAACTAGGTACCTACCCACTAAGGATACCTTTCACAAATCCCTCCACCTATTGTATCATTGTGCATAAACATACATTTTGCATTACAAATATTCATCATTTTTGCATTTATTTGTCTTATTCACAGGATTCCTAAGAAAGAAAGAAAATAATCAAAGGTTTTTGTTGAGTATCCTAAATATGAATGCCAATAAGAAACTAACCGTCTGAGTTAGCGTTGTGGTTCCTGATATGAAGAAGATCAAACTGATAGGGGGAAATTAATAGAGAAAGTTATGAAGATGTTTGTTCTCCGCTATAGGGATGTCTTTGAGTTGACCAAGGTGATTGTACAAGTGGAAGCAGTTACTGCCCTAGCTCAGTTCTATGACCCTCCGCTCCGATGTTTCACTTTCTATAATTTCCAGCTAGCACCTACTTTGGAATAATTTGATAGGATCTTAGGTTTCTCTAGGATCAAAGATGAATCTTACAAAGGAATTGGACAGATTGTTAGTGTCAGAAATTTGGCTAAGGAAATAGAGATAGCTTTCACTTATTTGCTACTTAATTACAACAAAGATGTGGATGTTCAGGGTGTTAAAAGGCAATACTTAGAATCTAAGGCTCTGCCTATTGCTCATAAAAAAGAATGAGAAACTTGTGTGGATTGCTTGGCGTTACTTATTTTTGGTATGGTTTTATTTCCAAAAATTGTGGATTATATTAATGTTGCGGCCATTAATGTATTTTGGGCCGTAAAAGTTTTGAATACAGATCCTACTCCTACTTTACTTGCTAATGTTTACTACGTCCTTCATACCCGTTATGAAAAATGGAGGGTGTCCTAAATTGTTTCAGTCCTTTGCTATTTTCTTGGCTCATTACTGACCTCTACAAGGAGAACTATATGGTTAAATATCTGGCTAGGAATCAATGGTTCCAAAATTTTAGGGATCTTACTATGATATTGTCATTATATACGGAGATTATCTAAATGTTCCTCTAATTGGAACAAGGGGATGAATCAACTATAACCCCACCTCCACTTTACGTCAACTTGGATATCCTTTGGAAGATAAACCTTCAGACAAATAACTTCAACAATTGGTCCTTTATGATATGGTTAAGAACAACCTCACGTTACTTGCAAGAATCATCTGAGCTTGGGGGAAGGTACACAAGAAAGGAACTGAATTGGAAGGAAGAATGTGGTGGCAAGAGAGCCTTTTACTCAATGGGTTTTAGAGAGGGTTCAAATCGTCAAACTACCATTTTATATTGATCCTACATACATAGCAGACATACCAGATCCTCTTCCAATGTCAGTGGAGGAGATAGAAGAGCTAAAAAATTCCCTTGAACAAACTCAAAGGGACAAGGAGAATTTGGAGCATGACCTTTATAACCTTGCTATGGAGAAAAATCTGTTACAACAAGAACTTGTGCAAAAATACCGACAGATTCAGAACGGCCGCCAATTGGTTGAAAAAGAAAGGTCTAAGAGAAAGTGTTCAACCGAGGGGCTGCTAAGTGCTACTTTCAATCTCGATTCCCACAATCAATAGTTAGATGATGCTGCTAGGGAAATTGCAAGGGTAAATAAATGGTATGACAAAGAATTGCAGGACAAAAGAGAATTGGAAGAAGATCTGAGAGCTTAAATTCAAGGATTAGCAGAAGATGCCCTAGATTCAGAGGAGCAAATCCAAATCCTTCTCACAAGCCTCCAAGAAATCCAAGAAGAAGAGGAGAGAGAACGCCTTAGAAAAATGAGGGCAAAAGAATTTCTCTCTCAAAAGGTGGAGGAATATGAACAAGTATGCAAAGAATTAGAAGGCCTCTGAAAAGATTTCCTTATATAAAGGGAACTTTATAAGGATATGAGAGCTGGAAAGAGATATTGCAAAGATAAATATGAAATGATAGCTCAAGTTGGAGAAGATAACAAGATCATTATCCGACACTATACAAGGAGTATATGAGACTCAAAGAAAAGCATGCAAAGCTTGCTTTCCTAATAAACAATCTCATTGGTGACATTCCTAGAAGCTTGAGAGATGCAGAAGCCGTGATGGTCCCTCTTTCTAAGGACGTTGAAGACTTCCTTAAGCTTTGTAGGGAGATAATTGATGGTTTTAAGGCAGATATCCACAAGCTCCCTTAGGAGATTTTATTTCCCTTTTGTTATTTCTTTTAGTATTTGACATTTGGTTTTGATTTCCCGCTTTCAGTATTTCTAATTTAGTGTTTGTTTCAGTATTTGGATTATACTTCCATTTTGCAAGGATGATGATTATTACTCAATAAAGTACTTTTATTTCAGTATTTCACTTGTGTATTTATCTTGAGGTGCTCACCAATAAAAAGTAAAACCTGAAAAATAATAATAATGAATAATAAAAGGGAATCCAACTAAATAAGACATTAGAAGAAATTTTTGGCATATTCATACGTATTCATCCAAGCACAAACATTGCACTTAGAAATCTCATACAAAAACTCATCTTTTTCATATCATCTCCAGTTAAATCATTTGGAAAACCACACTACCTTCCCAACCTCCTTATCAAACAAGAGCTCATCAAAAGAAAGTAATGGAGAAAATTAAAGAGAACCAAGCTGCCTTCCAAGAAGACTTGGAACAAGTGAAAGGAAGCATCGACTCAATGAAAGGAGACATGAGTCAAGTTTTTCTCACCTTGAAAAACATCATAGAAAGGCAAGACGAAATTCCCATGGTGGCCTTTGAAGAATTATCCTAAACCATTGGTGCATCAAGAGGTCATCAACCAAGACATGAGCTAGAATCTGGTCCCCTAGAGTTAACTGTTTCCCAATAAGGGACCATCATGAATGAAGGTTTTGTTCCACCTCCTCCGAAGGCGGGGGCATCCCATACTTTGCAAATTCCAAACAACAATGTGGATAACTACATATACTTGCAATATGGAGACCATGATTTGGAAGGCGTTGCCCAACCACCCTAACCAAAGACTATTGAAAATCTTATGGCAGTCAACCAATATAAAGCATTGGAAGAAAGACTAAAGGCTGTAAAAGGTTATGATGCTTTCGATGTTGATGCTCTTGAGATGGATCTAGCCCTAGATGTGGTAACTCCCCCGTAGTTCAAAGTACCTGAATTTGGAAAATATAAGGGACTCACATGCCCAAGGAATCATCTACGCATGTACTATAGGAAGATGCATGCTTACACCCACAATCAGAAACGAATGATCCACTGCTTCCAAGATAGCCTGAGTGGGGCATATTTAAATTGGTATATGTAGTTGAAGCGAGCGCATGTTCAATCATGGGTAGACATTGCAAATGCATTCTTAAGACAATACAAGTACAACTTGGAAATGGCTCAGAATTGCATGCAACTTCAGAATTTATCCCAAAAGAAGGAGAAATCTTTCAAAGAATATGCTCAAGGATGGAGAGGAATGGCAGCACAGGTACAACCACCACTCCTTGAAAAATAATTGGTAGACATGTTCATGGGTATGCTACAAGGTCTATATTATGATAAAATGATGGGCAGTGTCTCTTCCGAATTTTCTGATTTGATGACAATTGGTGAAAGAATTGAAGCAAGTGTGAAAAGTGGAAAGAAACAAGGGGCATCATCCAATACTCCTTATAATCCAAAGAAGCATACTTTGAACTTATCAAAAAAGAGGTAAGGAGAAACTAATATTGTCGCAACACATCCAAGAGCACAACAACCATTAGTCATCCCACGAGAACAAAAACCACAAAATAGGTATGAAAGGCCTCTGAGAAGACTTTATACTCTTCCTATGCCACACACTCAATTACTATAACATTTACTCAAGGCATCATTGATAGAGTTGAAGCCACTTGCTCCTCCAATTGGAGCACTCCCCTCAAAATATGATGCAAATGAAAGGTGTGAATATCATGTCAATTCTCCAGGGCATATTATAGAGAAATGTTGGGCCTTCAAACATAAGGTTCAAGATTTGTTGGATTCCCAAGATATCACTTTTGAAAAAACAAATATCAAGACAAACCATATGCCTCCGCATGGCGGTCGAGTTGTGAACGCAATTGAGATAGTCACTAATCTTGGAGAAACTCTCATTACTAATCAATTCAGAGGCACACTGAGAATCTCTGATGAAAATTATAAGCTCTGCACATGTTATAAAGGAGATCATAGTAAACTAATTTGATGGAGTCGTGGCCAGTCTAACATCAGGATCACGCCTAGGCTTCAATGACAGTGAACTACCTCCACAAGGTAGAGCTCACAACAAGGCACTACATATTTCAATCCAGATAGGGATAACTAGCCTATCCAGAGTACTCGATGATACTGGTTCTTCCCTAAATGTGCTACCAAAGGCTAGCTTGATGAAGTTGATAATGGATGACATTGTCATAAGACCAAGTTCTATGGTGGTAAAAGCCTTTGATGGTTCTCAAAGCACCGTGTTTAGAGAGGTGGATCTCCCTGTAAAGATAAGTATGCATATGTTCTACATTAGTTTTCAAGTGATGGATATAGAACCAACATATACTTGTTTGCTCGGGCGACCTTGAATTCACGCTGCATGGGCTGTCACCTCAACCCTGAATCAAAAATTAAAGTTCCTCGTTGAAAGAAAGTTGGTGATAATTGACGAAGAAGAAGACATCTTCATTAGTCATTTAGAGTCCTACAGATGTATTAGTGTAAGAGAAGATAGTGTGGAGACACCATTCCAAGTATTGGAAGTTTCTACAGTGGTTATGCTCCCGGTAGAGAAAATCTCAAAACGTGGAACCCATATGGCATCATGGAGAGATTTACAAACAGATGTGGAGGATAAAACATCTAAAGATTGGGTCAAACTCATGAAGATACATGAGAAGAAAGATCGCTTTGGTTTGGGCTATAAACCATCAAAGGCTACGCAGAAAGGCAAAGGGAATTTCCTCCCATCCAAGAAACCTTTGTCAGCAAAGAAGTAGAGCATGGTGAACAAGTGTCAATGTTATCCAATGAAAGCAATGACAAAGGAGCATCCAAATTCATCCATGAATGTGCTTTGGATGAAGAACTCAAAAATTGGACAGCTGTGGAGATCCCAGAGATCTTTTTCTTTCCAAAGTATTTTTTCTGCTTTAAAAAGAACCTATGTCAATCCTGAGGCATAGGGATAGCTTGTAAGGGCCCCCATTTCTTTTCAAACAAAATTATTCAATTAATAAGAGTTATGTTTTAAATTCAATTAAGATCCATGTCTTTCTCTTGAATTTCTCTTTCATTTTCAAAATGGAAATACTTTTTATTCATATACATTTCCCAATTCACATTCCAAAAAGTACCAAAACATGATAAAATATGCATATCTACATCTAAACTCATAGATAATGATATTGCTACTATCCAATATAATTTTGATGCACCAATTAACCAAGATGAAGAGCAAGATCTTGAACTCTCTGAAGAATTAGTGAGGGTATTGGAGAAAAAAGCAGAAATATACAACGATACCAATAATCTATTGAGACCATCAATCTTGGGACCGAAAAGGATCCAAATGAAATAAAGCTAGGTTCAACCTTGGAGGAAAGTGTTAAAGAAAGTATGTTCCAGCTTCTGCATGAATACATGGATATATTTTCCTGGTCTTACCGAGACATGCCAGGTTTGGATACAGATATCGTGGTGCATAAACTACCTCTCAAAGAAGGGTGTTCTCCAGTTGGACAAAAGCTCAAAAGAATAGCATTTCCGAGTGATGGAGGGGCGAGAGGTTGGATAAGTTTTCTAGTTGCTTCTTCCTTGCTTTGCTTCTATGTCGCAAGGCGAGGAAGAGTAGCAGCATTGGCGACGTTTTTCCTTTGTCGAGCAAGAGAGGATATTTGTGACCAGTTGCATCCGTGGCAAAACCTGGGCCAAGTATGACAAGGATGTTTTTGGTTGATTCTTTTTTCTCCACCTTTCTTCCTCTTTTGAAGTTGGCACATGACAGGTACTCGTTTATCGCTTTTCTATAGCATAACATGTTTAGGAAACTTATCATTTGTATAATTACCATAACATTCATTCTTTTTTCATTACTGGACTTTGATTTAATCACTTTAGTTCCCTTTTTACCTCAAATGTGAGGAAGCTTTCCATTGTTCACATATGCTGGAGTGTAATAAGGACATCGTCGGGCGACACTTTTCCAGTGTCGGGCGATGCGTGCGGAACAATTTTTTTGTTTATATTTCCATTTCATTTAATTTGTTAGGGTTATGGTTTTGGGTATATTTGTGGCTCCCAAATTAATCAAACCTCATTTCTCCTTAGGATTAGCTTTGAAAACAACTATGAAGCTTGCATACAGATGATTCTGGGTGGATTACTCTTCATCGGCGTGGAAAAACCCGGAGATTTGCGGTTCATTTATCTTCTTCTTTGTGTATTATTCATTTGTTGATTTTATATATGAATTTAATTTGAACTCATGTATATTTGTCTCCCATGGCGTTGTATAAAACTTGATTTAAAAATCTTTGTCGATTGTTGTCCTGGATTTTTGCTCTGTGCTTGGGGTTCTTGTTGTTATAGACATATACTGCTCAAATACTTATCTAGGATGATTGTCTAATAGTGTCTTTATTCTAGAGATGGATTTAGTGCTATTATTCACTTGGATGTCTGTAATTAATGACTTTGTGTTGGTTGTGTCATTCTGAGAGATCATCGATGCGAGTAGCACAGTTGACTTTTTTGTTATTGAGGTTGGTTGAGAGATCTCCACCGAGGTGATATTATGGGTATTGTGTTTGATAGGTGATGACATTGATGAGTATTGTAGGTTAAGTATAACTGGTCGATAGGTTTAAGTTTGTAAGGAGTGAATTATGTGCATGCTTGATAAGTTTCCCCTTTTAAGAATGAATTTATTTTCTGTTAATACCTTTTACCTTTCCTTACAAACAACCCATTCAAACCTAAACTCATAAATGCGAGAAATTGTCGAATGGAAATTCAATAGAATTAATCCCTACGGAGACGATGTGATATAACCTAAAGATCACCCGGTATTAATACTTACTTTTTTCTTGCCTCTTTACCGCTTCAGCAAAAGTGCGTCGTTGTCAAGGAACAAAAAGGTGGAACAAAAGGTCCTTGCAAAGAAAGAAAACTGGATTTATGAATTCAGTGTCAACACTCATAAAGTATGTGACATAAGCAAGGAGTGCAGAAGGATTTTTGACAGGGGTAAAAGGTGGAAGACCACCTGAAGATGATACACATTGTTTGTTTCTATCTGTAATATGTGTGCTTCCATCTGTGTTTTCATTTACTCTATTTTGTCAAGTTTTGGCTAAAAATGGGGGAATAAAGTGTTAGTGTTTTTGTTTTTCCTAGTGTTATGAAACATGTCTTGACATGTTTCTTAGTATACTGATAGGACTGTGTTACTTCTAAGGGGAGAGTAGTGATTGTAGTTGCTTATTGGATCCAACTATTTAGGGGGAGCATGATTGTCTATCATGTTTGTTTACTACTGCTACTGTTGTAACTGGTTTTAAAACGAGAGTTACCACCTTTAATTTTTATCCCGAGGAAGAGAATATAAAGGATAACTCTAAAAAGTTTGAGATTATAGGTTTTTGGACTCAGTCTTAGACGAAGGGAAGGTGTTAGGAACCCATCATCTACCTTATTCACAAGGATACTAGGGTTAGAAGCGTAATCTTTTAGGAAAAAGGGTTTTAATTTTTATTAGGGGAACTCGCCATAATTTTAGTCGTATGCCTACGTATCCTCTTATGAGGAACCAGAGTCTCAATTCGTAGTTCGCAGTTGGTTTGTGTTTTTATGAAATTGCATAGAATTGCTTTCGAATTATCCTTGAACCTTGTCTGGATTGAAAATTGTGTGAGCGTACACATAGTTTGTAGTTTGATTCGAAGGCAATGCTATTTAATCCTTTTTGAAAATGATCTTGATGTTTTGATTAAGTTAGTATTAAAAACGTTTTGATGTTGGTTAGCTATATTAAGACGTAGAGCGAGGGAGTCTAATATAGCCTCCTCATCATGTGGCCAGATATTGGTCACTTTTCATTCACGGGTGGTGAACTTGATAAGTTTGCATGGATTTTAATTGTTTGACTTTGAATAATAAATTGGTAGACGATGTGTCGATTGATTCAATTACTCGAAGATAGACATCCTATTACTTATAGAATGATTGAATTAATTAAATTAAAAAAAGTGATTGATTTATTCTATAAAAAAACTCAAAGCATATATTTTTTGTATCTTTATTTAATAAAAGCTAATTAACCTAAATAAATAATTACCTTAATTAACTAATGAAATAAGGTAACTAAATTAAAGCTAAACTAAATAAATAAATAGGCTTGGGGGTGCATAAGTAAAACAGGGTATAAATTGATTACGCCAAATCCTAAAAGCCATATCACTAACCCAACAAACATAATGACCATAATCATAAAAAAATACAAAAGAAAAATGCTTAAACCGTAAAACCTCGGCAACATTTATCATCATAATAGCTAGCACTTTTGACTTTTCTCCTTTGGTATATCGGCAAATGACATTTCGACACATGTCACATCTTTAATAATAGTTAAAACAAAACAAAGGGGCCAGATCTAAATGGAATATGTTGGTATAGAAAACAACACAACTTCTTCCCTCTCTCACTTCATAGTTATCACTCATCCTCTTCTTTCTTTTACAAAGACAACAAACAAAATCCTCTTCTTCTGTTTTTTTCGAACCTAATTCTTCTTCGTTTTTCTTGGAAAAAAAACCAAACAATAGGTTGTATTGATGTTTATCAGATCTGAATTTGCTTTAGATTTGGTTGTTCTTTTTTCATGCAATTTTGATCTGGTTTATATTATGACAGAATATGTGTTGGTGCATAGTAGTGTTATGACTTATGTAACAAAACTTGAATATTTGGATAAAGTGATTTAGTTTGAAAGTTTTAGATTGAATTTGGAATGATTTTTATTTGAGTAATGAGCAATGATCGACTGAGTTTGTGACAGTGGTTTAATGCAGGAAACGTAGAAAAATTAGTTTTAAAATTTGTGATGAAAGTTTGAATAGTGAAATATTTTTACAGATTAAGTTTATTGTAAAAAAAAGTTTATTATTATGTGAATAGTTATTGAAAAAAAGTTTGATAAAAGGTTAGCGTGCAAACATTGCAGGTTAGAATTATTACAGGTTAATTGAAAACTTGTTGTTGAGTACATAAAAAAAAGTGGCCTCATAGGTCAATCATTGGCCAAAACTAGGAAAAGTTAAAAATATTTTGAAAATAAATGAAATTGTAAAAAGCAGTGATGAAAATGAGTGAGTGAGTGAGTGAAAATTGTAAGATTGTTGATTTGTTGATGAATTTTGGATTTATGGATTTGTGAGAAATTGTGGATCAAATGTGTGTGAAATTCTTGATGAATTGTGTGTGTGGATGAGTGAAATTGTGAGAAATTGTAAAATTGTATAATTTGTGGATGAATTTTTAGGACAAATAAGAGTCTTATTTATAGACTTGAATTAGGTTAGAAAAAACTTAGAGACTAAGTTATTTAAAATGTACGAAAAGCCCAAGCCCGATTTCCAAAAAAGGAAATAAAAATTAGTAACAAAAAGAAATAAAAAAATGTTAAAAAGTGCACCATAAGAGATTCAAACCTACAACCTCATATTTGTAAGCTTCATTCTTTACCAATTGTGCTATGTTACTTATTCGAAATAAAGATCCAATTGAAAATACATGAAGACGAGCAAGTATTTGTTATTTAAAAATATAAATAATTTGAAGTAAATTTTTATATTTTTAACTGTTCTTGAGAACAAATATTTATAAAACCCCAAAGTATTAATGTAATTAAAGCAAAGGAATTTTAAAACCCAAGTTCGAAAACCAATTTGACGCTAGCACTAAGGGAGGACAAATTTGGGGTATGACAACTACCCCTATTTAATTACATTTCGATTGAATGGTTCGAGAATGCACAGGTATCGCACATTCGTATCAGAGGGTTATTAAATAATGAAAAACCCCAAGATTTGGACCCAAGATTTATTAAACAGGGATACACTGGTATAGCATACCTCAGAGTCCAAAGAAATAGGCAATGATGATGATGTATAATCCTACCAGAGTTTGGATAAAGAAATAGGAGAAGATGATGATGTATTATCCTACCAGAGTTTGAATAGAGAGATATGATTGAAGAGTAAAGTTTGACCTAGATATAACGATGCATATAAATCGCCAATACCTAGAAAAGAGATCGCAGTTTTTTTGCCTATTTACCATGACCTAGGACGTAAACAACACAAGTTAAAAGATTATAAGGATGCACTGTACAACATTCCCATGGGTATGAAGAGTAGGCATAGATGATGCTGTATCATCTTACCAGCATTTGAATAAAAGTTTTGACTTAAACTTAGATACGACGATGTACATACCTCGTCAGTGTCTTAGAGATTATAGATTCTTTTGCATATTTACAAAAATACAAATTTTGAAACAGTTGACTTACTAATGCTTGGAGAATAATATAGTAAGTTTTGATTTGATTAATTTTTTTCTATTCATCACAACCTAGGGGATGAATAAAACAAATTTTGATAACACATTGCTTCCTAGAGACTGATGCAATGGATTACATAGATTTATTCGCATATCTACCGTAACCTAGGGGATAAATATTTGAAAAGCTCGATAACTACATTATTGCATAGAGCCTGGCGCAATGAGTTATATTTCCGACTTCGTCATGTTTACTACAACTGAGAGAGAAAATAATCTGAGGATGAATTCACATATTCATTGCAACCTAGAGAATGAATAATATGAACCAACAATTCGCACATCAACCACAACCTAGGGGGTAGATAATTGAAAAAGCTTGATAACAACATCATTACATGGAGACTGTTGCAATGAGTTATATCGCAGATTTCCCACATCACTGCATGGAGACTAACGCAACGGGTTATATCGCAAAGGAGGCAAATGTGTATTTATCACAACCTAGGGTATAATAAAACATTATTTGATAATACATTGCTGCATGGAAACTGATGCAATGGATTATGGAGATTTATTCGCATATCTGTTGCAACCTATGGAGCAGATAATTGAAAAAATCTTGGTAACTACATCACTGCATGGAGACTGAGGTGATGAGTTATATTACAGATTTCACACATTGTTGCATGGAGCCTGATGCAATGAGTTATATCACAGAGGAGGAAACTGTGTATTTATCACAACCTAGGGGATAAATAAAACACCGTTTGATAATACATTGCTGCATAGTGACTGATGCAATGGATTACGCGGATTTATTCTCATATCTATTGCAACCTAGGGGATAGATAATTGAAAAAGCTTGATAACTACATCGTTGCATGGAGACTAAGGCAATGAGTTATATTGCAGCTTTCACACATTGCTGCATGGAGCCTGGCGCAATGAGCTATATCATAGATTTCCTACATTGCTGCATGTAGACTGATGCAATGGGTTATATAGCAGAAAAAGTTGTTTTTGATGATGAAATCTTTAGATAACTAGATCAAAGATGAGATCGAATTTCTTTATCTGTTGCGTCTGTTCTCAACCAAGGTAATTGTTTAGCATAAAAAATGCTAGGTTTGAAGATTGAAATCAAAGTTTCACTGATGATGCCGGTTGTGTCTGTTCTTAACCAAGGCTATCAATATGAAGAAATGAACCCCAAAATTCAGTGATGATGTCGGTTGTGTCTGTCCTCAACCAAGACTATCATTATGATGAAATAAACCCCAAAATTTTGCTAATGAAGCCAGTTGTGTCTATTCTCAACCAAGGCTTGATCAACATGATAATCAAATGAAATTGAATTTTTTGAGAGGTTCGAACTTAGAATGTTTCAACTTGATAATTGCAAATGTAATTCCCAGAGGCTAGTGATGACTAGGCCTTAGATATTAATCTTAGGTAAGCTGCCTAGTGAAATTTTGATTGTGGTACCTTTGAAGGTTGTGTCCGTTCTCAACCGAGGTAGCTATTGTGATAGCAAAATGAATGGATAATGATAAGCTTGGATTTGAATTTTGAGTTCGTCTTAGCCGGTAGTCATGCCTTGAGATTTTTCGCAGTTTTCATGGGCATATATGATTGAACGTAATGTATGTATGTTTGATTTGTTTATGCTTGATGCATGCATGATGCATGGTATGTATGTTTAACATGATAATATTATGAATTGAAATGGTGCGGTGATTGATAAATGTAATGCCCATTTTATTTGAACTACGAAATTAATGCCTAAGGAAGGCTACCAGCTGAGAACTGGTGATATGGATTTAGCTTCCAAACGGAAATTGGAACACTGCTAGATGATAACTACATTTTTGAAATGATGCACCTGACAGGAATTGGGCTTTAAACCAACGTCAGTGGGGCTACTGGAATATTATCATCTTTGAAAGGTGAGACGAACAATAAGGTCTCTAATATCGGTAGGGTCACCAGGAGACGTCGATCAGGTGTTTGGAAAGCATAAGGTTGTTCACGACTTTTACATAAGGATGCTTACATATGGACAAATAAATGAGGTTGTGTGAGGCTGCTCACACCTTAGTTTGTCGAAGAACGCTTGTATCGTACTCACTGAGAGGGATAGTCTGAGAGATGTTAGAGATTATAATAGTGACTCCCCTAGAAATTGGCTCTAGATTTTTACGGGGTCCTAAGTCTCGGTCTATGATATGTCATGTATGCATGCAGATGCATGCGTTAATGCATAAAATGACTGGCCAGTGCATGTAACGAGTGACTTGGATATGTGTCAATGAATGTTGAAATTTTGATGTGCCAATGAGAATTGGGCTCTTTGTTAGATCCATGTTGTTGGAAGTTGTTAGTCGAATGAGATGATAAGCATAGATTGATTATGGATCGAAGTAACCTAATGAATGCATGACCATGATTTATGCAGACTCATGTGCTTTTGATTGATGCCCCTATAATGGGTCGTGGATGATTAAAGCGTAGAGGTTTACCTATGCAACAAGGTTGCTTGTCACATGATGGTTGAATGTTAGACTATCATGGTTTCCTGATACTCGATTTGAACTTGAAGATTGTTGATGTAGGAGAAAGATCTACTAGAGATTATGAAAGTACGCAGAGAGATTTCCCCTATGTGGAATATGTTGGATATTGGAGGAGATTCTCATGGATATGAGCTTGGAAATAGTTTGATCATAATATGAACGGCCCACTATCTCAAACTATACCCTTGGTTAAAAGACTCTTGAAAATGTTTGGCTTTGATGAACCATTTTGAATCAACTCCTTTTGATCGAGCCTCACAGTGGTTTGCTCCAACATTCAAATTTTGAAAGATGTGCCCCTCAACCTCCAAGATATGGAGGAAGTACCATTAGAAAGAACTTAGACCTCACCATTAACTTGACATAGATTTCCCTAAGTATTTGAAGCTTGAAAAGTTTGTACTTGAAGTTGCTTGAAGGGAAATTTGGACCCTACGTGCAGTAGGATGAACTTGGCACGTACTGCCCGAACATTTGAATCTTGGAAGGCTGCCCCTAATTATTAAAGCCTTGAGAGGTTTGTTAAAACGAGGAAACTGAGTCATACCCTGATGTGATATTACTTTATTTAAGGAATGCTCCTTCGAAAGGTATGTCCCTGTTCGAACAGTGCTTTGAAACTTGATCCAAGTTGATTGAATCTCGGAATGGTCACCCCTAATCAAACAAGATATTTATGTGATATGCCCCATATGATCGTTAGTCTTGCTTATGATTATGGGGCTCCTCTTTAGATGCTTTTCCCATAGTTAGGAGCTTTTTGGAAAGGATCGCTTTTGATTAAACCAATTTCTTTTAGATCCCCTTGATGTTAAGTACTGATTTGTAGATAAAACGTTACCTTTCGAAAAGTAATTCTATTTGATGCACATGCAAGTTTTGAAATCAAAGTTTAAATAGAAATGGATGATTTGAGATGGTGATTCGAAGAAGTGGTTAGTAATAATTTTAACAAACAGGGGAGTCAGTTTAATGCAAATTTTGCCGAGTATGCTTTCATAGTTAACCTTGCTTCAATTAGGACTTTTGAAGGTTGTAAAGTGGCCATGGTTCATGGTTTAAGAAACAAAAGATATAAGGCTCAAATTTTGATTAGCCCACCCCCATTATCCTTGATGTTCTCTAGTCCTAATTTCAATTAATTCAATAGATGCGTTTAATCTCCAAGAGAAATTTTGTAGTTGTGCAGATGATGAGAAGCGTAGATAAAGATCCAAGCATCGATGAAAAGCATTGATAAGATCCAAGTCATTGATAAGCTCCCTTGATGATTTTTGTGGTGGCCGTCACAAGATTGTTCTCCAATTTTGTTTTCAATCTCTTATTTTTGCATGGACCGGTTCTTTTGAATTTTTTGGTCCATCGAGATGCCCTACCTTTTGCCTAAGTCAAGTTTTTTTTCCGATTTTACTTGACTTAGCGGGCTTTATTATATTTTTTCTTTTGAATTTCTTTTTGATTTTCGATTTTGACACTTGTGATTGTCATGTTTATCATTTTAAGCTTCATCTTTATCGTTCCTCGATCTTGATTGATGTACTGAGGAAGAAGACTTTGTGGACTTTGTCTTTGTTGATTCCTAAATCTTGGATGATGAATGCAAGGAAAAGGATGCATTTTGAACCTCTGCTTAGATTGTTTCCTTAATGATGTATCAAGGAAAGAGATATGCTTGAACCTTTTGTTTAGATAAATCACTTCTCTTGAGAATAGAATGCGCCATTGAATTAATTGAAAGACTACCCTTCCCCTGGTTAAGTTTAAGGTTTTTTTTTTGAAAAATAAAACAAAACTCCAACTCTTGGCTCGAGCGGGTTGACTATAGATTAACTCCTTATTTCCCCACTGTTTAGGAATTGAGACAATGCCTTACATCGTCAGCTCGGTCTTACCATTGAAAGCATATTTTAGAAAAATTCAGTTATTTAATTTACATCATTCTCCCTCAAAGTTTGTTAAAGAAAATTTGAAAATGGAAAAGAAGAGTGGAAATGGAAATTCTTTGATTATTTATGGAAAGTAATGAAATATGAAGAGTGAAACGAATGAATTGATTTAAAAAACATGCATGATTATTTTAATAGAATTACTGATCCAAAGGTACAAATTTATACCAAATGAAACTTAGCAACTAGCAAATTACAATTTGCAACTGATAAATCCTAATGATCCTATGGAAGAAATCCTTTGTTGATCCACGTGACTTCTGGAGATGCTTCATAGTTCTTGATTTGTCAGAGCATGGGGTGGCCCTTGACTTCTCTTCAGTCATACCAATTATGCTTATAGGGAAATGAGGGAATCACCAATGAAAGTTGAAACTGAGGCGTTGTGGGACCAAGCTCCTTTGAATCTCCAATGTTTGACCTTTCCTTCACCAATCTAAGATTTTCTTGAAATGCTTGGACTTTGTTCTTAAGCATCGGGAAATTTGTTAGCCGGATTGATAGAGACCAAGGGAGAAGGTGGAAATGCATGACTTGCAAATGTATAAACGTACGGAAATGTATGGGTATGCAACAATATTTTTTGGCTTTTAAGAGTATGTGTGATATGGTGGCAGAACCGACTATTTGATGTTGGTTTGCGTTTTTTGTTCGCAAAATGTCGCGGTAAGCAAGAGTCGCCACCGACTTTTATTTCATCTAATCGGAAAGGAAAAAAGTACAGAAAAAATCTGTTTTCGAGATATTTTGAGTACGGGGGGTAGATTATAGAAAGGGAACGTGTTAGCACCCTTTCCATCCATGGTTTTCCATGGGCTCTTAGGTACTTGCTCATTTTGAAATTGCTTGTGTGTGTTTTGAAAAGTTTTGTTTTACTTTGTTTTAACCCTTGTTTCAGTCCTCAAGAGTGTTACGAAGTTGTTTTTGAAAACTTTAGTTTGAAAGGTGTTTGTGTGAAAAAAGTTTTGATTTGAGCAAGTACCTACTAGCATCTACCTACTCGAAAAAACATTGTTTCTATTCTTGTTTCCTTTAGACAGCGCTATCCTACTATTGAGAAATAAGTAGCACCGTCGTTGGAGTTGTAAGGGTCAATTCGAAAGGGATGTACGATCACTAAAGCAATATTAGGACAAATTAGTAATAACCCTAGAATCTTGAGATCATATTCGAGGCAACATTTCTGAGGCAACATTCGAACGGGACGTTTGATCTTTTTCAGACAGGAGGGCAACCACTAAGATACCTTATACTTAATGATCGTTTACCGAAGGAAACCAAAGTGAGAGTATACCCTAATAGTGATATGTGCGAGTGATTTGTTTCAATTAGTTGTCTTTGCACATTAGGGTTTTCTAACTGTATTAAATTTGTCATGTATTCTTTCCATACAATCCTATTAGCATACATCTAAACAGTCAAATATTTGCGGGAATTAAAATGCGAGAAAGTAAATCAACACTATTACAAGCCTTCGGGGAGGGGGATTAATTACATAGCCAACAACCCGGGGAAAAGGGGTAAGTAAAAAGCCCTAGATTAAACTATGACAAACCATGAACAGTTACAAAAATATTGGCAAAAATAATTAACACGCGCGAGATGAATTAAATATGAGACAACTAGGGTTTTGACCCTTGACTAAACCTATTGCAGTTGATATTAAAAAATGCTTTTGTCATGTTTTGTTATTTAAGAAAATAATGAAAAAATTAAATTTAAAAGAAAATCTTAAGTTCTAATTAATTTTAAATGAAAATACATTAATTTATTCTAAAACCTATTTTTGTATTTTTATTTATTTGAGAAAAAGAGAAAAATAAAATTAAATCAAAAGTATTAAACTAATTTCTATTTGATTTTATTTATGAAAATAAATTACAATTTCCCTAAATTAAACTAAATTAAACTAATTTTGATAATAATAAAAAAAGAACTAATCCTAATTATTTTTATGAAGTCTTGATTTTATGATTTTATGGAAAATAAATTAATTTGTGAATTAAAATAAATAAAGGAAATTAAAAGATTAAAGAATAAAATAAAGATAAGAAATAAAAAGAAGTAAATGGGCCTGGTGGTATTTGCTGAAAGGGGGGTGCCAACTGAATTTATGAGCCCAATAAAGCTAAGGCCTGCTTGACTTCGTTGGATCTGATGTATAGGTTGACTTGAGGAGCATGGTAGGCCTCCAAGGGTGGCACGTTGATTTGGGCCAGAGATGTGTTTGATGGCCATATGTTGATGGTACATGGTGGATGTACGCTAATGCAACGCACTTGATCACCTGTTGAAATACAATATGAAACAAATATGGGACCTAGGGATCGAACCTAGGTCCTTATGCATATTTCCAATGCACGCTTGCCAACTGAGCTACTTGACTTATTTATACATATAATGAAAACAAAATATAATATATGAAAAATAATGGTTAATGGAAAAAACGCGCTAAAGTTCAAACCACCCAACCAGGGAATGCCATGCATCGTCTTCTTCACCAAAACGTTGTTTTAGGTAAACAATGTTTTACCTACGGACGTTTCGTTGTAGGTATAGACCTGTGTATCTCAAAAATTATCCACGGGCAAGATAAATGATCATCGCTGGTACCAATCAACTCGTCTTATCCTCACGAGTATCATGGTACCAGAATCAACGTCCAATTTAACATGTAATGCAAAGCCCTAAAACTAACCAAGAAACCCTAGCAATGGCAGTTTTACATACAGTCATCAAAAATGCAATTGAATAGAATGATTAGCTTGCAAACTAAATAAGGAACAAGAATATATAATCAAAACGTGCAAATGATGTATAAATGATGATAATCGAATTCCAAGAAATAGGGCAAACTGTGATGCTCCTACAAAGTGTTTCAGGACGTGGGGAGGCTTGCTAGAGATTGGAACACGTTCCTGAGACATCCAGCAACCGTTTGGTAAGGTTAGGATGGCTTGATTTGGCCTGTAGCTTGGAATTCGATCTGCACTTTTTCTTTGAAATTTTGAAGTTTGTTCTGCCTCTTTCACGACTGCTCAACCTCTTCTCTTGCCTTTGATTCCTTCTGTATATTTAGTGCAACACATTAGGTCAACAAAAACGAATTGAATCTTGTCGATTATGAAGATTTGATTTGGTCTTTCATGGCATATGATATCTTTCCAAATTTGCTTCAATCCAATCTTTTTCCACCCAAATAAATCTTGAACGAATTGGTTGTCCTTCTAGCTGTATATAGACTCAAAAGATGCACAAAAAATCCAAGATTTGATTTGATTTTATTATTTTATCATTTAATTTGATTTATTTTGATTTAAATGAATAAAAAATCAAAATAAATGATAAAAATAATAAAATAAAAGGTGGAAAATCTTAGGGGTCGTGGGTCCTATTAGAAACATGTTTCAAACAAGAAAACATGGTCCCTTTTGGAAAAAATGCAAATTTGATCAATGTTGACTTTTGGCAATTTTGCAAAAAAGGTCAACTTGGCCAATGCATAACTCTCTTAATTTTAAACCTAAAGAGGTGTTATTTGACTTTTTAGAAATCTTAGGATGTCCCCTAAGCAACCCTTTCGGTCTTATCTCAATTGAGTTTTCCATGTTCGTGTATGAAGTTTTGACCCAAAAGATGTTTTTGTTGACTTCTCAAAATGACCTATAATGTCAAAAATCATAACTTTTTGTGAGTGAATATTTTTAACTTGGGAGATGAAGATGAATTGTAGATAATTGTATCCCCTTCAAAATGAGCTTTGGATGGGTCATTTCTGATGAAGTATGAGAAAGTTATGCTTGGTCAAAGTTGAGTTACTTTTCCTACAAAACCCTAATTTAGCAACTTCTAGGTTTTGATGAATCGTGAGCAATCTTTGATGAATAATGATCAACCCTTGATCAAATGATGAATGATACTTCAAAATGAGGATGTTGACCAAAAATCTTGAAGTTTGACTGTATGTGCGCCACAGTTGACTTTTGCCCTAGCATAGTCGATTTTCAGGCCTTTGAGCAATTGACTGAGCAAACTTCTCCTGCAAGGCTTGAAACTTGACATGGATGATCTTGAGAACATATTAGGACAATGGTGAGCATTTGAGTCCTTTGTGGTTCACATATCCTGATAAAAAATGAAACCCTAATTTGAGGTAGACTGCCTTAGGAGAGAGTTTGTCTGGTCAACTCTTGAACTTCCTTGAGCAATTTGAGGACCTCACTTGACATGTATTGAGAAATATGAGAGGGAAAATTTTGGGGTACAACAGCTGCCCCTATTCAATCTTCTTAAACCTGAGGATATAGATTGGCTCGTCTGTCTTTCGTGATCTGAAGGTGGAAGATGATTAAACACTAGAGTGCCCATAAATTTGCACTCGCATGAAGTGATACTTGATTTATGATATCGAGAATGGGCTTATAGATTCCATTTGGAAGTTGCTAGAAAATTGTCGGAGATGGGCTTAAAGATGCCATCCGAGATGTGTCGATCTCATGAGAGATTCCTTTGTGAGAACCCGTATACCTGTTGTTTGAGGAGGACTCCGCTGGGGAATGCTGGTCTCTATCTTGAGAGAAATAGAGTTTTAGGAGCTTCAGTTCTCCGTTACTCTACTGGGGAATAATTCCAGTTTGGGAAGCGGAAGTGAACTGTGTGTTTGGTCGGGGTATATGTTGCACCGTGACTTTCTGGGGAAATGTGAAATCAATTGTGTTTTATTGGGACCCTGTCTTACAGTGTTGTGGATTGCTGTCTGGGGATATGAGAGGAAGAACCCGGATAGTAAGGTTATGAGAAGGAACCTGGATAGTAGGCTTGCTTCGATATGAAAGCCTGGATAGTAAGGCTGTGAGAAGGAACCTGGATAGCAGGGTTACTTCTATATGAAAGCCTGGATAGTAGGACTATGAGAAGGAACCTGGATAGTAGGGTTACTTTGATATGAAAGCCTGGATAGTAGGGCTGTGAGAAGGAACCTGAGTAGTAGGGCTGTGAAAAGGAACCTGGATAGTAGGGTTACTTCGAGATGAAAGCCTGGATAGTAGGGCGGTGAGAAGAAACCTGGATGGTAGGGTTACTTCGATATGAGAGCTTGGATAGTAGGGTTGTGAGAAGGAACCTGGATAGTAGGGTTACTTCGATATGAGAGCCTGGATAGTAGGGCTGTGAGAAGGAACCTGGATAGTAGGATTACTTCGATATGAGAGCCTGGATAGTAGGGCCATGAGAAGAAATCTGGATAGTAGGGTAACTTCGATATGAAAGTCTGGGTAGTAGTGCTGTAAGAAGTAACCTGGATAGTAGGGTAACTTCGAGATGAAAGCCTGGATAGTAGGGCTGTTTCGGAATGAGTTTGGGTAAAATTGTAGAGGGAACCTGGGTAAGGTTGTTCTTGTCGCGTCGATGATTAATCTATTTATCTTCGAGTGTTGATCATGGACCTGCTGGAAATTATTGGTAATAACTGTCTTTCCTGAAATAAATACAGGGTTAGTTATGTGCGATGCATGAGATGCATTGTATGATGACGTTTCTCAAAATAAATGAGACCATGCCATATGTAATGCATGCACATGTCATGATGTATGAACATGAAATGCTGATGTAATAAACTAAGTCTGAGAAAATAAATCCATGTCTGCTGTTTGGAGAGTATGAGAAATGGTATTCTTGATTGTTATAAAAAACACAGTTCCTCTACTTCTGCTGGGGATGGTGAACAAAGATGACTATGCTGGGGATTTTCCCCTGGGCTGGTGAATATTCTGCCGGAAGAGACCCTGTATGAGGATAACTCTGCGGGGGAATAACTCTATTGGAGGGGAGATACTCTGTTGGTAGATCTGCTGATTTGGAGAAGTAAACTCATTTGGGGATGAATTTTTGTTGCTGGTGATAATGAATTCTGTTGGAGATCAAATTTCTGCTTGTGAGAGAAATAAACTCTGCTTGGGGAAAAATTTACTGACTCACTCGTGATTGTGAACCTCAGCTGGGGAGAGTTATGTCCTATTAGGGAAAGCTAACAGCACTGTCTTTGGATACTTTTACTCTGTGGGGAGTGTATGTACCACTGCTCATATTTTCAAGCTGGCTCTATCCCGGTACCTGATAGGCAGAGTAACTGCAGGGTTTGGGGCACTTCTTATTTGTCCCTGTTCCTGGAATTACGAGTAATCGTCTTTGTTTCTTGTGTAAATGTTTATGAGTAGCAATCATTTTCAAATGCATATATCAAAAATAAATCATTTGACGTTCTTGTAAAACAAAACAAAAAAAGAAAAACAAAGTGAAACTTCTTGTGAAAATGAATTGTATTGATTTTTGAAGTTGGCCTGTAATAGGCGTTTTGTACAAGGAGGCTGACGTCCTAGTAAGAGAATGCCACCAAAAGACAGAAATTACAATTTGTGCAAAAGAAAGAAACAGCTATGTGAAACAATCCCATTGGGTTCCAACTCTGCTATTGCCTTTATATCTTCAAGCGTCTCATCACTTTGCTACTTGGCTGAAGGTGGATCAGATTGATTGGCGATGTCTAAGCTTGATAGTCAATACCGAAGTCTGGTTGCAAGATGATCCAATGAGACATAGTGTTACGCTTCAATCCCTAACTTTTTCCTGGACCACCCTTTCGGGTTTTCAGTCCACCGGGATACCCCTTTTTACGCAAGTCGCCTTTTCAGGTTTTTGACTTACCGGGTGTACAATTTTTTTCATTTTCATCCCTTATTTTTGCCTGAATCCTTTTGGTTTGCCGGGAAGCTCTTATTTTTTCCTAGGCCAGTCAACCTAGCGAGTCTTTGATTATGCATAGTATCTTTTCACTATGTCTTCATTGACGGGGTGGGGAAGGTCGTCACCATCCATGGTGGTTAGAATCATGACTCCTCCCGAGAAAATGTTCTTAACCACAAACGGCCCTTCGTACGTGGGGGTCCATTTGCCCCTGGGATAACCTTGCGGTAGTATGATGCATTTGATCACTAGATCCCCGACTTGATATTCTTGACGTTTGACTTTCTTGTTAAAGGCCTTGATCATTCGCTTTTGATGTGTTTGACCATGACAAATAGCAGTAAGTATCTTTTCATCGATTAGATTCAGTTGATCAAGTCGGGTTTGGATCCAGTCATCTTCGTTCAAACCTGCATCCTTCATAATCCTGAGAGAGGGTATCTGGACCTTGATGGGTAGGACGACCTCCATGCCATACACCAAAGAGTAGGGTGTTGCCCCTGTCGACTTCCGTGTTGAGGTACAGTACCCATTAGGAGCGAATGGTAACATCTCGTGCTAGTCTTTGTATGTCACCGTCAACTTTTGCACAATCTTCTTGATGTTCTTGTTAGCTGCTTCAACAGTGTCATTCATCTTCCGCCGGTAGGGAGAAGAGTTATGATGTTGTATCTTGAATTGTTTGCAGAGTTCGTTAATCATCATGTTATTGAGATTTGTACCATTGTTCATAATAATCCTCTCTGGTACACCATATCGACATATCAGATTGTTTCGGATAAACCGCGCCACGATGTTCTTGGTTACCGTAGCAAAGGAAGTTGCCTCAACCCCCTTTGTAAAGTAATCAATTGCTACAAAAATGAAGCGATGTCCGTTAGACACAGTAGGTCTGATCTCGCCAATCATGTTGATGCTCCACATTGCAAAGGTCCAAGGAGCTGTCAAAACATTCAGGGGAACCGGAGGTACATGCACCTTATCATCATACACTTGGCATTTATGACAGGTTCGAGAGTTCTGATAACAATCGGCTTCCATAGTGGACCAGTAATATCCTGCTCATAGGATTTTCTTCGCCATGGTATGTCCACTGGAATGAGTTCCAAAGGTACCTTCATGTAACTCTGCCATGATCCTTTCTGCCTCGCTTTTGTCTACACACCGCAGTAAGGTTGAATCATGGTTACGCTTATAGAGGATTCCATTACTGATGAAGAACTTCGCAGCGAACCTTCTCAGAAACTTCTTATCATTAACAGATGCCCCCTCGGGGTATTCTTGAGCCTCAAGATACCTCTTTACCTCGTGGAACCAGGGTTTATCTACTACCTCTTCAGTCTCAATGTCACAGCAATGTGCGGGTTCGTTCAACCTCCCAATGGTAATCTAGGGAGCTTCATTGTCCCACCTGACTTTGAACATAGAAGACATGGTAGCTAGTGCGTCCGCCAACTGGTTCTCCTCTCGTGGGAAATGTTCAAAGGTTATCTCCTCAAAGTGTGGGAGCAATGTCAATACATACTCTTTGTAAGGAATAAGATTCGGGTGCTTCGTATCCCACTCGCCTTTTGATCTGACTTATCACCAGAGCGGAATCCCCGAATACACTTAAGAACTTAATCCTCAGGTCAATAGCAGCTTGAAGACCCATGATACATGCTTCATACTCCGCCATGTTGTTGGTGTAGTTAAAACATAATCGGGCGGTGAACGGAGTATGACAACCCTCAGGAGATATAATTACAGCGCCAATGCCATTACCCAATGCGTTTGAGGCTCCATGAAAATACATAGACCATTGGGATCCCTCCTTGGGTCCTTCATCCGGTCCAGGTTCTTCACAGTCGGTTACTAACATGATATTCTCCTCCAGGAACTCGAAATTCATGGACTGGTAGTCATCCACGGCCTGATGTGCCAAATGATCCGCCAATACACTCCCCTTGATTGCTTTTTGGGTCGTGTATTAGATGTTGTACTCGGTTAAGATCATCTGTCATCTTGCTATCCTTCCGGAGAGAGCGGGCTTCTCGAAAATACACTTGATCGGATCCATCTTTGATATCAACAAGGTGGTGTGAGTCAGCATATATTGTCTCAGTCGGCGAGCAGCCCATGCCAAAGCGCAACAAGTTTTCTCAAGCAATTAGTATCGGGTCTCACAGTCGGTAAACCTTTTGCTAAGGTAGTAAATGGCATGCTCTTTTCGACCATACTCGTCATGCTGCCCCAGCACACACCCCATTGAACTGTCTAGCACTATCAAGTATAAAATCAAAGGTCTTCCTTCAATTGGAGGCATCAAAATTGGTGGTTCTTGAAGGTATTCTTTTATTCTTTCAAAAGCAGTCTGACACTCATCATTCCACTTTACCACTTAATCTTTCTTCAGCAGCTTGAAGATTGGCTCACAAGTAGCAGTCAGATGTGAAATGAACCTGGCGATGTAATTCAGGTGTCCCAAGAAACCTCTAACTTCTTTCTCTGTGCGGGGAGCCGACATCTCTTGTATGGATTTTACCTTTGCAGGGTCCACCTGAATACCCTTGTCACTGACAACAAAACCCAGAAGCTTACCAGACCTTACCCCAAAGGTACACTTGTTCGGATTCAACCTCAGCTTGTACGTCTTTAACCTGCCAAACAGTTTCTAGAGATGATCAAGGTGCTTTTCCTCAGTCTGGTACCTGGCTATCATGTCATCAACATAAACCTAGATCTCGTGGTGAATCATATCGTGGAACAAAGAGACCATAGCGCGCTGATAAGTTTCCCCAGCATTCTTCAACCCAAAAGGAATTACCTTGTAACAAAAGGTGCCCCACTGTGTAATGAAGGTTGTCTTCTCCATGTCCTCATGAGCCATTTTGATCTGGTTGTAGCCAGAGAAACCATCCATGAAGGAGAAGATCTTGTGTTGCACGGTGTTGTCGACTAGAACATCAATGTGAGGAAGCGGGAAGTCATCCTTGGGGCTTTCCCTGTTCAAATCTTTATAGTCCACACACATTTGTACTTTACCATCCTTCTTAGGTACCGGAACGACGTTGGCAACCCACTGCGGATAAGAAGTGACAGCTAAGAATCCTGCATCGAATTGTTTCATGACCTCTGCCTTGATTTTCTCTGACATTTCAGGGCGCATACGGCAGACTTTCTGCTTTACCAAAGGGCAATCTTCTTTAGTTGGAAGGAGATGTACCACAATATCAGTGTCCAAACCAGGCATGTCTTCATAAGACCAGGTAAAGATCTCAACATAGTCGTGTAGCATCTGTATTAACCGTTGTTTGACACTAGGCTCCAGATTCGCACCTATCTCAACCGCTTTCTTGTCTTCCTCTGTACCCAAAATCATTGACTCAACTAACTCTTCATGAGGTTGTATGGCCCTTTCTTCCTGTTGTAATAGTCTAGCAAGTTCTCCAGGCACCTCACAATCATCCTCACCTTCGTCCTCAGCTTGGTTGATCAGATTTTCAAAGTCATAACTGACAGTAGCAGAGTTGTTATCAATGGGATCCAGAGTGGATATGGATCTGCAGTATGATATGTGAGTGTGTGTAAGCGAATAGCTGTTTTGATAAAGTGAGAAATGGAAAATAAAAACAAAGAGCGCAAAATTTGTAATGCAAGAAACATCCAATGCTTTATTAATGATATATGAAATGCCAAATAATAAGCCCTCCCAAGCAAAGCCAAGGGGCCTCGGGCAAGGCACCGGGCCATAAAGTTTCAAACTGTTTATTACAAATCTTAAAACAAAAGTCAATTACTGTAGAATAAAAGAAACAGGTATGAAGTCCTTCGCCGTCTAGTTGTTCAGTCCACCGTTGGTTGTTGGGTAGATCCAGTTGTCAATGTCTGAATCCTCTTCACTTTCTTCAATTGCATTAACTCCCCGACTGCTGATGTGTAGAGGAGGTCTTCCAATCTGCGCATGCCTAACAGCCCTTTGAGCCCCTGTAGTAAAGCCCAAACCAAATTTGTCAGGTTTGTGAGTGAAATCAGGGAGCTGACCCCAATTGGTACACCCACCTTCTTCAATTATATCCCTGGCATCCTTGAGATAAGCCATCTTCAGTGGAGGTTTGTTGATAGTAACTTCAGTTGATGCCGAGAACTGAGGGACCTCTTAGAAATTCTGACAAGGAGTTTCTATGAATTCCCCGTCCATCTCTACGTAGTGGAAGGAATTGAGATGACTCACCATATACTCTTCTTCACCATGCACTGTGACAATCTTTCCCTTCAATGGGTACTTCAGCATTTGATGGAGCGTGGAAGTAACTGCCCCAGCCCTATGGATCCAGGGACGACCCAGCAAGCAAGAATATGATGGTCTGATATCCATTACGTAGAAGGTGGACCCAAAAGTCTGATAACCCACTTTGACAGAGATGTCCACCTCCTCGTGCACCATTCTCTTTGATCCATCAAAAGCCCTTACCACAATATTACTAGGCTTTAATGTCAAACCTTCACAATCCAAACGGTCTAACGCTTTCTTTGGCAGAACATTCAATGAAGACCCGGTGTCTACTAGAACATGGGCCATAGTGGTGCCCCTGCACTCGATCGAGACATGTAGAGCATCATTATGATTTCTTCCTTTCGGTGTTAGATCTGTATCTAAGAAACCCAGCCTATTATCAGCAGTCAGGCTGGCCATGCAATCTTTGAACTGATCTGTTGAAATTTCCTGGGGCACATGCGCAGTTTTAAGAAATGCAATCAAAGCCTTCGCATGGGCTTCAGAACACAACAGCAGAGACAACATGGATATCTTTGATGGGGTCTGCCCCAGCTGCTCGACCATATTTTAATCGCTCTTCTTGATAATTTTCAGTATTTCCTCTATTTCTTGCTTAGAGGCTTCCACAACGATTTTCCTAGGTGCCTCCGTCCGGGCAGACTCACCTATAATTTCCTTGCCCCGAGTCCCAGATGGCTCAGCAGTAGGGGTAATAATTGGAGTAGGAATAGGAGAAATGTCAGGAGTGGTGGTTGGAGCAGCAGTTGGAATAACAATAGGCTTGATGATCTTCGGAACAATCTCAGGAGAGAAAACCCTTCCACTTCAGGTAACCTTACTAGTCCCGACAATATTACTGACACCAGTATTAGCTTCTCCAGTCTTAAGATCTTGCTTAATACCATGATAACACATGTTAGCACCGTAATGCCATGGGATAGCCTTATCTGAGGTGTACAGGATGGGACCAGGAGCGGTGATTATTAGCGGAGCAATTCTTGGAACAGATGTAATCCTAACAATTTTTCTCGAGGAAACCTTGGAAGGATTGGTGGAAGTGGTTATAATGGCAACGTCTTCAATGGGAATAGCAGGTATCATAGTCTTCTCGAACAAAATCTCTTTATTATCCATCAGGCGCTGAACACCTGATTTCAATAAACAACAACCGGAAGGCAAAATCGAACACATGTGGCAACCTTCACCACAACCCAGAAATAAACCGGCCAACAGCAATTTTTTCTTAACAGTCATCACAGGAGTAGAAATTTCTTCAACAGAGGTCACAAATAGATCAGTGTCAACAGCATTAACTCCACGACCATGTTTGGGAATTGGAGCAGTTATAATATTCGGCTTTTCTGGAGCATCAAACTCTATCTCCTTGGCTTCAAGCAGATCTTGTACTTTGTTTCTCAGAGCCCAGCAATCATTTGTATTGTGGCCTGGGCTCTCAGAATGGTAGGTGCACTGCGCGTTGGGATTATATCTGGGAGAAGTGGTGTTTGGATTCTTGGGTGCCTCTCTCAAGGTTACCAAGTTGGATTTCAGCAGGTGAGGCAGAACTTCAGCCAAAGTCATGTTGATGCGGGTAAACTGCCGTTGTGGTCTTTTCACCCTTTGATGATTTTTGCATTGTGGAGAAACTGTGGGCCTTGGTATCACTACAGCATTTACCGTTTGACGATGTTCAGATATTCCCTGGACCCTCGAGCTATAGACTGCACTAGCTTCCTTCTTACCAGTGAAAGGCTTCTTTACCGAACTCTAAGAGGCATCCTTCTGTATCTTACCACTTCGAATGCCATCTTCTACTCTTTCTCCAGTCAAAATCAACTCAGTAAACCCAGATGACGAGCTGCCGATCAAGTGATTGAAAAACGGACCAGATAGCGTCCCCAGAAACATATCAACCAACTCCCTATCAGACAACGGGGGTTGGACTCTTCCAGCCAAGTCTCTCCACTTTTGAGCATAGTCCTTAAAACCTTCACTTGCACCCATGGACATACCCTGGAGCTGAGTACAAGTGGGATCAAGGTCGGCGTTGTACTGATACTACTTGTAGAAAGAAGCAGCAAGATCTTCCCAGTTTCGGACACTAGCTCCTTCCAACTGGTAGAACCATTCAAGCTGAGTCCCTGACAAACTATCTTGAAAGAAATGCACCCACAAATTTCTATCAGCAGTGTGGGGTTGGATTTTTCTGACATACAAGAGAAGATGGAGTTTTGGACAGGATACTCCATCGTACTTGGCAAAAACCGGAGCTTTGAACTTATGAGGGATGACCACTCCTGATACCAACCCCAATTCTCTGAAATCTAAACCAGGTATTTTCTGAATCTCCATAGCGCTCAGACGGTCTCCTAGATGCTTGTACATATCCTCAGCAGGAGGATACTGCTCATCATTGTAATCAGTATCGTCTTTAGAAACTGCAGGACTAGGGTCCTTTTCCCTTTCTTGGTTCTCCCCTTCTTTGGACGAGGTGGTTAGATCAGTTGGTTGCCTCAACCTTTCTCCGAATCTTCTACCCATATTCAGAATACATGTCTTCTTCTTCTTCTTCTTCTCTTTCAGAATAAGGGTTTTTAGATCCTCTTGCCCTTTAGCCAGGCTTATGAACATCTGTTGGAATTGGGCGTTCTGCTCTTGAAGATCTTTGATGGCTTGATCGGAAGACATTTCTGCTGAAATAAACAGCGAAGAAGATGAGAAACCTGTAGGGGTACCTGTAATGATATGCATGATAAATGGATGCGTATGTAATGATTTCAAAGACTTTGGGAGATTTAAATTTTCAAACCAAAAATAAACAAATCTTTATTAGCTTAAATTTGAAAGGTTCAACAATGCCTTTAAGGCGTTACAAAGAAATAAATAAAACAAGTCTAAAACTAGAAAAAGAAAAATCAAAAGTCCCAAGGACGCTTTCTCTTTGTGTTGATTTAGTCATTGATCACTCTTTCTTCCTCGAGCTGCCTGGTGAGCTTCAAAATCTTCCTTTCTTTCTCATGGTACTATTCCCGGTAAGTATCCCACTCATTCCTCAGTTGAATCCAAGACCTTTGTAACTCCCCAGGATCCGTAGGCATGTAAGGATAGGGAACCGTGTAAGAAATGCCTTCTTTGTTAGTGGGCTCCATAATCACTAGTAATACGGCCGCATAAGGCATCATAAGCTTTTTGGCACGAGCTCGGACCCATTGGAGATAAGGCTGCATAGGAAGGGAAGTCTTCGGTCCCAACTCTTCGAGGTCAGATCTGTTTACCATGCCCCAACCTCGTATAAACCTTCGGCGATGCTCCTTAACATCCTCCTTATAGTCAAATACAATGTCATCAAGAAGTAACTCATGGGGACTATCTCTTCGAGCACGACCAAATTGTCGCAAAGCTAGACAAGGATTGTAAGTTATACCCCTTCTGATACCAAGTAATGGGACATTAGGGTACCCTCCACAACGGTCAATAACAGCAGTGTCTTCCATAGCTCGGGAACACCAAAGAATATATGTATGAGCGAGTGACATTATTCTGTGCGACCAACCCAAACCTTCTTCGTTCTTCAGTACAGACCTAGGGAGGTGAGAAATAAACCACTTTGACAACAACGGCATGCAGTACATAAGAGTCCCTCTTCTCTTCATAGTACGAGTATGGAGAGCATGTAAGATATCTCCAAGCAAAGTAGGCACAGGGTTGCAAGAAAGGAAAATCTTGACAGTATTCACATCTACAAAGGAGTCTGGATTAGGGAAGAGAACTAAACCATAGATAAGAAGAGCCAAGACATCCTCAAAATCTTGAAAATTCAAATCATCCCAAAATAGCTGAGCCTGGTCTATCAAAAATTTGGCTAGAAAACCCTCGACTCCGCTTAGAGTTTCCCAATTGGATACCACATCGGCCCGTTTCAAATGCAAAGCTGAGGCAATAACTTCTAGCTTAGGAACTTCTTCCATACCTGTGTAGCGTACCTGTTCAAGAATGGATATGCCCAATAGGTGAGAGAATTCTTCCAAGGTGGGTACCAGCTGGTAAACTGGAAAGGTGAAGCAGTGATGCTTGGGATCAAAGAACTGAAATAGTACGCTCATCATCTGTTCATCAAGGTTTAAAGTAACCAGGCTGAGAAGTTGACCGTGTCTCTTAATGAAAGTAGAAGTTTCATACACTCTTGATGCTAGCTCTTTAAGTTGGGCAGGTATCAGTACAAAGTTGATTCGGATGGTATTTCTACGCACGAAATCCATGATCTGCAAAACAGAACAAAGATAAATTCCCTTGTTCTTTGAAATGGTTAGTGTAATGAAGCATGAATGTCGTGTTATGATGCATGATGTCATGATAAACCACAAGTATAGCAAGCACAAATATTGCAAACACAGTCAAATCACACAAAGCCCTTAGGTTTATGGCTTGCATGAGGTCAAAGGTAATACCCTCTTGAAGTTAAGTTGGTTCAAACCTATCCTAGAAAAGTAACCGGGTTCTAGAGGATCTCAATATCTTTGACCATCCTCCATCGGTCATGGTTTCAGCTCACGCAATCTTTTCTTGCGGCTGGAACTATTCCGAGAGTATGGTCTCAATGAGTGTAGCATCGAGTATCAACCAGTTCTCAGCTCTATACCGAGGCCGGCTATCTCACTACTTTCTAACAGCCAAGTTGGGCGATTAAAGGTTCTAAGGTCAGTTGATGCTTAATGACACCACGCAGCGGCCTCGTATTCTCCTTGTTTCTCCACAAGGGATACCGGTACCAACCAATGTGCCACATCAATGTAGCTACTGCTTCAACCGTATTGGTCTACATCGTACAGTTCCCTTACAGTCTATTGCTACTTACCTAAAAGGTATTCCCCAGATTTGGGTGTAGGATCTATAGTAACCCCAAACAAACCCCCCTAAAAATAAAGCAAACAAAGCAGTCAAGAGAAGAAATTATGATGACCTAGATCCTAAGATATACCCCAATTATAAAGTCCCCAGCAGAGTCGCCAGTTTTGTGATACGGTGGTAGAACCGACTGTTTGATGCTGGTTTGCATTTTTTGTTCGCAAAATGTCGCGGTAAGCAAGAGTCGCCACCGACTTTTATTTCATCCAATCGGAAAGGAAAAAAGTACAGAAAAAATCCTTTTTCGAGATACTTTGAGTACGGGGGGTAGATTATAAAAAGGGAAGGTGTTAGCACCCTTTCCATCCATGGTTTTCCATGGGCTCTTAGGTACTTGCTCATTTTGAAATTGCTTGTGTGTATTTTGAAAAGCTTTTTTTTACTTCGTTTTAACCCTTGTTTCTGTCCTCAAGAATGTTACGAAGTTGTTTTTAAAAACTTTAGTTTGAAAGATGTTTGTGTGAAAAAAATTTAATTTTAGCAAGTACCTACTAGCATCTACCTACTCGAAAAAAGATCAATTCTATTCTTGTTTCCTTTAGACAGCGTTATCCTACTATTGAGAAATAAGTAGCACCGTCGTTGGAGTTGTAAGGGTCAATTCGAAAGGGACGTATGATAACTAAAGCAATATTAGGACAAATTAGTAATAACCCTAGAGTCTTAAGATCATATTCGAGGCAACATTTCCGAGGCAACATTCGAATGGGACGTTTGATCTTTTTCAGACAGGAGGGCAACCACTAAGATACCCTATACTTAATGATCATTTACCGAAGGCAACCGAAGTGAGAGTATACCCTAAGAGTGATATGTGCGAGTGATTTGTTTCAATTATTTGTCTTTGCACATTAGGGTTTTCTAACTGTATTAAATTTGTCATGCATTCTTGCCATACAATCCTATTAGCATACATCTAAACTGTCAAATATTTGCGGGAATTAAAATGCAAGAAAGTAAATCTACGCTATTACAAGGCTTCGGGGAGGGGGATTAATTACATAGCCAAAAACCCTGAGAAAAGCGATAAGTAAAAAGCCCTAGATTAAACTATTACAAACCATGAACAGTTACAAAAATATTGACAAAAATAATTAACACGCGCGCGATGAATTACATATGAGACAACTAGGGTTTTGACCCTTGACTAAACCTATTGAAGTTGATATAAAAAAATGCTTTTGTCATGTTTTTTTTAATTTAAGAAAATAATGAAAAATTTAAATTTAAAAGAAAATCTTAAGTTCTAATTAATTTTAAATGAAAATACATTAATTTATTCTAAAACCTATTTTTGTATTTTTATTTATTTGAGAAAAAGAGCAAAATAAAATTAAATCAAAAGTTTTAACCTAATTTCTATTTGATTTTATTTATGAAAATAAATTACAATTTCCCTAAATTAAACTAAATTAAATTAATTTTGATAATAATAAAAAAAGAACTGATCCTAATTGTTTTTATGAAGTCTTGATTTTATGATTTTATGGAAAATAAATTAATTTGTGAATTAAAATAAATAAAGGAAATTAAAAGATTAAAGAATAAAATAAAGATAAGAAATAAAAAGAAGTAAATGGGTCTGGTGGTATTTGTTGAAAGGGGGTGCCAACTAAATTTCTGGGCCCAATAAAGCTAAGGCCTGCTTGACTTCGTTGGATCTGATGTGTAGGTTGACTTGAGGAGCATGGTAGGCCTCCAAGGGTGGCACGTTGATATGGGCCAGAGATGTGTTTGATGGCCAGATGTTGATGGTACATGGTGGACGTACGCTAATGCAACGCGCTTGATCACCTGTTGAAAAACAATATGAAACAAATATGGGACATGGGGATCGAACCCAGGTCCTTATGCATATTTCCAATGCACGCTTTCCAACTGAGCTACTCGAATTGTTTATACATATAATGAAAACAAAATATAATATATGAAAAATAATGGTTAATGGAAAAAATGCGCTAAAGTTCAAACCACCCAACCAGGGAATGCCACGCATCGTCTTCTTCACCAAATCGTCGTTTTAGGTAAACAACCATTTACCTACGGACGTTTCGTTGTAGGTATAGACCTGCGTATCTCAAAAATTAGCCATGGGCAAGATAAATGATCATGGCTGGTACCAAACAACTCGTCTGATCCTCACGAGTATCATGGTACCAGAATCAACGTCCAATTTAACCTGTACTGCAAAGCGCTTAAACTAACCAAGAAACCCTAGCCATGGCAGTTTTACATACATTCATCAAATATGCATTTGAATAGAATGATTAGCTTGAAAACTCAATAATGAACAAGAATATATTATCTAAACGTGCAAATGATGTATAAATCATGATAATCAAATTCCAAGAAATAGGGCAAATCATGATGCTCCTACAAAGTGTTTTAGGACGTGGGGAGGCTTGCTAGTGATTGGAACACGTTCCTGAGACGTCCAGCAACCATTTGGTAAGGTTAGGATGGCTTGAGATGGCCTGTAGCTTGGAATTTGATCTGCACTTTTTCTTTGAAATTTTGAAGTTTTTTATGCCTCTTTCACGACTGCTCAACCTCTTCTCTTGCCTTGGATTCCTTTTGTATATGTAGTGCAACACATTAGGTCAACAAAAACGAATTGAATCTTGCCCATTATGAAGATTTGATTTGGTCTTTCATGGCATATGATATCTTTCCAAATTTTCTTTAATCCAATCTTTTTCCACCCAAATCAATCTTGCACGAATTGGTTGTCCTACTAGCTGTACATAGACTCAAAAGATGCACAAAAATTCCAAGATTTGATTTGATTTTATTATTTTATCATTTAATTTGATTTATTTTGATTTAAATGAATAAAAAATCAAAATAAATGAAAAAATAATAAAATAAAAGGTGGAAAAGCTTAGGGGTCGTGAGTTCTATTAGAAACAAGTTTCAAACAAGAAAACATGGGCCCTTTTGGAAAAAATGCAAATTTGATCAATGTTGACTTTTGGCAAATTTGCAAAAAAGGTCAACTTGAACAATGCATTACTCTCTTAATTTTGACCCTAGAGAGGTGTTCTTGGACTTTTTAGAAATCTTAGGATGTCCCCTTAGCAACCCTTTTGGTCTTATCTCAATTGAGTTATCCATGTTCATGTATGAATCTTTGACCCAAAAGGTGTTTTTGTTGACTTTTCAAAATGACCTATAATGTCAAAAATAATAACTTTTGTGAGTGCATATTTTAAACTTGGGAGATGAAGATGAATTGTAGATAATTGTATCCCCTTCAAAATGAGCTTTGGATGGGTCATTTCTGATGAAGTATGAGAAAGTTATGCTTGGTCAAAGTTGAGTTACTTTTCCTACAAAACCCTAATTTAGCAACTTCTGGGTTTTGATGAATCGTGAGCAATCTTTGATGAATAATGATCAACCCTTGATAAAATGATGAATTATACTTCAAAATGAGGATGTTGACCAAAAATATTGAAGTTTGACTGTATGTGGGCCACAGTTGACTTTTGACCTAGCATAGTCGATTTTCAGGCCTTTGAGCAATTGACTGAGCAAACTTCTCCTGCAAGGCTTGAAACTTGACATGGATGATCTTGAGAACATATTGGGACAATGGTGAGCATTTGAGTCCTTTGTGGTTCACATATCCTGATAAAAAATGAAACCCTAATTTGAGGTAGAGTGCCTTAGGAGAGAGTTTGTCTGGTCAACTCTTGAACTTCCTTGAGCAATTTGAGGACCTCACTTGACATGTATTGAGAAATATGGGAGGGAAAATTTTGGGGTACAACAGTATGTAAAAAAAATTCATGGATGTGCAACGCGGACGTAGTATGAAGGTAAACATAAGGGTACCCTATACGGGTTTAGTGATAGACATGGAAATGAGGATGTCCTACACTGACTCAGAGATTGAGACAAGCAGGAACTCTTTAAGGACGTATATAACGATAGACATAGATATGATGATATACTATATTGTCTTAGAGATTGAGACAAACATGAATTTATTTAGGATTATAGCCTAATGAAAGACGATGAGAAATCCCTACAAGCTAGGGATTATGACATAGACGAAAGCCCTATGGGCTAAAGATAGTAGTGGAAAAAAAGATAACCCTTGCAAGTTTACGGATTATAGTGGGATTTATGAAAGGTATCCTTATTTGGTAGGTTACTAGAATTGGCCCATGGATATTCTAACCTCCCCATAAGGTGGTTTCCTTCAAGTTATCTCCTCATTCTCATAGGGTTTTCATTTGCTCAAGGGTACTCAAGAATAGATCAGACAAATTCTCCTCATAAACAATTGACCTGTAACTAGGGTTTTGTATTTCTAAAGAAATATCGGACTTCTAATACCTAAAATGTATTTCATGGTTTCTTACATGTCTTCAAGAATGCTTATACCAAGTGTCATACCTTACATCACAAGTTTGCTCACTCAGTTGCTCAGATGACTAAAAGTTAATTGTATTGAACAAAAAGTCAACTATGGTCAACATATAGTTAAACCTCAATATTTTTGGTCAACATCAAGGTTTTGAATTAATATTCATCATTTTATCAAGGGTTGATCATGATTCATCAAGAAAACTCTCAAATCATCAAAAGTCAAAAGTTGCCAAATTAGGGGTTTCTTAAGGAGAAGTCAACTGAACTTTGACCAAGCATAACCTTCGCATGCTTCATCAGATTTTACTCAACCAAAATCTCATCTTGAAGGAAATTTAATTCTCTACAACTTTGTCTCTCTAAGCTCAAGTCCAAAAAATGCTTCAGTTGAGAGATATGGACCAATACATTATAGGTCATTTCAAAATTCAACAAAAAGACATTTTTTGTCAAGGCAGCTTACATCAAGATAAGTTCTTCAAATGGAAACATGACAAACATAGAGATTGTAGATAACATCTTGAGCTTTCTAAAAAGTCAATGATCACCTTCAAATGATAAAAATTTAGAGAGTTATGACTAGTGCAAGTTGGGAAATTTTGAGCAAATGCATGAAGTTCAAATTTGGAACTTTAGACTGTTGGGTTGATGTTTCAACGTCCAAATATGTTATACACTTCATAGTGAATCTCAAGACTTGTTCATACACCCCCTTTGGTTTATTATATTTTTTCTATTATTATTTTAAAAGTCAAAATAAAAAAGGATAAAACAAGAGCTTCTTACACAAGTTTAAGCCCATGCTTTATTTGACCTAATCTCATCCTTATATATTCTCTTCATTCATACAAACCTTGGGATGAAAGACCATTGTGCAAGAAACATCATTTCCAAAACTAAAAAAATCAAGAATTAGGGCAACTTGAAACCCTAATTTTCAGCCATCCTCACAATAAACCAATCATTCCAAATAACCTCTGAAGTGTTGTAGGGTAAGATTGAACCGTTTGCAACGATCCAAAGGGCCTAGAATGCATGAACACGCATCACCAATTTCCCTTTATTGCATGAATTTCTTTTTGCTATTTTCTTTGAGTTTTTATGCATACTGACTTTTCTAACAAGTTCATGAGGTATCAAAATTCAGGAATAACCCAAAGCATGATCCCCATAATGGCTAAATCATGAACCACCATGTTCTTACAGATTTGCGTTATTTTTGTCATAGCTCAAAAACTAGCGTGATTCAGCCCAAGATAACCATTCCATTGAATTCGCATGGTTGGATTTAGGGGGATAGGTTGAATTTATGACCATGAATAGAGTCGGCCTGGTTGTTGTTCCGACAACCAATTCGACTTATATGACACCCAATATACTAGGTTTTTCCTTCATAGTTTGATAAAACCATGTTGTGAGGTCAAAGCTCTGACCCACACTTCCCCATTTTCTTAAACAGAGCACGTGGCATTAAGTTTACAGCTGCCCCACCATCGAAAAACACTTTGTTCACTGACATGCCATCTACCTTTTCCCTTATGAATAAAGGTTTTAGATGATACAACATCCCTGGTCTTGTTTCTCAAACACAACCTTATGTTCTTCGACAACACCATTGTTCATCACATAGTAGCATAAAGGCTTTTCACCAGCCGCTTCGTCGGAGGTAAAATATTCTTCATTTTATGATACCTCTGACACTCTGTCATGTTCTATAGGCAGCATCGACACAATTCCATAATTAATGATGAGGACTTCACCATAATCGTCATCCATCATATCATCTTCTGGTGAAGGTTCATAATCAGGTTCTTTCTCTTATTCACCTTCAGGCTTAGGAGTATAACCAAGTGTAGGAGTATATCCAACACTTTGTGCTTCTACCATCTCTTTGTCACCTAAAGGAGCTACCCTCATAGCCAACCTTTGGTTAGCACTAATCTTCTCTTTTTCAGTTAATATTAACCTTGGATAGGGTCCTTTCTAAACTGGAACTTTGCCACGCTTTGCAGCCTCTGCTGGTTGTGTGCTTTCAACACGCCGAGTATTATCGACATGTTTCGATTAGGAAGTCAAAGCCTCATTTGCCTCCTTTTCGTTCCACTGGTAACGCCTCCACTACGTTCTTGTCATTGGACTTTCCCCTTATAATTAGGAGAAACTTGATAACCCTTTGACTCAGCCTTCTTTTCTGGGGCCTCAGCTTCATGCACAAATACCTTCCACTTTGGCCTTTTCCCACCCTTTTGCTTCACCGCTCACAAGTAGCAGTCAGATGTGAAATGAATCGGGCGATGTAATTCAGACGTCCCAAAAAACCTCTAACTTCTTTTTCTGTGTGGGGAGCCAGCATCTCCTGTATAGCCTTCACCTTTGCAGGGTCCACCTGAATACCCTTATCACTGACGATGAAACCCAGCATCTTACCAGACCTTACTCCGAAGGTGCACTTGTTCGGGTTCAACCTCAGCTTGTACGTCTTCAACCTGTCGAACAGTTTCTGGAGATGGTCAAGGTGCTCTTCCTCAGTCTGAGACCTTGCTATCATGTCATGAACATAAACCTCAATCTCATGGTGAATCATGTCGTGGAACAAAGCGACCATGGCGTGTTGATAAGTTTCCCCAGCATTCTTCAATCCAAATGGCATGACCTTGTAGCAAAAGGTGCCCCACTGTGTAACGAAGGTTGTCTTCTCCATATCCTTGAAAGCCATCTTGATCTGATTGTAACCAGAAAAACCATCCATAAAGGAGAAGATCTTATGATGTGCGGTGTTGTCGACCAGAACATCGATGTGAGGAAGTGGGAAATCATCCTTGGGGATTTCCCTGTTCAGATCTCTATAGTCTACTCACATCCGTACCTTACCATCCTTCTTAGGTACTGGAACAACGTTGGCAACCCACTACGGATAAGAAGTGACAGCTAAAAATCCCGCGACAAACTATTTCATGACCTCAGCTTTGACTTTCTTAGACATCTCAGGACGCATACGGCGGACCTTCTGTTTAACGGAGGGCAGTCTTCTTTAGTTGGCAAGCGGTGTACCACAATATCGGTGTCCAAACCAAGCATATCTTCATAAGACCAAGCGAAGATCTCAACATAGTCGCGTAGCATCTGTATCAACTGTTGCTTGACACTAGGCTCCAGATTCACACCTACCTTGGCCTCTTTCTTGTCTTCCTCTGTACCCAAATTCACTGATTTAACTGGCTCTTCATGAGGCTGTATGGCCCTCTCTTCCTGCTGTAATAGCCTAGCAAGTTCTCTGGGCACCTCACAATCATCCTCACCTTTGTCCTTGGCTTGGTTGATCGTATTTTCGAAGTCATAACTGGAAGTAGCAGAGTTGTTATCAATGGGATCCAGAGTGGATATGAATCTGCATTATGATACGTGAGTGTGTGTAAGAGAATAGCTGTTTTTGATAAAGTGAGACAGAAAAATAAAATAAAAACAAGGAGCGCAAAATTTGTAATGCAAGGAACGTCCAATGTTTTATTGATGATATATGAAAATGACAAATAATAAGCCCTCACAAGCAACGCCAAGGTGCCTCGGGCAAGGCACCGGGCCGTAAAGTTTAAAAACTGTCTGTTACAACTCTTAAAACAAAAGTCAATTACTATGGAATAAAAGAAACAGGTATGAAGTCTTTCATTGTCCAGTTGCTCAATCCACCATTGGTTGTAGGGTAGATCCAGTTGTCGATATCTGAATCTTCTTCACCATCTTCAACCGCATTAACTCCCTGATTGCTGATGCGCATAGGAGGTCTTCCAATTCGTGCGCGCCTAACAGCCCTTTGAGCCCCTTCTTCGATTACAGCCCTGGCATCCTTGAGAGAAGCCATCTTCATCGGAGTTGTGTCGGTAGTAGCTTCAATTGACGCCAACGTCTGGGGGACCTCTTCAAAGTTCTGACAAGGGGTTTCGATGAACTCCTCATCCATCTCTACATAGCGAAAGGAATTGAGATGACTCACCATGTACTCCTCTTCACCTTGTACCATAATAATCTTCCCCTTTACCAGATATTTCAACATTTGATGGAGCGTTGAAGTCACTGCCCCAGCCTTATAAATCCAAGGGAAACCCAACAAGCAAGAATATGATTTTCTGATATCCATCACATAGAAAGTGGATGCAAAAGTCTGAGATCCAACTTTGACAGGGATGTCCACCTCCCCGTGCACCATCCTTTATGACTCGTCGAAAGCCCTGACCAAAATGTTGCTCGACTTCATAATCAAACCTTCACAGTCTAGACGGTCTAATGCTTTCTTTGGCAAAACATTCAATGAGGACCCGGTATCTACCAGTAAATGGGCCAAAGTAGTGCCCCTGCCCTCGATCGAGGCGTGTAGAGCGTCATTATGATTTCTTCCTTTAGCAGTCAAATCTGCATCTGAGAAACCCAACCCGTTATCGGCATTCAAGCTAGCTACGCAATCTTTGAATTGATCGGCTGAAGTTTCCTGCGGCACATGCACAGTTTTGAGGAATGTAATTAAAGCCTTTGCGTGGGCTTCAGAACATAATAACAAGGACAACATGGAGATTTTTGACGGGGTCTACACCAGCTGCTCGACTACGTTGTAGTCGCTCTTCTTGATAATCTTCAAAATTTCTTCTATCTCTTGTTTCTAGGTTTCTATAATGATCTTCTTAGGCGCCTCCGTCGGGGCAGACTCACCTATGATTTTTCTGCCCCGAGTCCCAGATGGCTCGGTGACAGGGGTGATAACTGGAATAGGAACTGGGATAGTGGTTGATGTACTAGTAGATGGAATGACAATAGGTTTGTGAACAGTCGGAGGGGAAATCTCAGGAGAAAAGAGTCTTCCGCTTCTGGTGACCTTGCTAGCCCCGACAATATTGCTGACGTTAACATCAGCTTCCTCACTCTTCAAGTCTTGTTTAAGTCCATGGTAATACACGTCAGCACCATAGTGCCAAGGGACAGCCTTATCTGAAGTGTATGGGATAGGACCAGGGACAGTAATTATCAACGGAGTAATTCTTGGGACGAGTGTAATCCTAACAGGCTTTCTTGAGGAAACCTTGGAAGGATTGGCGGAAATGGTTATGATGGCAACATCTTGAATTGGAACCAACAGAATTATCGTCTTTTCAAACAGGATCTCTCTATTATCCATCAGGCGTTGAACACCTGATTTCAATAAGTGGCAACCAGCAGGCAGAATTGAACATATGTGGCAACCTTCACCATAACCCGAAAATAAACAGGCTAACAACAGATTTCTCTTAACTGTCATCAAAGGAGTAGAAATTTCTTCCACATAGGTCACAAATAAATCATCGTCCACAGCATTTACTCTATGACCATGTTTGGGCATGGGAGCAGTTATGATCTTGGTTTTCTCCGGAGCGTCAAACTCAATCTCTTTGGCTTCGATCAAGTCTTGCACCTTGTTCTTCAAGGCCCAACAGTTGTTTGTATCATGATCTGGACCTTCGGAATGATAGGCGCAGCGGGCATTCAGGTTATAGTAAGGAGAAGTGGTGTTGGGGTTCTTCGAGGCTTCCCTCAGAGTTACTAGGTTGGTCTTCAATAGTTGTGGTAGAATTTTAGACAAGGTCATATTGAGCCGAGTGTACTGCCTCTGGGTTCTTTCCACCCTTTGTTGATTGTTTCATTGTGGAGCAACTATGGGTCTTGATATCACTACGGCATTTACTGCTTGACGGTGTCCAGGTCTGCTTTGGCTCCTCAAGCCATATACTGCACTAGCTTCTTTCTTACCGGTGAAAGGCTTCTTTACTGCACTTGATGAAGTATCCTTCTATATTTTACCACTTTGGATACCAGCTTCTACTCTCTCCCCAGTTAAGATCAACTCAATAAACCCAGATGATGAATTTCCGATCAGATGATTGAAAAATGGACCATATAGCGTCCCTAGAAACATGTCGACCAACTCCCTGTCAGACAAAGGGGGTTGGACTCTTCCAGCCAAATCTCTCCACTTTTGAGCATAGTCCTTAAAACCTTCACTTTCACCCATAGACATACCCTGAAGCTGAGTACGAGTGGGAGCAAGGTCGGCGTTATACTGATACTGCCTATAAAAAGCAGCAGCAAGGTCTTCCCAGTTTCGGACGTTGGCTCCTTCCAACTGATAAAACCATTCAAGCTGAGTCCCTGACAAACTATCTTGAAAGAAATGTACCCACAAATTTTTATCAGCAGTGTGGGGTTGTATTTTCCTGACGTACGAGCATAGATGGAGTTTTGGACAGGATACTCCATCGTACTTGGCGAAAACTAGAGCTTTGAACCTGTGAGGGATCACCACTCCCGACACCAATCCCAGCTCTCCAAAATCCAGACCAGGGATCTTCTAAATCTCCATAGCACTCAGACGGTCTTCTAACTGCTTGTACCTATCCTCGGCAGGAGGATATTTCTCTTCATCATAATCCGTATCATTATCAGAAACTGTCGGATTGGGGTCCTTTGTCCTTTCTTGGTTCTCCCCGTCTTTGGATAAGGAGGTCAGATCAGCTGATTGTGTTATCCTTTCTCCAAATCTTCTACCCATGTTCAGAATACCAACCTTCTTCTTCTTCTTCTCTTTCAGAATCGGAGTCTTCAAATCTTCTTGTCCTTTAGCCAAGCTTAAGAACATCTTCTGGAATTGGGAGTTTTGTTCCTGGAGATCTTTGATGGCTTGATCAGAAGACATTTTGTGCTGAAATAAACAGCGAAGAAGATGAGAAATCTGTAATGGTACCTGTAATGGTGTGCATGATAATGGGATGCGTATGTAATGATTTCAAAGACTTTGGGAGATTTAAATTTGCAAACCAAAAATAAAACAAACTTTATTAGATTATCGTGTAAAAGGTTCAACAATGCCTTTGAGGCGTTACAAAGAAATGAATGGAAAACAAATCTAAACTAGAAAAAAGCAAAAATCAGAAATCCCATGGACGCTTCCTCTTTGTGTTGACGTAGTCGTTGATCACTTTTTCCTCCTCGAGCTGCCCTGTAAGCTTCAAGATCTTTCGTTCTTGCTCGTGGTACTTCTCCCGGTAAGTATCCCTTTCTTCTTTCAACTGAATTCAGGATCTCTGCAATGCCCCAAGATCAGTGGGCATGTAAGGATAAAGAACTGTGTAAGGAACACCCTCTTCATTGGTGGGCTCCACAATCACCGACAATATAGCTTCATAAGGCATCCCAAGCTTCTGGGCACGAGCTCGGACCCACTGGAGATAAGGCTGCATAGGAAGGGAAGTCCTTGGTCCTAGCTCTTGGGGTTCAGATCTGTTCACCATGCCCCAAGCTCGTATAAACCTCCGGCGATGCTCGTCAACATCTTCCTTGTAGTCAAATGCAATATCCTCAAGAAGTAGCTCATGAGGACGTCTCTCCGAGCACGACCAAACTGTCGCAAAGCTAGACAAGGACTGTAGGTTATACCTCCTCTGATTCCAAGCAATGGGACATTAGGATATCCCCCACAATGATCAATGACAGCAGTGTCCTCCATAATCCAGGAGCTCCAAAGAATGTCCGTATGGGCAAGTGACATTATTTTGTAGGACCATCCTAAACCTTCTTCGTTTTTCAACACAGACTTGGGGAGGTGCGAAATAAACCACCTCGCCAGCAACGTCATACAACACATAAGAGTCCCTCTTCTTCGCACAGTACGAGTATAGAGGGAATGCAATATGTCACCCAGTAAAGTAGGCACAGGATTGCGAGAAAGGAATATCTTAACCGCATTCACATCCACAAAGGAATCCAGATTTGGGAAAAGAACCAAACTGTAGATAAGGAGAGCTAAGACGTCTTCGAAGGCCTGAAAATCCAAGTTATCCCAGAACAGCTGAGCCTGATCTATCAGAAACTTGGCTAAGAAACCTTCGACCCCACTTCGTGTTTCCCAGTTGGACACTACATCAGCCCGTTTCAGATGCAGAGTTGAGGCAATGTCTTCTGGTCTAGGAGTCTCTTCCATACCTATAAAGATCGTCTGCTCAAGGATGGATATGCCCAATAAGTGAGAAAACTCTTCCAAAGTGGGAACCAACTGGTAATCTGGAAAAGTGAAACAATGATGCACAGGATCGAAGAACTGGAAAAGCACACTCATCATCTGCTCATCAAACTTGGAGGTAACCAGGCTAAGAAGCTGACCATGTCTCTTAATGAACAAAGAAGTCTCGGAAACTCTTGAGGCTAACTCTTTAAGTTGAGCAGGTATTTGCACAAAGTTAACTCGGATGGTATTTCTGTGTACGGAAGCCATAATCTGCAAAACAGAACAAAGATAAATTCCCTCGGTCTTTGAAATGGTTAGTATAATGAAGTATGCATGATATGTTATGATGCATGATGTTATGATAAAAACAACAGGTATATCAGATAACATGCATGGCAAAGACAAATAAGTCACACAAAGTCCTTAAGTTTAAGGCTTGCATAAGGTCAAAGGTAGTACCCTCTTGAAGTTTAGTTGGTTTCAACCTGTCCTAGCAAAAGTAACCGGGTTCTAGAGGTTCTCAATATCACTGACCATCCTCCATCAGTCATGGTTTCAGCTCACGCAATCTTTTCTTGCGGCCGGAACTATCTCGAGAGTATGATCTCAATGAGTGTAGCATCGAGTATCAACCAGTTCTCAGCATTACACCGAGGCCGGCTATCTCACTACTTTCTAATAGCCAAGTTGTTCTATTAAGGGTTATAAGGTCAGTTGATGGTTAACGACACACATAGCGGCCCTGTATTCTCCTCGTTTCTCCATAAGGGATACCGATACCAACCAATGTGCCACATCAATGTAGCTACTGCTTCAATTGTATCGGTCTACGCCGTACAGTTCCCTCAAAGTTTATTGCTACTTACCTAAAAGGTGTCCCCAGATCCGGGTTAGGATCTATAGTAACTCCCAAACAAACCTTTAAAAGTAAAGCAACCAAAACAAACAAGAGAAGCAATTATGATGACCTAGATCCTAAGGTATACCCCACTTATAAGTCCCCAGCAAAGTCTCCAGTTCTGTGATACAGTGGCAGAAATTACTGTTTAATACTGGTTTGCATTTTGCATTTTATGTTCACAAAATGTCGCGGTAAGCAAGAGTCGCCACCGACTTTTATTTCATCAAATAAAGGAAAGGGAAAAAGAACAAAAAAAACCTTTTTCGAGATGTTTCTGAGAACAGGGGGTAGATTATAGAAAGAGCAGGTGTTAGCACGTTTTCCATCCATGGTTTTCCATGGGCTCTTAGGTACTTGCTCATTTTGAAAATTGCTTGTGTGTGCTTGCTTTGAAAAGTGTTGCTTTACTTCGTTTTAACCCTTATTTCTGTCCTCAAGAGTGTTACGAAGTTGTTTTTGAAAACTTTAGTTTGAAAGGTGTTTGTGTGAAAAACGTTTGTTTGTTTTGAGCAAGTACCTAACAGTTATCTACCTACTCGAAAAAAGATTGTTTCTATTCTTGTTTCCTTTAGACAGCGCTATTCTACTATTGAGAAATAGGTAGCACCATCATTGGAGTTTGTAAGGGACGTAATGGTCATTGAAGGCAACATGTAAGGATACCTTAGCATTTCGAAGGGAATGTCATCATATATTCGTAGGCAACATCGAGGGACAAGATCATTTCTCATAGGCAACTCGAGGGACGTTAAGGGACTATGATCTTTATGATGACTTTTAGATTGAGGGTCTTTTTCTAAGATATCCCTACGTTCGAGGGACATGACCATTGTTTTCCGAGGAAACCAAGTGAGGAGTACCCTAGGAGTGAGCATGTGCATGTGTTTGATTTCAGTTATTTAATCTTTGCACAATTAGGGTTTTCCACCGGGTTAATTTTCAGTTAGTCTTTCCATACAATCCTATTAACATACATCTAATAGTTAATATTTGCGAGATTTAAAATGCGAGAAATAAAACCTACGCTATTACAAGGCTTCGGGGTAGGGATTAATTACATAGACAAAAACCCGTAAAACGATAAAAGAAAATACTAATTAAGCTATTACATACTGTAAGCAGTTACATTAATATTGCAAAAATAGTAAAGCGCGCGATGAATCGAAGACGAGAGAAGTAGGGTTTTGACCCCGACTACCTAATTGTAACCTAAAAAGAAAAATCATTTTTGTTGTTTTTGCTATTTTGAGAAAATAAAGTTTAATTGAATAAATAAAAAAACGTAATATCTAATTAATTTAAAATTTAAGAAAAAATAATTAAATTAACCTATTTTTGTATTTTATTTTTTATAATTAACCTGTTTTCATGATTCCTTTCCCCAGCAGAGTCGCCAGTTCGGTGATACGGTGGCAGAACCGACTGTTTTGGAAAATGCTGGTTTGCGTTTTGCGTTTGTGTTCTCAAAATGTCGCGGTAAGCAAGAGTCGCCACCGAATTTTATTTTATCCAACGGGAAAGGAAAAAAGCACAGAAAAATTCCTTTTTCGAGATTTTTGAGTACGGGGGGTAGATTATAGAAAGGGGAGGTGTTAGCACCCTTTCTATCCATGGTTTTCCATGGGCTCTTAGGTACTTGCTCATCTTTTAAAATTGCGTGTGTGTTTGTTTTGAATAGTTTTGTTTTACTTCTTTTTAACCCTTGTTTCTATCCTCAAGAGTTTTACGAAGTTGTTTTGAAATTTTTGTTTTAAAAAAGTATTTGGTGTGAAAAAGTTTGTTTTGAGCAAGTACCTACTAGCATCTACCTACTCGAAAAAGGATTGTTTCTGTTCTTGTTTCCCTTAGACAGTGCTATCCTACTATTGAGAAATAGGTAGCACCGTCGTTGGATTTTGAGGGTCAATTTGAAAGGGACGTACGATCACTAAAGCAATGTTAGGACATCTTAGTAATAACCCTAGAGTCTTAAGATCATATTCGAGGCAACATTTCCGAGGTAACCTTTTCCGATGCAACATTTTCGAACGGGACATTTGATCTTTGTTTAGACAAGACGGTAACCACTAAAACACCCTATACTTAATGATCGTTTACCGAAGGCAACCGAAGTGAGAGTATACCCTAGGAGTGCGCATGTGCGAGTGATTTGATTTTAAGTTATTATCTTTGCACATTAGGGTTTTCTAGCCATTTTAAATTATCATGCAATCTTGTCATACAATCCTATTATCATACATCTAACAGTTAATATTTATGAGATTTAAAATACAAGAAATAAAACCTACGCTATTACAAGGCTTCGGCGTAGGGATTAATTACATAGCCAAAAACCCGTAAAACGATAAAAGAAAATCCTAATTAAGCTATTACATACCGTAAGCAGTTACATTAATATTGCAAACATAGTAAACGCGCGCGATGAATCGAAGACGAGAGAATTAGGGTTTTGACCCCGACTACCTAATTGTAACCTAAAAAGAAAAATCATTTTTGTTGTTTTTGCTATTTTGAGAAAATAAAGTTTAATTGAGTAAATAAAAAAACCTAATCACTAATTAATTTAAAATTTAAGAAAAATAATTAAATTAACCTATTTTTGTATTTTTTGTTTTATTTGAGAAAGAAATAAAAAATGAATCACATGCTAACCATAATTTTTCTAATTGATTTTAAATATATGAAAAAGTTAGAATTAATCCTAAATTAAATTAAACTAACATTAAATTAAATTTGGTAAAATAAAATAAAACCTAGTTCTAAATTTGTGAAATTTGATTTTATGACTTTTGTAAAAAAAGAAATTATTTGTTAGAAAACAATTTAAACAAATTAAATTAAATAAGAAAGACTAGAAAAGAAATAGAATGGTCTGGTGGTTTTCAGAAAAGGGGCGTGTGGCTGGAAAATTTGAGCCCAACAAACCCCTTGGCCCTTTTGACTTTTCCAATCTCATGCGTGCGCTTGACTCATGCATATGGTTGACCTTCAAGAGATGGCCCTGGATCTGGAGTGTTGATGGATGGAATAGTTGGATACTGAGGGCGTATGGTGGACTTAATGGACACTTGTACACCTGATTATGCAAGACAAAATAATATGAAATAATGTTGGGACTGGGGATCGAACCCAGGCCCTTAGGCATTCTCACGATGCATGCTAGCCAACTGAGCTGGCTTGATTAATTGTATGAATAATAACAAAGAAATTTAATATGATAAAAACAAAAAGTGAATTCTTAAAATGCACGCAATTCAAATGGCCCGTTCACAGCATGCCACGCCATCATCTTCCTCGTTGCCTCTGTCGTTTTAGACAAAGACCTTTACCTACGGACACTGGGCGTAGGTACAACCCTTGTCCACTCCAAAATCTTGTCCTTGCATGATAAATCATAACCAATGGTACCAATCTGCTCGTTGCAACCTCACGAGCATCATGGTACCATTATTAATGGCCAGTTGTCCCTGTACAAGAAAACCCTAAACACAAAGAGAAAACCCTAGCCATGGCACTTTGTTGTACAGTTCATGAAAATGCAATTAAATATGACCATTAGCTTGAAAACATCATAAGGTGTAAGAATATATCAATGAATCATGCTAAATGTGCCAGTATTGAAATATTCGAATTCAAGAAAATGGATGAACCGTCTGAAACTTACAGCGCGATTCTGGATGTTAGGAAGCTTGCTAGAGGTTGAATCTTGATCCTTGGATGTCCAGTAAACAATTGGGATGACTAGAATACTTTGAATTGATCTGAAACGTGGGAATCAGTTTGCCACTTTTCTTGAATTTTTTGAAACTTGCTTTCTCTTTTACACGCCTCCAACCTCCTTGCTTTTGGTCTGCATTTGTTCCTTATGTATCCTAGAATGAATTAGGGTTGGAAACTTATATCAAATCTCCCTCAATTATGATTATTGATTCATGATTTGATCCTTTGTGCAAATCTTTCCAAATCAAGCAAATCTAATCTTTTTGTGTCCATTTGAACCTTGCACGATTTTATCTCACTTCCAGCTGTGTAATAATCCTAAACATGCACAAAATCTCAAGATTTGATTAGCTTTTGATATCTTCATGATTTTATTTTGATTTTATTTGATTTAAATGAAATAAAATCAAAATAAATGATAAAAATAAAGGAATGGCAAGGGGAAAGGCTCATGGGTCGTGGGTCACAATACAAACTCAGTGCAAGCATACTAAGTTGGGCCCATTTGACAAAAAATGCAATTTTGGACACTTTTGACTTTTGGCAATTTTGCAAAAAGTGTCAACTTTACCAATGTATAACTCTCTCAATTTTGACCCTAGAGAGGTGTTCTTGGACTTTTTAGAAATCTTAGGATGTCCTATAAGCAACCCTTTTGGTCTCATCTCAATTGAGTATTACATGTTCATGTATGAAGCTTTGACCCAAAAGGTATTTTTGTTGACTTTTCAAAATAACCTATAATGTCCAAATTCATATCTTCTTGTAAGTGCATATTTTGAACTTGGGAGCTGAAGATGAATTTTAGGGAATTACATCCTTTTCAAGGTGATCTTTGGATGGGTCATTTTTGATAAAGTATGAGAAATTTATGCTTGGTCAAAGTTGAGTTAACTTTTCCTGCAAAACCCTAATTTAGCAACTTTTGGGTTTTGATGAATTGTGAGCAATCCTTGAGGAATCATGATCAACCCTTGATCAAATGATGAATAATACTTCAAAATGAGGATGTTGACCAAAAATCTTTAAGTTTGACTGTATGTGGGCCACAGTTGACTTTTTCCCTAGCATAGTCGATTTTCAGGCCTTTGAGCAATTGACTGAGCAAACTTCCTCTGCAAGGCTTGAAACATGACATGGATGATCTTGAGAACATATTAGGACAATGGTGAGAATTTGGGATCCTTTTGACTCAAGCATCTTGATGTAAAATGAAACCCTAATTTGGGGTAGATTGCCTTAGGAGAGGGTTTGTCTGGTCAACCCTTGGATTTCCTTGAACAATTTGAAGACCTCACTTGAAATGTATTGAGAAATATGGGAGGGAAAATTTTGGGGTACAACACTTCCCTCTATAACTAATGTTCTTTTAGTAGAAATATTAGCTCATAACTTGTTATTCATAAGTCAATTAAGTGACATCGGTTATGACATTATCTTTAATCAAAAATTCTGTAGAGCTGTTAGTCAAAAAGATGAAACAATCCTCTTTACTGGAAAGAGAAAGAACAACATCTATAAAATTAATCTTTCTGATCTTAAAACTCAAAATTTAAAATGCCTTATGTATGTTAGCGATGAGAAATGGGTCTGGCACAGAAGATTGGGACATGTTAGCATGAGAAGAATATCTCAAATTAACAAACTCAATCTGGTCAGAGGACTCCCTAATCTGAAATTTAACTCAAAAGCTCTGTGCGAAGCTTGTCAGAAAGGAAAATTTTCAAAACCTTCTTTTAAATCAAAAAATGTTGTTTCTTCCTCTAGGCCATTGGAACTTCTTCACATTGATTTGTTTGGACCAGTTAAAACTGCATCCTGTTAGAACAAAGTTTGAATCTACTACCCTAAGTTTAAGTTTTGATGATAACAAAATGAAAAGATATATTAATTATGTGATTCATGTAAGAACTATTTGCTACCTAAAATATTACCTTCTGTTTTGCATAAACTCTTATAGGTATCAGCAAGAGTACACTTAATCAGCATCAGAAGATTGGTTATCAATATCAGCATCAGAAGATGCTCTATCAGAATACCAGAATCAGAAGAACAACTCACGCGTATGCTGAAGCTTGATGAACAGAACTGCGCTCAACACTCTGATAAAGACAACAACAGTTCATCAGCACTTAAGCAGAGTCAGAATGAGCCAAAGCCAGAACACGCTTTAAGTAGCAACGGTACTGTGCATTCAAAGCGAATTATTACCAACGGCATCATTCCAGACAAGATCTGCTTAATAAGGAAAGTTTATTATTGGCATTGAATCAAGATTATTGCTCCAACGTTCAACAATTTCAGTGCTATATAAACAAGACAACGAAGATTGAATTGGCTAATGCTCTACATCAATTCACACGCCTAAAAGCTAATCATCATCTTCCTTCTCTCAGTTTGCTAAAAGCTCCATATTTCCTTACTCAATATTTTAGCAATCTAGTTTCAAGAAGCTTAAGTTGTGTAGTATCACAGTTGTGATAAACAGTTTTGTAGAAAACATTCACACACCTAGATTTCTATTCTTTGTAAGAAAGTGATTCCTTGACAAACCGGTTTGTGGTTTGCATCAAGAAGGCTTTAGCAGTTGTTAAAGCAGATTGTAATATTCAGTTGAATATAGTGGATTAAGACCTCATTGGAGAGAGGCCAAATCACCTTGACGGGTGGACTGGAGTAGTTTGAGATCAAACGAACCAGGATAAAAATATCGTGTTCATTGCATTGATTTTCAGTTTTTCAATTCAACCCCCCCCCCCCCCCCCTTCTTGTGTTTTTCACTTCTTCAATTGGCATCAGAGCGCCTGGTTCTGAGCTAAAACACTTAACAGTGTCAGTACAAGATCCAGCGTCAGAAAAACACAATGGCAGGAACTTATTCTCACACCAGCAATGACAATCATGAGGACAGAGACAGATTCAGCGGCAAACCTCCAGTCTTTGATGGAGAAAATTTTGATTACTGGAAAGACAGAATTGAAAGCTTCTTTCTAGAACATGATGCTGATCTGTGGGACATGGTGACAGATGGATACACGCACCCTGTGAATGCAAGCGGTCAGAAGATTGATAGGAAAACAATGTCTGACCAACAAAAGCGTGACTTCAAGAATCACCACAAGGCCAGAACCATCCTTCTCAGCGCAATCTCGTATGCTGAATATGAAAAGATCTCCAACAGAGACACAGCAAAGAACATGTTTGACTCACTCTGAATGACGCATGAGGGCAACGTTCAGGTCAAAGAAACTAAAGCTCTGGCGCTCATTCAGAAGTATGAGGCATTCAAAATGGAAGAAAGTGAATCCATTGAAACAATGTTCTCAAGATTCTAGATTCTGGTAGCTGGTCTCAAGGTTCTGGACAAAGGTTACTCTACTGCTGATCACGTCAAGAAAATCATCAGAAGCTTACCAAAGCAGTGGAGGCCAATGGTTACAGCTCTGAAGCTAGCAAAAGATCTCAATAAAATTTCTCTGGAGGAACTTATTAGCTCCCTCAGAAGTCATGAGATAGAGCTAGAAGCTGATGAACCCCAGAAGCAAGGTAAGCCTTTAGCTTTAAAATCTAACAAAAAATATGAGTGTAAAGTTTTGCAAGCAGTTGAAGAAACATCTGATGGATCCTCATCAGAAGAAGACGAACTCTCCCTCCTCTCCACAAGAGTGAATCAACTGTGGAAGCAGAGGCAAAGGAAGTTCAGGAATCCCAGAAGATCTGATCAGAACGAATCTTCTTCCAGATACAGAAGGACAGATTCTTCCTCCTGATAGAGAAGATCTGAAGGCTCCTCAGGAAGCAGAAATCCAAACACCAAGGACATCATCTGCTATGAGTGCAATGAGCAAGGACACTACAAGAGTGACTGCCCAAAGCTTCAGAGGGAAAAGCCCAAAAAGAAGTTTGGAAGAGAAAAGAAGAAAAGTCTCATGGCTACATGGGATGACTCTGACTCGTCTGAAGCTGACTCAGAATCAGATGATGAGAGAGCAAACATAGCTCTCATGGCCAACATTTCAGAAGATAGTGAAGCTTCTGAATCAGACTCAGAATCAGATACTGAAGAGGTATTTCCTGACTTTGCAGTTAATTTTACCAAGGCTGAACTTGCTGAAAGCCTTAATGAAATTCTGGAAAGGTATCAGCAGATTAGAGTTAAATTCAGAAACCTGAAAAGGAATCTTGAATCTGACTCTAATAAGACTGAGAGTCTTAAATTGGAGAATTCTGAGCTGAGAAATAAAATTTCAAAATTAGAAAATACTTTACAAAACTCTCAGAAGGAACCAATTTCTGAAACTCCCAGCAACGCTGATGAGATCATCAAGGAGTATGATCACAGTTTCCAGAAGTTCCTTGCTAAAAGCATAGATAGAAGCAAAATGGCTTCAATGATCTATGGAGTTAGCAGAAACGGCAGGAAGGGAATAGGATACCAAGGTAAGGTTCCTACACCAAAGAATGTCATGGATTTAACCATTAAACACACACCTCTGAATTCACATTTTGTGTATGGTCACACACATGATATTAAATACACTAGCAGCAAGTACTCTGTGAAACCAAAATTCAACCAGAGTTTTGGTAAATCTAACAAATCAGGACCCAAGAAAATCTGGGTACCTAAGGATAAAATAATACATGTTGCATATATCTTTAGCAGCAAATCAGAAACACCAGTCATGGTACCTGGACTCTGGCTGCTCGCGACACATGACGGGAAGAAGGCATATGTTCCAAAGCCTGGAACTTAAGCCTGGAGGCCACGTTGGCTTTGGAGGCAATCAGAGGGGAAAGATAATTGGCTCTGGAACTGTAGGTAATGGAAATCTTCCCTCTATTAATAATGTTCTGCTAGTAGATGGATTAATGCATAATCTGTTATCCATAAGTCAATTAAGTGATAACGGTTATGATATAATCTTTAATCAAAAATCATGTAAAGTTGTTAGTCAGAAAGATGGGACTATCCTGTTTAATGGAAAGAGGAAAAACAACATTTACAAAATCAAACTTTCTGAACTGAAAAGTCAGAATGTAAAGTGTCTTATGTCTGTTAACAACGAGCAGTGGATCTGGCACAGAAGATTGGGGCATGTTAGTATGAGAAGAATATCTCAGATTAACAAACTTAATCTGGTCAGAGGACTTCCTAATTTGAAGTTCAATTCAGATGCTCTGTGTGAAGCATGTCAGAAAGGCAAGTTTGCAAAACCCTCTTTTAAATCTAAAAATGTTGTTTCTACCTCTAAGCCATTAGAACTTCTGCACATTGACTTATTTGGACCAGTTAAAACTGCTTCAGTCAGTGGCAAGAAGTATGGGTTAGTAATCGTAGATGACTATAGCAGATGGACATGGGTAAAGTTCTTAAGACACAAGGACGAGTCACACTCTGTGTTTGTTACCTTCTGTAACCAAGTTCAGAATGAAAAGGATCTCAGAATCGTTAAAGTCAGAAGTGATCATGGTGGAGAGTTTGAAAACAAAGATTTTGAGTCATTCTTTAATGACAGAGGCATTCTGCATGATTTCTCTTGTCCTAGAACTCCCCAACAAAATGGAGTTGTAGAACGAAAGAACAGAACATTGCAAGAAATGGCCAGAACCATGATCAATGAGACAAACGTTGCTAAGATCTTCTGGGCAGAGGCAATAAACACAGCGGGCTACATTCAGAATAGAATCTCAATAAGGCCTATTCTGGAAAAGACTCCATATGAATTGTGGAAGAACAGAAAGCCCAACATTTCATATTTTCATCCATTTGGATGTACCTGTTTTATGTTAAATACAAAGAATTATTTGAACAAGTTTGACTCTAAAGCGCAGAAGTGTATTATGCTAGGATACTCTGAACGCTCAAGAGGGTACAGAGTATACAATACAGAAACACAGATTGTGGAAGAATCAATCAGTGTTCGTTTTGATGATAAGCTTGACTCTGAAAAGTCAAAGCAGAATGAAGTTTTTGCAGGTATGGAAATTGAATTTACAGGTTCTGAAGACAAGTCATCAGAAGCTCTCGACACAGGCACTCCTTCAACGTCTGAAAGGAGCACTGCTAGCAATCCTACAACAGCTGCAGATCAACCTCAGAAAAGATTACCCAGAAGCATCTTGGATCACCCAGAAGAAACTATCTTAGGAAGAAAGGAAGATCCAATCAGAACAAGAGCAAGCTTCAAAAACTCTGAAGAAACCCTCATGGGACTTGTGTCTCTGATTGAACCCTCTTCCATTGATGAAGCACTTCTGGACAACGACTGGATTCTGGCAATGCAAGAAGAGCTGAATCAATTCACCAGAAATGACGTATGGGATCTTGTTCCCAGACCAAAAGGATTCAACGTCATTGGAACAAGATGGGTGTTCAGAAACAAGCTAAATGAACAAGGTGAAGTCATCAGAAACAAAGCACGACTGGTAGCACAAGGTTATAGTCAGCAAGAGGGGATAGACTATACAGAAACCTTTGCCCCAGTCGCCAGGTTAGAATCTATCAGACTTTTAATTTCATTTGCTGTTAATAGAGGCATCACTCTGTATCAGATGGATGTCAAAAGTGCATTCTTAAATGGTTATATAGAAGAAGAGGTTTATGTACACCAACCCCCTGGTTTTGAAAATACAAAACATCCAGAACATGTTTTCAAACTAAATAAGTCACTATATGGTCTGAAACAAGCTCCCAGAGCTTGGTATGAAAGACTAAGTAACTTTTTGTTAGAAAATGAATTCACCAGAGGGAAGGTGGACACTACCTTATTCTGTAATTCAGTTAAGAATGACATCTTAGTCTGCCAAATTTATGTTGATGATATTATTTTTGGTTCTACTAATCCTTCTCTTGGAAGAAAATTTGCTAAGTGTATGCAGGCAGAATTTGAGATGAGCCTCATGGGGGAACTGAAATTCTTTCTAGGAATTCAGATCAATCAAACTCCAGAGGGAACTTACATTCATCAGAGCAAATATGTCAGAGATCTTCTAAAGAAATTTGACCTCTCAGAATGTAAGCCATCAAAGATTCCAATGCATCCCACGTGCATTCTGGAAAGAGAAGAGGTAAGCAAAAAGGTAGAACAGAAAGTCTACAGAGGTATGATTGGTTCTCTCCTTTATCTGACAGCTTCAAGACCTGATATATTATTCAGCGTATGTATTTGTGCTAGATTCCAATTAGATCCTAGAGAATCTCACTTAACAGCTGTTAAGCGAATTTTCAAGTATCTGAAAGGTACTACTAATCTGGGTTTATTTTATAGAAAATCTAGTGATTACAGTTTAGTAGACTACTGCGATGCTGACTTTGCTGGAGACAGAGTAGAGCGTAAAAGTACTTCTGGAAGCTGCCAGTTTCTGGGAGAAAATCTGATCTCTTGGTCCAGTAAAAGGCAATCAATAATTGCGCTATCAACAGCAGAAGCTGAGTACATAGCAGCAGCAGGATGTAGCATACAAATGCTCTGGATGAAAAGTCATCTTGAAGACTTCCAGATTTTTGAGAGTAACATCCCTATACTCTGTGACAATACTTTTGCTATTTGCTTAAGTAAGAATCCTATTTTACATTCTAGAGGTAAGCATATAGAAATAAAACATCATTTCATTAGGGACTATATTCAGAAATGAATTTTGAACTTAAAATTTATAGATACAGACCATCAATGGGCTGATATCTTCACTAAACCCCTTTCTGAAGATAGGTTCAATTTCATTCTGAAACATCTCAGCATGAAAATCTGCCCAGAGTGAAAATGTTTTAATTCTATATATTTATCTTAAGAATGTATTTGTTTTACTGTGAACTTCTGATCAATCTCTTTTCAGAAAGAAAGAACATGCAGATTGTATCAGATGCTAGTCTTAAAGATCTGAGCGTTTCAGCTCAAGGATAAACGTGCTGATCACTAAATCAAACAAGTGTCATCCAATCATCAGCAAATCTCTGAAGCAGAACGCGTGCATGCTTCTGAGAAGACAAAACGTTGATTGGGTGCATTGAGACACATGTCTGGTAACCGTTTCAAGTATCTTTCTCAAATCCCCCAAAATCAGCAAGCATTAAATGAAAGTAATCATGTTTTTAAAACGTAATCATGATTTTATTTCTCTCTCTTGAAACCGTTTACTCTTTCAAAATATTCTGAAATCTATTTAAGCACGTTAACTTCTCACATTAATCTTTTACAGTTTCTCATAATCTCTCAAAAATTTTCTGCATTTTCTGTGTTCATCTCTTTCAAACTTAAACCCATTTTCTCAGTTTTCTCAAAAATACCCTAAGTGTGAACATGGAAACCTCCAGCAGTGCTTCTGCAGGTTCTCAGAAGAAATCTTCCTCTGAACAGTACCAAGTTCCATTCAGAACACTCCTTACACCAGTGAAGAATCTAGAAGTGTTGTCTGAACTGATTATTGATTTTGGCAGTCTGAAAGAGAATGGTTTTGACTTGACAGAAGAAGTTAGGGCACAAAAATGGGAGAGATATTTCGACAGGTTGGTTGGACCAACATTCCCAATGTTAGTCAAGGAGTTCTGGATTCATGCGTCCACTTCAACGCATCAAGTCACCTCCTACATAATGGGAAAGAAGATTGTGATCACTGAGGATCACATAGCAAAATTGATTGGTTACAGTGGCGGTGGCGTCCGCTGTATTGATATGGCTGAAAGATGCTCTGACGTTGGTGTCATAGCACAACAGATTTTCACCCATAGGGTGCCCAGCAGCAAAATCAGAGACCTAAAGGATCACCACAGAGTTTGGGCAAAGATCATTCTGGGGTGTTTTAATCACAGGAAGCCAACTAGCTCCCCTGATTATATAAATATAGATCAGCAGTTTTTGATCTACTTTATTAATCAGAAGGTAAAAATCAACTTGGCCCATCTTCTGTTTAATCACCTCAGAACAAGCGTGAAGGAGACCAGGGAAGAAGAAAGAAGAAAGAGGGATTGGATACCCTTTGGAAGGTTAATATCAGATATTCTGACTGAGAATAGGCTGATAGAGCACCTGATAGAAGCTCAAGAGTTAAGCACTATTGAACCAACTGTTGGCAAGCCTCTGAACACGAAGAATCTGAAGAAAATGAAATTAATAGAGAATATCAGAAAGGAACCCAGCGTTACTCCTACTGCTGACATCATCAGCAGAAGAGTCCCACTGAGTGACTTTCCATTATTTTCTGAGATAGAGTCTAAACCAGTGGTGGTTCTCAGATACTTGGATGCGTGCAAGGCTGATGGTACAGATCCCAAGCTGAATATCAAAGATCTGCACCAACCTCAACCAGAAGTTACACTGAAGAAGACAAAGAAAAGGAAGGCCCCTTCAGAAGGAACATCCCAGCAGACTCCCAAGAAAAGAGGTAATTTATCTGCTGCTTCTGTTTTAAATTCTTCTGCTATTCCAACATCAATCCCCACTCCAGCTTCTCATGAAATCCCAATCCTCATCCCAACTATAGATGAAACTGAACCAGAAGATGACCCTTCTGAGGCACTACAACTCAGAAGACCCCGCACCAAACATCCCAAACCAACAACTTCAACAACATCAGCACTTGACAAAGTTCTGTCTGACATTGATCAACGTGCTTCTGATCACCTCTCCAATAATCCAAACTCTGAACCACAAATTGTCCACTCTCCTCGCCAGAAACCACCCCTCCAAACACTCCCAAAACTCCCCTCAGTCCAATTATTATTTCTGACTCTCCCACTCCATCTCCCAAACAAACAGCTCCCAAACAAACCACAGAAGACCCCAGCAGGACCTTCATAGATTTAACAATCCTTGACCGTCTTGCTGATCTGAAAAATAAAATAGCCATTCCAAAACCAAAACAGCCAGATGTTGGCTCTGGAATTATGAATTTTGAAACAGGTTTGCAGCAGTGGATTGCTTCTCTGAAGCAAGTCTGCCCTGGAATGATTGATCCAGCTGCCTCAAACCAGCTCTGGACACGATTCAGAATTTGGGTACGTGTTGAAGCTCTAAAATTGCAAGACATCAATTATGAGCAAGCACAGCAGAATTTCAGCAAGCTTCTGAACGAAGTTGGAAGTCAGCTACTGAAAGATGACGTGCTCCTTCTGGATAGTGAGCCATGGTCTGAGAAGCGTCCAGCTTCAAAGGTGCAGCCAGAAGAAGATCAGACAATTTAAGCTGAAGTCAGTCAAGCTGAAGATGTTGCAGAAAGCTCTCAGAAGCTCCCTGCTTCTGATGTTTCTCAAGCTGCCTTGGACAGGCAGACTCTGGAAGAGCTGAAGCTGAATGATATCCGTCTGCAGCAAAGGATGGATGAAAATGATCAAAAGATGAAGGAAAGGATGGATGTGCAGGACAGCAAGATAGACACAGTAGTTAGCATGGTGCACAAGCAGACTGAAACTGTTGATCAGATTAAGGCAATGCTGGAGACTCTGTTCACACGCTTTCCTCCCCAACCTTAGATTTTCATTCATGCTATTTTTCATGTTTTCTTTGCATATCTTCTGTACTGTTTTGTTTGGCTCTGACTATTTTAATATGACAATTTTTTCTGCTCTAATTGTTTTAGCACATCACTTACACTTTTTGATTGCTGACAAAAAGGGGGAGAACAAGAATGATATTTTTCAATAACGGATTACTGAGACAAAAAAGTCTCAAACATTCTAACTCTGATATACTTGAATGTTTTCTTCTGTTTTTGCTTAAGTCTACAGGTACAAGAATGCTCTCTGATTCACTAAAGACCAAAGCTCTGATACTCTGATCCAAAGCAAAGCTCTGATAAAGCTCTGATATTCTGATCTGAAGCTCTGCTCTGATATTCTGATCTAAAGCTTCTGATAGTCAAAGCTCTGATATTCTGATGTTCAAAGAAAGTCAATAAAGATCTAATCCTGAAGAACTCTTGGAATTAAAAAGGGAAGTTATAAATTCAGGGGGAGTATCTCCGATCTCAACTCTGATATCTCTTTATCCCTTATCTTTGATAACTTCTTACTCTGATACATCTTATCATTTAGTTATCTCTGATACTTTTTCACGTTATTTTCAATTAAAAATATCTAGTTTTTGTCATCATCAAAAAGGGGGAGATTGTTAGAACAAAGTTTGAATCTACTACCCTAAGTTTAAGTTTTGATGATAACAAAATGAAAAGATATATTAATTATGTGATTCATGTAAGAACTATTTGCTACCTAAAATATTACCTTCTGTTTTGCAGAAACTCTGACAGGTATCAGCAAGAGTACACTTAATCAGCATCAGAAGATTGGTTATCAATATCAGCATCAGAAGATGCTCTATCAGAATACCAGAATCAGAAGAACAACTCACGCGTATGCTGAAGCTTGATGAACAGAACTGCGCTCAACACTCTGATAAAGACAACAACAGTTCATCAGCACTTAAGCAGAGTCAGAATGAGCCAAAGCCAGAACACGCTTTAAGTAGCAACGGTACTGTGCATTCAAAGCAAATTATTACCAACGGCATCATTCCAGACAAGATCTGCTTAATAAGGAAAGTTTGTTATTGGCATTGAATCAAGATTATTGCTCCAACGTTCAACAATTTCAGTGCTATATAAACAAGACAACGAAGATTGAATTGGCTAATGCTCTACATCAATTCACACGCCTAAAAGCTAATCATCATCTTCCTTCTCTCAGTTTTCTAAAATCTCCATATTTCCTTACTCAATATTTTAGCAATCTAGTTTCAATAAGCTTAAGTTGTGTAGTATCACAGTTGTGATAAACAGTTTTGTAGAAAACATTCACACACCTAGATTTCTATTCTTTGTAAGAAAGTGATTCCTTGACAAACCGGTTTGTGGTTTGCATCAAGAAGGCTTTAGCAGTTGTTAAAGCAGATTGTAATATTCAGTTGAATATAGTGGATTAAGACCTCATTGGAGAGAGGCGAAATCACCTTGACGGGTGGACTGGAGTAGTTTGAGATCAAACGAACCAGGATAAAAATATCGTGTTCATTGCATTGATTTTCAGTTTTTCAATTAACCCCCCCCCCCCCCCCCTTCTTGTGTTTTTCACTTCTTCACATCCATCAGAGGCAAGAAGTATGGATTGGTCATTGTTCATGACTACAGCAGATGGACATGGGTTAAGTTTTTAAAACACAAGGATGAGTCACATTCTGTGTTCTTTGACTTCTGCATCCATGTTCAAAATGAAAAGGATTTTAGAATCATAAAAGTTAGAAGTGATCATGAAGGAGAATTTGAAAATCATTTTTTTGAAAAAGTTTTTTAATGAAAATGGAATTTCTCATGATTTCTCTTGTCCTAGAACTCCCCAACAAAATGGAGTTGTAGAACGAAAGAATAGAACCTTGCAAGAAATGGCCAGAACCATGATCAATGAAACTAATATGGCTAAACACTTTTGGGCAGAAGCAGTGAACACAGTGTGTTACATTCAAAATAGAGTCTCTATAAGATCTATTCTTGAAAAGACTCCTTATGAATTGTGGAAAAACAGAAAACCCAACATTTCATATTTCCATCCTTTTGGATGCACTTGCTATATTCTGAATACTAAAGATAATCTGAACAAGTTTGATTCTAAGTCACAAAAGTGCTTTCTGCTTGGATATTCTAAACACTCAAAAGGCTATAGGGTATACAACATAGAAACTCTGATTGTTGAAGAATCAATCAAAGTCAGATTTGATGATAAGCTTGGCCAGCAAAAGCCAAAGCAAATTGAAAATTCTGCAGGAACAGAAGACCACCTTACAAACTCTGATGAGTCAGAAGCAAAAGACATCTCAGAAGATCCTCCTATTGAAAATGCTCTGGAAAATCTAAGAATTTCTGAACAATCCTCACAGAATAAATTCCCCAAAATCACATCCGCACACCCAGAAAATGTGATTATAGGAAAGAAAGAAGATCCCATCAGAACAAGATCCTCCTTCAAAAACAATGAAGAATCACTGTTTGGATTGGTCTCGCTGATTGAGCCAACTTCAATAGATGAAGCTCTGCTGGATAATTATTGGATCTTAGCTATGCAAGAGGAATTAAATCAATTTTCAAGAAATGATGTGTGGGATCTTGTTCCAAAACCAAAAGGATTTAATATCATTGGAACTAAATGGGTCTTCAAAAACAAGATGAATGAGAAAGGAGAGGTTGTCAGAAACAAAGCACGACTGGTGGCTCAGGGTTATAGTCAACAAGAAGGAATTGATTATAATGAAACCTTTTCCCCAGTCGCCAAGTTAGAATCAATTAGATTGTTAATTTCTTTTGTTGTTCAACACAACATCTCATTATATCAAATGGATGTTAAAAGTGCCTTTTTAAATGGTTACATAGAAGAAGAAGTTTATGTCCACCAACCTCCGGATTTTGATGACTCAAAATTTCCAGAACATGTTTTCAAACTGAAAAAGTCTTTGTACGGTCTGAAACAAGCTCCCAGAGCTTAGTATGAACGTCTGAGTAACTTTCTTTTAGAAAAGAATTTTACCAGAGGCAAAGTGGACACAACCTTATTCAAAAAAACATTTAAAAATGACATTTTAATTTGTCAAATATATGTTGATGATATTATTTTTGGAACTTCTAATGTCTCTATTAGAAGAGAGTTTGTTGAATCTATGCAGGCTGAATTTGAGATGAGCATGATGGAAGAACTAAAATTCTTTCTGGGAATTCAAATAAATCAAACGCCAGAAGGCACCTACATACATCAGACAAAGTATGTCAAGGAACTTCTGAAGAAATTCCAGCTATTAGAAAGTAAAGAAGCAAAGACCCCAATGCATCCCACATGCACTCTGGGAAAAGACGAGGTAAGTAAGAAGGTAGATCAGAAACTCTACAGAGGTAAGATTGAATCTCTTCTCTATCTGACTGCATCTAGACCAGATATTATATTCAGTGTATGTCTATGTGCTAGATTCCAATCAGATCCTAGAGAATCTCACTTAACTGTTGTTAAGCGAATCCTGAGGCATCTGAAAAGAACTACTAACCTTGGACTGTGTTACAGAAGATCCAAAGATTTTAAACTAGTAGGTTACTGTGATGCTGACTTTGCTGGAGATAGAATAGAATGCAAAAGCACCTCTAAAAGCTATCAGTTTCTGGGTGATAACGTCATCTCATGGTACAGCAAGAAACTAGCTACTATTGCACTATCAACCACTGAAGATGAATATATATCTGCTGTTGGGTGTAGCACTCTGATAATTTGGATGAAGAGCCAGTTGGAAGATTATTATCTATATGAAAGTAAGATTTCTATCTTCTGTGATAATACCTATGCTATTTGTCTCTCGAAAAATCCCATCTTACATTCTAAGGTAAAACATATAGAAATCAAACATCATTCATAAGGGACTACATTCAGAAGGGAATTTTAAACTTAAATTTTGTAGACACAGACCATCAATGGGCTGACATTTTTACCAAACCCCTTACTGAAGATAGATTCAAATTCATTCTGAAAAACATCAGCATGGAATTTTGTCCTGAATAAAAATATCTTTTTTCTTCTATATGTATTTCCAGAATGTTCTGAAATGAATGTTCTGATTGACTGCTCTTCAGAAGTTAGAAGAGGAGTTACATCAGAAGTCATTCATCATGCTCTGAAATGTGTCTAACATTTCATTACTATAATGGTCAGAAGTTCATTATATTAAACCAGTTGTCACACGCTACCCTCAGAAGTTGAATGCGTGTTTCAATTCTGAAAGGTCACACATACGTACACTGCTATTGAGACTCTGTTCCTAGGTAACTGTTCAGATTTGATCAAAATCACGCACCCCCTTAAATGTCAAATATCATTAATTATCTCTAATTATTATGTTTTTCTAAATCGTTTCCAATTCTTAAACTATTCATTATTTTAAAGATTCGTTTTAGCTATAAATACCCTTGCAAAATCCCTATTCTATTTTTACTTTCTTTCTCAAACTTCAAACCACCTCTATGTTTTTGTGCAAACTCTCTCAACTCCCTTCTCAAATTCTAAAACCTAAACGTTCAAATGGCTTCATCTTCATCTCCTTCCTCAAGCATTCATATGTCCTCAAACAGCGCTCAACAAGCATAAAGGTATGTTACCCATGAGAGAACGACGCTAATTCCAGTGGACATCTTGGAAGTGGTGGCTGAACTTATGGTAGATTTTGATAATCTGAAGGAAAATGGGTTTGACTTGCTCCCAGCTGTGGAGTTCCAAGGTTGGAAAAACTTCTTTGATAGTCTTGTAGGACCAGTATTCCCTCACCTAGTTAAGGAATTCTAAATTCATGCTATTACTTCCCCAAAAGTCATCCTGTCGTTTGTCATGGGCAAAGAGAATTCTACAACTGAGAATCTCATCAGGAAGCTTCTAGGTTTTGAAGGACATGGAGTTACTAGAATCTCCAGTGGATGAACGGATATTTCCAAGGTTTATGCTGAAATCTTTATTTCTGGGTGTGATACGGTGGGAGAACTGACTTGGGATTTTGCGTTTTGTGTTCGCAAATGTTTCGGTTTAGCAAGAGTCGCCACCGACTTCTTATTTTATCCTAAGGAAAGGTCAAAAAGCACAAGAAAGACCTTTGAGATGTTTTCTTGGGTTCGGGGAGTAGATTATAGAAAGGGAAGGTAGTAGCACCCTTTCTATCCATGGTTATCCATGGGCTCTTAGTTACTTGCTTAGATCACTTGCTTTGCATTTTCAATTGTTTGAAATGGTGCTTCGTGTGTGGTTTTGAAAGATATTTTGAAAAGGGGCCATTGTTATGGCAACCTTTGTAATGATTCTTGTTTGAATGTATACAAAGGTTTTTTTGTCTTTTGAAAAGGTTTTCAATGTTTGAAAGTTGGATTTTGAAATTGTGTTTGTGGAGTGTGTTTTGAAAAGTAGCAAGGATGTTTTTTTGCAAGCTTTTATCAAGTAACTAAGAGTTGTCTACCCTAATTTTACTCAAAGATCTTTCCTTATATTTTTAACCCTTTTAACAGTGTTTCTTCACCATTGTATTTGGTGAACAACCTTGTGTTAGGATGTAAACGGGACAGGCGCGGGTCATCGTATAGACCATGAAAGCAATAGTGTCAAGCATCTTTGGCAATTTTCTTGAGGGACTATGATCATTTTGTTTAGGCAACTCCGATAGCGTCATCGAGGGACTATGATCATTTTGATTATTTTTGTGTTGCCAAAGTACTTGACATGCAATCATGGCCCATTTTTGAAGGCAATAAGTGGATGAAACCCTAGGGGTGTGAGTGTGCATTGTGTTTGTTTTTCATGCATGTTTATCTTGGATTAGGTCAAGCTACTTGTTGATTTTATTTGCATACAAACCCTAAGTCTAAGCATGGCATAATTGAAAGCTTTTAAATGTGCGAGAATTTAAATGCTACACTATTACAACATGATATAGGGAGGGGGATACAAATTTGAATTGGGGATATTTGACAAGGAAATAAATTCTAAGTTATTACAACCATATCGAATGTACAAGTTCATATTTAACATTTAAATACACATAATTAAATAAATATCAAATATAACAATGTATTATGCAAAAAAGATTTTTTTTTTTTTTATGTATGTGAAAAGGGTATTTTTTTTAATGTGAAATATAAAAAAAAAAATTAAAAAAGTCAAATTTTAATTATTTTGGTTATTTAGGGCAAAACCCTAACTTTCAAATAAATAGTAATATTTATTAATTATATACAATATATATTAATTTATACAAAAATAAAAAGTATATTATAAAAAAATGTATTTTTGGTGTCAAATATTAATAAATAAATAAAATGTATTATTTTATATTTTTTGTCCTAATTATCTAATAAAATATAAGTATATATATATATATATATATATATATATATATATATATATATATATATATATATATATATATATATATATATATATATATATATATATATATATATATATATATATATATATATATATATATATATATATATATATATATATATATATATATATATATATATATATATATATATATATATATATATATATATATATATATATATATATATATATATATATATATATATATATATATATATATATATATATTTATTTATTTATTTATTTATTTATTTATTAAACCTATTAAATGTACAAGATAAAATATTAATTATTTATAAAAATGGATATTTTCAAGAAAATGTTTTCAAATGTAAAAATAATAACAAATAAAAAATAAATATATTTTTTATATTATTTTTAAGTTTTATTAAAAGAAAAAAAGGTTTATTTATACATATATGTTTTTTAATAAAATGCAATAAATATCAAATAAATAGGAAAAATATAGAAAAATATTTTTTGGCATTTTTTGTATTTCATGTGAAAAATAATAAAGTCAGAACAAAAATAAAAAAGTCAAAAATAATAAATATCAAATAAATGGGCCAGGGGGTGTAAACTGAATATGGGGGGTGCTAAAAGCAAGAATGACTCAGGCCCAGCCCAAGCCATCATCTTCAACCTCCAGACTATTTGAAAATGCGCGCGCCTCTTGTACAACATGATATCTCCTGATTCTTTGATCTTTTGACAAAACTTAAAACATGAAACTTGTAGAGAATTTAAACACGAATCTAACCATATAAAGCATTAAATCTAACTCTCAAAGACCAGAGAGAATTTCTCTGGCCCTAAAATCTGACCTAGCTTTTTTCAAATGTTCATGACTGAAATTCTCCCATCACACTTAATGTAAATGAAAACTAATCATATGTATGGCTTCAGGGCTATGAGTACAACATATTTCATTCACAAACCTAAGTCTAACCATTCCTAAATAGAGAGATAGAAGTCCATGAAATACCTGTTTCAGCTTGAATCGAATAGGGCAATGCAGCAACCTTCAATGTTGTTTGAGCTTCTGTTGAGCTTGCCTGAGGTCCAAGGAAGCTTCTCCAATACTTGGCCCAGTACGCACTCCCTTTTATAGCTTTTTGGGTAGTATACTGGATGTCATACTCAGTCAGAATCATCTGCCATCTAGCGATTCTTCCAGATAAAGCAGGCTTCTCGAAGATATACTTGATTGGATCCATTTTGGAAATCAGCAAAGTGGTATGAGTCAACATATACTGCCTTAGCCGGCGAGCAGCCCATACCAAAGCGCAACAAGTTTTCTCGAGCAGTGAGTAGCGAGTCTCACAGTCGGTAAAATTTTTGCTAAGGTAATAAATGGCATGCTCTTTTTGGCCAGACTCGTCATGTTGGCCCAGTACGCACCCCATTGAGTTGTCCAAAACAGTCAGATACATGATCAACGGCCTTCCTTCAACGGGTGGCATCAGGATAGGAGGTTCTAGTAAATACTCCTTGATCTTATCAAAAGCAACTTGACAATCTTCGTTCCATTCAACTACCTGATCTTTCTTCAGCAGTTTGAAAATTGGCTTGCAGGTAGATGTCAAGAGAGAGATGAACCTCGCAATATAGTTCAAGCGTCCCAAGAATCCTCTAACCTCCTTTTCAGTACGGGGGCAGGCATTTCTTATATAGCCTTTACTTTAGCTGTATCGACCTCAATTCCCTTGTTGCTGACAATAAATCCAAAAAGTTTACCAGACCTAACTCCAAAAGTGCACTTGCTTGGATTCAGTCTGAGTTTATACTCTTTCAACCTGGCAAACAGCTTTTGCAAATGTTCAAGGTGCTCTTCTTCTGTTTGCAATCGAGCTATCATGTCGTCTACGTAAACTTCGATCTCATGATGTATCATATCATGAAACAAAGCTACCATGGCGCGCTGATAGGTTGCCCCTGCGTTCTTCAGTCCGAACGGCATCACCTTGTAGCAGAAGGTACCCCATTGTGTAACAAAGGTTGTTTTCTCCATGTCCTCGGGGGCCATTTTGATCTGGTTGTAACCCGAGAATCCGTCCATGAAAGAAAATACTTTATGCTGAGTTTTGTTGTCAACCAAAATGTCGATATGTGGCAGTGGAAAATCATCTTTAGGGCTAGCCTTGTTCAAATCCCGATAGTCCACGCACATTCTGACCTTGCCGTCCTTTTTGGGTACCGGCACAATGTTAGCAACCCATTATGGATAGGTTGTAACAGCCAGAAAGCCGGCTTGAATTGCTTCATTACTTCAGCCTTAATCTTTTCAGACATGTCAGGCCTCATTCGGTGAACCTTTTGCTTGATCGGTGGACAGTCTTCTCTTGTAGGGAGACGGTGAACCACGATATCTGTGTCTAATCCTGGCATGTCTTCATAAGACCAGGCGAAGATTTCAACGTATTCATTCAACAACTGCACTAAGCGCTCTTTGACACTTGGTTCCAGGTTGGCACCAACTTTTACTTCCTTCCTATCTTCCTATGTCTCCAAGTTGATGGTTTCTAGCAACTCTTCATGAGGCAGAATGGCTCTCTCTTCTTGTTGTAGAAGTCTGGCTAATTCTCCCGGCACTTCACAATCTTCGTCAACTTCGTACTCAGCGTGATTGACCAAATCTTCAGAGTTATCGAAGGTTAAAGCAGAATAGTAACCCATGGAATTCGGAGTGGATGGGTACCTGCATTTGTGAGTTTGGGTGTGTGTAAGGGATAGCCATCCTTAAACAAACAAAAATGCAAAAAGCAAAGAAAATGAACAGAACAGTTTATAGATGAAAAACGTCCAATGATTCATTAAAACATGGCATATGATTATGAAGGAAATCAAACCCTTACAAATGGACCTACATGCCCCGGGCAAGGCATGGGGTGAAAATAGTGTGCGAATTGTTTTAGTTATTACAGACCATAAAAATGGGAAATTGTTCAAAGATAAAATTACTAACTGATAAAGGTGATAGGAACGAAATCCTTTGCTTCCCAATTGCTCAAACCCCCTTCAACAGTCGGAAAAATCCAATTTTCAAAGTGGCTCTCCTCATCTTCATCTTCAACAGCATTGATTCCGTGGTGAGAAATCTTGGCAGGTGATCTTCCAATCTTAGAGCGACGCATAGCCTTTTGTCCTGCAGCAGTAAACCCTAAACCAAACTTATCCGTCTTATGGGGAAAGTCAGGAAATTGTCCCCATACTGTGTTTTTCCCCTCCTTAATCACAGCCTCTGCATCCTTGAGAGATGCCATCTTAGCCACATGCTTGGGAATGATAGGTACCTCAATTGTTGCCTTCGCAACTTCTACCTCAGGAGACACTTCCTCGAAATATTGAAAAGGTGTTTCGATGAACTCGCCTTCTAACTCCACATATCGAAAGGAATTGAGATGACTAATCATGTACTCCTCCTCGCCATGCACGGTTATGATTTTACCCTTAACAGGATACTTCAACATCTGGTGCAAAGAGGATGTAACTGCCCTGGCATAATGGATCCACGGTCTTCCCAGCAAACATGAGTATGATGGACGAATGTCCATCACGTAGAAGGTGGAGTTGAACACTTTGGTGCCTACCTTGATGGGAATATCAACCTCTCCATGAACCATTCTTTTGGAACCATCGAAAGCTCTGACGACTATGTTACTAGGTTTGAGGGTCAAACCTTCGTAATCCAAACGGTCTAAGGCCTTCTTTGGCAGCACATTCAGGGAAGAACCAGTATCAACCAAGACATGGGCGAGAGTGGTCCCTCGGCACTCAACTGAAACATGTAACACATCATTGTGTTTCCTTCCTTTGGGGGTTAAGTCAGCATCGGAAAAGCCCAGGCCATTGTCAGCAGTAAGACTGGCCACACAATTTTGGAATTGGTCAGCCGAGGTCTCTTGGGGGACATGTGTCATCTTCAAGAATTTAATCAGAGCCTTAGCATGGGCCTCTGAACAGAGCAGGAGAGCTAACATTGAAATCTTAGAAGGGGTTTGCCCTAATTGTTCCACAACGTCGTAGTCACTTTTTCTAATTATTTTTAGGATCTCATCCATATCCTTCTGAGTGGTTTCAGGGATAACCACAGCACGAGTCGTCGTCCTGACAGGCATTTCCAGTATCCCCTTACCTTTGTCGGTGTTATCAGCGGATGGTCTTTCTTCAGGAATGTTTAACTCTTCAATCACTGGGCCTTGCACAGAGGGTCCAACAGGTGCAGAAGCTTTTAAGGGTCCGAAGACTTCTCGGGGAGGAGAAATCTCCAGAGAAAAGATCTGACCACTGCGGGTGATCTTGCTAGTGCCTGCGATGTTTCCTATATCAGGGTCTTCTTCAGAGATTTCTTGGACTGTTTCGATTTGTTTGATGCGGTGGTAGAAGATTTCTCCCCCATAGTTCCACGGTATCATTTTTCTTGATTGATATGGGACAGGTCCCGGCATGGTGATCTTTAGAGGTACACATTCAGAGTTGGGTGTAATCCTGACAGACCTTTTGCCAGCCTTGGGAGGATTGTCGGAAATGGTTATGATAGAAATATCATTGGTTGAGGTATCACAAGTATCAGGAGTAATCGGATTGAAAGTGTTAACAGGGGTTTTCTGGAAAAGTATTTCTTGAGTATCCATCAGGCGTTGGACACCCGACTTCAACATTGGACAATCATCTTGAATGTTCAAGCAAAAATAGCAGTCTTCATCACAACCGGGAAAGATCCTGGCTCTCAACAAATTTTCTTTTATTACTAACAATGGAGTCAACAGATCGGCAACATCAGTAACATGGAGATTTTCCAAAACAGAATGCACATTGTGGCTGTGCTTGGGCATTGGCGCGGATATAACATTGGGCTTTTCCAGAGCGTCAAATTCGACCTCTTTGGCGTCAATTAAGTCCTGAATTTTGTTCTTGAGTGCCCAGCAATTATTGGTATCGTGCCCAATACTGTCGGAATGGTAAGCACATTTAGATTTTGAGTTGTAAGATGGAGAGGTGGTATTTACATTCTTTGGCGCCTCTTTTAAATTATCCAGATTCAACTTTAAGAGATATGGAAGGATTTGAGCAGGTGTCATATTTACTGGAGTAAACTGCCATGGTGGCCTTTGCTGATAAGTTCTGGGCTGATCATTCCTCGGTTAGTTGTTTCTAAGTTGGTCTGATGCGGACTTCTGTATCAATACGGCCCCCACTGTCGTCCGACGTTCCTCTATTTCCCAATTTTTCTGGGTGTACACAGCAGATGCTTCTTTCTTAGCTGGGAAAGGTTTTCTAGCAACTGTGGATGCGGAAGCATCCTTTTGAATTTTTCCACTTTTGATACCGGTTTCCACCCTCTCGCCAGTCAAAATCAACTCAGTAAATCCCGCAGAAGAGCTTCCGATTAGATGGTTGAAGAAAGGGCCAGATAGGGTCCCCAGAAACATGTCAACTAATTCCCTATCTGATAGCGGTGGTTACACCCTTCCTGCCAGGTCGCGCCACTTCTGGGCGTACTCCTTGAACCCTTCATTTGAAGCCATCCCCATACTCTATAGCTGAGTACGGGTAGGCGCCAAATCAGCATTGTACTGATATTGACGATAGAAGGCGGCTGCTAAGTCTTCCCAATTGTGTACCTCTGACCTCTCGAGCTGATAAAACCAGTCTAGCTGAGTGCCAGACAAGTTGTCTTGGAAAAAGTGCACCCAGAGGTCTTTGTCGGACGAATGTGGCTGGATCTTTCTAACATACGACCTCAAGTGCATCTTAGGGAAAGATAGACCGTCGTACTTGGTGAATGTCGACACCTTGAACTTAGGAGGGATAACAATCCCGGCTACCAATCCCAGCTCCTCAAAATCCAATCTGGGCACTCTCTGCAACTCCATAGCTTCCAATCTATCTTCAAGGTTCTTATACTTGTCATCCGTTGGTGGATACTGTTGTTCTGAATAGTCCTCGTCTGCTTCCTCTTCCTCCTCTTCTACCTCAGATTCGGAAGGTACAGTAACTCCTTTCCCCTTACCAATCCCTTCGTCGGACATTGATGGAAACTCAAGAGTCCTTCTAGCATCACCCTCAAATCTTCTTCCGAAAGTAGCTACCCCTAGTCTCTTTTTCTTTTTCTTCTCTTTACTTTTCTCTAGCAGAACTTTGAGATCCTCTTGACCCTTTGCCAAGGTCATGAGGAGTTGTTGAAATTGTGAATTTTGTGCCTGTAGGTCCTTCACTATTTGCTCCAAATCCATCTTGCTAAAATAAACAGCAGAAAGATAAGGAAACCTGGCTTGAAGACCTGCTTATGCATATGATGAATGATATGTTATTCATGTAATGCATTCAAGGGTTCAAAAATTCAAATTTGTTGCAAACAAAAAGAACACATGTCGTATTAAGAAGAAATTGTTAGTACATAAATGCCCCATGGGCGAAATATTACAAAATTCATAATGTAAAAAGACGTTGCGCATCCTCTTTGGTGCGATGTAGGTGTTGAGAGTTTCCTCCTCGTGAAGTCGGCGGGTGAGCTCTAAAACCTTCTTCTCACTGGCATAGAAGCTGGCTTCAAAAGTATCTTGTTCTTCTTTGAGTTGGATCCAACTCTTTTGCATTTCCTCCCATGATGTTGGCATGTCAGGGTGTAGGATGGTGTATGGAACCTCTCCTTCCTTAACAGGCTCTTTAATCAAAGGGAGAATGTGAGGATATGGCATCATAAGATTCTGGGAGCGGGTTTGTACCCACTTGAGGTAAGGCTCAAAAGGGATGGAATTCTTGTGCCCCAGTGTCTTACTACCCACTTTGTTAGGCATCCTCCAAGCTTTGATGAACCTTTGTCGAAGTCCTTACGCATCGTTGTCGAAGTCAAAAACTAGGTCAGGAATCAGCATGTCATGAGGGCCATCCCTCCGAGCATATCCAAATTGTCCTAAAGCTAGACAGGGGTTGTAGGTAATGCCTCCCCTAATACCAAGTAGTGGGACATTAGGGAATTCCCCACAACGATCAATGATGATGACATTTTCTCTGGACCGAGAACACCAATGTACATCAGAATGTGTGAGGGTCATCAATCGTTGTGACCACCTCAAACCCTGCTCATTCTTCAAAACTGCTTGTGGAAGGTGAGAAATAAACCACCTTGCTAGGAGAGGAGTACAGCACATGAGAACACATCTTTTCCTCATTGTTCGTGTGTAAAATGAGTGTAGGATGTCCCCAAGCAATGTAGGTATAGGATTCTTGGATATGAAAATCTTGACAGCATTCACATCTATAAGTTGATCAGGGTTTGGGAACAAGACCAACCCATAGATGAGGAGTGCCACAATTTCTTCATAGGCTTGTAGATCAAGAGAATTCCGACAGTCTTGTGCCTTCTCAAACAGAAACTTTGCCAAGAAGCCCTTGACACCACTTCTGGTTTCCCAATGCCCCTTGATGTCAGATGGTTGCAAGTGTAATGCTTGAGCAACATCTTCGGGCTTTAGTTATTTTTCCGTACCGTTGTAGGGTAGTTTATTAAGAATAGGAATTCTCAGGAGTTGAGAAAATTCCTCCAAAGTAGGCACCAATTGGTTATCAGGGAATGTGAAACAGTGGTGTCGGGGGTCAAAGAACTGGAAGAGAACTTTCACCATGTCTTCTTCAATGCTGGTGTTGACTAAGTTGAGAAGTCTACCATGTCTTTCACTGAAGAGAGAATTCTTCGGAATCCTGGAAGTAAGCTCCTTGAGTTGAGGAGGGATTCTCACAAGGTTGATTTGAATTGTTTTCCTGCGAAGAGATTCCATGACCTACAAAACAAGAACAAAGATGAAGATCCAAACCCTTGAAATGGTTAGTGGATGCATATGATGCTTTATGATGTTCATGATGTATGCACAAACACATGTACAAGCAAGTCACACTAAACCCTAGTTTCTGGCTTGCATGAGGTTTCATAGGTAAGTACCCTCTTGATTTTAGTTGGCTCAAAACCTGTCCTATAAATAGTAACCGGGTTCTAAGGAGCTCAATATCATTGGATTGTTTTCTATGTTCATTGTTTTGGTTTAGCCACTTAACTAGCGACCAAAATATTCCAAGAAAACAACCCTCAATGAGTGTAGTATCGAGTATCTACCAACTTCGGACTGCACCAAAGCCGGTCATCTCACTACCCCTAATAAAAGGCCAAGATGGTCAAGTAAGGTTCTAGTTCATTAGTGCTTAATGACATCACTCAGCGGCCCCGTATTCTCTTTGATTGACTCAAAGGCTACCGGTACTCACAAATATGTCGCACTAATATAGCTATTGCTTCAACCGTGTCGGTATACCCCGTACAGTTTCCACAACATATTACTATCAATGAATGTTTCCCAAATCCGGGTGGAGGATTTCAAGCCCAAACAAGAGAACCAAAATGTAAAGCAATCAAAGAAAACAATAATCATGTGAAGGGTGATCTAAGCCCTAAGGTTACTCCACTTTTAAAAAATTCCCCAGCAGATTCTCCAGTTCTGTGATACGGTGGGAGAACTAACTTGGGATTTTGTGTTTTATGTTCGCAAATGTTTCGGTTTAGCAAGAGTCGCCACCGACTTTTTTTTTATCCTAAGGAAAGGTCAAAGAGCACAGGAAAGACCTTTGAGATGTTTTCTTGGGTTCGGAGAGTAGATTATAGAAAGGGAATGTATTAGCACCCTTTCTATCCATGGTTATCCATGGTTATCCATGGGCTCTTAGTTACTTGCTTAGATCACTTGCTTTGCATTTTCAATTGTTTGAAATGGTGCTTCGTGTGTGGTTTTCAAAGATATTTTGAAAAGGGGCCATTGTTATGGAAACCTTTGTAATGATTCTTGTTTGAATGTATACAAAGGTGTTTTTGTCTTTTGAAAAGGTTTTCAATGTTTGAAAGTTGGATTTTGAAATTGTGTTTGTGGAGTGTGTTTTGAAAAGTAGCAAGGATGTTTTTTTGCAAGCTTTGATCAAGTAACTAAGAGTTGTCTGCCCTAATTTTACTCAAAGATCTTTCCTTATGTTTTTAACCCTTTTAATAGTGTTGCTTCACCATTGTATTTGGTGAGCAACCTTATGTTAGGATGTAAACGGGACAGGCGCAGGTCATCGTATAGACCATGAAAGCAAGTGTCAAGCATCTTTGGCAATTTTCTTGAGGGACTATGATCATTTTGTTTAGGCAACTCCGATAGCGTCATCGAGGGACTATGATCATTTTGATTGTTTTTGTGTTGCCAAAGTACTTGACATGCAATCATGGCCCATTTTTTAAGGCAACAAGTGGATGAAACCCTAGGGGTGTGAGTGTGCATTGTGTTTGTTTTTCATGCATGTTTATCTTGGATTAGGTCAAGCTACTTGTTGATTTTATTTGCATACAAACCCTAAGTCTAAGCATGGCATAATTGAAAGCTTTTAAATGTGCGAGAATTTAAATGCTACACTATTACAACATGATATAGGGAGGGGGATACAAATTTGAATTGGGGATATTTGACAAGGAAATAAATTCTAAGTTATTACAACCATATCGAATGTACAAGTTCATATTTAACATTTAAATACACATAATTAAATAAATATCAAATAACAATGTATTATGCAAAAAAGATTTTTTTTTTTTTTATGTATGTGAAAAGGGTATTTTTTTTAATGTGAAATATAAAAATAAAAAAAAGAAGTCAAATTTTAATTATTTTGGTTATTTAGGGCAAAACCCTAATTTTCAAATAAATAGTAATATTTATTAATTATATACAATATATATTAATTTATACAAAAATAAAAAGTATATTATAAAAAAAAGTATTTTTGGTGTCAAATATTAATAAATAAATAAAATGTATTATTTTATATTTTTTGTCCTAATTATCTAATAAAATATAAGTATATATATATATATATATATATATATATATATATATATATATATATATATATATATATATATATATATATATATATATATATATATATATATATATATATATATATATAAATATATATATATATATATATATATATATATATATATATATATATATATATATTTATTTATTTATTTATTTATTTATTTATTTATTAAACCTATTAAATGTACAAGATAAAATATTAATTATTTATAAAAATGGATATTTTCAAGAAAATGTTTTCAAATGTAAAAATAATAACAAATAAAAAATAAATATATTTTTTATATTATTTTTAAGTTTTATTAAAAGAAAAAAAGGTTTATTTATACATATATGTTTTTTAATAAAATGCAATAAATATCAAATAAATAGGAAAAATATAGAAAAATATTTTTTGGCATTTTTTGTATTTCATGTGAAAAATAATAAAGTCAGAACAAAAATAAAAAAGTCAAAAATAATAAATATCAAATAAATGGGCCAGGGGGTGTAAACTGAATATGGGGGGTGCTAAAAGCAAGAATGACTCAGGCCCAGCCCAAGCCATCATCTTCAACCTCCAGACTGTTTGAAAATGCGCGCGCCTCTTGTACAACATGATATCTCCTGATTCTTTGATCTTTTGACAAAACTTAAAACATGAAACTTGTAGAGAATTTAAACACGAATCTAACCATATAAAGCATTAAATCTAACTCTCAAAGACCAGAGAGAATTTCTCTGGCCCTAAAATCTGACCTAGCTTTTTTCAAATGTTCATGACTGAAATTCTCCCATCACACTTAATGTAAATGAAAACTAATCATATGTATGGCTTCAGGGCTATGAGTACAACATATTTCATTCACAAACCTAAGCCTAACCATTCCTAAATAGAGAGATAGAAGTCCATGAAATACCTATTTCAGCTTGAATCGAATAGGGCAATGCAGCAACCTTCAATGTTGTTTGAGCTTCTGTTGAGCTTTCCTGAGGTCCAAGGAAGCTTCTCCAATACTTGGCCCAGTACGCACTCCCTTTTATAGCTTTTTGGGTAGTATACTGGATGTCATACTCAGTCAGAATCATCTGCCATCTAGCGATTCTTCCAGATAAAGCAGGCTTCTCGAAGATATACTTGATTGGATCCATTTTGGAAATCAGCAAAGTGGTATGAGTCAACATATACTGCCTTAGCCGGCGAGCAGCCCATACCAAAGCGCAACAAGTTTTCTCGAGCAGTGAGTAGCGAGTCTCACAGTCGGTAAAATTTTTGCTAAGGTAATAAATGGCATGCTCTTTTTGGCCAGACTCGTCATGTTGGCCCAGTACGCACCCCATTGAGTTGTTCAAAACAGTCAGATACATGATCAACGGCCTTCCTTCAACGGGTGGCATCAGGATAGGAGGTTCTAGTAAATACTCCTTGATCTTATCAAAAGCAACTTGACAATCTTCGTTCCATTCAACTACCTGATCTTTCTTCAGCAGTTTGAAAATTGGCTTGCAGGTAGATGTCAAGAGAGAGATGAACCTCGCAATATAGTTCAAGCGTCCCAAGAATCCTCTAACCTCCTTTTCAGTACGGGGGCAGGCATTTCTTATATAGCCTTTACTTTAGCTGTATCGACCTCAATTCCCTTGTTGCTGACAATAAATCCCAAAAGTTTACCAGACCTAACTCCAAAAGTGCACTTGCTTGGATTCAGTCTGAGTTTATACTCTTTCAACCTGGCAAACAGCTTTTGCAAATGTTCAAGGTGCTCTTCTTCTGTTTGCAATCGAGCTATCATGTCGTCTACGTAAACTTCGATCTCATGATGTATCATATCATGAAACAAAGCTACCATGGCGCGCTGATAGGTTGCCCCTGTGTTCTTCAGTCCGAACGGCATCACCTTGTAGCAGAAGGTACCCCATTGTGTAACAAAGGTTGTTTTCTCCATGTCCTCGGGGGCCATTTTGATCTGGTTGTAACCCGAGAATCCGTCCATGAAAGAAAATACTTTGTGCTGAGTTTTGTTGTCAACCAAAATGTCGATATGTGGCAGTGGAAAATCATCTTTAGGGCTAGCCTTGTTCAAATCCCGATAGTCCACGCACATTCTGACCTTGCCGTCCTTTTTGGGTACCGGCACAATGTTAGCAACCCATTGTGGATAGGTTGTAACAGCCAGAAAGCCGGCTTGAATTGCTTCATTACTTCAGCCTTAATCTTTTCAGACATGTCAGGCCTCATTCGGTGAACCTTTTGCTTGATCGGTGGACAGTCTTCTCTTGTAGGGAGACGGTGAACCACGATATCTGTGTCTAATCCTGGCATGTCTTCATAAGACCAGGCGAAGATTTCAACGTATTCATTCAACAACTGCACTAAGCGCTCCTTGACACTTGGTTCCAGGTTGGCACCCACTTTTACTTCCTTCCTATCTTCCTATGTCTCCAAGTTGATGGTTTCTAGCAACTCTTCATGAGGCAGAATGGCTCTCTCTTCTTGTTGTAGAAGTCTGGCTAATTCTCCCGGCACTTCACAATCTTCGTCAACTTCGTACTCAGCGTGATTGACCAAATCTTCAGAGTTATCGAAGGTTAAAGCAGAATAGTCACCCATGGAATTCGGAGTGGATGGGTACCTGCATTTGTGAGTTTGGGTGTGTGTAATGGATAGCCATCCTTAAACAAACAAAAATGCAAAAAGCAAAGAAAATGAACAGAACAGTTTATAGATGAAAAACGTCCAATGATTCATTAAAACATGGCATATGATTATGAAGGAAATCAAACCCTTACAAATGGACCTACATGCCCCGGGCAAGGCATGGGGTGAAAATAGTGTGCGAATTGTTTTAGTTATTACAGACCATAAAAATGGGAAATTGTTCAAAGATAAAATTACTAACTGATAAAGGTGATAGGAACGAAATCCTTTGCTTCCCAATTGCTCAAACCCCCTTCAACAGTCGGAAAAATCCAATTTTCAAAGTGGCTCTCCTCATCTTCATCTTCAACAGCATTGATTCCGTGGTGAGAAATCTTGGCAGGTGATCTTCCAATCTTAGAGCGACGCATAGCCTTTTGTCCTGCAGCAGTAAACCCTAAACCAAACTTATCCGTCTTATGGGGAAAGTCAGGAAATTGTCCCCATACTGTGTTTTTCCCCTCCTTAATCACAGCCTCTGCATCCTTGAGAGATGCCATCTTAGCCACATGCTTGGGAATGATAGGTACCTCAATTGTTGCCTTCGCAACTTCTACCTCAGGAGACACTTCCTCGAAATATTGAAAAGGTGTTTCGATGAACTCGCCTTCTAACTCCACATATCGAAAGGAATTGAGATGACTAATCATGTACTCCTCCTCGCCATGCACGGTTATGATTTTACCCTTAACAGGATACTTCAACATCTGGTGCAAAGAGGATGTAACTGCCCTGGCATAATGGATCCACGGTCTTCCCAGCAAACATGAGTATGACGGACGAATGTCCATCACGTAGAAGGTGGAGTTGAACACTTTGGTGCCTACCTTGATGGGAATATCAACCTCTCCATGAACCATTCTTTTGGAACCATCGAAAGCTCTGACGACTATGTTACTAGGTTTGAGGGTCAAACCTTCGTAATCCAAACGGTCTAAGGCCTTCTTTGGCAGCACATTCAGGGAAGAACCAGTATCAACCAAGACATGGGCGAGAGTGGTCCCTCGGCACTCAACTGAAACATGTAACACATCATTGTGTTTCCTTACTTTGGGGGTTAAGTCAGCATCGGAAAAGCCCAGGCCATTGTCAGCAGTAAGACTGGCCACACAATTTTGGAATTGGTCAGCCGAGGTCTCTTGGGGGACATGTGTCATCTTCAAGAATTTAATCAGAGCCTTAGCATGGGCCTCTGAACAGAGCAGGAGAGCTAACATTGAAATCTTAGAAGGGGTTTGCCCTAATTGTTCCACAACGTCGTAGTCACTTTTTCTAATTATTTTTAGGATCTCATCCATATCCTTCTGAGTGGTTTCAGGGATAACCACAGCACGAGCCTTCGTCCTGACAGGCATTTCCAGTATCCCCTTACCTTTGTCGGTGTTATCAGCGGATGGTCTTTCTTCAGGAATGTTTAACTCTTCAATCACTGGGCCTTGCACAGAGGGTCCAACAGGTGCAGAAGCTTTTAAGGGTCCGAAGACTTCTCGGGGAGGAGAAATCTCCAGAGAAAAGATCCGACCACTGCGGGTGATCTTGCTAGTGCCTGCGATGTTTCCTATATCAGGGTCTTCTTCAGAGATTTCTTGGACTGTTTCGATTTGTTTGATGCGGTGGTAGAAGATTTCTCCCCCATAGTTCCACGGTATCATTTTTCTTGATTGATATGGGATAGGTCCCGGCATGGTGATCTTTAGAGGTACACATTCAGAGTTGGGTGTAATCCTGACAGGCCTTTTGCCAGCCTTGGGAGGATTGTCGGAAATGGTTATGATAGAAATATCATTGGTTGAGGTATCACAAGTATCAGGAGTAATCGGATTGAAAGTGTTAACAGGGGTTTTCTGGAAAAGTATTTCTTGAGTATCCATCAGGCGTTGGACACCCGACTTCAACATTGGACAATCATCTTGAATGTTCAAGCAAAAATAGCAGTCTTCATCACAACCGGGAAAGATCCTGGCTCTCAACAAATTTTCTTTTATTACTAACAATGGAGTCAACAGATCGGCAACATCAGTAACATGGAGATTTTCCAAAACAGAATGCACATTGTGGCTGTGCTTGGGCATTGGCGTGGATATAACATTGGGCTTTTCCAGAGCGTCAAATTCGACCTCTTTGGCGTCAATTAAGTCCTGAATTTTGTTCTTGAGTGCCCAGCAATTATTGGTATCGTGCCCAATACTGTCGGAATGGTAAGCACATTTAGATTTTGAGTTGTAAGATGGAGAGGTGGTATTTACATTCTTTGGCGCCTCTTTTAAATTAGCCAGATTCAACTTTAAGAGATATGGAAGGATTTGAGCAGGTGTCATATTTACTGGAGTAAACTGCCATGGTGGCCTTTGCTGATAAGTTCTGGGCTGATCATTCCTCGGTTAGTTGTTTCTAAGTTGGTCTGATGCGGACTTCTGTATCAATACGGCCCCCACTATCGTCCGACGTTCCTCTATTTCCCAATTTTTCTGGGTGTACACAGCAGATGCTTCTTTCTTAGCTGGGAAAGGTTTTCTAGCAACTGTGGATGCGGAAGCATCCTTTTGAATTTTTCCACTTTTGATACCGGTTTCCACCCTCTCGCCAGTCAAAATCAACTCAGTAAATCCCGCAGAAGAGCTTCCGATTAGATGGTTGAAGAAAGGGCCAGATAGGGTCCCCAGAAACATGTCAACTAATTCCCTATCTGATAGCGGTGGTTACACCCTTCCTGCCAGGTCGCGCCACTTCTGGGCGTACTCCTTGAACCCTTCATTTGAAGCCATCCCCATACTCTATAGCTGAGTACGGGTAGGCGCCAAATCAGCATTGTACTGATATTGACGATAGAAGGCGGCTGCTAAGTCTTCCCAATTGTGTACCTCTGACCTCTCGAGCTGATAAAACCAGTCTAGCTGAGTGCCAGACAAGTTGTCTTGGAAAAAGTGCACCCAGAGGTCTTTGTCGGACGAATGTGGCTGGATCTTTCTAACATACGACCTCAAGTGCATCTTAGGGAAAGATAGACCGTCGTACTTGGTGAATGTCGACACCTTGAACTTAGGAGGGATAACAATCCCGGCTACCAATCCCAGCTCCTCAAAATCCAATCTGGGCACTCTCTGCAACTCCATAGCTTCCAATCTATCTTCAAGGTTCTTATACTTGTCATCCGCTGGTGGATACTGTTGTTCTGAATAGTCCTCGTCTGCTTCCTCTTCCTCCTCTTCTACCTCAGATTCGGAAGGTACAGTAACTCCTTTCCCCTTACCAATCCCTTCGTCGGACGTTGATGGAAACTCAAGAGTCCTTCTAGCATCACCCTCAAATCTTCTTCCGAAAGTAGCTACCCCCAGTCTCTTTTTCTTTTTCTTCTCTTTACTTTTCTCTAGCAGAACTTTGATATCCTCTTGACCCTTTGCCAAGGTCATGAGGAGTTGTTGAAATTGTGAATTTTGTGCCTGTAGGTCCTTCACTATTTGCTCCAAATCCATCTTGCTGAAATAAACAGCAGAAAGATAAGGAAACCTGGCTTGAAGACCTGCTTATGCATATGATGAATGATATGTTATTCATGTAATGCATTCAAGGGTTCAAAAATTCAAATTTGTTGCAAACAAAAAGAACACATGTCATATTAAGAAGAAATTGTTAGTACATAAATGCCCCATGGGCGAAATATTACAAAATTCATAATGTAAAAAGACGTTGTGCATCCTCTTTGGTGTGATGTAGGTGTTGAGAGTTTCCTCCTCGTGAAGTCGGCGGGTGAGCTCTAAAACCTTCTTCTCACTGGCATAGAAGCTGGCTTCAAAAGTATCTTGTTCTTCTTTGAGTTGGATCCAACTCTTTTGCATTTCCTCCCATGATGTTGGCATGTCAGGGTGTAGGATGGTGTATGGAACCTCTCCTTCCTTAACAAGCTCTTTAATCAAAGGGAGAATGTGAGGATATGGCATCATAAGATTCTGGGAGCGGGTTCGTACCCACTTGAGGTAAGGCTCAAGAGGGATGGAATTCTTGTGCCCCAATGTCTTACTACCCACTTTGTTAGGCATCCTCCAAGCTTTGATGAACCTTTGTCGAAGTCCTTGCGCATCATTGTCGAAGTCAAAAACTAGGTCAGGAATCAGCATGTCATGAGGGCCATCCCTCCGAGCATATCCAAATTGTCCTAAAGCTAGACAGGGGTTGTAGGTAATGCCTCCCCTAATACCAAGTAGTGGGACATTAGGGAATTCCCCACAACGATCAATGATGATGACATTTTCTCTGGACCGAGAACACCAATGTACATCAGAATGTGTGAGGGTCATTAATCGTTGTGACCACCTCAAACCCTGCTCATTCTTCAAAACTGCTTGTGGAAGGTGAGAAATAAACCACCTTGCTAGGAGAGGAGTACAGCACATGAGAACACCTCTTTTCCTCATTGTTCGTGTGTAAAATGAGTGTAGGATGTCCCCAAGCAATGTAGGTATAGGATTCTTGGATATGAAAATCTTGACAGCATTCACATCTATAAGTTGATCAGGGTTTGGGAACAAGACCAACCCATAGATGAGGAGTGCCACAATTTCTTCATAGGCTTGTAGATCAAGAGAATTCCGACAGTCTTGTGCCTTCTCAAACAGAAACTTTGCCAAGAAGCCCTTGACACCACTTCTGGTTTCCCAATGCCCCTTGATGTCAGATGGTTGCAAGTGTAATGCTTGAGCAACATCTTCGGGCTTTGGTTAGTTTTCCGCACCGTTGTAGGGTAGTTTATTAAGAATAGGAATTCTCAGGAGTTGAGAAAATTCCTCCAAAGTAGGCACCAATTGGTAATCAGGGAATGTGAAACAGTGGTGTCGGGGGTCAAAGAACTGGAAGAGAACTTTCACCATGTCTTCTTCAATGCTGGTGTTGACTAAGTTGAGAAGTCTACCATGTCTTTCACTGAAGAGAGAATTCTTCGGAATCCTGGAAGTAAGCTCCTTGAGTTGAGGAGGGATTCTCACAAGGTTGATTTGAATTGTTTTCCTGCGAAGAGATTCCATGACCTACAAAACAAGAACAAAGATGAAGATCCAAACCCTTGAAATGGTTAGTGGATGCATATGATGCTTTATGATGTTCATGATGTATTCACAAACACATGTACAAGCAAGTCACACAAAACCCTAGTTTCTGGCTTGCATGAGGTTTCATAGGTAAGTACCCTCTTGATTTTAGTTGGCTCAAAACCTGTCCTATAAATAGTAACCGGGTTCTAAGGAGCTCAATATTATTGGATTGTTTTCTATGTTCATTGTTTTGGTTTAGCCACTTAACTAGCGACCAAAATATTCCAAGAAAACAACCCTCAATGAGTGTAGTATCGAGTATCTACCAACTTCGGACTGCACCAAAGCCGGTCATCTCACTACCCCTAATAAAAGGCCAAGACGGTCAAGTAAGGTTCTAGTTCATTAGTGCTTAATGACATCACTCAGCGGCCCCGTATTCTCTTTGATTGACTCAAAGGCTACCGGTACTCACAAATATGTCGCACTAATATAGCTATTGCTTCAACCGTGTTGGTATACCCCGTACAGTTTCCACAACGTATTACTATCAATGAATGTTTCCCAAATCCGGGTGGAGGATTTCAAGCCCAAACAAGAGAACCAAAATGTAAAGCAATCAAAGAAAACAATAATCATGTGAAGGGTGATCTAAGCCCTAAGGTTACTCCACTTTTAAAAAATTCCCCAGCAGATTCGCCAGTTCTGTGATACGGTGGGAGAACTGACTTGGGATTTTGCGTTTTATGTTCGCAAATGTTTCGGTTTAGCAAGAGTCGCCACCGACTTTTTATTTTATCCTAAGGAAAGGTCAAAAAGCACAGGAAAGACCTTTGAGATGTTTTCTTGGGTTCGGAGAGTAAATTATAGAAAGGGAAGGTATTAGCACCCTTTCTATCCATGGTTATCCATGGGCTCTTAGTTACTTGCTTAGATCACTTGCTTTGCATTTTCAATTGTTTGAAATGGTGCTTCGTGTGTGGTTTTCAAAGATATTTTGAAAAGGGGCCATTGTTATGGAAACCTTTGTAATGATTCTTGTTTGAATGTATACAAAGGTGTTTTTGTCTTTTGAAAAGGTTTTCAATGTTTGAAAGTTGGATTTTGAAATTGTGTTTGTGGAGTGTGTTTTGAAAAGTAGCAAGGATGTTTTTTTGCAAGCTTTGATCAAGTAACTAAGAGTTGTCTGCCCTAATTTTACTCAAAGATCTTTCCTTATGTTTTTAACCCTTTTAATAGTGTTGCTTCACCATTGTATTTGGTGAGCAACCTTATGTTAGGATGTAAACGGGACAGGCGCGGGTCATCGTATAGACCATGAAAGCAATAGTGTCAAGCATCTTTGGCAATTTTCTTGAGGGACTATGATCATTTTGTTTAGGCAACTCTGATAGCGTCATCGAGGGACTATGATCATTTTGATTGTTTTTGTGTTGCCAAAGTACTTGACATGCAATCATGGCCCATTTTTGAAGGCAACAAGTGGATGAAACCCTAGGGGTGTGAGTGTGCATTGTGTTTGTTTTTCATGCATGTTTATCTTGGATTAGGTCAAGCTACTTGTTGATTTTATTTGCATACAAACCCTAAGTTTTAAGCATGGCATAATTGAAAGCTTTTAAATGTGTGAGAATTTAAATGCTACACTATTACAACATGATATAGGGAGGGGGATACAAATTTGAATTGGGGATATTTGACGAGGAAATAAATTCTAAGTTATTACAACCATATCGAATGTACAAGTTCATATTTAACATTTAAATACACATAATTAAATAAATATCAAATAACAATGTATTATGCAAAAAAGATTTTTTTTTATGTATGTGAAAAGGGTATTTTTTTAATGTGAAATATAAAAAAAAAAGTCAAATTTTAATTATTTTGGTTATTTAGGGCAAAACCCTAATTTTCAAATAAATAATAATATTTATTAATTATATACAATATATATTAATTTATACAAAAATAAAAAGTATATTATAAAAAAAGTATTTTTGATGTCAAATATTAATAAAAATAAAAATAAATGTATTCTTTTATATTTTTTTGTCCTAATTATCTAATAAAATATAAGTATATATATATATATATATATATATATATATATATATATATATATATATATATATATATATATATATATATATATATATATATATATATATATATATATATATATATATATATATATATATATATATATATATATATATATATATATATATATATATATATATATATATATATATATATATATATATATATATATATATATATATATATATATATATATATATATATATATATATATATATATATATATATATATATATATATATATATATATATATATATTTATTAAACCTATTAAATGTACAAAGATAAAATATTAATTATTTATAAAAATGGATATTTTCAAGAAAATGTTTTCAAATGTAAAAATAATAACAAATAAAAACATAAATATATTTTTTATATTAGTTTTAAGTTTTATTAAAAGAAAAAAAGGTTTATTTATACATATATGTTTTTTAATAAAATGCAATAAATATCAAATAAATAGGAAAAATATAGAAAAAAAATTTTTGGCATTTTTTGTATTTCATGTGAAAAATAATAAAGTCAGAACAAAAATAAAAAAGTCAAAAATAATAAATATCAAATAAATGGGCCAGGGGGTGTAAACTGAATATGGGGGGTGCTAAAAGCAAGAATGACTCAGGCCCAGCCCAAGCCATCATCTTCAACCTCCAGACTGTTTGAAAATATGCGCGCCTCTTGTTCAACATGATATCTCTTGATTCTTTGATCTTTTGACAAAACTTAAAACATGAAACTTGTAGAGAATTTAAACACGAATCTAACCATATAAAGCATTAAATCTAACTCTCAAAGACCAGAGAGAATTTCTCTGGCCCTAAAATCTGACCTAGCTTTTTTCAAATGTCCATGACTAAAATTCTCCCAGCACACTTAATGTAAATGAAAACTAATCATATGTATGGCTTCAGGGCTATGAGTACAACATATTTCATTCACAAACCTAAGCCTAACCATTCCTAAATAGAGAGATAGAAGTCCATGAAATACCTGTTTCAGCTTGAATCGAATAGGGCAATGCAGCAACCTTCAATGGTGTTTGAGCTTCTGTTGAGCTTGCCTGAGGTCCAAGGAAGCTTCTCCAATACTTGGCTTGCTTTGAAACACCTTGAATCGTGCTGTAGAACTCCACCTGCAAAGCTTTGAAATGGAAATGGCAAAGTGGGTTAGAGGTGTTACAGCTTGCAATGGATGATCAGGATAGCTCAGGTGGATGGTATGGAAGGTGTTTGAATAGGTTTGGGCAAAAACGCACGAGCAAGTTGTGTTGTGAAACTCAATCTGCAGGAATGCCCTATTTTGTAGCAAAACAGGGATTTGGTGTATTAGGAGGTATGAGGGATGGAAGGGTCGTGCCTTAGGTCTGTTTTGATGTATGGAACTTGTGTGCAAAGTTTGTTTTGGCTCTTGTTCACAGATATGAGAGTTGGTTGTGTTTTGCAATGTTTCTTCTACTTGAAGCAAGAAAATGCAAATGATGTTATAGACCTGTCCAAGCCTGCCTATCATGCTGCATCTTTGGTTCTTGGTAATTGGAATTTATGGACTCAATCTTGCCTCAAAGATCTGGCCCCTTGTCTCAAAGATTTAGCTTTTGACATAAAGCAACTTTAGGCAAAAATGGCAATTCACCTTTTACTACTTAAGGCTTAAACTTGCATGTAATGCCCAAATGAACAAAATAATCCCTTAAATCAATGGTTATGCATTAAATTAAGGTGTGTAAACTGGTTTTGAGGCCTTCAAGATAGCATTACACAAGCTGATTTGAAAATGCAAGTTGCTATGAACATGTCTTGGCCATGAACAAAAGTGAGTTTTGGCCAACTTTGTGAATTCGATTCTCTCTAACCACAAGGGTGTTTGAGGAGTTCTTTGATAATTTGGAAAGCTTGGAACATGTACTACAATCCATATTTGTAATGCAACTTAAAACTCCAAGTGGAACTAGGTGAAAAATGGCCAAGAAGATGGGTCAAAATCCTGCCTAGATTAGGGCAAATTTCTTCTAAGTTAAAAGTTTTTGGTACCCTTGTTCCAAAATTCATAACTTGAGATACAAGATTCTTTTGAGAAAACTTTGTGAATCAAAGTTGTATACTTTGTGATGGACTTCAACTTTCATGTTTCAAGTTTTCTTTGAATCCATTTGCATCTTGGTGAAAAAATGGGACAACGTTAGGAAAAAATTAGAAAATTTCATAACTTAGAAAATTTCTAAGTTATGAAATTTTTCCATTTTAAACCCTTATTTGCATTTTTGGGTTTCTTGATGGAAAAGTTTCATAATTTGACATGTCTTGATGAAAAATGAATCTTGGCACTTGATTTTGACCAAAAAGTCAAAGTTTGACTTTTTAGTGTACAGTCAAATTTTGATTAGTTGACTGAAAAATTCATCTGACAATCCTATGCATTTGAGATCTTTTGAACTTGTTGAATGGGTCAAGACAATTTCATTGAGTCCTTGAGTCCATATGTGAGCTTGGTTTGCCATTGGTTAGGTCAAACAATCAAAAATTGCCTTTGTGTAGTCAAAACCCTAAAAATGACCATTTTACCCTTTTGGTGATCTGATCAAATTTCTTGTGGAATTGTGATCCAAACTTGATCAAATGGTTCATATGAGTTCATAATGTTGATGTGGGTCAAATTTCATGAGGTTTGACTGTCAATTGGCCACATTTGACTTTTTCCCCAATACAGCTGATTTTTAGGTCAACTGTCCAATTGATTGGGCAAAGATTTGAATCAAGGCTTGAAACTTGGTATGGGCAAACTTGTGAACCCAACATGAAGTATGAAAGTCAATTTTGGAATTTTAGGTCAAAACATCCTTGTGCAAACTCAAACCCTAATTTGGGTCAACAGTGCAAGGAGGGGTCTTGAGCAGAGCAAACCCTAGTTTGATCTTGAACTCCAAGAGTCTTGTGATGAGAAAATGTTGGTGAAATGAGAGGGAAAATTTTGGGGTACAAAACTGGGCAAGCTTCAAATAAGGTCAGAGACTTGAAGAGATACTATAAAATCTGGGCAAGAATCATCCATGGATGCATACATCACCGGAAGGAAACTAGTTCTCCTGATTACATTAATGATGATCAACAATACCTTCTGTTTTGTCTAGGAACAAATGTAAAGATTGATCTTCCATACCTTCTGTTCAATCACCTGTAGACACATGTGAAGGAAACTAGGGAAGCTGAGACGGTCAGAAACCATAAATCAAAGAGAAACTGGATCCCTCTGGGAAGACTAATTTCAGACATTCTGACTGAGAATGGTCTGATATCCCACTTAGAAGATGAAAACTTACTTGGAGAGTTAGATCCTACGTGTGGAAAACCTCTTACCGGAAAGAACCTACTAAAGAGGAAGCTAATTGAGAAACTTCTGGTAGAACCTACACCATACGTCTCAGCAACAGTCACCAGCAGGAGAATCCCCATTGAAGATTTTCCCCTGTTCAACTTTGGTGATCATCCGAAGATCATTCTGCACTTCATTGAAGCATGCAAATAAAGTGGTATCCCCATTGACCTTGCTTGGCTTCAACGAAGAACTCTCCCTCCACCAGATGTTGTCCTACAGAAGAAAAGGCAAGCCGAAGTTGGCCCCTCTGCTAGACCTCAAAAGAAGAAGAAGAAATCAGTATGTACAACCTCTAAAACCATTTCTGTTAATGGTTCTGTGCGTGTGGAAACATCTGCTGAACCTCAAACCCTTGAAAATATAGAAGTTGACATAGACCTAACACAAACATCTGAGCCCCTGGATAACAACCCTAAAGTTGACCAAGTATTATCTGACATAAATGATTTTGCTGCTGAAGTACCTCAACAAACTCAACCTCAAACTCAAATACCTCATTCTTCTCCTCACCATCAGAATCCAAATAATCCTGCTCACAACCCTCTACCAACATCCCCCATCAGACCTTTATCACCAAGACCCTCTGAGTGGTATGATGGTTCTTGGAGACTACCTGGCATAAATGTTCCTCTGGCTACACAACCACCATCCTTCATCCTACCATCTGAAAACATTTTTGACCTGAATTTATCACCAGCACCTTCTCCTCCTTCCTCACCTCAAACCACAATCACCATATCTCCTTATGTCACACCACCTTTCTCACCAGAAATTCCATTCCCTTCATCATCTGAAACCTCTTCACCTCTCTCTCTATAACCAATCCCTAGTACATCCTCATTAGAACCTCTTGAACCCTCTGTCCCTTCTGACTTTCTCAGAAATGTAGTTTATCTTGAATCACTATGTTATCTACAAATAAAATCCACCAAAAAGGCCTCTCCCAAATCAACTCCAAAATCTGATCAATCAGAAGTTCCTGTACACTGTCAGAACTTCATAATAGAAATGCTTATGTTGATTGACCTGCTAAAAGCTGACAGTGCCAGCAGCCTTAATCTAGCAGCGTGTGATTTTATGTGGGACGCTTTCAGAAGCAAAATAAATGATGAAATCCTCAATTTTCAAGAACTGTGCTATGCTTAGGTTTTTGAGAATTTCTCCAAGTATCTGAATACTTTCTTCATGGAAGTAATAAACATTTGGGATCAGAGGTCTCCACTACAGATTATTGGGGCTCCATTACCTCCGGCTGACCCCATGGAGATATCAGAAGATGAATCAGAAGATGATGCTACGTCTGAACCACATCCTTTGGCCATGATTCTGTATCACCAACCTTCTGCTAAAGCTAGACCTGAGAAAGTTCCTACTCTGTTGATTGATCCTGGTACCTTTCTCTCAAATGTTGTGTACTCAGGCTCTGTTACTTCTACTCCTAAGGTTGTCTCATCTGAAGCTGCTACAACTTCTATGGCACCCTCGTTGTTGCTGGACACTCTGAATGAACTGAAGAAGGACAATGAGGCCATCCACGAACGTCTGGATAAACAAGATGATTCCTCAAATGAAATCAAGAATCTTCTACTTTCCCTTGTTTCTCGTCGCTCTTAGATTTTATTTCTAAATTTTTTTCATGTTGTTTTTTGTTTTGTAACTCTGTTTTCTTTTGAATCTTCAATATATGACATTTTCGGGTTTCTTTAAATTTTTTACTTTTTGATTATGACAAAAAGGGGGAGAAGATGAGATTTTGATCTGATCCATGAAACAATTATGGGACTAAGTCTCAAACATTTCTAATGAAATACAAAGTTTTTTTTTCTGTTTAAGAGATATGCAGGAATTCAAGAAACTCTAAAAGACTAAGCTCTGAACATCATCAGGAAAAGAATTGCTAAAGAAACTCTGAAAGAAAAAGTCTAAAAGCTCTGAAGAACAAATCTCAGGAAGCTTCCATTATGCTTTTTAATTATTCTATTTCAAAAAAATAAATATCAATCTCAGGGGGAGATTATCTATCTCAGGGGGAGATCCTCATACTTGCACAAAATTTCTTTTTAATCAAAATCTGAATTGTTTTGTCATCATCAAAAAGGGGGAGATTGTTAGAACAAAGTTTGGTTCTAATCATATCTTAGAGTTTTGATGATAAAAATGAAATAAATTTTGTGATATATATTTTATACTTTGACTTGCATGTTCTCTAAGATCAGATGAAGTTTTGTCTTACGCATATTAGAAAGAAACAACATTCTACGCAGGTATAAAGCAAAATCAGAAGGAAGCACTCCAAAGAAAACTCTGATAAAGAGAAATCCTAAGAAACTTCTGATAAAGCTAGCTGAAGTAAAGATCTGATAGAAGCACGCTGAAAGCAACATCTGATAAATGCAAGATTAAATCAAACTCTGAATATCACATACTGAAGCAAAGATCTGATAGAAGCAGGCTGAAAGCAACATCTGATAAATGCAAGATTAAAGAAAACTTTGAAGATCACATACTGAAGAATACTCTGATAGAAGAATAGATCTAGTAAACTCTGAATTAGCAATGCTTTAAGCAAACACTTCAACTTCCAGAGACAAGCTCTGATAGTACCGTTGGTTATTAAATACTAAGACGGCTAACACACTCAAGTATACTACACGCACTAGCATTGGAAACATAAAGACCAAATCTACTCGCTACACACATCATTGCAAACACGCTTCATTAAATGCATGCACCATAATCAAGGCATTAATGGTCAATTAGAATTTATATATAGAAGACCTTTTGTATCAAAGAGAGGTTACTGACTTACGTGAAATATACTTACACTCACTATTTTCATACTTGTAAACTAATATTGTATAGTGGGTAGTTCTTAAGTATTGGGCAACAATCTTAGTGAAAAATCACAGTTGTGATAAAGCTTTTTAGAAGCAAATATTTCTCACTACTATTAAGAGACAATTTTGTAAGTGTTCCTTGAGAGACCAAGTGGGTCAGATTTCTCAAGAGGGCTAGGACTAGTTGAGTCTTAGAGGTTTTAGTCATTTGCAGTTAGCTTGTGCATTATATTGTTAGTCACACCAGTTTGGTTGTGTGCTTGTAATCAGTTTGATTATAGTGGATTAAGTTCTCATTGAGAGAGGCGAAATCACCTTGGCAGGTGGACTGGAGTAGTTTGAGTTTCAAATGAACCAGGATAAAATTACCAGTGTCGTTCCATTAGTATTGCGCTAGAAAAGAAGAAAAACTTATTCAACCCCCCCCCCCCTTTAAGTGTTTTCTCAACCTTCAAAGCATCGCACTTTCAGAAGTATAAACCTGTTTAGGTATTGTTCTATTGACCCAGTGCTCTTTCGTTTAACACTGGACAATTCTGTTAGGCTTATTTTGGACTGCCCATGTGGAATTGTTCAAGGAACAATTTCTCTAACTGAATCCACATTTGGACCGAATGTCGGGGAAGAGTTGTAAGCCAAGTAAACGCATTATTTATGAGGGAATTGGGAAATACATCATCCTTAAATCTTTATTCACTACTAAGTCGCCAAGCTTTGTTTGGTATCTAGCGACATGTTCAACATCCCCTGTGAACTTAGAGAATTTTAGGAGTTTCGATCCTCTCGGTAACTCCGTTTGTAACATAAAATCTGGAAATAGTGAGACATACATAGTCCTCTGGAAGCCAGTATTCATTTCATTTCTAACCGTTATTCATTTGACAATGTCTTCTAGGTTTTGTTCCCCAGCCACTGCTTCACGTCGAACCTGCATGACCAGTTGGTCGGCATTCTGGTTTTGGTTTACTATTACTACCGGGGGTTGTTGTACTACCCTAAGTATAGGATTGACACGCTGAGGAGTCAGTGGATCTTGTTCGAGTGTTTCATCGACCACCTCCTCGTACTGCACTGGTTCCTCACGTGGTGGAGGCGTAGCTTGTCGAGCTGGCGCTCTAGGAGCACCAAGAAAATCTTTGATATGAGTCATTTGATTTTCTAAATTCTAATAACTCTGCACCAGATTTTCAATCTAAGGTCTTAATATAAGACTCATCTATTGAGTAAGCATATTGACCATTTCATGGTTACTTTTATCCACTTGTTGCCTCATGACAACAACGGTACTTAGGGGTGAGTGAAAGTAGGCATAATTTGGTTGGAAAATCCCAATCCATTCGAATGACCAAATTTATTTCCTAACAGACTTGGAGCACGATATGGGGAAAACACCGAAGCAAAATTTTCACCGAATGTCAGACTACTTGTTGTGCTGCAAAAAAAACACAGAGTCGCTGTCGAACTCTATTTATCCCGAAGGAAGGGAAGATATCAAGACAACTCCAAAGAAATGGATAAGATGGTCTTGCGACCAAGATAAAGGGCAAGGAAGTCGGTTACGCGAGGGAAAGGTATTAGCACCCTGCGCTTCTGTGGTACTCCACATGATCCACTTAAGTTTTCTCTAATCTAAGGGTGTGTAAAAATCTATGTCTAAAGCTTAATGCTAAGAGGAATGCTTGTGAAAGAAAATGCAGGAAAAATAAGGAATATTTACAAAGTTTTGCTCCCTTAGGCCCCACAACCTAGTGCCTATGTACTCCCTCGTGCAATGGGAAAGTCAGAGCGTTGTAGTTCGGCTCACATGTTTTTGTTTCTTGTATGTTTTCTACCTTGAAAAAGGATTTTAAAAGAAAAACCAAGCAGCAAAATGAAGTTTGAATTGGTTGGTGTTTTTTACCTTGAAAATAGGTTTTTGTATTATTGGAGTGTTTTCAAGTTGAAATAAAAAAAAGTTTTAGTTTTAATACGAATGCAAAAGAGAAAGAAAAAGGCCTAAGGGAAACTAGCAAAGTAAGCCTAGAGTTGTCATGCATGGTTTGCAACCTAAGGTCTATCTCAATTCGCTTCCTAAGATTGAAAAGAGAAATCCTACAAAAGCATGTAAACGTGCAATAGAAGGTAAACACACAAAGCTTAAGGAGTATCCACTTGCTCAAGTAGCACACGCCTAACCAAGGTATCATGTCACCAAGGAAGGATAGGGAGAGGGATCACTCCTAACCATAATATCAAGTCTTCGAGGTAGCATAAGGGAGAAGGGACACCTAACCATGATATCGGGTAATCAAGGTACGATAAAGGGAGGCTTAACCAAGATATCGAATCATTGAGGCAAGCAAGAATGGGGGAATAATTAATTCTTAACCAAGATAGCATGCCATCATGGTAAGAAGAATAAGGGGTGTCGAATCTTAACCAAGATATCACGTTATCTAGGCAAGAGAAGAACGAGAGTGAATCTTCATAAGTGACTAAACACCTAACCAAGATATCATGTTATCGAGGTAAGAGATAGAAGGCAATAATGAGATCACATCAGAGCATCAACATGCATGTCACGCGAGCTAATGACAAAGCGTGGGGGTTGATTGTAAACCCTTCTCCACTTGACCGACTTGATACAAGAATAGCATAATTCGTAGCACCGATGATGATGCGAGCTACGAATGACCTGTGGACTAGAAATCATGGGGTTGATTGTGGACCCTTTTTCCATTTTCCTTCTTTGAGGACTTATCAATGTGGAATGGGAATGGGACGCCTTCATCGAGGTCTTTGGCACAAATGTAAACACACATAATGGTAAACAAACAAGCACAAGTAGGAATTGCCTTCTAAAGGTCTTTAAAACGGCATTGTCCACCTAAAGTAGGAGCTCTCAATCATGCATCTCTAATCCTACTTCTCATGGCATCAGAAAAGCGGTAAAGAATGCAAGAGACAAAAGAGAACAGAAGAAAATACCAATCGAACACAAGTTCGTCAATTATCAGACAAAAGCAAAGAAACCAGAAAACTTTGTGCAAGCTTCACCAAGCAACGGAGAAATAGTCAGAATCAGATGCAATACTAGCAAGTAATGTCACAAAATGCAAAAATAAATCGCGTGTGGAAAGTTTGTTGCATCGAATCAAAGTCCCTGCACAAGATAAGTCTATACAAGCGAGACAATAATCTAAAGGTCATGTGTTGCACGAAAAACCTTCAGAAACTTGCACAAGTCACAAACGAGTTAGAAAATAACAATGCAACATCAAGTATCACCTTATAACTCAAAGAAATACAAAGGAGCAAAGTACGAATAAACAACGGAAGATGAAAATCAAAAATCGGGCAGCAACATTATTATACAAGGAAATAAATGGTAAAATGCACCAGAAGCGGAGAAACTCATCATTAATGTTCACGGCATGCTTAGATGTGTACAAATGAACATCAAATGACAAGTAAAATGGCATGTACATGTGGAATTAAAAACGGGACAGCACTACGTACAAACATGGAATTAATCGGAAATTCACATCAGAAACAAGAAAACTCATTATAATGGCTCAAGAAATGATCAATTATATGCAAGCAAGTGTTAAATGAAAATGAAACCAATATGTACACATGAATCATGAATTTAGGACATCAACTATTTCACCAATAGAATGCGCAAAGATTTGATTTAAAGTCATGCAAAAATGATACGGTAACAACCGATTGTCTGCTTAAGCTCAATAATGTGTGATGCAAAAATTATTTCTCAATGTGTATGCAAAAAGTACTTTCCGGACAGCAACATTCCAATTTTAGAAGGCACGAAAAGTCGGAATAAAATCCACCGAAATTAATACAGGTATCCATTAAAAATGCAAACGAGTTCAAGTAAGCATCAAGTTTGAATTAAATCATGGTGTATGCGTGGAAATCATTTTCCGGACAGGAACCTCTTCACAAATAGAATGCATAAAAATTACTTTCGAAATCAACTGAAACGGTATCGGTACTCATCAATTACCAAGCCAAGCTTTCATGAGTATTTAACAACAACTAAATCTCATGTCTCGCATTATTTCCTAATAACAAACATCAACTTTTTACTCCTTAAAATTATCTGTAGAATTGAATTTAAATTGCTAAAACTCAACACAATCCATCCGTACAACGGGCAAGTAACCCAAACGAACCTCAAAGGGTATTTAAAACTCGATTTGCACCTTATTTACAATTCCGGACAGCAACCTTTACTTGAACCAAAATTACTCCGAATTAGTTTTAAACGTTATAAACGAACGTGAAAATGTACTTTTCGGTTCAAGTACTACCGTATAAAAATTATAAATGAGTTACAAACTATCAAATCACATTAAATGCCTTAATTCCACACATAAATCGATATTCAAAAGCTAATGCAAATTTATCGAATCAAAATATTTTTTTAATACCAAAAATTGAATTTATCAACCAAACGATATAAACTTGCATTAACTCATGAATCCGAATTCAATTCTCATCACAAATCTTCAATCAACATAAACCGAATTCAACATCAAAAGTTCTAAATCAGTTAACCAATTCCGGATCTCAACAACATTATCAATTCACAATTGAATTCAAGAATCAATTTGATGCAATTACATGTTCAACTCATGAAATAATTCACTCAAGCAATTTCGCAAACACTTTCCATGCATGAACAAATTAATTCAAGGTTTAACCATTAAATCAATTTATCCTATTCCACATGATTCTAACATCTCTAATCAATTAATTCCTAACTCAATTATCTCAAAGAAAAATCAGCCCAAGAAATCACACAACTGCTTATTCACAAAATTACTTATGTAAAAAAGCACTTAAGTCAAGAGAGTATTGGGAATTACCAAATCGAAATCGAAGAGGAGAAGAAGGAGGATGCCGGAATCACGAAATTGGAGGGAGAGAGTGATCGGTGTTGCACCCCAAAATTTGCCCTCTTTGTTTTAACGTTGATTGGATTATACTTTGTTTGCATATACACATGCATGCATCTCATTGGTTCTGTATTCATGTAATAAAGGTATTTGATCAATATAACAAAGCTCTTATAATTTTTCAACGCATGTTTGAGTTGTGGAAGATTTGGGTGTTTTCAGTGAATTTAAAACAGTGCGAATTGGAAACAGTGTTTGAAAATTCGCATCTCCGGCTTGGAATGGTGTTTTAGGTTGATTCACGAGGTTTTGAAACCGTCTCGATGTTCTCTTCAATTTTTGTGTTCGGACCAAAAGATAATTCTCAAAGGAAAGTCTTTGGATACGCGATTTTTTTGGAAGTTATATGGTAAAAAATACAAAGAAAAAGGTGCTGAAAGTGCAGTTTACGCACACTAAAAAATTCATAAATCGAAGACCGTTTATCATTTTGAACCCGTTTCGGTGGCTAAAATTCCGTCTTGATGTCATCTACATTTCGTATCTCTTGGCCGGAATCCAATTCTACCCAGAGAATCTTTGAATATATGAATTTATCAAATATATTCGCACGCGAAAGTTATGACAAATGTTCACCGACTTCATCCTCAGAAAATCATAACTCGTTCGATTCTTATCGTATCGATCCGTTTCCAGTGGAATTAGTTCATAAATTGAGTTGGTTAAATATTTCTTCCAGCTTTCGAATTCAAGCGGTATCCCGAAGGCCTTCATTTTGGGTCTGAAGCGCGCGCAACGCGTTTGAAAATCCTGAACTGAGAAATATTTTCATCTGAGACGAAACTTCAACAAATCATAACTAAATCACCGTTTATCCGATCGAGTTCATCTTCGGACACGATGTTGTTCTCGATGTTGGCTATATTTTAGTTTGATATTTCAACTTCAAAAGTCGCACCGAGATTCCTACGAATTTGCCCGAAACGTGTCGCACTCAAGTGAATTAAAATTCTGCATTAATATTTATGAATATTTGAGACCCATTAACCAAATTCACTCACATAAGCCCATACTATATATTATTTTTACTCCAATTTCTCTCATAACTCAAAACAAATCTCCACAAACAATCAAAACTTTTCTCTCAATTTTCTAAAAGATCAAATCAAGGTTCTACACTTTTTTCATCAAGAACACAACAACAACTTAATCAAGATCCAAAAGTCAAGATCAAGAGCAATTATTCTCTGATTGTTGATCTGTTCGTTGCAATCTCTATACCTAATCCTCCACTTCACTTCTATCACTTTTGGAGCTTTTGCAGAAGATTTTGGATATTTGTTGTAGAGTTTGCTGTATACGGATTTGTTTTATCCGCTTGGTACACATTCAGATCATTATTATTGTAAATATCTTAAATGCTACATTTTACCACTTTCTAGAAATCATGTGAAGTAGGAAGCAGTAAATAAAGAGCGTGCGCTCGAAGTCGCTGTTTAAAGACATGTAGCAGGCATTTCGTACTTCATTTGTTATATGTGTGGTGCTTGTGTTTGTTTCTTTGTTTGAATGATCGATGAGTCACTCAATTTAGAAATTGAGATCACAACTTCGCTCTCAGTGCATGCTCCTTATCGGACTTTATCGCTTTCCTTTATTTCTTATTGATCGATGAGTCACTCAATTTAGAAATTGAGATCACGACTTCGCTCTCATTGCATGCTCCCTATAGGATAGTTTTGTTAGACTTTCTTTGGCATGTTAACTTAGGTAGGATCTCTTTAGGTGTGCTCTCTTGAGCTTATTAGCTTGCTTGCTTTATCCTTGTACATACCATGTTCTCTTAGGATGTGCTTGCTCTATTCGAACGCAAGTTAGACCTTAGTTTGTAAACCATGCATGCTAACAGTAGGTAGAAACTTCGCCTTTCATCCTCGACATAAGACTACCATTGTATGACAATATTAGGTTATAGATAGGCTAGTCTCCCATAGACTCTTTTCTTTCCCTTTTTGCATCCTTGCATCTAAAACAAAACTTCTTTGCTTAGCAAATCAAAAACATGCTAATCATACTTAAACCCTTTTTTAAGGTAACAAAAATACAAACCAATTCAAACAAATTTGTGCGCTCAAGCACCTTTCCTCTAAAACCCCTTTTTAGGTAAGGACATGATTAGTTTATTTCTGTGCCAACGTATAAGTCTCCAAAGGTCGAGCTGCGGTAGAAGGCGGAATTAACATTGTCCATAAAAAACACAAAACAAACAAAAACATATGAGCCGAACTACGGTAGCTCTGATTCCTTAAAAGGGATACGTAGGCATTGGGATAGGGCCCAAGCGAGCATAATTTTATTTTCCCTACATTCTTTTCCACTTTCTTTTACATGCATCCTCCCTTTAGCAGTAGTATAGTAAACAGTAAGCATAGATTAAACACACCAGTAAGATAGACAACAAGAGTGGATACTGTAGAGTACTATGGGCTTGTGCGGTGCTAATACCTTCCCTTCGCGTAACAGACTCCCTTACCCGATCTCTCGGTTACAAGAACGTGACTTATCCCTTCTCAGGTTTTCTCGATGTTTACCTTTCCCTTCATGTGGGATAAAATACGTTCAATGGCGACTTCATTGTTTGATGATTTTCAGCCAGTTGTTTCAGCTGGCGACTTCACTGGGGACAGATTGACCAAATGCTGGTCCATCCTGGAGTCGCTCCTAGCTCTTGCTTTATTTTTCTTTGGGTGTTTATTTTTATGCTTTCAGTTTATTCACTCATTTTGTATATACTTGAGAATATGTATGCATTGCATTTTACTGTCTTCCATATACTACTGTTATACTAGATCTACTTCTTATTGCGTGGGTGTTACTATGAGGTAAAAGGCCCAATACCCAGGCCAGAGTTGTATACCATAGGAAGCTTAGGAATAGAGTGGAATATGAACGGCTAGTTAACTTAGGTTTCACTATCGCCGCCATTTCGTCCATGCTCAGATGAGGTACAAATGAGGGGCTATCGTTTTCACGTAGGTGATACGACGATAGTTTTTCAGGAGTACCCTCGATTCTGAGTTACCATTGCCTTACCCTGACCTAGTTTTCACCCATGAGTGGGGAGGGAATTATTATCATAGGTACAGTTGGTGATTATGTTCAGATGATTGCTCATATTCAAATGGTGACCATGCTCAGACAGTGACTATTGGTTCTAATGGTTATGTCCTGGATTTCTATTAGTAACTGGGGGAATCTCAGATTTATTTTTTGGGCTCTGAATCTGTTCATGAGGTTCTTTGGTTTATATTCCGGACCTATGATCTTGGTACACACAGACTGCGGAAACAGTACAACAGAAACCTGTATAATGGAAGTAGTAACCCCGTGATCATTTGCACTCACATCATACCATATTTATTTTTCAAAAGACATGTCAGAAAAATAAAACTATATACTAACCCTGCATGTGCACGTTCATTCCGGGTTACTTCACGATGTTATAGTTTTCGTCAGTGACGTCTAGCAACAATGATATTCTCAAGAGCATCAGGAGGGACGATTGTACTTATGCGTGCTACCCAAGCTTTCCGCTCAAGTTCTTGGCTTTTTTTTGAAGAGTTTAAAAGACCATTTAGTCCACCCTAATGCAAAAAACAAAATCTTATCAAAAAACATGATGGTGCTTTGACTCTACTTCAGTTTTACAACCACGAGTTGCACTGTTTCACCTTCCAGGACTATCAGATTGTTCCAACTCCTGAAAAATACTCTCGTTTGTTCAAGATTATCGAGCACACACTTGTTGCTAGTCCGAACGAGCAGGATTTTGAAACTATCACTGAGGCACTTTATTTGGGCCTTGATGATGTGAGATAGAAATGGAAGAAGAATGGTAGCCTACATTCAGACTGATTATTATATTGTTACTTCAATCACTGACAAGCTTGTTAGGTGGAGTTGCTTATCTTGTACTCCCATAACTTTCGTGTATTCAACTCTGCGGGAATTTCTCTTGTTTCTGGATATTTTCTTCATATGGTCATTCTTACCATCATGTTGCTCGATTACTGTTGATGGTAATTGAACCGTGAAAAACCGGAATGGACAATCATTTCATACATCATACATATCATGCATTTCATGAATTGCGGGTTTTCTTGCGGGATTTTTATCTGATGGTTTTGCCTCTTATTATTAGAATCTACAAGACGACTTCCTTACATCCATATCGCACTCGAGACAATAAGTTGAGAATTATGGAACAGGTTGAGCAGAACCAGGCTGCTCTCCACAAAGACATGGACATCATGGGTGATCGAATGAATCAGCTCATGGAAACTCTTCATGTCGTCATCCAAGGGCAGGAAGAGCTCAGAATAAGCATTACTAAACTGGTAGACAGTGCCTCCACGTCCGAGAATGGTGGACCCAGGAATGACCATGGGGGGATTCCTAAGGAGAACCCACGACTGATTATGGATGACCACCATGATGTCATCAACATCGATGACCCTCCAAAGGATTCTACGGCTGATTTGTCGGAAACTACTAAGATGTACAAGGCTTTAGAAGAACGCTTGAAGGCTATGGAGACTTCTAAGAAACCAGGATTCAGTGTCGCTTCTATGTGTTTGGTTCCAGGGGTTGTGATTCCACCAAAGTTTAAGGTACCTGATTTCGACAAGTATAAGGGGGTTACATGCCCAGAGACTCATATCCGATCTTACTGCAGAAAGATGGTTGCTTATGCTAGCAATGAGCCGTTACTTATGCATTTCTTTCAGGACAGTCTTGTTGAAGCTCCATTAGAGTGGTACATGCAGTTGGAGCAAACTCATGTTAGTAACTGGAGTGAGCTTGTTGATGCTTTCTTAAAACATTATCACTACAACACCTCCATGGCACCTAGCCGTGCACAGCTGCAGAGTATGTCTCAAAAGATTGGCGAGTCTTTCAAAGAGTATGCCCAGAGATGGCACAGTTTGGCCGCAAGAGTTCAGCCTCCTCTCCTGGATCAGGAACTGGTAGATCTGTTCATGAGTACCCTCTGAGGCCCGTATTTGCAACATATGCTCAGTAGTACTTCTGATTCGTTTTCGGATATGGTCATCATCGGTGAGAGGGTTGAAATGTGTATTAAAATAGGGACTATTTCAAGTGCATCTGGAACAAATGGTAACAACAACTCAGGCGGTGGGAAGAAACCGTACACTAGCGGTTTCGTCAAGAAAAAGGAAGGTGAGGTGAGAAATGCCTCTGATGATAAGGGGAAAGCTATTGTACAGGTTCCATATTACCAAACTCTTGCTGCTCCACAACAACAATATGCACCGCCGTGAAACTATCAACAGAACCAAAGGCCCCAAGGACAAAGGCATCAACAAAGGCCGCAAAGGTATCCCGAAAGGAGGTTCGATCCAATCCCGATGTCGTATGCTCAATTACTCCCACAATTTCTAGCTGGTCAGTTGGTACAACTTCGAGGGTTACCTCCCTCACCGGCAGAACTTCCAAGGGGTTATGATGTTAATGCACGTTGTGAATTTCATTCGGGCGCTCCAGGCCACTCGATCGAAAATTGCAAAGCTTTAAAGTACAAGGTGCAATCTCTTTTGGATTCAAGGAGTTAAGCTTCACTCCCATAGGCCCTAATGTTCAGAACAATCCTATGCATCCCCATCATGGGGCTGCTGCCAATGCTATTGGGTTCGACGATGACCACGACTTAGTGACTCAGGTTGAAGAGATTCAGATGTCAATGACAGTTTTGAGAAAGCATCTTTTACATCAAGAAGTTCTACAAGAACTTCACGACTTTTGTTTGAAATGCTCATCCAATTCGAACGAGTGTGAGGATTTGAAAAACTCCATTCAGAAACTGATGGACTGAGGGGTTGTTAGAGTTGAGAAAGTCATCCCCGAAGGTGATGTCGCTATCCTGGATATTCCGTATTATCTGGCCAATGTTCAGAGGAATACTTCAAGAGTCCCATTGATTATACAAGTTCCAACGCTCCCTGCGCCAAATCTAAATTTGGTTGCTCCCCTGCCAACCCAAGCATCAACACTTCCAAGTTCGGTTCCTGATCTGTTAACTGATAACAGAGCAGTGCCATGGGAATATAATGACGTTTACATTCGGGGAAAGAAAGATGTTTGTCTGCTGATTGAAAATAAGGATGTAACCAACATTGCCGGGACTAGTAGAATAACTCGAAGCGAGAGAGTCTTTGCTCCTAATCCACCACCTCCTGAAGAAGTTATCGAAGAGATTCTTGTGAGAGATAAAGGGAAACAGGTAGTTAATGATTCTCCTGGGACGTCTTTTGAACAACAAGTGGAGCAGATAATCAGGGTAATCAAGAAGAGCAATTTCAAGGTGGTTGACCAGCTGAATCAGACGCCTGCAAATATCTTAATCTTATCCATCCTCCTGTACTCCGAAGCTCATTGAACCGCCTTGATGAGAATTCTGCACGGTTCCCATATGAATCCTGAAATTTCTGTGGCCCAATTTGAAGGGGTTGTTACAAATATTTCTGCAGGAAATTGTCTGGGCTTCAGTGATGATGAGCTCCCTCCTAAGGGCCGAGCTCATAATAAGGCGTTACATATTTCCATTAGATTCTTAGATACCGTAATGTCTCCATTCCTAGTAGACACTGGGTCTTCTTTGAACGTGATGCCTAAGCATACTCTATTCAAGCTGAACATGGACGGGGTTATGATGAAACCCAGTACGCTGACAGTCAAAGTTTTTAATGGGTCGAGGAGATTTGTGGAAGGGGAAGTTGACTTGCCCATCAAAATTGGCCCCCACGTGTTCTACCTATCGTTCTACGTCATGGACATTCGTCCATCTTACACTTGCTTACTGGGACGCCCGTGGATCCATGTGACGGGGGCTGTAACCTCGACTCTGCATGAACATTTGAAGTTCATCGTCCAGGACAAGGTCATCATCATTGGCGGAGAGGAAGTTGTCGTGATCAACAATGTTACTTCCTTCTGTTATGTCGAAGTGGATGGGGAAGTCCATGAAACCCCTTTCCAAGCCTTGGAAATCATTTCTGTTGACAGATTCCCCGCCATGCTGGAAACTACAAAGAAGTCTAGAGTTCCAATGCTTTCTTTGAGGGATGCTAAAGCCATTGTGCAATCTGGGATTCCTAACGAAGACTGGGGCAAAGTGATAGAGGTGCACGGAAATCAGGACAAGTCTGGACTTGGGTTCGAGTCCTCTTTTTCAGACCATGTTCGTACGGGTCCAATTATGCTCAAAGGAAAACAAGTTCCTCCGCTTTCAGAGTTATTTGTTAAGGCTAGTCCGGGGGCTCAAGGACAAATCCATGCAGTGGATGATGAAGACGATGCAGACATGGCTCGGTACATCTACCAGATTGCACCTGATCAAGAGCTTAGCAATTGGATTGCCACTGATATTCCCAAAGTGGTTTTCTTTGACATGTAATGTTCTTGTTTTAAATAAGTCGCATGCTTTTGCCTGAAGCGTGTTGACCTCTTGTGAAAAAAGGGCCCCCTCATGTTTCAATGTTTGTTTAAAAATTGAATAAAATGTCATTTTTGCATACAATTTTTGCTCTCTATCTTTTCTTATTTTCGTAAAATAAAAATGGCAATGTTTTTCCTTCTAACTCTTTAACCATTTTCCAATTTGCATCCATATTCTAAAATAAGGCATGATTCATCAATCATGCAGGTCTGCCTCGAATTCCATAAAAAACGATGATGTTACAGTTCCTTGCACCAATATCCTTGGAAATCCGAATGACCAAGCCGATGAGGGTAGTGGGGAAGATTGTGAAATTCCAGATGAATTGGCAAGGTTGTTGAGACAAGAAGAGAAAACGGTCTTGCCTCATCAAGAAGTTATTTAAGTCATCAATCTCGGCACCGACGCAATAAAAAAGGAGGTCAAGATAGGGGCCGCTTTGCAAGATGACGTAAAGAAGGGGTCGATTGAGCTTCTCAGAGAGTACTCCGACATCTTTTCCTGGTCGTATAAAGATATGCCTGGTCTAGATACGGATATAGTCATGCACCACCTGCCACTCAAACCAGAATGTCCTACGGTAAAGCAAAGTCGAGGAGAACTCGTCCAGATATGTCTCTCAAAATAAAAGAAAAACTTGAGAAGCAATTGAACGCAGGCTTTTTGTTGGTATGTGAATACTCATATTGGATTGCCAACATTGTACTTGTTCCTAAGAAAGATGGGAAGGTGCGCATGTGTGTAGACTATCGAGATTTGAACAAAGCAAGCCCAAAGGATGACTTCCCATTACCGCACATCAACATATTGGTTGATAACACGGCTCAGTCCTCGGTTTTCTCCTTCATGAATGGTTTTTTGGGATACAATCAAATGAAGATGGCCCTGGAAGACATGACAAAGACGACATTCACTACTCCATGGGGTACTTACTGTTATAAGGTCATGTATTTTGGCCTCAAAAATGTCGGTGCAACGTATCAACGTGCCATGGTGACTCTCTTCCATGATATGATTCATAAGGAGATCGAAGTATATGTTGATGATATGATTGCAAAATCACAGACCGAGGACGAACACTTGGTCCATCTACGAAAGTTATTTGCATGCCTGTAAAAGTTTAGACTAAGGCTTAATCCAAATAAGTGTACCTTCGGGGTGAGATCTGGCAAACTACTCGGTTTCATCGTAAGCCAATGAGGAATTGAGGTAGATCCCGATAAAGTAAAAGCAATACAGAATATGCTAGCACCAAAAAATGAAAAATAAGTAAGGGGGTTCCTTGGGAGATTGAACTACATATCCAGGTTCATTTCTCATCTCACAACTATTTATGAACCCATCTTTAAATTGTTGCGCAAGAATCAAGATGTCTGATGGGATGATAATTGCCAGGAAGCCTTTGAAAAAATAAGACAGTACCTCCAAGAGCTACCAATCCTTATCCCTCCAATTCCTAGGAGGCCACTCATCATGTACTTGACGGTGCTGGAAGGGTCCATGGGTTGTGTGCTCGGGCATCAGGATGAAACAGGACGTAAAGAGCACGCCATTTATTATCTGAGTAAAAAGTTTATCAATTGCAAATCCACGTATTCTTTACTTGAAAAAACTTGTTGTGCACTTGCTTGGGCTGCTCGACGTTTGAGGCAGTATATGCTGACATACACGACCTTTCTAATATCAAAAATGGATCCGATAAAGTATATCTTTGAGAAGCCAGCACTCACAGGCAGGCTTGCTCGATGGCAAATGCTTTTATCTGAATATGACATTTAATATGTTACACAAAAGGCTATCAAAGGTAGCATTCTTGCGGATCATCTTGCTCATCAGCCGTTGGAAGAGTATCAATCAATGAAATTTGACTTCCCTGATGAAGATGTTATGAAGCTTGATGATTATGATGGGGTCGATCCAGAAGAGCGATGGACTCTTACGTTTGATGGTGCCTCGAACGCTGCAGGCCATGGCATTGGGGCAATACTGACTTCTCCACGTAATACTCGTACCCGTTTACGGCCCGGTTATGTTTTGATTGTACAAATAATGTGGCAGAATATGAGGCATGTGTAATGGGTCTAGAGGCAGTTATCGACCTGAAAATCAAAATCTTTGAAGTCTTTGGAGACTCTGCTTTGGTCATACATCAGGTACGAGGTGATTGGGAGACGAAACACCGCAGTTTGATTCCGTACAAAGATTACATCTTGTAGTTAATACCCGCTTTTGAGGAAATCACCTTTGAACATATTCCCAGAGACGAAAACCAGTTGGTTGATGCTTTAGCCACTCTAGCATCTATGTTTTCGGTGAGCTTTCCAAATCAGGTGCCTAATATACGCATCCTCAGGTACAAAGAGCCAGCACATGTCTTTCCTGCCCATTGTCTCTCAATCGAGGATATGTCTGATGAGAAGTCGTGGTATTACGACATTAAACGGTACCTCGAGAAGCAAGAGTATCCCGAAAATGCTACAATTTTTGATAAGCGTACGCTTAGAAGGTTAGCATCCAAGTTCCTCTTATCAGGAGACGTCCTGTATAAGAGAAATTATGACTCGGTTCTGCTCGGATGCGTGGATAGACACGAAGCAGAGTCGATCATAAAGGAAATCCGTGAGGGTTCTTTCGGGACTCATTCGAGCGGGCATTCTATGGCAAAGAAAATCCTACGAGCAGGATACTTCTGGATGACAATGGAGAGCAATTGTTGCGTATATGAAAAATTGTGCCACAAATGCCAAGTATATGCAGACAGAATTCATGTTCCTCCAAATCCTTTGAATGTTATGACCTCCCCATGGCCGTTTGCAATGTGGGGAATTGATATGATCGGAAGGATTGAACCAAGTGCTTCGAATAGTCATAGATTCATCCTAGTGGCTATTGACTATTTCACCAAATGGGTGAAAGCAGCTTCTTACAAGAATGTAACCAAATAGGTCGTTACCAACTTCATCAGGAAAGAAATCATATGTCGTTACAGAGTTCCTCATAGAATCATCACTGATAATGGTTCTAATCTTAACAACAACATGATGAAGGAATTGTGTGAAAAGTTCAAAATTGAACATCACAATTCATCGCCGTATCGACCAAAAATGAATGGTGCAGTCGAAGCTATTAACAAGAATATAAAAAAGATTGTCCAAAAGATGGTCATAACGTACAAAGATTGGCATGAAATGTTGCCTTTTATTCTACATGGCTACAGAACGTCTGTGCGCACTTCAACAGGGGCAACTCCATTTTCGCTTGTCTATGGCACGGATGTCGTGCTTTCTATCAAAGTAGAAATTCCTTCGTTGAGGGTTCTGATGGAGACCAAGCTTCATGAGGCAGAATGGGTTCAGACAAGGTTCGACCAAATTAATATGATTGATGAAAAGCGTCTGACGGCCATCTTTCATGGCCAGTTGTACCAACAAAGAATGAAAAGAGCATTCAGAAAAAAGATTCGTCCTCGAAAGTTTTATCCTGGTGATTTGGTCTTGAAGAGGGTCATCGTGCAAAGTCATTCTGATCCAAGGGGCAAATGGACTCCCAATTACGAGGGACCATATATCGTGAAGAGGGCTTTTTCAGGAGGTACTCTAATCTTGACAGACATGGATGGGGAAGACGTTTCACTCTCAGTCAATTCGGACTCATTCAAAAAACTCTACGCATGAAGAGACCCGCTAGGTCGAAAACTCGAAAGGGAGACTTAGGCAAAAAATGGGCATCCCGGTGGACACGAAAGTCCAGGAAAAAGTTAGGGATAAAATGAAAAAGATAACAACCCGCTAAGTTGAAAACCCAGAAGGGCGGCTTAGGCAAAAATGGGTATCCCATTGGGTCGAAAACCCGAAAGGCCGACCCTAGCAAAAATTAGGGATCTTAAGTGAGGGGTTGTAGTCTGAATGCTCTTCATGGATGACATTTACATATCTATAGCACCTTGGCAGCGAATTGACCGGTCCAACTACTACTCTTCAGAGGCAAGGCATTAAGACAACTTAGGATATGGGAACTGTAGCAATATCGGTTTTAATGGAAATTCGAGCATCTCTAATTTCCATTTGTACATGTTGTATTCTTCATTTTTGTTTCGCAGCTACCTCATATAGGAGTTGCTTCCTTGTACAAATGCCTATTCATAGGTCAATCAATAAAATCTACTTTCATCAAAGTTGTCTCTTATTATCATGAAATGTTTTCGTATGCAGAATATGTTTTATTTGTTATTAAACATTGCATTAGAAACATGGGGAATAAAAATTCTCAAGCCGAGATAAAACTTGACTTTGCGTCGATGTATAACCATGTGAGAATGTCGTATGAATTCCAAGTCTTGTTTTTCCTTGCAGGTAGCAATTCGTAACGGTCACCCTGACCTAGCCAGTACACGAAGCCGCCTTCATCTACTGCAGAAAACTTCAAATCTGATTCCCCAAGTGAGTTTAGAAAGTTCGGAGTCGTCATTTGACTTGGCACGCGCAAGTGCATCCTCAGTGGAGTTAATCAAGAACATCCCCAGGGAAGCTAAATCGGGGCATCCGCAGAGCTAAACTGGGGCATTCGCAGAGCCAAACCGGGGCATCCGCAAAGCTAAACCGAGGCATTCGCAGAGCTAAACCGGGGCATTCGTAGGTCCATGCCAATATCTTATCCCCAAGTGATTCAAGAGGAAATTCCCCAGTGTGCGTAAACTTAGGGCATGTATTCAAAGAGATTCACATGGTGTTCAGTGTCTGTTCTTTGGCATATTCAGTTCTATCATCCTCTCGATGGTTCAGGATGTATGGAAGTATGTCTAGATTATCTCTTCCCCAACGGTATGATTCAGAATTCAGTGGCGTATCTGAAGACTCGCTTCATCGGCAATGCAATCTTCAACAGAGTCATCAATAATATGCGGTATCATGGGATCCCCAATGCAAATTCTTATCAGTATCCCCAACGATCTTTGGTACTGCAGGCTTCCAGCACCCATATGTATTGGCATCCCCAATGATGAGCAATGGTTCCCAATGGGCATTCTCTTATCCCCATGAAGTTTATTTCTTTGCATTGCATATAGTTATCACTGCATAACATTGCATCCTCAAAAGCGTGTATCCGATCCGTCAGACTGGATCTTTACGACAAAAGAAATTCAAACATGCATACGAAGCATAAGCCAGATCAGGTACCTTACACAAAATATCTGAATCATTCAAGGACAACAATACGTCCCTACAAGAGGATATCATGCCCAAAATCCCTAGTCGATGACCTTCACCTTTTCGATGCCCAACAAAATCAATTCACTTTGTCATTCTAGACCCGATTTTCTTCTAGTAGCCAACTCATGTCTGACAAATAATTCAGACTTCCAATACTCGTTTGTGTCAGTTCCCTAAACACTCGTCCGTGTCAATTCCTAAACACTCGTCTGTGTCTGTCTCTCAAACACTCGTCCGTGTTTAAACTTTTTTTGATACTCGTCCGTATCTTCTTTCAATACTCGTCCATATTGATTCAAACACTCGTCCGTGTTTAACCTTTTGATACTCGTCCGTATCTTCTTGCAATACTCGTCCGTATTGATTCAAACACCTGTCCGTGTTATCTCTTCCTTGATACTCGTCCGTATCTTCTTTTAATACTCGTCTGTATTGATTCAAACACTCGTTCGTGTTTGACCTTTCTTCGGTACTCGTCCGTATCAATTCAAACACTCGTTTGTGTTATACCTCCCTTATATTGGCATCACGCTATGTTACAAGTTCGATCTCTAGTATTGGCATCACGCTACGTTACTAGTCCGGTCTCTTCCTTGTATTGGCATCACGCCACGTTACAAGTCTTATATGTCCTTGTGTTTGCATCATGCTACCTCCCTTTTAATCATCATGTCCTGATCGATGTATTCCTATTAGCCATCGTGTCCTGATAGATGTCTTCCTTTTGGTTATCGTGTCCTGATCGATACCTCTCCTCGAACCATCGTGTCCTGATCGATGTCTTCCTTTTTGTTATCGTGTCGTGACCAATACCGCCACCTTCTTAGAACATGAGATCGCCTTTTGGCCAGGTTATTTCCTCATATCATCTTAGAACCTGAGATCGCTCGTAGGCTAGGTTCTTCCTCAGATCATATTTGAACCTGAGATCGGCTCTTGGTTAGGTTCTTCCTTAGACCATCTTAGAACCTGAGATCGCCTCTTGGCTAGGTTCTTGCTTAGATCATCTTAGAACCTGAGATCGCCTCTTGGCTAGGTTCTTCCTCAGATCATCTTAGAACCTGAGATCTCCTTTTGGCTAGGTTCTTTCCTCAGATCATCTTAGAACCTGAGATCTCCCGTAGGCTAGGTTCTTCCTCAGATCATCTTCGAACCTGAGATCGCCTCTTGGCTAGGTTCTTCCTTAGATCATCTTAGAACCTGAGATCGCCTCTTGGCTAGGTTCTTCCTTAGATCATCTTAGAACCTGAGATCGCCTCTTGGCTAGGTTCTTCCTTAGATCATCTTAGAACCTGAGATCGCCTCTTAGCTAGGTTCTTCCTTAGATCATCTTAGAACCTTAGATCGCCCGTAGGCTAGGTTCTTCCCGTAGATCATCGTCGAACCTGAGATTGCCCGTAGGCTAGGTTCTTCCCATAGATCATCGTCGAACCTGAGATCGCCCGTAGGCTAGGTTCTTCCTTAGATCATCTTAGAACCTGAGATCGCCCGTAGGCTAGGTTCTTCCCTTAGATCATCTTAGAACCTGAGATCGCCTTTCAGCTAGGTTCTTCCTTAGATCATCTTAGAACCTGAGATTGCCTTTTGGCTAGGTTCTTTCCTTATATCATCTTTGAACCTGAGATCGCCCAAAGGCTAGGTTCTTTCCATAGATCATCTTAGAACCTGAGATCGCCCGTAGGCTAGGTTCTTTCCCTAGATCATCGTCGAACCTGAGATTGCCTGTAGGCTAGGTTCTTCCTTAGATCATCTTAGAACCTGAGATCGCCCGTAGGCTATGTTCTTCCTCAGATCATCTTCAAACCTGAGATCGCCCGTAGGCTAGGTTCTTCCCATAGATCATCTCTGAACCTGAGATCGCCTCTTGGCTAGGTTCTTCCTTAGATCATCATCGAACCTGAGATCGCCTCTTGGCTAAGTTCTTCCCTCAAATCATTGTCGAACCTGAGATCACCTCTTGGCTAGGTTCTTTCCATATATCTTGTCTTAGAACCTGAGATCGCCCTTAGGCTAGGTTCTCTGTCAAATCACTCTCATGTTTCACCTTAGGATCGTAGGTCGCCCGTAGACCTCGTCCGCTGTCTTTTCATACCAACCATTTGTCTTGTATCTGTATCACGCCACGTTATAAGTCCAATCTCTGTCTCTTCATTGAAAAACAAAAAAATTCTTTCCCCCAGCAGATATCACAAAATAAATAAAGAAACACTTACACTCTCTCCCAGGACAAATTCTTGGCATTGGTATTTAATCATCTTCTACCTCGAACTTCTGAAAGGCAGGCGCCAATCGTACTTTCAGGTTTAATACAATTAAATATGGGCAGTTGTAATACCCCAAATTTGTCCTACCCATTTGCCTTTATCTGGATTACGCATCCCACATTTTTCTTTCATACATAACCTCCATTAGGTCATTTAACACATCATGCATCATTGATCAGTAATTCGGAATGGGATCAAGGATTTCGAGGAATTAGGGTTGTTGAATGGCTTTAAGGATCTTATCTTCGCACAAGCTTGTTTCGGTTGATTTATCCATCAATCATCTGTTCGAATTAGGATTTTATTTCCTAGACTTCTTTATCATCAAACTACAGGGATATTCTCTCTCCTCAACATCAGGTTGTGATCTTCCTTCAATGCTTAAGAATTAGAGTTTTCTTCTATTATGCTTCAACTAGGGATCATTGGATTAGGGCTTGATCTTGTGGTTATCTTGAGTTTCTCCTTCTTCAACATTGTGGACTTGTTATGAATTATACAGTTTTTGGTTCGCATCAAATACTTGTTATTTCGATTGCAAGTTAACTTGGGCTATTGAAATGGGACGTTAACCCATTTATCGCATACAAAAGAGTTGACAATGTGAAATGTCACTTAGAGAAGCTGAGAGAATCAAAATGGGAAGGTACACTGCCACTTATTGATCATTTAAAAGAGATGAGTGGATTATTCCCAACAAATCAGCCTCATACAATATGTGTGAATGATGGTAAATGCAGTGATCATTCAGTGAAGGATGATGGGAACTCTACTTATGCAGAAGACATAGAAGCAAAAAGAAAATAGAAAATAAATACAGAAAACAAAAAAAAAATACCTGACTGGCTTCGGAGTACAAATTTTTGGGTTCTTTTAAGTATTTAATCTTCTTCCACCTGGAAAGTTCGAAAGGCTGGTGCCAATCTCACCTTCAGGTTGAAGGCGATTAAATAGGGGCAGCTGTTGCACCCCAAAATTTGCCCTCTTTGTTTTAACATTGATTGGCTTATACTTTGTTTGCATATACACATGCATGCATCTCATTGGTTCCTTATTCATGTAATCAAGGTATTTGATCAACATAACAAAGCTCTCATAATTTTTCAACGCATGTTTGAGTTGTGGAAGATTTGTGTGTTTTCGGTGAATTTAAAATAGTACGAATTGGAAACATTGTTTGAAAATTTGCATCTCCAGCTTGGAATGGGGTTTTGGGTTGATTCATGAGGTTTTGAAACCGTCTCGATGTTCTCTTCAATTTTTGTGTTCGGACCAAAAGCTAATTCTCAAAGGAAAGTCTCCGGATACGCGGTTCTTTTGGAAGTTATATGGTAAAAAATACAAAGAAAAAGATGCTGAAAGTGCAGTTTTCGCACACTAAAAAATTCATAACTCGAAGACCATTTATCGTTTTGAACCCGTTCCGGTGGCTAAAATTTCGTCTTGATGTCATCTATATTTCGTATCTCTTGGCCGAAAGCCAATTCTACCCAGAGAGTCTTTGGATATATGAATTTATCAAATATATTCGCACGAGAAAGTTGTGACAAATGTTCATCGGCTTCATCCTCAGAAAATCATAACTCGGTCAATTCTTATTGTATCGAGCCGGTTTGAGTGGAATTGGTTCACAAATTGAGTTGGTTAAATATTTCTGTCAGCTTTCCAATTCGAGCGGTATCCCGAAGGCCTTCGTTTTTGGTCTGAAGTGTGCACAACGTGTTTGAAAATCCTGAACCGAGAAATATTTTCATCTGAGACGAAACTTCAAAAAATCATAACTAAATCACCATTTATCCGGTCGAATTTGTCTTCGGACACGATGTTTTTCTCGATGTTGTCTATATTTTAGTTTGACATTTCAAATTCGAAAGTCGCACCGAGATTCCTGCGAATTTGCCCGAAACGTGTCGCACTCAAGTGAATTAAAATTATGCATTAATATTTATGAATATTTGAGACCCATTAACCAAATTCACTCACATAAGCCCATACTATATATTCTTTTTACTCCAATTTCTCTCATAACTCAAAAAAAATCTCCACAAACAATCAAAACTTTTCTCTCAATTTTCTAAAAGATCAAATCAAGGTTCTACACTTTTTTCATCAAGAACACAACAACAACTTCATCAAGATCCAAAAGTCAAGATCAAGAGGAATTATTCTCCGATTGTTGATCCGTTCATTGCGATCTCTATACCTAAGCCTCCTCTTCACTTCTATATCTTTTAGAGCTTTTATAGAAGATTTCCAATATTTGTTGTAGAGTTTGTTGTATACGGATTTGTTTTATCTGCTTGGTACACATTCAGATCATTATTATTGTAAATATCATAAATGCTGCATTTTACCACTTTCTAGAAATCATGTGAAGTGGGAAGCAGGAAATAAAGAGCGTGCACTCGAAGTCGCTGTTTAAAGACCTGTAGCAGGCATTCCGCACTTCATTTGCTATATGTGTGGTGCTTGTGTTTGTTTCTTTGTTTGATTGATCGATGAGTCACTCAATTTAGAAATTGAGATCACGACTTCGCTCTCAGTGCATGCTCCCTATAGGACTTTATCGCTTTCCTTTACTTCTTGTTGATCGATGAGTCACTCAATTTAGAAATTGAGATCACGACTTCGCTCTCATTGCATGCTCCCTATAGGATAGTTTTGTTAGACTTTATTTGGCATGCTAACTTAGGTAGGATCTCTTTATGTGTGCTCTCTTGAGCTTATTAGCTTGCTTGCTTTATCCTTGTACATACCATGTTCCCTTAGGATGTGCTTGCTCTGTTCGAACAAAATTTAGACCTTAGGTTGTAAACCATGCATGCTAACAGTAGGTAGAAACTTCCCCTTTCATCCTCGACATAGGACAACCATTGTATGAAAACATTAGGTTAGAGATAGGCTAGTGTCCCATAGACTCTTTTCTTTCCCTTTTTGCATCCTTGCATATAAAACAAAACTTCTTTTCTTAGCAAATCAAAAACATGCTAATCATACTTAAACCCTTTTTCAAGGTAACAAAAATACAAACCAATTCAAACAATTTTGTGCGCTCAAGCACCTTTCCTCGAAAACCCCTTTTCAGGTATGGACATGATTAGTTTACTTCTATGCCAATGCATAAGTCTCCAAAGGTCGAGCTGCGGCAGAAGGCAGAATTAACATTGTCCATAAAAAACACAAAACAAACAAAAACATATGAGCCAAACTACGGTAGCTCTGATTCCTCAAAAGTGATACGTAGGCATTGGGGTAGGGCCCAAACAAGCACAATTTTATTTTCTCTACATTATTTTCCCATTTCTTTTGCATGCATCCTCCCTTTAGCAGTATTATAGTAAACAATAAGCATAGAATAAACACACCCGTAAGATAGACAACAAGAGTGGATACCGTAGAGTACTATGGGCGTGTGGGGTGCTAATACCTTCCTCTCGCGTAACAGACTCCCTTACCCGATATCTCAGTCGCAAGATCTTGACTTCTCCCTTCTCAGGTTTTCTAGATGTTTACCTTTCCCTTCATGTGGGATAAAAGACGTTCGAGGGTGACTTCATTGTTTGGTGATTTTCAGCCGATTGTTTCAATTGGAAAATTACGCGGCCGGAGGGAGTCTTCGCGGCGGTCGGCCGGTTGACAGAGGGGAACGGCAGTGGCGCAAGGCGCTGACCGGAGAGGGAGAAAGAGACGTGTGGTAGAGAGTCTCGTTAGAGATAGGGAGATTTGAGTTTTGAACTTTTTGTTCTTGAATTGAGAGAAGAGTAGAAAGAGTTATGAGAGCTTTGAGAGTGAACTTTGCAAATGATTTGAATGTTGTGAAAATAGTGAGGCAAAACCAATATATAATCTTGACAATTGGGCCTTGGTTTGGGTCAAGAGAAATCCAAATAAAATTCTCAACTGTTGAATTTTCAGTGTCAGCAAACATATTCACACAGACAATTCATGAACTCAAAAATAATCGGTGTGAAATCTTGGCACGAGACCAGCATCAAAATCGTAGATGACAAAATTTTTGACATCGTATCAAAATAACGGATGTGATTTGATAAAAATTGAGCAAGTCATGAATTTTTGAATGGCGAGAAACTTTGGTTCTGACACTGTATTTTCAATAATGCGGAATTTTTCACTGCTCAGTTTGAAAAGCGAGCCATCAAACAAAGTCTTCGGAGCTGAATTCGACCTCAAGCTCTGAAGCAAACTTGTATTCAACATCATTTGTGAAATTATGCCGAAATAATCTCCTTGATACAATAAAAATCAAAGTTATGTTTTTTACAATATCGAGAAATAGTGAAATACAAATTTGGTTCAGCACAAAATTTCTTTGGTAATTCACATTTCTGTGGACTTTCCTTAATGAATCAATCCTTGACCCGAACATACGGAGTGAAGATGACATCAAGAAGGATTTTTTCCCAAAGAACCACTCAATAACATTGAACCGAACGAAAGTTATGAATTTTTGAACGTTTTGAAAAATAACAGTTCAGCATACTGTTTTCACTGTATCTTCTCAAAGTATTCGCACATTCAAAAATCTTCCTTACTGAATCAACTTTCGAGCCAGACATACGAATTGAAGAAGATATTAAGATGGTTTTAAAGCCTCAAGAACTGCTCCAAAATAGTGTTTCAATCAAAATTAATGAATTTTTGATTACCCGTGAAACGACAGACCAACAATTAAATTCAATACACTGTCTTCAAAAAATTAAAATTCTTAGAGGTTTTCTTCACAAAATTAGACTTCAATTTGAACACGAGAAATGATAAGAAAATCAAGATGGTCTCAATGCTCAAAGAACCAATTGAAAACACTGACTCAGATAAAAGTTATGAATTTTCGAACACTCGGGAAACATATAACCAGTCATTAAATTCAAATACCATTTCAGGGAGATCAAATTCTTTGGAGACTTTCTTCATAGAATTGGCTTCCGGTCTGAACAAATGAAATGAAGAAAATATTGAGAAGGTTCCAATGCCTGAGGAACCATTTCAAAACAGTATCTCGATTGCAAGTTGCGAATTTCTAAGCTAGAACCAGCAAAAATGTTATTTTTGGTTCACACTGTCTCAAATTCACTGAAACACCTGATTTCTCCGTAATTCAGGGCGTGTTAAAATACACGAGAGATTGTATTTGATAATTTCTTGATTGACTCTTAATTTTATAGTCTGGGAAACGCGCAGAATACATTTAAACTTCAAAAATCCATAGTATTTGTCTTATTCTATTGCCCGACGAAGCAATCTTTTTGTGTAGCTTCTGAAAAGAAATACCTTGATCCCATGACCACTTACTGATTAATGATGCATGCAACTTATAAAAGACCTAATGATAAGTATCTGAAGATGTGAAAAACACAAGAAGGGGGGGAGGGGGTTGAATTGAAAAACTTAACAACACAATATTTTTATCCTGGTTCGTTTGATCTCAAACTACTCCAGTCCACCCGTCAAGGTGATTTCGCCTCTCTCCAACGAGGTCTTAATCCACTAATCTCAAAGGATTACAACAGCTTACTTTAACACCTGTTAAAGTCTTCTTGAGTATGACCACAGACCGATTTATCTCAAGGAAGTCTATTACAAAATTGAACAAGAGTGTGTTAACGTTTTCTTACAAAACAATATATCACAACTGTGATAATTACACAAATTAAGCTTGGAATAAAATGAATTTGTTAAAGCTTTAAATATGCATGGTTAGGATAGCTTGGAAAATTGTTGAGTGCGTACGTACGTTCTTCTTTTCACAAGCAGACTTGTTTATATAGGCAAGCAAGAGACATTGTCCATAAATCAAGTTTAATGATAATAATGCACTTTCCTTTTGGAGAAGATCTTGTCTGAAGAAAACCGTTAGCATTTAATTCTGTCTTGAATAACCAGTAATGCTTCAGAGTCTTCTTTGCTGTAACTGCTGATAACGCTTCAGAGTGTTGATTACTTGGTAAAGATGTCTTTAATCAGAGTCAGAGTATATTTGTTTAGGCGCAGATTCTGGTCATCACACTTCAGCGTATAATCTGGTAGCTTCAGCGTGTAGCACATATTGTTGATCTTCTGATGCTGATTCCATCAGAACTTCTACATATACAAAACATAATTTTAAGGAGCGTAATTGTTCTTTGTATATATCTTTGAAATAATTTATTCTTTGTATTTTGTTATCATCAAAACTCTAATCAAGAGTTGTAGAATCAAACTATGTTCTAACAATCTCCCCCTTTTTGATGATGACAAAAACCATATTTTTCAATAAAGAATAAAGAATAAAAAGCATAGAATTTAAGAAGAAAAACTCCCCCTGAGTTGATTACTTCCCTTAAATTCTTAGAGTCCTTGAGCATCAGAATTTGACTACGTCTTTCATCAAAGGTTTGTACCTGTTCAAGCTTTTCAGAAGAAAGACATTAAGAGATCAGAATGTTTGAGACTTATGTCTCAGTAATCCGTTATTGAAAATATCTTATTCTTTCTCCCCCTTTTTGTCAGTTATCAAAAAGAACATATAATCAGAGCCAAAAAGGATTTATATTAAAATTAGAAGCAATGATAAGAAGTTCAGAACAGCAGCAGTGTAGAAAATATTACAGATAAACAAATTTTAAAACAAAGGAAAATCTAAGATGGAGGAGGAAGGCGCGTGAACAAAGCTTCCAACAAGCCCTTGATTTGGGTGTTGGTTTCCTCTTGTTTTCTTAACATGCTCTTGATTTCCAAAATTTTGTCATCCTGTTTATCCATCCTTTCCTGCATAATAATATCAGATCTCTTGAGTTCTTCCACAGTCTGCCTTTCATAGGAGTAAGCTTGAGAATCTTCAGTAACTAGATGCTTCTCAGAGCATTCTGCAATGTCATATTTTTGACCCAGTTCTTCTGCATGAATCATCTGCTCTGGAGTAGCAGTCAGATTAAGATCTTCTGACACTGGTTGAACTTTGTCTGCTGGGAAATGTTCTGACCAGGGAGAATTGTCCAGAGGGAGAACTTCTTCCTTGAGCAGTTGGCTCAGAACTTGATCTTCAATGACTTTTAGCAGATTACTGAAGTTCTGTTGAACTTGTTTGTAGCTTTATTCTTGCATCTTATGAGTTTCAGAACATACCCATTTTCTGAAACTTGTCCACGGATAATCTGAAGCAGCAGGATTAATCATCTCAAGACTAGCTTGCTTCAGGGAAGTTATCCACTTCTGCATTTCTGTTTCAAATATCAATAAACTAGTACCAACATCTGGTGTAGGTTCAGATGGTTTTGGTTTTGGAATGGTTGTTTTGTGGGTTATGGCAGCAAGACGTTCAAAAACAGTTAAATCAATGATAGTTTTGGTGTTGTCATCTGGATTGTTCTTTGGTGAGGGAGTGGGAGAGTCTGGAATGATTATTGGACTAGTTGGGGAGTTTGGTGGAGTTGATTCTAGTGAAGAGGGAATTTGGGGTATGTCCAGAATGGTCAGGGGCATACGGATGGCCAGAGGTTCAGTGATTCTAGGAATGGGAATGGTATCAGAATCAACAGTTTGGTTGGGTTGAGCATTATGAGGTTCTGGTTCACAGGATTCAGAAGGTTGGACCTCAGAGGTTTGAACTTCTGGTTGTGATAGTTCAGGTTGTGGAGAAGGTGGATGAATTTATGGTTGAGGAGATGGAGGTTGTGGTATTTCTGGTTGTGGAGAGAGGGGAATTTCAGGTTGTGGTGCTTCGGTAATGGTTTCATAGTTTGGATTTTCTGGTATGGGAGCAGAAATATTCTGGTCAAAGGTTTCAATGTCTGACAGAACTTTTGCAAGTTCTGGTTGAGTTGTTTCAGTAATTGGATTGATAGGTAGGGAGTGAGATCCTCTAAGGGTTAAAGTTTCTGAGGGGTCAAACCCAATGTCAAAATCATTAAAGGTTTGAGGGGTAGGAATTGGTTCAGATGTTGATACAGATATTGAATCTAAAACATTAACAGTAAAAGGATTACCTCTCTTTTTAGCAGCTTCGGGAGTCCGCTGGGATGATCCTTCTGCTACTGCCTTCCTTCTCTTGTTCTTCTTCAGCATAACTTTTGGAGCCTTCTGTTGCAGGTCCTGAATATTTAACTCTGGTGCAGTACCATCTGCCTTGCATGCATCTAAATATCTGACGATAATCTCAGGCTTGGAATCATTTCTGAGAACATGGGAAAGTCATGCAGGGGGATTCTTCTGCTGGTGATTGTTGCAAAAGAAGTAACACTGGGTTCCTTCTTGATGTTCTCAATAATCTTCATCTTCTTTATATTCTTCGCATTCAAATGCTTTCCAGTAGTTGCCTCTAAAGAGCTGATTTCCTGTGCTTTTGTTAGATGCTCTATCAGCCTATTCTCTGTCAGAATATCTGATATGAGCCTTCCAAGGGGTATCCAATCCCTTTTGGTGCACTCATCTTCTCTAGTCTCCTTAACACTAGTCCTTAGATGATTGAACAACAAATGAGCCAGATTCACCTTAGTCTTCTAGGAGATGAAGTAGATCAGAAACTGCTGATCAATGTTGATATAGTCAGGAGAGCTGGTTGGCTTCTTGTGATTGATGCATCCCAGAATAATCTTAGCCCATATTATGTGATGATCCTTCAGATCCCTTATCTTGCTGGAGGGAAGACCCAGAGTGAAGATTTCTCTAGCAATTGAAGCGACATCAACACATCTTTCAGCCATGTCTATACACCTTACGCCACCACCACTGTAACCTATCAATCTTGCAATAAGGTCTTCAGTTATGACTATCTTCTTCCCCATTACATACGAAGTAACTTGATGGTTGGAGGATGAAGCATGAATCCAAAATTCCTTCACAAGGATTAGGAATGTTGGACCTAGCAGACAGTCAAAATACTTGTTCCATCCTTGAGCCTTTACTTCTTCATAAAGATTGAACCCATTTTCTTGAAGACTTTCAAAGTCCACAATCAATTCTGAGAGTACTTCTAGGTTGTCAATGGGCGTGAGGAGAGTTCTGAATGATTCTTCATAATGTTCTGTGGATTCTGTTCTCTGAGTACTGGTATTGGGAATGCTTGAGGAAGCCATGTTCACACAGAAAATTTGAGAAGAAAATGAAAGGGTTTTGAAAAAGATGCAAACTGAAAACAATTAGATTGTAGAGAAAATGAAAGTGAAAGAGTGTAAAGAGTGAGAAATGTGTTTAAATAGATTTTGAAAACGTAAACTACAAGAGAGAGAAATAAATTGTAATGATTATAAGCATTAATGACAACTGATTTTGGGGGATTTAAAAAGATATTGGAACGGTTACCCATGACATGTGTCTCAATGCATCCAATCAGTGCTTTTGACCTTTCAGAAAAATGAACGCGTGTTCAGCCTCAGAAGGTAGCTGATGAATGGATGGCAACTGTTTGCTTACGTGAACAGCACACTTTTATCCTTGAAATGAAACGCTCAGATCTTCATGGATAGATTCTGATACAATCTGGACTTCTAAAATTCTGAAGGCAGGTTGATCAGCAGTTCACAGAAAATAACAAAAATTATGAGGATTAAGATATGTAAATAAAACAGTTTATTTTGGGCAAAGCTTCATGCTGAGATGTTTCAGAATGAAGTTAAACCTATCTTCAGAAAGAGGTTTTGTAAAGACATCAGCCCATTGATGGTCTGTGTCAATGAATTTTAAATTGAGAATCCCTTTCTAAATATAGTCCCTAATAAAATGATGTTTTATTTCTATATGCTTAGCCCTAGAATGCAAAATAGGATTTTTATTGAGACAAATAGCAAAAGTATTGTCACAGAGGATAGGGATGTTACTCTCAAATATATTGAAGTCCTCAAGTTGAATTTTCATCCAGAGCATTTGCGTGCTACATCCAGCTGCTGCTATGTATTCAGCTTCTGTTGTTGATAGAGCTATTGTGGATTGTCTTTTGCTGGACCATGAGATCAGATTTTCTCCCAGAAACTGACAGCTTCCAGAAGTGCTTTTTACGTTCTACTCTGTCTCCAGCAAAATCAGCATCACAATATCCTACTAAGCTGTAATCACTTGATTTTCTATAAAACAAACCCAGATTAGCAGTACCTTTCAGATACTTGAAAATTTGCTTAACTGCTGTTAAGTGAGATTCTCTAGGATCTGATTGGAATCTAGCACAAATGCAAACGCTGAATAGAATGCCAGGCCTTGAAGCCGTCAGATAGAGAAGAGAACCAACCATACCTCTGTAGACCTTATGTTCTACCTTTTTACTTACCTCTTCTTTTTCTAGAATGCACGTGGGATGCATTGGAATCCTTGAGGGCTTACATTCTGAGAGATCAAATTTCTTCAGAAGTTCTCTGACATATTTGCTATGATGAATGTAAGTTCCTTCTGGAGTTTGATTAATCTAAATGCCCAGAAAGAATTTTAGTTCCCCCATTAGGCTCATCTCAAATTCTGCCTGCATACATTTAGCAAACTCTCTTCCCATAGAGGGTTTAGTGGATCCAAATATGATGTCATCAACATAAATCTGACATACTAAAATGTCATTCTTAACTGTCTTACAGAACAAGATTGTGTCCACTTTCCCTCTGGTGAATTCCTTTTCTAACAGGAAGTTACTTAGTCTTTCATACCAAGCTCTGGGAGCTTGTTTCAGACCATAGAGTGACTTTTTTAGTTTGAAAACATATTCTGGATTTTTGGAGCTTTCAAAACCATGGGGTTAGTGCACATATACCTCTTATTCTATATAGCCATTTAAGAATGCACTCTTGACATCCATCTGATACAGAGTGATGCCTTTATTAACAACAAATGAAATTAAAAGTCTGATAGATTCTAACCTGGCGACTGGAGCAAAGGTTTCTGTATAGTCTATCCCCTCTTGATGACTATAACCTTATGATACCAGCCGTGATTTGTTTCTGATTACTTCACCTTGTTTGTTCAATTTGTTTTTGAACACCCATTTTGTACCAATGACGTTGAATCCTTTTGGTTTGGGAACCAGATCCCATACGTCATTTCTTGTGAATTGATTTAGCTCCTCTTGCATTGCCAGAATCCAGTCATTGTCCAGAAGTGCTTCATCAATTGTTGTTGGTTCAATCAGAGAAACCAGTCCCATGAGGGATTCTTCAGAGTTTCTGAAGGTAGATCTTGTTCTGATTGGATCTTCCTTCCTTCCTAAGATTGTTTCTTCTGGGTGATCAATGCTGCTTCTGGATGGTCTTTTCTGTAGTTGATCAACAGAAGGTGCTGGATTGCTTGCAGTGCCTCTTTCTGATGTTGAGGGAGTGTCTCTGTTGAGAGCCTCTGATGAGTAGTCTTCAGTACCTGTGAGTTCAACTTCCATACCTGCAAGGAATTCATTCTGCTTTGAATTTTGAAAGTCAAGCTTATCATCAAACCGAACACTGATTGACTCTTCAAAAATATGTGTTTCTGTATTCTATACTCTGTACCCTCTTGAGCGTTTAGAGTATCCTAACATAATACACTTTTGTGCTTTTGAGTCAAACTTGTTCAAATAATTTTTTGTATTCAAAATAAAACATGTACATCCAAATGGGTGAAAATAAGAAATGTTGGGCTTTCTGTTCTTCCACGATTCATATGGAGTCTTTTCCAGAATAGGTCTTATGGAGATTCTATTCTGAATGTAACACGCTGTGTTTATTGCTTCTGCCCAGAAGATCTTAGCTACGTTAGTCTCGTTGATCATGGTTATGGCTATTTCTTGCAATGTTCTGTTCTTTTGTTCTACAACTCCATTTTGCTGGGGAGTTCTAGGACAAGAGAAATCATGCAGAATGCCTTTTTCATTAAAGAATAATTCAAAATCTTTATTTTCAAATTCTCCACCATGATCACTTCTGACTTTGACGATTCTAAGATCTTTTTCATTCTGAAATTGGTTGCAGAAGGTAACAAACACAGAGTGTGACTCGTCCTTGTTTCTTAAGAACTTTACCCATGTCCATCTGTTATAGTCATCTACGATTACTAACCCATACTTCTTGCCACTGACTGAAGCAGTTTTTACTGGTCCAAATAAGTCAATGTGTAGAAGTTCTAATGGCTTAGAGGTGGAAACAACATTTTTGGATTTCAAAGCAGGTTTTGCAAACTTGTCTTTCTGACATGCTTCACACAGAGCATCTGAATTGAACTTCAAGTTAGGAAGTCCTCTAACCATATTGAGTTTGTTAATCTGAGATATTCTTCTTATACTAACATGTCCCAATCTTCTGTGCCAGATCCATTGCTCGTTGTTGATAGATAGAAGACATTTTACATTCTGACTTTTGAGTTCAGAAAGTTTGATTTTATAAATGTTGTTTTTCCTCTTTCCATTAAATAGGATAGTCCCATCTTTCTGACTAACAACTTTGCATGAATTTTGATTGAAGATTATATCATAACTGTTATCACTTAATTGGCCTACTGTTCCATTACCTACTGTTCCAGAGCCAATGATTTTTCCCCTCTGATTACCTCCAAAGCCTACGTGGCCTCCAGGCTTAAGTTCCAGGCTTTGGAACATATGCCTTCTTCCCTTCATGTGTCGTAAGAAGCCAGAGTCCAGGTACCATGACTGGTGTCTTTGCTTTGCTGCTAAAAATATCTGCCACATGTATTATTTTATCCTTAGGTACCCATATTTTCTTAGGTCCTGATTTGTTAGTTTTACCAAAACTCTGGTTGAATTTTGGTTTGACAGAGTAATCACTACTTGTATATTTTATGTCATGTGTGTGCCCATATATAAAGTGTGAATCAAGTGGAGTACGTTTTATAACTAAATCCATGGCATTTTTTGGTGTAGGAACCTTACCTTGATATCCTATCCCTTTTCTGCCATTTCTGCTAACTCCATAGATCATTGAAACCATTTTGCTTCTGTCTATGTTTTTAGCTAGAAACTTCTGAAAGCTGTGATCATACTCTTTGATGATCTCATCAGCATTGCTGGGAGTTTCAGGGATTGTTTCCTTCTGAGAGTTTTGCAATTGGTTTTCTAATTTTGAAATTTTATCTTTTAACTCAGAATTCTCCAATTTGAGACTCTTAGTCTTATCAGAGTCAGAAGTAAGATTCCTTTTCACGTTTCTGAATTTGACTATGATCTGCTGATACCTTTCCAGAATTTCATTAAGGCTTTCAGCTAATTCATCCTTAGTAAAATTTATAGTAAAGTCAGGGAATACCTCTTCTGTATCTGATTCAGAGTCTGACTCAGAAGCTTCACTGTCTTCAGATACGTTTTCCATGAGAGCTATGTTTGCTCTTTCATCATCTGATTCTGAGTCAGCTTCAGATGTGTCAGAATCATCCCAAGTAGCCATGAGACTTTTCTTCTTTTCCTTGCCAAACTTCTTTTTGGGCTTCTCCTTCTGAAGCTTTGGGCAATCACTTTTGTAGTGCCCTTGCTCGTTACACTCATAGCAGATGATGTCTTTGTTGTTTGGCTTTCTGTATCCCGAAGAACCTTCAAATCTTTTGTGTCCAGAGGAGGATTCTGACCTTCTGTATCTGGAGGAAGATTCATTCTGATTTTCTGATCTTCTGGGATTCCTGAACTTCCTTTGCCTCTGCTTCCATAGTTGGTTCACCCTTCTGGAGAGAAGAGACAGTTCATCTTCTTCTGATGAGGATCCATCAGAGGTTTCTTCCACAGCCTGCAAAACTTTGGAGTCAGATTTTCTGTTAGATTTTAAACCTAATGGCTTACCTTGCTTTTGAGGTTCATCTGCTTCTAGCTCTATCTCGTGACTTCTGAGGGAACTGACAAGTTCCTCCAGAGAGATTTTGTTGAGATCATTGGCTAGCTTAAGCGTTGTGACCATTGGCCTCCATTGTTTTGGAAAGCTTCTGATGATCTTCTTAACGTGATCAGCAGTGGAATATCCTTTGTCAAGAACTTTTAGACCAGCAACAACAATTTGGAATCTTGAAAACATAGCTTCTATTGATTCACTATCTTCCATCTTGAATGCCTCATACTTCTGAATGAGCGCAAGGGCTTTTGTTTCTTTGACTTGAATGTTGCCTTCATGCGTCATTCTCAGAGAATCAAACATATTCTTGGTGGTTTCTCTGTTTCATATTTTCTCATATTCTGAATATGAGATGGCGCCGAGAAGAATTGTTCTGGCCTTGTGATGATTTCTGAACTCACGCTTTTGCTGATCAGACATCATTTTCCTATTAATCTTCTGACCACGTCCATCCACTGGGTGCGTGTATCCATCAGTCACCATGTCCCACAGATCAATATCAAGGGCCAGAAAGAAACTCTCAATTTTGTCTTTCCAGTAGTCAAAGTTTTCTCCATCAAATACTGGAGGTTTGCCACTGAATTTGTCCCTTTCTTCATTGTTGTCATTGCTGATGTTTTGACTTGGTCCTGCCATTGTGTTTTTCTGACGCTGGATCTTGTACTGACACGGTTAAGTGTTAAAGCTCAGAACCAGGCGCTCTGATACCAATTGAAGACGTGAAAAACACAAGAAGGGGGGGTGAATTGAAAAACTTAACAACACAGTATTTTTATCCTGGTTCGTTTGATCTCAAACTACTCCAGTCCACCCGTCAAGGTGATTTCGCCTCTCTCCAACGAGGTCTTAATCCACTAATCTCAAAGGATTACAACAGCTTACTTTAACACCTGTTAAAGTCTTCTTGAGTATGACCACAGACCGGTTTATCTCAAGGAAATCTTTTACAAAATTGAACAAGAGTGTGTTGACGTTTTCTTACAAAACAATATATCACAACTGTGATAATTACACAAATTAAGCTTGGAATAAAATGAATTTGCTAAAGCTTTGAATATGCGTGGTTTGGATAGCTTGGCAAATTGTTGAGTGCATACGTATGTGCTTCTTTTCACAAGCAGACTTGTTTATATAGGCAAGCAAGAGACGTTGTCCATAAATCAAGTTTAATGATAATAATGCACTTTCCTTTTGGAGAAGATCTTGTCTGAAGAAAGCCGTTAGCATTTAATTCTGTCTTGAATAACCAGTAACGCTTCAGAGTCTTCTTTGCTGTAACTGCTGATAACGCTTCAGAGTATTGATGACTTGGTAAAGATGTCTTTAATCAGAGTCAGAGTATATTTGTTTAGGCGCAGATTCTGGTCATCACACTTCAGCGTATAATCTGGTAGCTTCAGCGTGTAGCACATATTGCTGATCTTCTGATGCTGATGTCATTCTGATGCTGATTCCATCAGAACTTCTGCATATACAAAACATAATTTTAAGGAGCATAATTGTTCTTTGTATATATCTTTGAAATAATTTATTCTTTGTATTTTGTTATCATCAAAACTCTAATCAAGGGTTGTAGAATCAAACTATGTTCTAACAGTATCTACATGAAGGATGCGAGATGCATAAGCCAGATGATCCTTACAAAGGGGTAGGACAAATTTGGGGTATGACACTGCTGTTATGCAGTCCTGCCATCATTGTTGTGGGCATTTCATATTCATGCATATTTCTTACAAAACTAGACATATGATTCCTAGAAGTTGTGAGCATTGGTGGTCTTGCATTTATTGGATGTGTTGTGGTAACTATGCTTGGTAAAGTCGAAGACACGACCATCAGACTGGAACCTACACTCGTCGTCGCGCTGGTATTTCCTCCTAAATTTTGATCCCTTTCAAGAGTTCTAGGATCTACCATTTTTCTACCACTTCTTAATTTCATGCACGAAACAAGAAGACTCAAACACAAATGTATCCCACCAGGTGTGCCAATTTGTTTCTCCGTGAAACAATCAATAGCCTCTTATTAAAGGTTGCTTGTAGGATCGACTACAATAATATTAGGCTTAGTGTTTTAAGTGTTTTTGGGTTGAAACTGGTTGATATTGAATAAAAGGGAAAAAGTGAAAGACAATTGCAAATTAAAGAAATTAAAGACAAGACTTGTAATTTAAAGTGAAAACTGGAAATTGCTATGAATTTAAATGTAGAAGCATTCATACATTGTTAAGCCTGAAACTCGTTCCTCCCTTATATGTGGGTACTTTGAGTGTAATACTCTAAATGTGAACAAATGCGATCTTTGACACAAATACAAACATTTGCTTAAATATAAATCTTAAGTATGTAATCATTGACAGTTACTAGCCCATGTTGGGACTGTATAGAGAAACTGCCCTAAGCTGCTTTGAACACCCCTCACGTTCTTACTGACTTGTGCATTGATAATTGTTTCCGCCACCATAAATCTTTGCTCGTCGACCCCTATGTTTGTCGATGACTGCCTCTGAATCCCATGTCTTTCATCGACTAGCTCTTCTGGTCGATACCCATCAACCTGGACGACACTTCCTGTTGTTTTCCATAAACTCATCCCTTTTCAGCCAAAAAAACCTTATAGCTTAAGGCTTATTTCCCTAGTAAAAAATTTCTTTTCAACACACCCTTATCCTCACCAAAATTATAGAAGAAACCATTTTCATGCAGAGTGCATTGGGAAATTAAATTCTTTCTCAATTCTAGAATATTCTTAAGATAATTTAATGTTCGCAAGCCACTATCTTCCATAACAATTTTAATTTGTATCATTCTTGTGATGACACATGCTTTATCATCAACCAAAGAAACAAATCCAAAATTACCCGATCTAAATGTATTAAAAGACATCTGGTGCAACATCATGTGGTAAAAAAGCATCTATAGTAAAGAATTCTAGATTTTTTTCATTTTCTAGATTACATATAATGTATATCTTCTATATGACAAGAGACATTAGTTTAAACCACATTCATAGAACTTTTTGGATTTTGTTTTTTATTTGGACAATCATTTCTCCAATATTTAGTTTGTTCACAACCAAAGCACTATAATGTTTTTATATTCTTGAATTTAGACATTTTTTCTAGAATCTTTTTTTAGTCTTTATTTCGCCCACAACCTTGGCTCCCTTTCACATACACACATTCATCTTGAGTTATTTCCTCTATATTATTCCTCCTTTGAGAATGAGACGAGAGTGTAGTAGTAATTACATCATGGTTAATAGTGTCCATATTGTAGGTAAGAATGGTCACAATAATCTAGTAACGAGCACAACAATAAATTTTCCTTGTCTTCATCATCTAACTTCACCATAAGCCTCACCAAATAGGTGATTATATTGTTTAAGATATTGACACGTTATTACAATTCAGATCCTTCACGCATCTTCAGATTGTATAGTCGATGCTTCACAAATAATTTGTTCATCAACGACTTTTACATATACTAACTCTCCAATTTATCCCGGACCGCCTTTGGAGACGTTATGTATAGTGTATGATATACCACCTCATCTGAAACACATTGATATACTAATTATACGACCTTCTTCTGCAACTATAACCAATCTATCCCAAACCTCCTTCTAAGATGATACGTCCAGGAAATGAAGCACTTTTATCCAGATAACAATGTTTTAAAAACAAGTCTGATCATCAAACTAATGAGGATACTGGGTCATTGGTTCATTGGTCGAACCACTTGGTCACTCGTCAAACCGCATGAGTAAACCAAATTAAATCGAATAATTCGATTGAATAAACCTGTATCTATAACAAAACTATATATTTATTAAATCGATCGAATCAGATGACTCGACCTCTAAAAGATATCACAACACTTACAAAATTTCAAAATATCATAATTTCACATGTTCATTCTTTAAATTCAAATGGCTTAAATGTAGTTTTAATCCCTATATTTACATATTTTTAACATTTTATCCCCCTTTAAAAAGATTCAACTTTTTGATCCCTCAATTAAATTTTTGCTGAGATTTTTTTTAGTCCCTCTTCATATTTGTGTATGTTGCATCAAAAAAATATGACGTGGCCATAAATATGTGGCGCCATACCATTAAATAAAAAATTAGCAAATATAAAATTTCAATTTTATTTTTTAAAATTAAATTTTTAATTCTTAGAAATTACTTTTCTTTAAGTTTTTTTTATAAATTTTTTTCTTCAAATTATTAAAATAACATATTTGCGCCTATGGCCCATGCGTCACCAAAATCCAATTAAGACACTAGCTTTAATTAACCCGACCCTTATATACATCAAAATTATTTCTCACCAAATCGACATGGGATTAAAAGCATTGAAAAGTACATTCAAGTTTGAACCATTTTCATGACCATTCCATTCACATAATTGATGATGTTAGTAAACACAAAATGATTAAAGTCTCATTCCAGTCAATGAAATATCCAAAAATCAAAGAGTGTTGCTACTAATAATAGCAAGGAGGATGATTTAGTTGTTTATGAATATGCAAATACTGCTGCTCAAAATATAATGATTGAAGAGAGTACTTTGTTGGTGAAGTTCTGCAGCATTTCATTAGATCAATGGTTGTGATGTAATGGTGTTCTTGGGTTGATGCATTTGAATTTTTTTTACAACGGAATTCCCACATCGAATTTGGACCAACAAGGACTTGTGTTTATAAAGTAATTTCACAGTACGCTTCTTGAAATTGTTAGTATTGGGCCGTTGATGTAAACATGAGCGTAGGCTTAAATTTAATCCAATTCAAATTTTAAATATATTTATCACTCATACAAGACACATGATCACTCTAATTTTTAATTTAATTAGTTTGTTCGGTTCAATTTTTAAAATGACGTCAGATGGTTCTCATATTAGTTATGAGTTACTTGTGGATTTTCCTTCAAAAATAAAAAATTTATGTATTACTATTTGATTACTTATCTTGAAACTAATACGGTCTTCTCGTTATAGTTTTATGTTTTCATTGAACCTATACATCAATATTTGATCAGGTTAGTGGTCGATATAACTCTTGAGAACATTCGACATATTGTCATGTTCTCATTGAAATCATACATTAGTATTTGATTACTAGTCTTAGAACCAATTTGGTCTTGTCGTTATATTGTCATGTTCTCATTCAACTCATACAATTAGTATTTGATAAGGTTAGTGATCTAGTAAGAGCATTGTTGTCAGGATCGCACCATATCTCTTGAGATCGTACGACCTTACACGCTTGCAACTATTCTCTGTGTTAATAGAGATTTCAAAGATCGTGGAAGATGATGACGATGTTTACTCATAGAGGAAAAACACTGGATCTTGTCATCACTAACCATTCGGTGCATATTATCCTTGTACAAAGCCTTCCTCTTTCTTTCTCTCAAGACAAAACCTTTTCATTATCTCTACTATATTTTCTTTAGACATGTTTGAGACAACTCAGTTTTCAGTTGGTGTATAAGAAATTTCTATTTGAGAAAATTCTGTTTTTTTTAGATGAATGTCCGCTAGTTATGATTAAATTTTGATTGTCCGTTTAATTTCTTCTTCCACTGTCATCTTGTGAAGGATAAGGATAGCCGGAATTTTATTTGTTTGATTATACTTGAAACATAAGGTAAGTGCTTTCATTAGATCAATCAATTTCTCAGTTCAAAGTATTATTATTATTATTATTCAGTAATCTTCAATTTGTCTTCTTTTCCTGACAGTAACATAACATATAAAACAATGTTACTAGTTATCTTGCTTAGTGAATAACATGATACAGTTGTTACACAATTTAAAACTCATAAAGCACCACTAGTGTCTACTTTAGAGAATATAAAAAAGAAAGGGACAAAATGGCAAATTTACAAGTACCACATTGTTATAAATGACAGCAAAATACTCAAACTATGATGGACTGGTCTCATCTCTCAAAAAAAACTCCCAAGTCTCAATCAAACACATACACACACAAAAGTACTACTTTCTCTTTGTCTCATTCAAATCACAAACTATAGTGTCTCCCAACCTTGATTGATTCTATGTCTTCTGATCTCTATTCTTTTGGTACAACTTTCCACACACATTCAACCTCAGAACATGATGGAACTCAAGATCTTCCATTTCTCTCTGATTCCTTCCCTTTCTTCAACAACACTTCTTCAAACTCATTTCATCACCCTCTTCTTCCTTCTTCTCTAGACCCTTTCTCACCTTCTTTTTTCTCTTTCTCTCCTTCCACTCATCAAAACCTTGCAAGCTATCATCTAACTAATGAAACTTTCTCAGATTTTGATCTCTCCCAAGTTAAAAACGAGGATTCATCATCACAAATAAGTCCTCATTATTACAACAATAATCAGTTTCTTCCTCATCGTTACACTGGTGCTGAAAATGTATCAAAATACATGCAAAGAAGCTTCAGTAGTAACTCTTTCGAAAAGAAACCCAGTTTTCAATTTCAAACTCACCATGATAATCTTATGGATTCATCCAAATTTCAACTCCATGATTTAAGCTCAACTGATAATAGTTTGAGAAGGGTTTGTAGCACAGGTGATTTGCAGGTAAATTCGCAGGATATACTTTTTTTATTTTTTATCGTAGTCTGTTTATCTTCTATTTCTATATAATCGGTATTATATAAAAATTCAAACATTAACATTTTCGAAGTTGATTTTATTGAAATTTGTTGAAAAAGCAGAACATGAAAGAAAATAACATGTCTCCAACGGAGGGAAATTTGCAAGAGGAATCAAATTTCAAAGTAGGGCGTTACAGTGCTGAAGAAAGAAAGGAAAAAATTTCGAAATACAGAGCTAAGAGAACACAAAGGAACTTTAATAAGACTATTAAGGTAATCAAGATTATAATGTAAAGTAATTATGAAAGTTTGATTAAGAAGAAGAAGATTTTGACTTCTGAATTTGCGGTTTTATGTCAGTATGCATGTCGAAAGACACTAGCAGACAATCGACCGCGTGTCCGTGGCAGGTTCGCGCGTAATGATGAGCCTAACGAGATTCCTAAGGTTCCGTGTAGAGATGAAGACGAAGTCGATTTTTGGGTAAATAATATTATTAATTAATTAACATTTATCTGATTTAACGTGTTAATTCAGACGTATTATATTTTAAGTTTTATAATATTATTGTCAATGTCACACATATAATATAATGTCAAGTGCTATATAAATTTTATTAGTATTTTTGAAAATTTCTTAAGTAAAAAGTAAAAAATAGAAAATATTAAAAACAAATATATATTATAATGTTGAAATAACACAAGTTGCACTTATGTAGATGGAAGAATTGAGGTTATATGAAGATGATGTAACAGTGGGAGCAGCAGAACAATATCTGAAGAGTAATAGTTATGGAGTTAGTCAATTTCAATACTTTGGATTATGAGTTTTTAGTGTTAGGATAATGGAAGAAGAATCTTTAGACTTTAGGGTTGATCAAAGTGGAAGTGTTTCTTTCTAATGTTTTTGTTATAAGAAAAAATAAAATATATGAATAAGTCACACTCACATGGAATCTCAGATGTTCCTAAGGTCAATATGAAATTTGGTTGTTGGAGGGTGCCCTAGATAGATAGCTAGTTTATAGTTGCATAATATTCCACTATTATTTTTGTATTTTAAGATATGATCTGTCTATTGTTTAGTGAAATGTATATTGAATTCATAATCATTGGTATCCTTTTATACATTCAACCTTGTTTGACATGGTGAATAAAAGTACTATATTAGTTTTTTTTTTCTTCTTTATTTTGATATTGAGTGAGTATCAGGGCCGGCCCAACACTCAATGAGGTTTAAAGCAAATTTTAAATTGAGGTCTTTTATATTTTAATAAAAAAATTAAATTAAATTATTATAATATTTATTTAAAATTTACTCTTCGAGCTTTTTGAGATGCAAAATCATTTATTAAACTATTATAATCAATTTCATTTAACATTTCTTTTTCAATCGATAATAAAGACAATCCATTTAATCTATGTTGAGACATTGTTGACCTTAGATAAGATTTTATTAATTTTAGTTTTGAAAAACTTCTTTCTGCCGAAGCAACAGTTACATGAATCGTTAACATTATTCTATAAGCAATAAATGCATTTGGAAAAGAGTTGAGTCTTATTATATAGTTAAGTATATCAATTGGCGTATCATTCTCAACATGTATGATTTCTCTTAATATTTTCAATTCTAAAAATAAGTCTAATCCATCAATATCAGAGTTATCGTTATGTTTTAACGAACATTCGAGGTTAAGACAATATTCTTTTAAATTTTCAATTTCCAATGACCTTAATTTCACTATACTAAATAGAAAACCAAAAATATTTTGATATATTTTAAATTGTTCAAATCTACTTCGAAATGATGTAATTGCATGATCTAATATGTACAAAAAATAGTCAGATTTAAATGATTCTTCAAGAGTTTTTAAAACTTCATTGTCAATAATCTCATCAAATTGTCTCTTTCTACGAATAATACGTTTTTCACGAAACTTAGGTTCTATATTCATTTCCGTAGCAATTTCTTTAGCTGAAATTATGGCATTTTCAAAACCATATTCCCAGTATTTTTCGAAAAAAGAAATAAGTCCTTTCAATTGCTCTATAGCAACATCAATGCTCATATCCTTTGATTGAAAGTGTTTACTAACTGAGTTTACAGTGAACAATATTTCATACCAAATAGTCATGCCTAGCAAAAATTCAAAATTTTCAAGCTCATAAGTTGCCAAACATTCAACTTCACTTTTTATTTTAAGTCCATCATTCATTTCACCTAATTTAAATAAAGCATCTCTTATTTGTGAAGTTTGGAATCTTATAGCTTTTACACTTTCAATACGACTTTCCCAACGTGTTTGTGACAATGACTTCAAAGTAAGGTTAGGGATATGGTCTAGTAAAATTTTCCATCTTTTAGTAGAAGAAGAAAATATTGTATAAATACGTTGCACCACTCCAAAAAATGATGTAGCTTTGGAACAACAATTTGCCATATCACAAAGTACCAAGTTTAGACTATGACAACCACATGGTGTATAAAATGATCTAGGATTAACATCTAAAAATCTTTTTTGAACACATTAATGTTTTCCTTTCATATTAGAATCATTATCATAACCTTGTCCTCTTAAGTTAATAATATCAAGACCAAGTATATTTAGTTCATTCATAATAGCATCAAAAAGACCTTTTTCCAGTTGTATCATCTACTACTAAAAATTCTAAAAAATACTCAACTACTTGTATCGGAGTTGAAGAAAAATCTACACATCGTAATACAATAGACATTTGTTCTTGATGACTTATATCAGGAGTACAATCAAGTATGATTGAAAAATATTTTGATTCCACAACTTTTTTTATAATTTTTTTTTGATTTCATTTGCTAGCAAATCTATTAATTCATTTTGTATTCTATGTCCAAGATAATGGTTATGAATTTCATCATTTTTTATTCGACGAATACGCTCTTGCATTAGAGGATCAAATTCTGCAATCATTTCAATTAGACATAAAAAATTTCCATTATTTTCTTGATAAATCTTTTCGTTTGTTCCACGAAATGCTAAGTTATTTTTTCCAAGAGTTTTAACAACTGCAATGATTCTAGGTAATAAATTTCTCCAGTGCTCTCTTTTTCTATTAATTCTTTCTTGAACATTCTTGTCAATTGTTTTATGTTTTAATAATCTCATTTCTAAATCAATCCATGAACTCATATTAACAATATGCTCATTACTCATCTCATGACTCTTCAACTTAGCACTAATATTTCTCCAATCATTACTACCTTCATGTGCTAATTTACTTATACTATGAAGAGCATTAAATAATTTACAACAAAAGCAAAACACTTTATCCAATTTTTGAGAATAAACCAACCATCTTCTTTCACGTTTCTCTCTGTTCCGTTGGATAATTGTTGAATGTAAAGTGATGAAGAAAAGTGTCTTGCGTATGCATCCTTAGGAAAATCTATATCGGTAATTAACTTTAATATGACCCTTTTCTACTAATAAATCTCTCAAATTTGTGTCAATAGTTGTCCATTGACTTGGGTCATATATATTTTTATGAGATGATTTTTCTAATACTTTTTATCTATCTTCATTGTTAGTGTCAGAATCAATATTATCTTGCCTATTAATCGATACTATAATTTCATTATCACCCGCTATTCCTTCTCTATTTTCATTAGCATATATATTGTTAACTTGTTCATCAACTACCTCTTCTCGATTTTCATTTTCATCATGGTTTACATTATTAACTTGTTCATTCAGCGAACAATCACTATTATTTTCGATTTCACTTTTTTTGTTTGTCTTAACAAATTTGTCTAAAACCCCTTTTTGTGATTCAATCAAAGCTTCAACTCTTTTCTTTTTCTTGAGTTTCGAATAGCCCGATTCATATTTTCGAGTCGACATTTATATATTTTAAAACAAATGAACAATTCAATCAAATCTTGAAAGTAAATAAATAAAATAAACAATTAAAATAAAACTCTAAATGAGACTAAAATAAACAAACAGAATAAAATAACTGAAATAAAATAAACAAACTAAAATAAAACTAAAGAAATAAAAGAGAATAAAAAATAAAAAATAAACAAAACAAGTAGTAACAAAGAAAATAGAACCTGTTTGTCGACAAAAATAGAATAGAAGAAAGAACCGCTTATTTTCCGTCAATTAAAAAAATAAACCGATGATTGATTGAAGATAGAGAATTAGAAAGAACTCAATAAACTAGAATAGGAGAAAATGGTGTTTGCCTCTGTAGAAAATATTCAATTGCAGATTGAGTGTTTGATATTGAAAGAAGAAGAAGAACAATCAGTTATTATTGGAACAATGGGATTTGTGAAAATATTAAATCAATTAATACTAATTATTTAGAACGTTAGGATTGGAAGAGAAAGAGTCAAAAAAGTACAAAATTGAAAAAGTAATGACAGCTTTACGTGTTTGACTGGTAAACAAATTTATTAAAATTATTAAATTAATTTAAATTAATTAATTGAGGCTTATTTTTAGGTCTTAATATCTTTGATTCTAAAAATATATTTAGGGGCCTAAAGCCCTGTGTTTACCATCTTGGCCCAATGGCCGGCTCTGGTGAGTATAAGGAGCATTCAAATTCGTTTCATTAAACTATGAATTTGAATGTTTTGTAAACAAACTCAAAGGATTGTGCACTCTTCTTGAGCTATTGTTTATGAACATGAACAAATACAATATAACCAAATAAAAAAGACTTAGTAAACAAACTCAAAGGATTGTGCACTCTTCTTGAGCTATTGTTTATGAACATGAACAAATACAATATAACCAAATAAGAAAGACTTAGTAATATGTAATATGGAAATGTAGAAAAAATATGAGAACATAAATTGAATAACATTAACATTATCTAAGATTCAAGATGAGATCTAACTAATGAAATAGGTGGCATCAAGAACCGACTCCCTCTAATAAGAGTTGGCAACAAACATTTAAAATAGGAGACATAGAACAACTTAAAATAAAAGACATATTTTTCTTTTAGAAACACTTGTTTTGTTTGGGGGTGTCACCACGAGTGAATTCATGGATAACTTCGTGTTTACTAATGAAGTTGAAAAAATGTGATTAACATATTCTTTATTATTTTCAGAATAAAATATTTGTATACTTTTCTCAAATTGTGTTCGTATCATAATATAAAATTGGATAAATAATTTTGATATTTTTGATTTAGTATTCGTCAAGAAAATTTAAATTATTCAGAGAGACGGTCATCAACAAAAGAAATAAATAATTTTGTACCAAAAATATTAGAGGCAGAGGAAAGTCCTCGAATATCAAAATGAATAACATTAAATGGTTCAACACTTTTATGAAAGGAGAAGAAACACAAATGTGTTTTGCTAATTGGCAAACACCTCCTTTACAAAAATCAACAGAATGTTGAAACGACAAAGATAAAAAAAGACTTACATATATATATGGAGGATGTCCAAGACAGTTGCGCTGATGTCAAATTTGCGAGGCAGAAGAGAAATATTCGAATTGAAGATAGCAGGACAATACCTTTGAACCATTTGTCTCCTTAGAGAAGTAGTAGAACCCTTCATTTTCTTTAGCAATTCCAATTGTCTCCATGTGGTAAGGTCCTGAAAAACACAATGAGAAGTAAAAAAAATGTTAAATTCCAATTTGAATTTTTTTTAAAGAACCACTTTTTTTTTTAAAAAAAATCTCAAATAACCACTTTTTCAAAAAAAACTATCAAAGTAACCACTTTTCAAACAAAAAAAAATTGCCACACAGGGTCAAGCCACTATGTGTGACACATACATGTAAATTGGAGAGGAGGCGCCATACTGTATGACTTATTCTCATATGTAGTGTCATGCAGTGTGGCGCATGCATGTAATTTTAAGGAGGAGCACCATATTAGATGGCTTGACAATTCTTGTTATTAATTTTTTTAAATAATAATAAAAGTAATTAAAAATATTTTATATTAATATTTTAAATTACACAATGCATAGATACATATTTTTACGGACGTCCCCCTCAACTTAATTGTGTCCCTGTATGACATAAACGCTCCCGCCTTTGCCTCACCACTCTCTGTTGAATTCTCTGAGGTGTTTGGGGTCTGTTCTGACTCGTTTGATGATGAGGTGCTTGATGTGATGGTCCTGGTACATTAGGATCATACATCTCCTAGATCATTTCTCCCCACTATGTTGTGCTTCCAAAGAGATTGGTGTCCATATTGTTGAAGTTTGGTCTTGTTGGTTGGGAATGTGTGGGTGGGTGGTTGATAGAATTGGGATGTTGAATCGTTTTGGAAATGAAGCAACGATTCTTGAGGTGTCTAGAATTTGTACGATGGTTGGGTACTTCGATGGTGTGATGTTTGACTGTATGTAGGTTGGGTGGTATGGTAGGAAGGAGAGATATCATATGTGTCTTCGGTATTATGGTAGGATGTGGAGGGTACATATTATTGGTGGTGGGTCGTGTCATGCTCTTGGTATTGTGTTTGTGTGTATGACATGAACTGATGACGAGTTTGGTTGGATGTGGTGGTGTATGGTTGTGTGGTTTGAGTGGGTTGACATTGTTGTTGGGTTTGATATTGTTGAGGGGTTGGATGTTGGGGTTGTTGTTGGGCGTATGATGCAGCTCTTTGGCATGGATCGATCAAATATGTCTCAAGAGATATAAACAAATTTGTTTAAACCGATATGTATCATGTCAAATATTAGAGAGTTGGTTTTAAGTCATCTTGCGAGATCGGCTCCCTTAGGACCAATTCACGTTGATTCTTTTATTGAAGACATTGATTTCAAGCGAAGTCTCTCAAATCATTAAATCCCCATTGGTCATCAACTCTGAGTATATGCCATTGTCCCAAACACGTAGGAGGGGTCTGGGATACCCTGTTGCATGCCGAACTATAGCTTCACACGATCACTATGGTGTATCTCCACAGTAGTGAACGTGATGAGCGTTATTTTTGCAGTCCAGACTTCAGCATCTGTTGGGTTAATCTCATGGTCGATATCCTTATACGGCCTCTATACAAACTATAGAGGAAAAAGAGTGTTAATCTAATATTAATATTAAACTTAATTAACATATTAAAAGCGTTGTATAAAATATGTAAGCTTAATACCTCTTCGGGTCCAACATGATCAATAAGATTTCGGTAGACTACTATTGTGTTTCTAGGGGATTTATTGTAATTCATCATAGGAATAGTCCACCTACATAGAAAATATGGATAATAAATTAATATATGTTGTTTATAGTATATAGTATGTAAAATTGGTGTTGTCGTAATCTTACTTTGTAGCCAAGGGGGAGACGAATGGTCTTGTGTTACAGGGGGCGAGTGTCAGCATTCTCGACCAGCACCATGTCTGGAGCAAAAAGGCGCAAGAATATAAATAAAAACTAGCGTTCGATGCATTTTTACACAAAGAACTATACAGATGGGCCAAAACAGTAAAGACCAACTATATGTGTTTATTTTATCAAAATGTCTTAACAAAGGTAAATACATGATATTAACAGTATTAACTGTTGTTTCAGGAAATAAAAAGTGACCAAATAATATCATTATGTAACACTGAGCTTTCACAATTTTTTCTTGCTCGGTAGAGTTTTTGGTTATTATGAGACTATTATGATGTTCACTAAGGAGTAGGAGATTAATACCTTGGCCTCTATACCCTAGTTCAAATAAACAGGCTCCCAAAAGTTCCTCGCATATGGTGTTGTCTTGGTTGACTCGGCCATTGACAACCTTACCATCGATCAGTATACTGAATAACATGTACACATCCTCTAGTGTGACGGTACATTCACCACATGGAAGATGAAAGGTTTGAGTTTCACGTCTCCATCTTTCCATTAATGCGGGAATAATTTTATAGTCAACATGGTAATTGACTATGTTGAGTAACAGACTAAAACCGACTTTTCATAAGTACGGTTCAATTTGCACGTCGTAAGGAACATACTCATGGACACGATAACAAAATATTTTAACATCCTATTAAAAACATGAATTACGTATAAGAAATATAAGATTTACGTATAACAATCATAAGAACTACAGAAATCAAATTTGTTGACAAATAATAAGTATTGAAGAAAATAAACTTACAAAGGTTTCAATGTTGTTGAGAGTTCCTCTATGTTGGTCACCCATGGTTAAGAGAGCCATTTTTCTTGATTACTTTTGTGTTCTTGTTGATGTTTCAAGAAATAAATAGTGTGTGAGTTATGATTGTGATGAAAATATAGTGTGAATGTTATATGTACTTATAAGAAAATATGGAGAAACACTATACATTCACGTGAAAATGCTCTGCATGAAATTAACATGTAGGCGCCACCCTAGGTGGCGCATCCTTTTGTTTTTACATTAAGGCGCCATTCAACATGGCTTGTTCCTTTTTGCATGCATGCAAAGCTGCAGCGTGACAGTGATCAGATGGCATACATGCAAGCTTGTCGTTCACGTGACAAGCCACCCAAGTTGGCGCATGCTTACAAAAATTAGAGGACAAGCCACCCTAGGTGGCGCATATGTTGTAATTTTAGAAGAGGAGCCATCTTGGGTGGCGCATTAGTGTTGTATTTCCCATACTTTCATCCGTCTATTTAAGCGTCTGCTTAAGGCGCATTACTGGTGTACATCCATAACTCACAAAAACATAACTTAACATATGGATCATTCACAATATTATAGTAGTGTTGCTCATGTTAACAGTGATACGTTCAACTGCGATAACTTCGGTTTAATTTTTGTAATACCGATTTTATCCACTTTAGGACAAATAAGAAATCAAGTTTGCATGTTCCAAAGATAGACTAGAAGCAAAATTGTATTGTCGTCCAGTTTACCAAATTCTTTACAAGTCTCCATTTCTATTTGACAACAACCAAGTCAGGTTTTTTCAACTAAAGGTGTGCGACGATAATGATGTTCGAAACATGTTTCAAACTCATGAACAATTCGGGTTCAATGAGATTGAGTTGTATGTCTTATTACAACAACCTGATCAATCTCAGGTGGTAGATCCTTCTCAAGATTTTGAAGAAGAGGATAAATCTGACGAGGACAACCACCCCGAAGTTGGTGTTATTGACCAAGAAGAAGAAGATGATGAGGCAATGATTGATTTTATGGTCAATGATGACGTTGCATATCAAGAGTATGAACCTCTACCTACGAGTCATGCGTATGACCCTCCGTTTCACATGACTAACTTGAATTTGGGGGAAGACGAAACGGCCTCAGATATCTTTCACAATCCTTATATGCAGACCGAAAGGGCCTTGAAAGTTGGAGACAAATTTCGTACAAAAGAAGTGTGTGTTAGAGAAATCAAAAAATACCACAAGGAAATTTTAGCTGACTTCACTATAGATCAAACTAATTCAGGGAGGTACATTATTTTATGTCGTCAAAAACCAATTTTCCCTTTTTGGTTAACTGTATCTTACAGGAAGAGAAGTGATTCATGGGAAATATGTACCATTCATTCACTCCACACTTGCATCACCACTGTTTCGATGCAGGATCATCGAAAACTTAGTTCTTAACTAATATGTCAAGAAATCTTGCCTCTTATTAGCAAGGATCCATCATTAAAGGTGAGTACAATTATTTCTCACATCGTTACAAGATTCAATTATGCTCCCTCTTACAGGAAGGCATGGATCGCAAGGACTAAGGCAGCTGAACTTGTCTACGGTAATTGGGAGGAATCATACAAATAACTTCCAAGGTTTTTGGTGGCACTCAAATATTATGCTCCAGGAACTGTTATAATTTTGGAGACACTCCCGACATTTACCCCAGACATAACTCGTGTCAGTGGAAATGGAATATTTCATCGATTGTTCTGGGCGTATGAACCATGCATCAAAGGTTTTTCATTTTGAAAACCTATTATATAGATTGATGGAACTTGGTTATATGGAAAGTATAAAGTAACATTACTCATGGCAGTGGCACAAGATGGCAACAATAATTTTTTTCGATTGCCTTCGCTCTAGTTCAAGGTGAGACCCGTGGTGCATGGAATTTCTTTCTGAAGAATCTCCGATTACACGTTGCTCCTTAACCCAAACTTTGTTCGATTTCAGACAGACATCCATCGATTGTAAGTGCATACAATAACCCTGATAACAATTGGTAGGATCCCCCTTCAACACATGTCTATTTCATTAGACATATCACACAAAACTCTGTGCTCCATATCAAAGACAAGACACTTCGAAAGAAATTTGTTAATGCATGGTATGCCTTAACAGAACCATCATTCCAATACTATCGCAAAGAAATCCGATTGAAAAACTCAGAAGCGTTAAGGTGGATTGATAACATTCCAGTGGAGAAGTGGACTCGGGAATTTGACAATGGTCAACGATGGGGTCACATGACAACAAATTTGGTGGAATCATTGAACTCTGTCTTCAAAGGCATCCGAAAAACATACCAATTACTGCATTGGTTAGAGCAACATATTTTAGGTTGGGGTCATTGTTCGATACAAGAAGTTCAAAATGGAAGGAAGTGTTACAATCAGGGCAGTTGTCCAGTGAAGGCACAATGAAATCATTTAACAAGGAGGCTGCCAAGAGACAATGGATCATAATAAGGGGAGGCCAAGGGGATACTATCAGATCAAACTAGATAGAAGTTAGTGCGATTGCGGAAAGTTTTAAGCATTTCACATGCCTTGCTCTCATGTCACAACGACATATTCGCTTGGACCCAATAGGACATATATCCCCCATTTACACAGTCAAGAGCATTTTAAGTGTGTACATCAATACCTTCTCTGTGTTGGCAAATGAGGATTATTGGCCTGCTTATCAAGGAGACATTATTTCGCACAATGAATAAATGTGAATGAAGAAAAAGGGGTGCCCCAATAGAAATCGTATTAGAAATGAAATGGATACGGCCAAAAAATGATAAGATTATGTAGTACATGTCGTCTTCCCGGACACAATCGAAAAAATTGTCTGAATATTGGGTCTAGCTCTACAACCTAATTTTTTATAACAAACTTTATGGAGTAATTAATTTGTTGTAAGCAAGAAATTTAAATTTAAATTCGGGTTTTCATTTCGTGTTCAAGTTAACATTCGATTACAACAACCTTCAGATAATGGCCCAAAAAATTACAACACGACAAACTCAGGACAACTACGCTAAACACAACAACATGATAAGCAGACAAAACAACTAAACACATCATAATATCTAAGAGATAAAAACCATAAACACAATATCGTCTGGTCCAAGCATCATCATCAAGACATTACCGTTGCATCTCACCTTTTTCCATGAACGAATTATTCCTTTTTTGTTCACTATAATTTTCCTTTTATTTTTCTGATCTATTCACCTTCAGGAATGTCTCATTCCAACCAGCGAATCAAGTGCCTTTGAAAATGCTCGAGCGTCTGTGTGTTCCAGAGTTTAATCTTCATCGGAGGCTTTATCACCAAAAAAATAACATGAGCATCTCTTTTGATCAGTGAAAACCTTGGCAATGAAGTGGAAAACGTTGGCAAGGGAGTGGAAGACGTTTTCTAAGAGTGATGTTAGAAATGGTGTGAAAATGGTGAAGATGGATGGTTGCATTTATAGAAAACCAAATACAATTGTCAAACCATCTAATATGGCGCCTCCTCCTTAAAATTACATGCATGTGTCACACTGCATGGTGTAACGCACGTTAATTTAATTAATTATTTAATTAAATTATTTTTGGATTATTTGTTGAAGTTGTGAGATGTTGAAAATTATTGGTATAAGTTGTTAGATTATTAATTAATTAATTAATTAGTTGATTAATAATAATAATAATGTTGGATTTAATAGAACAATGGTGTTGGGCTTATTTTATTGATTGGAAGTAGTAAAGTGAGGGTGTGTAAGTTAGGCCCAATTGAATTAAGGTATAAGGTTAATCTGACACAAGGATTTTCTTGAGTTAGAGATAAAGAAGTCTTGTGCGTTACCGTGAAAGTTTCATGAAGAGAGGGGCAAGGTTGCACGGTCGTCGAGAAAAGTTGCACGGTTGTCGAGCAGAGAAAAGCAAGGCTGCCGACTGGGATTTTGGTGGAGTGACCTTCAATCCAGGTAAGGGTGGGGGTTCTGACCTTATAATGGAATTTATAATGTGTATTATGTGGGAATTGGTCGTTTGTATGACTGTTGTGCGTTGATGTTTCTGAATCTATCATTGAAGTTTCCCGTTTCCCTTATGATGTGGTCGTTTAGGGAGTTGTTGTACGATCTTTTAATGAACCTGTTATAGGAAGGTGCCTGATTGTAATGTTGTGGCCGTTTTGAGTTGTCTGTTTAATTACCCGATAAAATCGATGATTAGGTTAGTGTGGATTTTACCTGTTGATGTGTTCGTTAGGATGTTGTGATATTCTGAGCGGTTGGCAAGAAAATTAGTAATTTGTTGATGTGGTCATTATAGGAAGAGTCCAACGTGACTGTCTCGTACAATTAATGAATCTGTTGAAAGTAGATATAGTTACCCATTCCTGTGCTATTCCGAGCAGTTGTCCAGAAATCATGGATTATGTTGTGGTGGTCGTTATGTTGTTGTATTGTTCTATGTTGTTGGCTGGAATTAGTAGTCGAGGAGGATGTTGATGGTGTTAGGTGCCGAGCGGCATGTAGGGTGCGAGGTGTTTTGGAGAATATATGTGTTGGATGTCGAGCGGTATTAGGCGCAAGGCGTGCTAAGGAGCACAATATTGATGTCGAGCTGCATGAAGCTACAGGTTGTGTCGAGGAACATAAGTTAGTTGTTATTCTTCTTTGTTTCTATGCGTGTCAAGGGGTATTGAGTTAGTTGTTATTTTGTCTTGTTGTTGTGCATGTCGAGGGGAATAGTTCTTCCTATCCCTTTTGCTTGTACATGTTGGTTTGGTCGATACCAGTGTTGTATAAGTTGTTCTGAGTTGAGAAAATGCAGGTTGACGAATTATATTGAGATGCCTCTAATTATGGGCAGATATTATATTGTAGGCTTATGGCCAAAGTTAAATTATGTTGATGTTGAAATTTTTGTTTATGTTGTAGGCTTATAGCCAACATTGATTTATGTTGAGTTGTTGTTTGTTGTTGTTGTTGTTGTTACATTCATGTTGTGTCACACACATCGCATATCAAGTTGGAGTCGATGCTCTTTAAGTTGGCCTGGATTGGAAAAATATTAAGTTGAAGGCTTATGCCTTGTTGATGCCTCTATTTATTGGCATATTTTTAAGTTGGGAGTTCTGCTTCATTGGTACCACATGCATTTGCATAAAGACAAGTTTCATTATGGGTTGCATCCTATGTCGTTGTGTGGTTGGGCTGATTATGCTTATGTTGTTATTAATTGTGAAGTAGTGATTTTTGCATGAACTGATTCTAATATAATGTTTATTATACATCCTATTATATTGTTCTATATCTCACCCCTTCTGTTTGAATGTTACCCATATGTTGGTAACTTGCAGGTAATCTAGAGTGAAGGCGGTTTACCTTCAGTAGTTCGAGTCAGTGTCATTGCTCTGATACGTAACACTCGGGGGGATGAATACTTGTTGTTTTATTGTTGTTATCATTATTCAGTTGTTGCACTCTAAGTTGTTGTTCGTTAAATAACTGTTATTTGAAGTTGTTTTAGTTGGATAAAGATGTTATATTCTTTAAGTTGAATATTTGATTCTGTTGCGTGGTTATGAAAGTTGTTGGTTCTAAAAGATTAATCTATGTTGCTATTGGTTCATCTGAGTTTAAATTGTTATGTATCTGTAATGAATGTCGTTGTATTAAGTCGAATTTGTAGCATCCTGATTTGGTTGTCGAATATTTGTAACTCTGATTTTATATAATTGTTGGATAGAATTGGGGTGTTACAAAGTTGGTATCAGAGCAAGTCGATCCGTCCGACCAAGTTATTGAGTCATGTAGAGTAGTGTGACAGATGAATACTGTCGATGTGTTGTTTCTTAGTACGTGTATGTGACACACTGTCATTACTTGTTTGCTTTTTCGATCGATTTGTATGTAGGAGTTGGTTTGAAGATAAGTGGGGGAGAAGCTTTGCTTCTCGGATATGTTTTGGCTGTAAGATATTAGTTCAGTATGCTGTTGATGGGGACAGTGCAAGTATTATTGAAGTTTTGTTGTTTCCCGAATCCGAAGGTGACATGGATTCAAGATTTTGTTTGTTAATCAAGTTGGAGCATCTTGAGGGAGGATGATCAGACACTGTTAATGTTTACTTCTCAAAGGATGAGGAGCAATGTAACCTTTGTTGATATACGAGTAGAGTGTAAATCCATGATGTTTTTGAAGGTGATTGTTAAGTAACAAGGATAATTTTTAGAATATGGAATTTAGAAATTTGCGATGTTTCAGCGCCACTGGTGGACTGTGAAGTTGTCAGTTTGAGTATCCCTTGCATAAGATGTCAACATTTGAACGGTTACAGAGTGGCAGGTTGTTGTAGACCTTGTCGTGGGATCCTTGTGAGTGATTGTAAAAGTTGTTGAAGTATTTAGAAATGTTTTAGATCACTAGTCTGAGTCGGAAATGCGAGGAGATGAGTACGATTTCAAGAATGGTAAGTGTTGGTACTGTTACAAAGAAACTTTATTCTGACGTTATTTTAAGGTGTGTATTAGTATGTCGCTGCTTGACGTCAGTGTTTGCATTTTCGGATAACTTTGGAAATTCATATCTTGTGTTCTGAGTATAGGATTGGTGTTCGGTTTGAACCTATGAGGAGATAGAAATATATTCTATCCTATGAAAGTGTTTTCAAATATGGTAGATGCATTCGTATGTGCAGGGACTCTGAAGTCGGGTACGAAACTAGAGGCTTTTTGGGCATAAATGGTTATTATCGCAGTTGTTCGAGACAAGGTCAAGCGTAATATGTTGTTGGCGAATAAGTTGAGAAATGAGATGTTCGGAATTAAAAATGATAGTCGTTCATCATTTCAGGTATGGGATGTTACATGTGAAGAAAGTTTTGTAGAACTAAAGAAAAGATTGACGACTGCTCCGGTATTGGTTTTGCCTAATCCGAGTGAATCATTTGTAGTGCATCATGAATGCGTCTAAGATGGAACTTAATGGTGTGCTAATGCTGAATAGATAAGTTGTTGCTTGTGCTTCTAGACAACTCATAGTTCATGAGAGGAGTTATCCTACGTGTGACTTAGAGTTAACAACGGTGGTGTTTATGTTGAATATTTAGAGACATTATCTTTATGGTTCTAGATTTGAAGTATTTAGTGACCATAAGAGTTTAAAGTATTTATTTGATCAGAAAGAATTGAACATGAGACAACAAAGATGGTTGGAGTTGTTAAAAGATTATGATTTAGGTTTGAATTATCATCCAGGAAAAACGAATGTGGTGGCTGATGCGTTAAGTCGAAATACTTTACATATGTCAGCAATGATAGTTAAAGAGTTGGATTTGATTGAACAGTTCAGAGATATGAGCTTAGTTTGTGTAGTGACACCGAAGAGTGTTATGTTGAGGATGTTGAATATTAACAATGATTTTCTGGACAATATCAAAGAAGCTCAGAAGTTAGATGTGCAGGGTGTGTTGAGATTCTATAATCGAATTTGTATTCCTGATGATGCGGAGATAAAGAAAGTAATTTTTGAGTTGGAGGATAATTAACCTTCGTGTGAGGCTAAGTAAGTGTAATATGGACCGTGTAATATGTTGAGCGTTGGTGTCTCATCGACAAGATCAAATAAGAGGGAAATTGTGTGAGTATTTGTAAACCACATTAGAAATTATTGGATTATGGTGCTTTAGGTGACTTGAGTAAAAGTTCTAAAGGAACACTACTATGGTTTGGTAACGATGGTTTATACTCCATTATGGTTGTCGGCTATCTATTGACAAATTGATTAAGTGATCACCCTTAATCTCTTGTTGATAGTAGACGAGATCGTGTTGGATGGTATAGACTTGTCTTGCTATCTTAATGGTGTGTAAAGTGATTGATGTTATATCGTGAGGATAGTCGCTCATCAGTTTGTGTGAAGTAATAAAGGAGTGGCTAGGAAAGAGTTGAGGCGTATTGAACAATTCGGAGTAGTGGGTTTATATGCGAGCTAATGTCGCAAAGTGAAAGATTAAGAATATCAAGTGAACAATGATTTTATGGTGGGTGTTAAAGAAAGTCTGAAACTAGGTTGAGACTTGTAAATCATATAGTTGACAGAAATTTGAATGAGGATGGTGACTTAAGATGGATGATCAGAGTTGCGCAGCTAAAGCGTGGTGTGGCACTGTGGTATACATGTACGACTCGTTAGAGTGAAGGACTAAATATTAGAAGCCTATGGGAATGATATGTCTTGATCTACATGTTTGATTTAGTGGATTATTGATATAAGGATTATGTCCCAGGGTATTGTGTTTTCTCGTAAATATTTGCTGATTTTATAAGGATATTAATATGGTTGTTGGTTGATGGTGAGTTGTGTGTATACTTGTTGAGTTATACTGTTAAGTTGACATTATAATGACTTTGTTCTCGTTGCCTTGATATTGTTGTTGGTTACCGTAAATGATGGGTAATACTCCATAATATGACAAAGTTGATTATGTTGGCTATGTTGATGTCACTATAAGGGTGGTACGATGATATGAATGGAGTTGTTGATATTTTGTTGATAATTGATATATATATATATATATATATATATATATATATATATATATATATATATATATATATATATATATATATATATATATATATATATATATATATATATATATATATATATATATATATATATATATATATATATATATATATATATATATATATATATATATATATATATATATATATATATATATATATATATATATATATATATATATATATATATATATATATATATATACATGGGAATAAAATTGTGCATGTGTTTTGGTGTTGGAATTGTTGTTAAGATGATAATGTGATATTGTATATCCAAGTATAAGTGTGTTATGATTGTTACTACTATAAATGTTGATATGACAAGATATGGTTGAAGTGGTTGATAAGTTATTAACGATTCTGTTGCAAAGTGTTGAATGATTAGTATGTGTGTATTTGATTTAAGTCGTGTTGAGTTATTGTTATGATGAGGAAGTAGTGGTCGAAGTGTTTCCAGACGTGACTTGGGAGTTGGAAATCAAGATGCAGAACTCCTATCCTGAGTTGTTTGAATGAGGTGAATTTTGGAGAACGAAAATATTCTAAGTGGAGAAGAGTTATAACGCCCGTTAATTTAGTTAATTATTTAATTAAATTATTTTTGGATTATTTGTTGAAGTTCTGAGATGTTGAGAATTGTTGGTATAAGTGGTTAGATTATTATTAATTAATTAATTAGTTGATTAATAATAATAATATTGGATTTAATAGAACAATGATGTTGGGCTTATTTTATTGGTTGGAAGTAGTAAAGTGGGAGTGTGTAAGTTAGGCCTAATAGAATTGAGGTATAAGGTTAAGCTGACACAAGGATTTGCTTGAGTTGGAGATAAAGAAGTCTTGTGTGTGACCATGAAAGTTGCGCGAAGAGAGGAGCAAGGTTGCACAGTCGTCGAGCAAAGTTGCGTGATTGTCGAGCAGAGCAAAGCAAGGTTGTCGGCTGGGATTTTTGTAGAGCGACCTTCAATCCATGTAAGGGTGGGGTTCTGACCTTATAATGGGATTTATGATGTGTATTTTGTGGGAATTGGTCGTTTGTATGACTGTTGTGCGTTGATATTTCTGAATCTGTCATTGAAGTTGCCTGTTTCCCTCATGATGTGGTCGTTTAGGGAGTTGTTATACAAATGTTTAATGAACCTGTTATAGGAAGTTACCCAGTTGTTATGTTATGGGTATTTTTAGTTGTCTGTATAATTGCCCGGTAAAATCGATGATTAGGTTAGTGTAGATTTTACCTGTTGATGTGGTCATTAGGATGTTATGATATTCTGAGCAGTTAGCAGGAAAATTAGTAAATTGTTGTTGTGGTTGTTATAGGAAGGGTTCAGCGTGACTGTCTTGTACAATTAACGAATCTGTTGAAAGTAGATATAGTTGCCTGTTGCTGTATTATTCCGAGAAGTTGGTCGAAAACCATGGATTGTATTGTGGTGGTTGTTATGTTGTTGTATTGTTCTATGTTGTTGGCCGGAATTAGTGGTCGAGGATGATGCTGATGTTGTTAGGTGTCGAGCGGCATGTAGGCTGCGAGGTGTGTCAGAGAATATATGTGTTGGATGTCGAGAGGTATTAGGCTACAAGATGTTCTAAGGAGCATAATATTGATGTCGAGCTGCACGAAGCTATAGGTTGTGTCGAGGAACATAAGTTAGTTGTTATTCTTATTTGTTTTTGTGCGTGTCGAGGGGTATTGAGTTAGTTGTTATTCTGTCTTGTTGTTATGCATGTCGAGGGGCGTAGTTCTTCCTATCCTGTTTTCCTGTACATGTTGGTTTGGTAGAAACCAATACTGTATAAGTTGTTCTGAGTTGAGAAAATACAAGTTGATAAATTATGTTGAGATGCCTCTAATTATGGGCAGATATTATGTCGTAGGCTTATGACCAAAGTTGAATTATGTTAATGTTGAATTATTGTTGATGTTGTAGGCTTATGACCAACGTTGATTTATGTTGAGTTGTTGTTGCTACATTCATGTTGTGTCGCATACATTGCATATCAAGTTGGAGCTGATGCTCGTTAAGTTGGCCTGGATTGGAAAAGTATTAAGTTGAAGGCTTATGCCTTGTTGGTGCCTCTATTTATTGGCATACTTTTAAGTTGGGAGTTCTGCTCCATTGGTACCACATGTATTTGCATAAAGACAAATTGTATTCTGTGTTGCATCCTGTGTCGTTGTGTGGTTGAGTTGATTATGCTTATGTTGTTATTAATTGTGAAACAACGATTTTTGCATGAACTGATTCTAATATAATATTTATCATACATTAGATTATATTGTTCGATATCTCACCCCTTCTGTTTGAATGTTATCTATATGTTGGTAACGTGCAGGTAATCTAGAGTGAAGGCAGTTTACCTTCAGTAGTTCGAGTCAGTGTCATTGTTCTGATACGTAACATTCGGGGAGATGAACGCTTGTTGTTTTATTGTTGTTATTATTCAGTTATTGCACTCTAAGTCGTTGTTTGTTAAATAATTGTTATTTGAAGTTGTTTTTATTGGATAAAGATGTTATATTCTTTAAGTTGAATATTTCATTCTGCTGCGTGGTTATGAAAGTTGTTGGTTCTAAAAGATTAATCTATGTTGTTGTTGGTTCATCCGAGTTTAAAGTGTTATGTATCTGTGATGAATGTCGTTGTATTAAGTTGAATTTGTAGCATCTTGATTCGGTTGTCGAATTTTTGTAACTTTGATTTTATATAGTTGTTGGATAGAATTGAGGTTCTACACATGGCACTACATAGGAGGATAAGTCATGCAGTGTGGCGCCTCCTCTCTAATTTACATGCATGCGCCACATAGAGTGGCTCGACCTTTGGGTGGCGAATTTTTGTTTGTTTGAAAAGTGGTTACTTTGGTTATTTTTTTTGAAAAAGTGGTTATTTGAGTTTTTTTTATAAAAAAGGGGTTATTTAAAAAAAATTGTTGCGATTCGATCACGGGTAATCTTATAGATGAAAGTTAAGCGGTTCAAAAGTGTATGAACATGAATCACAAATTGTAACATGAATGAAGGTTGCAAGTCAATATTTCTCGTTCCAATAACACGAGTATGAGAGCCCTCATAAACATAAATATATGGAATAGTCGAAGGTGAAGTATCAGAGAATAGTAATTGAATCAAATGTCATATAATTAGTAGCATCATAGTCAATAATCTAAGTACTCATAGGAATAGTACCCCGAACCGTACAAGATCAGGATTGCAAACTCTTACCAGTAATTATTTTATGTGTACCATGATTAATAACTTCTTATATTGAAAAGACAACAAAAAGGATGTGTTTGACGATTAACTTAATAAAAATAGTCGTAACAAAAATACCTCAAAAACAAATATGTCAGAATTTGATTTTGAACACATAAACGGAATATGAACGATTGACAAGCAAGCTGACACTTAAATCTCCCCTAACAGAGGCCGACAAGGCGACGCGTGTGGCATACACGCGGGTGACAAAAGTGAGAGTGAACATCACTTGTCGAGAAAATGATTAAAAGAATCTAAAATGAAAGACAAAAAATAGAAGAAGAAATATTGACGATGACGATTAGAGTTCATGCGATGTGTCAAAATTTGAGAGTTTTGTAATACTATATTATAAAAAAAAGAATTTTCAATATATTACAATGTTGAAGCAAACTTACTTAAATAGGAGAAAAAAATAAACTTAATTGATTTTTTAATGAGTTTTAAATTAATATTATAAAATAAAATACAAATGATTATTTATAGTTTAATATTTAGAAATTAGATCAATATATTTGGCTATACATTTATTATCCGATTTTCCCGTCTAAATATCCAATTTTCACAACAATTTTTCACAAACGCTAAGCCTAGAACATTTATTGAGTAAATCAATTTAAAAAACAAGTAAATCAAGAATAAAGACAACAAGAAATTGAAAGAAGATCAATTGATCAATTATGTTAAATTCCTTACTTTCCAATCATGTGAAGTCTAATTTGTAGACAGAAAGTAGAGTAATAGCTCAACAAGAGCTTTATATAGAAAGAATGTCTCTAGACCATGGTTGATGCCAACGGTCACAAATTACTATCTATCAAAGATTATTCAATTTTTTGTGAGTGGAACATACTAGGTTACTAGGTAGCCAATTTTTCCCTAAGCAAAGAAAAGCTACTAAAAGAGTTTGTTTTTTTCCATCCACAAAACTAGTTTGTGGAATAGAACAATTACAAACATGGAATCTAACTCCACAATTAGGTGCTAAGCACATGAAGGGTGAGACACGATTGGTAAAAGTTTCACACCCCTAATTGAGTTTTGTGTGGACAAAGAAACAAAAAAGTGGAATTAACATAATAGGAAAGTTATTATATTCTTTGCTTATTATCATAATGTGATGAATATAGTATTGTTTGGTTAATTAAATTTATCTATTTAGTACAAGTGGACTTGTATCTTCCAATTAAATATCAGTCAAATAAATTCCAATTCAGATAAAAGGCTGTTAATATATAATTTACGTTTTCACACTTTAGTGCTGTCAAATCTTTGGCTTAAAATGATGAATGAGCAACAAGAAACTCAAAGTGTGGAGTGGAGGACTATAGTTCTTCATGTTAATTCTTACAAGTGTACGTGCAGTCTCTCCTTTTAGTCAAGCACATTTATGATATAAATTTTTAGCCAAACATATAATATTAGATTCAAATGTGAATAGTTATTTATGCATCAATTACATATAAACTATATTTCTCTTAAATATCTCATATTTTATTTTTAGTTTTTCAAAATATTTTTTTAAAAAAATGATCCTCTTAAAAACTTGCATCCATACTTTTGGTCCCTCCTGCTAAAATTATCGCTAATTTAGTCGTTAACTAGTAAATCGTCGCTAAAAATATCATTAATTTTATCGTTAAGTTATAAAAACCGTCGCTAAGTTGCAGAAGGGACCAAAAGTCTAGATAAAAAATTTTAGGAGAATCATTCTTTGAAAGAAATTTTTCAAAAAACTAAAAGTGAAATATGAGATATTAAGGAGGACAACAAACATATTTAACTCTTGTTTATATAAGAAAGATAACTCATATTTCACAACTTGAAGTTTTGGAGTGAAATATGATGTACACGGGTGTTTTGTTGTTTGTGTTGGAATTTAAGTATGAGGAGTTAGTCTCACAATGCTAAAAATAGATAAAATGGAGAAAATATAGGAAAGGTGGTCCATATTCTTATTTTCTTAAAATTCTATATTGCAATGTGGTGTCAAGATCTTTTATGGATTTTCGTGCTACTTTCAACGCACTCTAAACTCCTCAACTTCTTAGATCATTAGTGCATTGTTGCTCGCAACACACTTTAGATTTACCAACAAATGGTATAAAAAATCGCTCGATTTTATGGAGAAAAGACGTAAGTTACATATTGTTGGTGGGCGTTCGAAAAACAAGCAAAACTTGTGTTCAAGCCGGTAGGAACAATATTGTGTGTGGATCAATAGAAATGAAAATCAAACTAAAAATAGCTTAAGCAATAATAACAATTTTTTGGTGTATGTATACAAAAGAGACAATGCCAAAACAATGATAAAGAAAGAAAATGAACACTCTAAAATTTATTTATTTTTAGTTCGATCGGAAATAATCTACGCCTAGAGGAAGGAATAACCCTCCGATCCACTATGTAAAGACGGTGATTATAAGAGTTACAAAGAAGCTACAAGAAACTATCTTATGTTTTCCCAAAGTAATCACTAATTTATACCTTTTACTCTTTCACATAATCAATAAGAAGATCTTAAGAGAAATCAAGAGAGGAATTTTAGATTCTTCCTCTAATGAATCTCACTACCCTTGTAACGTGTTTCACAATCCAAATAACATCTCCCTAAAACACTAAACTTTTACACTTGAACCCTATAATTTCACTCTTTTTGTCTCATAAGATTAGACACATATAATGAAGATTGCAATTTATATTTGTATCCGATCTAGATGCCACCCTTTTCGCGCTTGCATCCAAGCACCTCACACCCTCACCAACAAAAATATATCTACATTGTGCCTATGTATATCTGCTTTGCGGGTGAGGCAAAATTAAAACCCATGAATTGCAATTTAACATCCGTCTTGCTCAAACACTCAGTTTGAGACTTCCCTACTCAAGCACACTATTTGAGACTTTTACAAATTCTAAACAAATTGTTTAGGATTAAAATAAGATGTATCTGATATACAATCAGAGGTACAAATAATACAGCACAAGCAAAAACCTTGTTACTTGAGATTTCTAAAATATACAAATGTAAGAAACTCTCAAGACTATGTGTAACCCCAACGACTATATACATAAGTTTAAAGATCGAAACAATTCTTGTTCTTGTTGTGATTCTTGTTGTATATTGGTGGTGCTTCTTTTAAGTCTCCAGTTCCTTATATGGAGGAAACAAAAGAGACGTTGAAAGCTTGCTTTCACAAGTATCTTTACTAAATAAATGGTTTCGAAGAGAGAGATGTTAGAGTTGGTAGAATGAGGATCTTCATACTCTGAATAATTTATTTATCCATTGTGTCTTTCTGAAGTAAGGTGTCCATAGGCATGTTGGAGAAGACTGAAGAAATCATGTCAAACAGCCTTGAGCCTTGCGCTAAAACATCTAGTTTACTTTCTCCATAATTATAGCAGTTTACAAGATGAAGCAACTTTTGTACATAGTACACACAAAAGGGCGTTGTATTATGTTTCCAGCATGGCACTTGAAGTTTTATTTGAACATAAGAGGCTTAGTCAATATAGCGTGGAGGTTCCATTTGAACATCAGAGGCTAAATCAATATGGTGCTGAGGTTCCATTAGAAAATCAGATTTTTATCCATTAGAATCTGAAATGCTTCTTCTTTACAAGCCATTTAACTGAGCAAGAACCTAGTTAATTATAAGCTTAATTATCATGCTCACTTCAACAAATATTAGTATACATTATTATTCTTTAAGTACTTTGTTATCATCAAAATACAAGGAGTATGAGCATATTTTGTTCCGATAATCTCCCCCTTTTTGATGATGACGAACATAAGTATTTTAGAACAATGGTTGGTCAGTTTCAATAATTTGACAACTTCAGAGTTTGATGTTTGTAACTCCCCCTGAGTCTAATAGTCCATAGGATGAGGTTTGTAAGTTTCCCATAAGTTCTATCCAAATTATTAAACCAGTTTTAGTAACTTGACAGCTTCAGAGTCTGAGGTTTGTAATCTCTCTATCAGTCTAATAGTTCATAGGTTGGGTTTTGTAAGCTCCCCCTAAGTTCTATCCAAGTTATTAAACATTTTTAACAAAATATTAAACACATACCATAAGTTAAATTAAATTGGGTTCAGGATCTTGATAATAGACATAAAAAATATTTTTTATCAACTCTTTAAATACTTCCATGTGTCTCCCCCTTAAAAAATAAATAAAATAAAGTAGAGAGAGAAAAAGATAATAAATATTTCAACTTCCAAGAAACTGAAGAGGCCAGAGGAAGAAGAACACAAAGAGTCACTTCCCGAGGTAGCAAACCAAAACTGTGTCATTTTTCACAAAATGGAAACTGGGAAGTGAAAACATGTAATAATGAGCAGATAGCATGCATTAATGACTATTGGTGTTTAAACTTCCTAGGATCAAAGATAATCAAAATGAAATATGATTAATATTCCAACGGACCATTATAAAAGCATAATTTCTCAGTTGCAAACTATTCAAATCATCTTTCAAATTCTTTTAAATAAAAAATGTGTACTTCAACTGAAAAATTCCAAGACCTTCATTACTTCAGAGACTACTGTGGTCAAGGAGACCAAGGTGGTGAAGTAGTAAATTAAGCAGAGGCAAGAAGAGATCAAACCTACAGAAGCAAGCATAGCTTCTGAAGCTTTGAAACCTGAGGAAGCTCTAGAGGCATCAAAGAAGAAGAAGTCCAAGAAGAGGAAGACCCCCGTAGAACAAGATTCTTCTGAATCAGATAAAGATGATGTATATTTTGATTCAGATGATGAAGATGAACATGATTTCAGCTGGGGTATCTTTTCCAAGGCCAAGCGTTTAAGATATTTTTTGTAGAGTGTTGTATTTGAGATACTTTTGAATGTACTTCATTATTCTATTAATGAAAGTTTAATCCTTTTCAGTCAGCACATATTTACTTCATTTTCCACAAATTTCTCAGTACAGTTCAATAAAATGTGTAGGAAAAATAAATTCTAAGTAAATAGATAAAAATCAATTTTAACTCATGGTATCCAAACAAATTATGACCAATAAATGCATCTTCTTAGCATAGTCAAACTTATTTCTACAACTAGGACACAAACGCAAAAGCTAAAAAGGAGTGGTTTAGAAAAGGACTACCAAACCAGCTCATTTTTAAAAACTGATTGGGCACAAAAAATAAAAATAAAATATGATGTTAAACTTGCTTATAAAACAAGATCTTCATAACATAAGAATAACACATTTCAAAACACAAAAACGAGTGATCTAACACGAGAAGAAAAAGAGGAATCAGCAATAAATCTTCATTAGAAGCAGAGAGTTGAAGAGGACAAATAAACTGAAGTAGATGAAAGTACTCAGAAGCTAATAAAAAATGAGAGTGTCAACACAACTGATAACACTACCCAAGACACGCATAAGAAATCAGAAGAGAATTTTACTCAAAAAGAGGACACAGAAGATGATGACTGGATTCCTATTTTAGGTTCGATGACTAAGAACAAGAACAATCATTGAGAGAGTTTAAATTGTAGGAAATATATAAAAGTGTAACCTTCCTATAAGGATGCTAGAAGATTGTGTCCTACCAATAAATACATAGTTTTAGACCAAGAAATTGTACTAATTTCAATCATAATAGATGTAATACCAAGATGAGTTAAGCAAGATTTTTAATTTACCAAAAATTAAATATTTAATCTCATTCAATGTATCAGAGCTTAACAATAAAATAAAGTTAAGTGTATCAGAGACTGAAATAATTTAGAGGTTACCAGATATCATAGACTTTATAAATGTTTCTTTGATATGGCTACCTCTTATTGTTTTCAGATACTGATATGCCATACGAAATCAAGCGTTAATGTTTGACAAACACCGTGTTCAGATTCTTTTTGATAAAATCAAACCTCTCAACAGTAAGGGGTTTGGTAAATATATCAACCCATTGATTATTAGTATCAATAAACTGAATATCTATAATACCCTTCTAAACATAATCTCTAATAAAATGGTATTTAATTTCAATATGCTTGGTTCTAGAATGTTGAACAGGATTTTGTGTTAAACAAATGGAAGCAATATTATCACAGAAGATAGGTATACTTTTACGATATATATAGTAATCTTCTAGTTGATATTTCATCCATAGTAGTTGTGTACATCATTTAGTAGCTGAGATGTATTCTGCTTCTATTGTAGACAAGGAAATAGTTGCTTGTCTTTTACTAGCCCAGGATATTATGTTTTCACTAGTGGATTTTGTCTCAATTATATCCCCAACATAGTTAGCACCACAAAATTAGAATAGCTTATAATATAGGGATTTCTTATAAAGAAGGCCCAAGTTTGATGTTCCTTTCAGATACCTAAAGATTCTCTTAACAGCAGTTAAGCGAGCTTCTCTAAGATCTGATTGAAATCTTACACACAGGCATGCATTGTAGAAAATATCAGGCCTAGAAGCAGTGGGGTAAAGTAAGGATCCAATCATACCTCGATACAACTTCTGATCTATCTTTGTGCTACTTTCTTCTTTGTTCAGATTGCAGGTAGGATGCATTGGAGTTGCCATAATCTTGCAAACTTCAAGATTAAACTTCTTCAGAATCTCATTTGTGTACTTGAATTGATTAACATAAATCCTATATTTGAATTGGTTTATTTGAATCCCAAATAAGAATCTTAATTCTCTCATCATGCTCATTTCAAATTCATCCTGCATAGTCTCATAAAATTTCTTGCATAAAGCAACATTAGTAGAACCAAAAACTATGTCATCAACATAGATTTGGACAATTAATATATCCTTATTTATAATCTTTCTAAATAATGTAGTGTTAACCTGTCCTTTTTGAAAACCATTTTCAATTAAGAAATTTCTCAATCTCTCATACCAAGCTCTTGGAGCTTGTTTGAGTCCATAGAGTGATTTCTATAGACTGAAGACAAAATCTGGATGGATAGAGTCCTCAAATCCTGGAGGTTGTTTGACACACACTTCTTTAGAAATATCTCCATTTAAGAAACCAATCTTAACATCTGTTTGATATAAAACAATATCATGATTAATAGCATAAGAGAGAAGAAGTAGGATTTCCTTTAACCTTGCAACTTCTGAAGCTTCTGAACCATCTAGGGATTCTTCAGAATCTGCATCTTCTAGATGAGCTTCAGGAGTTGGGTCAGATTCCGGTAAATCAACATATGAGCCAACAACTTCTATGTTCCTAACTTCTTAAGGCCCAACTGTTGAATATTCTTCAGAGATCTACATATCTGCAAGACTTTTAACAAGCTCTGACATTTCATAGTCAGGCTCTTTGTCATTAAATTTTACATGTATAGACCCTTCGACCATTCTGGTTTCAGATTTATACACTATATATGCTTTAGGGCGTTAGGAGTATCCTAAAAAGACACCTTTCTGAGCTTTAGCATCGAATTTACTCAGATAGTCTTTGTTGTTCAAAATGTAACAAGTACAACTAAACTGATGAAAATAAGATATGCTAGGTTTCCTTCCTTTAATAACTCATATGATGTTTTATTCATAATTGGTCTGATGTAGATCTGATTCTGAACATAACAAGAAGTATTTACAACTTCTACCCACAAGTAATTTGGAAGATGTTTCTCATGGATCATGGTTCCAGCCATTTCTTGCAAGGATCTGTTCTTTATTTCTACAACCCCATTTTGCTATGGAGTTCTAGGAGAAGAGAACTCATGGATAATTCCATGTTTTTTACAGAAGACTTCAAATGGCTCGTTTTCAAAATCTCCACCATTATCACTTCTAAATTTTAGGATCTTTAATTCCTTTTCAGACTATACTTGTGTGCAAAAGATGTTGAATACTCCATATGATTCATCTTTATATCTAAGGAATTTAACCCAAGTCTATCTGTTATAATCATCAACAATGACTAACCCATATTTATTCCATTGATTGAGGCAGTCCCAACAGGACCAAATAAATCAATGTGAAGCAATTCTAAGGGTCTAGAGGTAGAAATCATGTTTTGATATTTCAAAGAGGTTTTGCTAATCTTTCCTACTTAACATGCTCCACAAAGAGCATCTGAGTCATAATCAAGATATGGCAGCCCTTTAACAAGTTTCTACTTGCAAAGTTTAGAGATTAATCTCAGTTAGCAGGACCTAACCTTCATTGCAAGAGTTCTTGATCATGATGGGAAAGGAATAATATGTTATAAAGCAAATAGAAGATGGTCGGATGCATTAGAAATTTATCAAGCTATCTTCAAAAGACAAAAGGCTTCGAAGACAGATGGTTGATCTTTGAAAGGCAACTTACAAGAACGAACCATTTATCATGGCAAACCAAGAAAAACAAGTGTTTTATGTCACTAATCCATCTAACAATAGATGGTTAATTATGCTTCAAGGAAAACATCTTCTTGATAGTACAACTTAAAATCAATATTTTAACTATGAGACTCCTTGTTTAGCAACACATATAAGTCAATCATCTGAATAAAATGACTTAGATGATGTGCATACTATTCATCGTGATCATGAAGAGGGCATATGGTAAAACTAGTAAGTAAATGGTTTATTGCTTTTGTTTCATAATCATTTGTTTTAGTTTTGATGTAAAGTTAAAAGTGTGTGCCATTTTGGGTCTTGCATATGGTGTAATCAATGAATATTTATGTTTCAAATTGAGGAATGGGCGCACCCTTTTGGGTTTGCATTGGTTCTGTATTATGTTTTTCGCGGTTCTGTATTTTATAATTCAGATGCAGACGATAACAGGAAAAAATATAACCCCTCGGTTTCCAAAATTAACCGAAGTAATCATTTTGATATATTACCTCGGTTTAGCAGAAAACCGAGTGTTAATAAGAGGTGCGCCATCCAGTTATGAAAATGATAAAAATGTCGAGGATGGGAATCAAACCCACATTAATTTAACGTAACCCTTGGTATTTTAATACCCGAAGTGATAAGGGATAACCTTTTATGACGACCTTACTTACCTCGATCCAGAACCGACAATTAATGCATTTCGCGTCTGACATAACATATGTTTTTTGCAGTACTGTTAGCCACTTTCCAGGTGCCATGAATGCTGCTTTGTTTTTCATTTTAGGCATATATGTAGCAAACATAATCTCATATTAATGTACACATACTCTTATGGGTCCTCTAGTGTTAGTTCTAATAGGCTTTTTCTTGTTTTGTACTTTTTCCTGATAGTAATGCCTATGCTTAATCTAGACTTTAGGTTTATAAATTTTTTGTCTTGGATGAGTCTATACTTCAGTTTCTGAACCCTTCAGAATATTTGGTCCATAGATCCTTTGCTCTGGTTTCTTCAGAACCTTTGACTTGGATGTCATTTGTTCTGGATTCTTCAGAACTTTTAACTTTTGAACCTTGGGTTCTCATTTGATCAAAACCTTTGATTGCTGATATCTGGGAACTGACTTCTTTAGAACCTTTGACTTTGAAGTCTCAGGTGCATATTTATTCATATATTTTGAATCAATAATTTTGGGTTTTAACTGAGTCAGATTCTTACCCTTATTATAAGCAGGCACAAAATAAGTTTTAAGCATTGTTTGTGTATTACTTGAAGAAGAAGGATCTGAGGGTTTCTTTAAAAGATGAACTTTGGAGCATTCTCCATTATAACCCATACCTTCTCCTTTTCTCTTACTTACTACATAGATCATAGAAGCAAGTTTATCTCTCTCAAGACCTGTTGTGATAAAGCTTTGAAGAGCTACCTCATGCTCATTTAATGTTTTATCATAAGCTTTATCTAAGAGATCCTTATAATCTTTTCCAAGAGATTCAAGTTTGTCTTGAGACATTTTTAACTCTTTTTTCAAAAGATCATGATCTCTCTTTAAGATTTTTATGTGTCTTGCTTTGTCTTTGCAAACAATCATGAGGTCTTGAATGAAGGAAATAATATCTGAATGAGATAAATTAGAAAATACCTCATCTTCTTCATCTAATTCTGAACCAGAGTAGGATTTAGATTCTATATCAGATGATGTGAGAACCATTAATGCCATATTTGCTTCTCCTTCATCTTTGTCAAAACTTTATTCATTATCATGTTCACCCCATGTTGCCATGATACTTTTCTTAAATCCATTTCTAAAGTTTCCCTTTAATAATCTTCTTTCTTTGATTTATCCTTCTGTAGATCAGGACAATCAGATATGAAGTAACCAAGCTTGTTGCAGTTGTAGTAGATCTTTTGGTCATCTTTTTTGTCTCCGGAACTAGGGCCTATGAAGCTACTGCATCTACCAGAGAACCTTTTGTTCCTTTTGGCCAGCTGTTGAAACCTTTTGGTGATAAATGTCATTTCCTCATCATCAAAAACTCTTTCATTAGAAGCTTCTTTTGATTTACTGACTCTTGAGGATCTGGGAGATTTACCACTAGATTTCTCAGCAACAGACTTTAAATCCAACGATTTGGACATCTTCACAGGCTCGTCTTCATTCAACTTTGTTTCATGGCTCTGAAGGTTTCTTATAAGACTTTCAAGGCTTAGAGTATTTAAGTCTTTAACCTCCTGAATAGTTGTAACTTTGGGTTTGAATCTTACAGGAAGACTCCTTAGAATCTTCTTGACATGATTTTCAGAAGTATAATTATTGTTCAAAACTTGAAGGCCTGATAAAAGAACTTGAAACCTAGAGAACATAGTTTCTATGTCTTCATCATCCTTCATTTTGAAGAGTTCATATTGGTGAACCAGAAGGTTGGCCTAAGCCTCTTTCACCTGCTGGTTACCTTCATAAGTAGCACATAATTATTCAAATATATTCTTGACAGTTGACTTATCTACGATTTTTATGTACTCGGAGTGAGATAAATCATTAATAATAATACCTCTTACTCTGGGGTGTTTTTTGTACAGTTTCTTTTAAGTTGGTGTGAGAACTTTTCTACCAGCATCTATTCCCACACCATTCACTTGAATATCAATACCATCCTCAAGGATGTTCTATAACTCATCATCAATCCCAATGATGTGTGTGTACCACCATTCAAAGTGAGTATAATCACCATTGAATGCAGGTGGTTTAGAATAATTATGACTCTTTTTAGGAGCACTATAATCATGTGGTATAATAGTTCTAGTAACATGAATGTTATTTCTCTGAAATTATGATTGGCATGCATTTTGGTAAAATCAACTTGGAAGCAACATGTTGAACAAGATGTTCCAACTTGTAGTTTTCAACATGTTGAATAAGATGTCCCAACCAGGAGGATAGAACATCATGTCTACAATAGCTGGCGGTTATGTTTTAGCTGATATGTTAGTTACTAAATATTCAAGGAATATTTAGTTAGTTTATGTGGCGTCCAAGATTGACAAATCAGAGATTTTATTTGGTTTTCAAAGATATACAAAGTTTCTAAATATGGAGACATTTTAGGAAACTAATGATTGAAGACCTATTTTCTTGGAGAATTTTTTATAGACTTTGTGCAGTCTCCTTGTTGCATGTTTGAGGCCCAAATCCAGTTGGGAAACAGGTTATAAATAGAAGTGTTTGTAACCTACAGTCGAACTTCAATTTTTTTGACCAGTATCAACATTTTTAAGTCATATGTGTCAATTGATCAAGTTTGGATCACAATTCCCCAAGAAAAATGTTCAAATCATCAAAAGGGCAAAATGGTCAAAATTAGGGTTTTAACATAGAAGGCTTGATTTTTGACCTTTGACCTAATTCATGATTTAATGGTTTGAAACATGATCACAAGGATTCAAGTACATAATTTTGACCTGATTTAATGACTCAATTCATTTCTCAAGATCAATTGATTGATAGTTGAAATTCAGTCAATTGAGGAAAAGTCAACTGATACACCAAAAGTCAAACATTGACTTTTGGATCAAAATTGAGTTTCAAAGATCATGTTTCATCAAGACATTAAAAAATATGAAACTTGATCATCAAGAAATCAAGAAAGTCAAAAGTATTTGAAAAAAGTCAAAGTTTACAAGACTTAGAAAACTTTCTAAGTGTTTTAAGTATTTTTTTTCATGACTTCATGCCAACTTTTCACCAAGATGAAAGATGATTCAAAGAAAACTTCCAACATGAAAGTTATAGATATTGATGATATATACAACTTTGATTTACTGATTAACTCCTATAAATGCTTGGATTTTTAATTATGAATCCATAAAGTCATGCACTTTTTCTTAAACACTTAGTGAAATTTTGACCTAGTTTAGGCAGATTTCTGACCTAACTTCTTAGCCAATTTTCACCAAGCTCCAAGAGGATTTTGTCAAAATTTATAACATGAAAGTTGTATATGATGTTTCAAGCTTTTCAAAATGTACAAGAACTCATTTGTATCATTCTTGAGCTAGGAGAATCAAAGAGATGAATTTAGGGTTTCAAACTTGAATTACAAGGCATTTTTCATGAAGAACACTTGACCAAATCCATAGCCATGCTGCATAATCTTGCTTTGCAGGATTCTAACTTATGTTTCACTCTATAATTAATGGTTTACAAAAATGTTTGAGCCATTATCCAAGTGATTTAATCATTATCCAAACCAAATTGTCATTAATGGAAGAAAGTTCACACTTCCATTTTGGAAAAGTGGCTTTAATAAAAAATTCCAGTCTCCTTGAGCTTTGTAGTTATTCTTTCTGCACAAGCATCATCTATAAGTTTAGAGAAAGCATTTTTAAAGTTGCTAGCCACCCTACCTTGCCTTGAAACCAGGTTTGTCCATGTTGCTTCAAAAATAAGTCAAAATCCACAAATATGTGATTTTGTACTTCTGACTTCTCCAAGCTTCCAAACCTCTTCTCTATAAATTGAACCATCATTTGCAACATAAAATACGAATTAGCAAGCACTCAAACTCACCCAAACTCCCTGAAAACTCAGATTACACAAAAACTCCATTGTTGTGTAGAATCTGGCCAAAAACTCCTATCTCTCAAACTACTCGTGTGTTTCCTCTCCAAATCATCTCAAAAGCTTCCTTACCTAAAATACAACTCACCCCAATCCCTGTTTCCAAATTGTAACACCATTTAAACCATTGTCCAAACTTAAAAACAGGGGTCTGCAACTTGACTTCTCCAGGCCATTTCCGCCACTCTTCGCTCAAGCTAAGCATTACATTAGCTTCCTAGGGACTCAAGGAAGCTAACCTGATCGTTGCAGCACCTTGAAACAAGCTCAAACTCAAAACACGAAATCCATTTTTGAGGTAAGTTTTCTGACTTTTGAACTCTTCATATAGTCATTGTTAGCTTTACATTTGTGAAAATAAAATGTAGACATCATAGCCCTGAAACTAGTCATGTCCTTAGAATTCATTTATATTGCTTGAGTAGTGAGAATTTTGAAGATGAACTTTCTGAAAAAGTTAGGCCAAATTTGGTACCGTTAGAAATTCTCATTCATCTTTGATTTATAGCTTATGATATCTATATGGTTGAATTCGTATGGAAAAATGGAGCAACTTTCATGTTTGCATTTTTCATTTTGGTTGAGAATTGATGAAGTTACCATTTTCAAAATTGTTGGCGCGAGGAAGAAGATGAACTTGTCTCCAGGAACGTGTTTATGATATATATTTGTGGTTTTTTATTAATAAGCGGATGTATAGCCACCCCAACGGTAAAGTACGTTCCTGTTAACCTTTGGGACCTAGGTTCGAGCCCCAGTGGTACCCTTTTGGTTTTTCTTATTATTTCACTACAGATCCTGTGCAAGCAAGCTCAAAACGTGTACCATGCGCCCCTTATCAAACACCACCTGATCATCAAGCAACCATATCACACACTCTAGAAGGTAGCCCCATGATACATCATCAAAAGTCAGCCACACTGGATCCAAACAGGCGCTGGACCTTTATTTTGGGCCTGAATGATTCTTACTTTCTAACACCCCCATTTTTTCTTTTGCAGCACAGTGGCCCAATTTTTTTTTTGTCACAAATATTTTCTCTTTTTTTCTTCTGATTTCAAAAAAAGGGCTCTGGGCCTAAACCAAAAACTGTTTTCAATTTCCAAACCTCCTGTCCACTTTCTAAACCCCCTGACTTAATTTTGTTATTTTATTTTATTTTATTTTCTGTTTATTTTATTATTATTATTATTATTATTATTATTATTATTATTATTATTATTAATATTATTATTATTATTATTATTATTATTATTATTATTATTATTATTATTATTATTATTATTAATAAAAAATACCAAAAATATATTATATTTATTATTTAGATATTTTAAGTTTATTTTTATTTTTTTAAGCAAAATACCAAAAATATTTTCTTAATGAACTTAATTTCTTTTTTCTAATTAAATCAATTTAGGCTTAGATTTATTTTTGTTTTCTTTGTATATTAATTAACTTAGAATTTAGGTTTTTTTTTATATTAAATCTCTTTTTATTAAGTTTAACTAGGTTAAAAGTTTTTTATAAAACCCTAAGAACTTGTTTTTCTAAATCAATTTAGGTTAGTTTATTTGAATTAATTACTTATTTCTTTTTATTTAGCTTAATTAGAATCACTACGCCAAAAATAAGTTTTAGCAGCACATAAAAGAAAGCAATTTTGGAAAAAAGCGCTGCTGTAGGTTTTACAAAAAATTCGCTTAAAAAAGCGCTTTCAAAGGGTGCCTTAAGAAAGCGCTTTTCAAAAGCGCTTCTAAAGGTCACCCTTAGAAAGCGCTTTTTGGGAAGAGCTGCTAAAGCTGGCCTTTCAGAGGGTACCTTAAGAAAGCGCTTTTCAAAAGCGCTGCTAAAGATCAGCCTTAGAAAGCGCTTTTCCAAAGCGCTGCTAAAGTTGGCCTTTAGAAAGCGCTTTTAAAAGAGCTGCTATAGGATATGCTACGAAAGCGCTTATTTAAGACTAAAATTAATAATAATTTATTTATAGGAAATTATACGTACAGAACCCTAGTGGTTAAGGTCATTGGTTTTTCAAAGCGTTGGAAGTGGCTTGATTGTTGCAAGTTGCAAGCAAGCAGCAATAATGGGGAAAGAGATGCAGAGAGTACTGGAGTTCTACAGTGGAATTGGCGGCATGGTGCGCACCCCATCGAATCCTAATTCATCTTTTCCCAATTTTCAAATTGAATTAGTGTTTTGTATCAGAGATACTCGCTGATGAAAGCTTAAGTAGTAGCGCAAGTGATCGAAGCATTTGAAATCAATAACATTGCAAATGATGTTTACCAACATAACTTTTCTCATCGTCCTTATCAGGTTTCACTATTATCTTTTTGTATTGTTTTTCCAAATCAAATTGTTAATTTGCCTTTTATTGAGTTATGAATTGTGATTTTAAAGGTTTGTATGTTCATGAACTGTGGCTAGATGGGTATATTTGGAATTTTGTCACATTACTTGTCAATGTCATAGACCACATCTATTCAATTTCTTAGACATTGTTGATCTACCTGATCTGATTGAGATTTATCTGTGTTGGATGACTTAGGGAAATATTCAAAGCCTAACTGCTGCTGATCTAGACAAATATCGTGCCCACGCATGTCTCCTTTCTCCTCCCTGTCAACCTTACACACGACAAGGTGATTTTTTCTTCTTCTCGTTCTATGATAACTGTGATCGGTGGATTTAGAACTGACTGTTTAAAGCTGGTTCGCGAAATGTCGCGGAAGCAAGAGTCGCCACCGTCTTTTATTTTCTCCAACATGGACAGGACAAAAGCACAGCAAAATTCCTTATGAGATAGTTTCTCGGTTCGGGAGGTAGATTTATAGAAAGGGAAGGTGTTAGCACCCTTTCTATCCATGGTTATCCACGGGCTCTTAGATACTTGCTCCTATGTTTTCAAAAGATGTTTGCTTTTCAAAATGTGAGTGGGTTTGAAAAAGTTTCTTTGAAAGATTTCAGAATAAATCTTGTATCAGTCCTCAAGAGTGTTTGAAAAATTGTTTTGAAAGCTTTTTGAAAGTGTCGGTGTGAAAAGATTTTTGATTTGTTTTTGAAGAGAGCAAGTATCTATGAGTCATCTACCTACCCTAAGGAATTAGGCTGTATAAGAGTCTTTTAGATAGTGCCATCCCACCATTGAAAGGTAGGTAGTACCACCGTTGGAGGTGTTCGGGTCAATTCGATTGTAGGGACAGTGTGGTCACCGAAGCAACAATTAGGACACCTTAGAAGCTACCCTTATGTCCTTTATCCTTTTTTTAATCCGAGGCAACCGTTTCGAGGCAACTATTTCGAGGCAACTGTTCCGAGGCAACTTGTTTTGAGGCAATTAGATCATAGACATAAGGACTTACTAAGACGTCCTATACTTGACGACCACGTTTCGAAGGCAACAGGTGAGGCGTACCCTAGATATGGTGTGTGAATTTGTGTGTTATTTTCAGTTTAACCGTTATCTTTGATCATGGTATTGTGAGCTACGCTTGTTTTTAATTAATCATACATTCTTTTATGCAATTTAGAATTTAAGAGTGCGGAAATTTAAATGCGGAAAGATAAAGGCTACGCTATTACAAGGCGCGAGTCTATACATCGCCAAAGTACAAAGACCCGTTTTTGATAAAAGTGCGGAAAGTAAATAAATACCTAATTACTATTACATCCGGAAAGCAGTTACATAATATTCAAAAGAAAATAATGCGCAAACGAATAAATTGAACGTCCGAGGGTTTTGACCCTTTTGAAATTAAATTGAATTAAAAGCTAATTAATTATTTAATTAAAGAAAAGAAGGAAAAGAAAATGTTTTTTTATGTTTTTGGTATTTAATGAGAATAAGAAAAAAAAGAATTAAAGAAAAACCCTAGTTCTAAATTATTTTAAATTATCAAAGAAAAGGTCAAAATTAGGCTAATTAACTAAATTATTTAATTTACAGGTTTATTTACAAAAATAAATAGTAATTATAATAATAAATAATGAGAAAAATAATTAATTAAGAAAAGGATGAAAAATGTCAAAAAACCCTAATTCTAGATGTTTTTTTATTTATTAAGAGAAGATTAAAGTTTAAAACCTAAATTAAACTAAATTAATTATTATTGAGATTTATTTACAAAAATATTTTGATGGTGAAATTAAATATAATTAAACATATTTGTATTTTGTATTTTTGTTATGAAAATTAAATTATTTTAGATGAATTAAATAAAAACAATTGAAAACAATTAAATGATTAAAAGAAATTAAAAGTAAAGAAAAGAGAATAAAAAATAAAGCAAACCAAGGGGGTATCAGGCCCAGAAGGGAGGTGTGATTTGAGAAATTCAGGCCCATCAGCCAAAGGCCTTGTTGACTTTCCACGCTTGTGTGTACGTCCATTGACTGGACCATATGATGGTCTTTATCTTCTGACTCTTGGATGGAAGCTCATGGCCATGTGGCAAGCTTGGACGTGAGGCTGCATGATGGACCCTGGGGCGTGCACTGCATGGGAATGGATTAGAAAAAATAATAACAATTGTGTGGGGGACCTGGGAATCGAACCCAGGTCCCAGCGTTTACCAAGCGTGTCCCTTGCCAAGTGAGCTGTTGTGCGCGTTTGTTTACATAATGAATAGAAAATATAATATACAAAAACAATGGTTAGTGGTATGAGACAAAAAATTACGCGCCGGATTTGAATGCTCCTATCATTCCTGGACACGCATGCTTCTTCTTCATCTTTTTCCTGCAATTATAAAACAAGTAGCGGGGGTTTTAAACCCCCACTAAATGGAAGTCCTGAAAATAGCGATTAGAAGAGGAGGAAATATAAAAAAGGCGCGAGTAGTTCATTTGGTTCGTCTTGCTGCAACGATTCTATCCATATAGGTTTGGAAGTCTAATTTTACCATATGTGAAAAGCCCTATTTTGAAGCTTCTGAAACCCTAGGTTTCATCAATGGAAGATTTCGATTCAAGCGGTTTTAGGACAATTAAACTATGCCAAACGCTTCAAGAAGATGTTAGTAGCATAAATCAATGATCAAAACACATGAATGATGCATAGAAATTGAAATTCGATTATGGACATATTCATGAAGAAGGTGATTCTGTTCTACCGATTCTTGGAGTAGGGGGACTTGTTCTTGATTGCAATCGACTCCTGGAAGGTTCAGCAACGTGTTAGAATGCTTTTTATGCTTTGAAACGTGCTCCAACTATGAAATCAGTTTCAAGCTTTTTGTTGAAATTTTGCAATTTGGTTATGGCTCTTTAGCAGCTTTTTCGTGTCCTCTGGAATAGGGTTCAGTTCAGCCTTTGTATGTGAACGAATTTAGGTCAAGAAACAAGCCCATAAGTCCATGAATTGATGTTTTGAATATTTGATTTTCAATTATGTAAATCCAATCTTTTTTTCATGAAAATCTTGCCAAATGTGGATGATCTTGTCCCCTTGGATGATGCACGAAATCTTTAGCATATAATGAGTGTATTTGCTGCACAAAAAGATTTGAAAAAGCATTATTTGATATTTTCTCATAATTAAATCTAATTAAATGAATTAATAATAATAAAAATTAAATTAATTAATTAAAAATAAGAAAATAAATCCATTTGAGCTCAATGGGTCATGCATAGGCTTTGGGTAATGATTCAAGGAAGAATTTGAGGCCCATTATCAATTTTGAAGTGTTTTAGGCAAAGTTGACTTTTGAAAGTTCCCAAAAATTTCCCAACTTCTCCAATGCATATCTTGCTCAATTTTGAGGATATGAACATGTTCTTGGACATTTTGGAAATGTCTTGAAGTCCTATAACCAATGTCTTTGGTCCCATGTCATTTTGAGTTACCAATCTCAAGTTATGGTCTTTGACTTAAAGTGCCTTTTGGTTGACTTTTGAAAATGACCTATAATGTTGAAATTGATAACTTTTTGTGAGAGCATTTCTTGGACTTGGAGCGTGAAGATGAGTTGTAGGAAATGTCATCCTATTCAAAATGAGCTTTGGATGGGATTTTTCTGATAAACCATGAAGAAGTTATGCCTTGGTCAATTTGCAGTTGACTTTTCAACTGTCCAAAAATAGAAACTTTTGCATCTTGAGACTTTTTGAGCCATGCTTTGAGAATCATGATCAAGAATTGATCAAATGATGATTGTGGCTTCAAAATAAGATGTTGACCCAAAAATTTTGACTTTTGACTGTCAAATGACCATTTTGCCCCTATAGTTGACTGTGGAGCAATTAGGGTTTTTGACTGTGCAATTTGATGCTGTGAGCTATGAAACTTGACATATGGATGCTTGACAATGTATATGGGTATATGGGACTTGATTGGACCCTTGGAAACCTCAATTTCTTTGCAAGAACCAAAACCCTAATTTTGACTGTGTTAGGAGCCAATTGGACTGTGCAACCTTTGAGAGATTTTGAAGCTTGATCTTGGCAAATCTTGAAGAATATGGGAGGGCAAATTTTGGGGTACAACAATTGCCCCTGTTCAATCTTCTTAGATCTGAGGATGTAGATCGGCTGGCGTGCCTTTCGTAATCCGAAGGTGGAAGATGATTGAACACTAGAGTGCCCAGAAATTTGCACTCACATAGTAGAATGTCAGCAGGGTGATGTAGGGGAATGGGCTTACAGATGCCATTTGGAGAGATGATGGATATGGGGATGGGCTTATAGATGCCATCGGGGTGTCGATCGCGTAAGAGATTCCTTAGCGAGAATTTGCATACCTGAGAAAGAAAAATAATTACCTGGCCTGTTACAGGAGTTGATCTTCAAACTCTTCATGTGGATATGCCCTGGCAGGATACAGTTATCGAATCCGGAAAATAGTCGTCAACAGATACACCCTGGCAAGATACAGGAATCGGATCTTCGAACTCTTCAGACGTGCCCTGGCAGGATACAGGAATCGAGTCTGGAATTAGTCGTCAACAGATACACCCTGGCGAGATACAGGAATCGGATCTTCAAACTCTTCAGACGTGCCCTAGCAGGATACAGGAATCGAGTCTGGAATTAGTCGTCAACAGATACACCCTGGCAAGATACAGGAATCGGATCCTCGAACTCTTCAGACGTGCCCTGGCAGGATACAGGAATCGAGTCTGGAATTAGTCGTCAACAGATACACCCTGGCGAGATACAGGAATCGAATCCTCAAACTCTTCAGACGTGCCCTGGCAGGATACAGGAATCGAGTCTGGAATTAGTCGTCAACAGATACACCCTCGCAAGATACAGGAATCAGATCTTCGAACTCTTCAGACGTGCCCTGGCAGGATACAGGAATCGAGTCTGGAATTAGTCGTCAACAGATACACCCTGGCGAGATACAGGAATCGGATCCTCAAACTCTTCAGACGTGCCCTGGCAGGATACAGGAATCGAGTCTGGAATAGTCGTCAACAGATACACCCTGGCAAGATACAGGAATCGTATCTTCGAACTCTTCAGACGTGCCCTGGCAGGATACAGGAATCGAGTCTGGAATAGTCGTCAACAGATACACCCTGGCAAGATACATGAATCGGATCTTTGAACTCTTCAGACGTGCCCTGGCAGGATACAGGAATCGAGTCTGGAATAGTCGTCAACAGATACACCCTGGCAAGATACAGGAATCGGATCTTCGAACTCTTCAGACGTGCCCTGGCAGGATACAAGAATCGAGTCTGGAATAGTCGTCAACAGATACACCCTGGCAAGATACAGGAATCGGATCTTCGAACTCTTCAGACGTGCCCTGGCAGGATACAGGAATCGAGTCTAGAATTAGTCGTCAACAGATACATCCTGGCAAGATACAGGAATCGGATCTTCAAACTCTTCAGACGTGCCCTTGCAGGATACAGGAATCGAGTCTGGAATATAGTCATCAACAGATACACCCTTGCAAGATACAGGAATCGGATCCAGAATCACGACCGTTGATAGTAATTATCTTTGTATTGACCTTTGTCCTGAAAAGACAAAACGTTAGTTGTATGTGATGTCATGATGTATGACATGAGTGATGTTCTCGAGAATAAATGAGATTGTATGTTCATGATGCGTATGTGCATGCATTGTGTATGAGGATGTGATTTTTATGAAATGTGTTTTTGTCTAGGAACATAAATCCTTGACGAATGCCGAGAAGTTAACTCCTGGGCTGATGTTTGAAGAATAGAGCTCTCTGTTTCCGCTGGGGATGACAGTTGCAAGAATACCGGTAGGAGAAGATGACTCCGTTGGGGAATAAACTTGGTGGATAGATTACTCTGCGGGGAGTGAACTCTGTGGGAAGAGAGGTACTTTGCTGAGGTTGATGATAACTCTGCTGGGGATACCATTGTTGAGCTCTGTTGGAAGTTTTGATGAACTCCGCTAGGAATAGGAAGACTTCGCCGGGGACGATCTTTCCGTGGCAATTGGCTGAGGATAACCCAGTTATATCCTGGTGGGGAAATAACCTTTGAATAAATCCGGGGGAGCGTTCGTACTATGCGGGTGATAAGCTTCCAGAATCTACTGGGGATAAGCTTCAGGACCTGCTGGGGATATGGATTCCGCTTTCCTGGGGAGACTTTCAGATTAGACTGGGGAAGTGCTTCACTGGATGTCCGGATTCCGCCGGGGAACAATCTTAGATCAAGATTGCCGGGGATGCTTGTTTAAGGAATGTTTGTATACTCCTGGGGAATGTTGAGATCTTCGGGGGATAATCCAACTTCCTTAAGGCTGACAATAGGCTAACTCTGCTTGGGGAGAGTGTCGCTGATTTGCTGGAGATATTGTACCTTTTAGTGCTGATTGGAGACCAACTGCTTGGGAGAGAATTGTTGAATCTTGGCTCACTCTCTGGGGAATTAAGATATCTTGGTTACGTTCTTCAGCCGATCTTACCTTGGTACCTTGGTGGATAGAGCAATTAGATCGCTTTAGACAGCTCATTATTGCCCCTGTTTCTAATGTCACCTGTAACTAATCATTTGTTTCGTATGCAAATATTTATGAGTTAGCAATTAGTGTCAAATGCATATATCAAAAATTGAACATTGGACGTTCTTCGCAAGACAAAACAGAAAAAGAAAAGCAATTGGCAATTGGTCTGGAAAGTGAATTTGTATTGATTTTTGACTTTGCCTGTAAATAGGCGTTTATGTACAAGAGGCTGACGTCCTAGTAAGAGAACGCCGCCGAACCACAGAGTTTATACAATTTGTGAAAAGGGAAAACAAAACAGCTATGTGAAGAAAGATAATCCCACTGGGTTCCAACTCTGCTATCGCCTTTATATCTTCGAGCGTCTCATCACTTGGCTGCTCAGTTGAAGATGAAGCTGACTGATCGATGCCGTCTGAACCTGATGTTGATACCGGATTCTGGATGCAGGGTGATTCAATGAGACATAGTATTACACTTTAATCCCTAACTTTTGCCTGGACTGCCCTTTCGGGTTTTCAGTCCACCGGGATACCCATTTTTGCCCAAGCCGCCTTTTCAGGTTTTCGACTTGCCGGGTGTACAGATTTTTTTCATTTCATCCCTCATTTTGCCCGAACCCTTTTGGTTCGCCGGGAAGCCCTAATTTTTGCCTAGGTATGTCAACCTAGCGGGTCTTTTATCATGCGTAGTATCTTTTTACTATGTCTGCATTGGCGGGGTGAGGAAGGTCGTCACCATCCATGGTGGTTAGAATCATGGCTCCTCCTGAGAACACATGTTTAACCACAAATGGCCCTTCATATGTAGGGGTCCATTTGCCCCTGGGATCACTTTGAGGAATAATGACGCGCTTGATTACCAGGTCCCCAACTTGATACTCTTGTGGTCTGACTTTCTTGTTAAATGCCCTGATCATTCGTTTTTGGTACGTTTGACCATGACAGATAGCAGCGAGTCTCTTTTCGTCAATTAGGTTTAACTGATCAAGTCGTGTCTGGATCCAATCATCTTCGCTCAGATCTGCATCCTTCATTATCCGGAGAGAGGGTATCTGGACTTCAATTGGCAAGACTGCCTCCATGCCGTAGACCAAGGAAAAGGGAGTTGCCCTGGTTGACGTTCTTGCTGAGGTACGGTACCCATGAAGAGCAAACGGTAACATCTCGTGCCAATCTTTGTAGGTCACTGTCATCTTCTGCACAATCTTTTTGATATTCTTATTCGCTGCTTCTACAGCCCCATTCATCTTCGGTCGGTAAGGAGAAGAGTTGTGGTGCTGTATCTTGAATTGCTCGCAGAGCTCAGTGATCATCTTGTTGTTAAGATTGGTGCCATTGTCCGTAATGATCCTTTCCGGGACGCCGTATCGACAGATCAGATTATGCCGAATGAACCGTGCCACGACGTTCTTGGTTACTGTAGCATAGGAAGCTGCTTCAACCCACTTTGTAAAGTAATCAATCGCTACCAGGATGAAGCGATGCCCGTTGGATGCCGTAGGTTTAATTTCGCCGATCATATCAATGCCCCATATTGCAAAGGGCCAAGGTGCAGTCAAGACATTCAGAGGGACTGGAGGAACGTGCACCTTATCAGCATAAATCTGGCACTTATGACATGTCCGAGAGTGTTGGTAACAGTCGGCTTCCATTGTGGACCAGAAATATCCTGCCCGAAGGATTTTCTTTGCCATGGTGTGTCCACTGGAATGTGTTCCGAAGGTACCTTCATGCAGTTCTGCCATGATCCTTTCTGCTTCAGTCTTATCCATACAATGCAGTAAAGTTGAATCATGGTTTCGCTTGTAGAGAATGCCATTGCTGAGGAAGAACTTTGCTGCGAACCTTCTCAGAAACTTCTTGTCGTTGATGGATGCACCTTCAGGATACTCTTGAGTTTCCAAGTACCTCTTCACCTCATGGTACCAAGGTTTTTCAGTTACTGTCTCAGCCTCAAGATCACAACAATATGCAGGTTCGTCCAACTTCCAGATAATGATCCGGGGAGCCTCGTTATCCCATTTGACTTTGAACATAGAAGACATCGTAGCTAACGCGTCCGCCAACTGATTCTCCTCTCTTGGGAAATGTTCAAAAGTTATCTCTGTGAAATGGGGGATCAATGTCAACACACATTCTTTGTAAGGAATAAGATTCAGATGTTTCGTATCCCACTCGCCTTTGATCTAATTGATCACGAGAGAGGAATCTCCGAAGACACTCAGAAACTTGATCCTTAAGTCAATCGTAGCTTGAAGACCCATGATACATGCCTCATACTCCGCCATGTTGTTAGTGCAGTTGAAACATATCCGGGCAGTGAGTGGAGTATGAGTGCCTTTGGGGGATATGATCACAGCGTCAATGCCGTTACCCAAAGCGTTGGAGGCTCCGTCAAAGTGCATAGACCATCGGGATCCTTCCTCAGGTCCTTCATCCGGTCCAGGTACTTCACAATCAGTCACTACCATGATGTTCTCGTCAGGAAATTCAAAGTTCATAGATTGGTAGTCATCCACTGCCTGATGTGCCAAGTGGTCTGCCAACACACTTCCCTTGATTGCTTTCTGAGTCGTGTACTGGATGTCGTATTCTGTCAAGATCATCTGCCATCTTGCTATTCTTCCGAACAAGGAAGGCTTTTCGAAGATGTACTTGATTGGATCCATTTTTGAAATCAACAGAGTAGTGTGAGTCAACATATACTGTCTCAACCGGCGAGCAGCCCATACCAAAGCGCAACAAGTTTTCTCGAGCAGTGAGTATCGGGTCTCACAGTCGGTAAACTTTTTGCTAAGGTAATAAATGGCGTGCTCTTTTTGGCCAGACTCGTCATGCTGCCCCAACACACACCCCATTGAGCTGTCAAGTACTGTCAGGTATAGTATTAGAGGTCTCCCTTCAACCGGTGGCATAAGAATGGGTGGTTCTTGGAGATACTCTTTGATTCTGTCGAAAGCGGCCTGGCATTCATCGTTCCAACGTACCACCTGATCTTTCTTCAGCAACTTGAAGATTGGTTCACAGGTAGCAGTTAGATGTGAGATGAATCGAGCAATGTAATTCCGACGTCCTAGAAAGCCTCTGACTTCTTTCTCTGTCTTAGGAACTGGCATCTCTTGTATGGCTTTAACCTTGGCAGGGTCCACTTGAATACCTTTATCGCTCACGACGAAGCCTAGCAACTTTCCAGATCTTACCCCAAATGTGCATTTGTTGGGATTCAACCTCAACTTGTATAACTTCAACCGGTCAAACAGCTTCTGCAGATGGTCAAGGTGTTCCTCCTTAGTTTGGGACCTTGCAATCATATCATCGACGTACACTTCAATCTCATGGTGGATCATGTCATGAAACAAAGCAACCATGGCACGTTGGTAGGTTTCCCCAACATTTTTCAAACCAAATGGCATGACCTTGTAGCAAAAGGTGCCCCACTGAGTGACAAAAGTTGTTTTCTCCATGTCTTCAGGAGCCATCTTGATCTGATTATAACCAGAGAAGCCGTCCATGAAGGAGAATACTTTATGCTGAGCAGTATTGTCAACTAGAACGTCGATGTGAGGCAGAGGGAAGTCATCCTTAGGGCTTGCCCTGTTCAAATCCCTGTAATCAACACACATTCGGACCTTACCATCTTTCTTAGGCACTGGAACCACATTGGCAACCCACTGAGGGTAAGAAGTCACTGCAAGAAAACCGACATCAAATTGTTTCATAACCTCAGCTTTGATCTTCTTGGACATCTCTGGACGCATGCGGCGGACCTTCTGTTTAACTGGAGGGCAATCCTCCTTGGTAGGCAGATGATGAACCACAATGTCGGTATCCAACTCAGGCATATCTTCGTAAGACCAGGCGAAGATCTCCACATAATCACGCAGCATCTAGATCAACCGTTGTTTCACGCTGAGTTCCAGATTGGCACCAATCTTGACTTCTTTTCTATCAGTCTTAGTACCCAGGTTTACCGTTTCCACTGGCTCTTCATGTGGTTGAATGGCCCTCTCTTCCTGGAGTAGCAGTCTTGCGAGTTCTCCAGGCACTTCGCAATCATCTTCACCTTCGTCTTCGGCTAAGTTGATCGGATTTTCGAAGTCATAACTGGCAGTAGCAGAGTCGTTACTAGTGAGATCCAGAGTGGATTGGAACCTGTATGAGTGAGTGTGTGTAAATACAGCTGTTTTGCAATATATAAAGAAAGAAAGGGAGCGCAAGATTTGAAATGTAAAAACGTCCAATGCTTTTATTCATGATATATGAAAGTGACAAACAAAAGCCCTCACAAATAAAACCACGGTGCCCCGGGTAAGACACCGGGCCATAAAGTTTAGAATTAATGTTTATTACAAATCCAAAACAAAGAAGTTCATTACTGGGTGACAAAAGTAATAGGTGTAAAGTCTTTTGCAGTCCAGTTGCCAGGTCCACCATTGGTCGTTGGGTAGATCCAGCTGTCAAATTCAGTTTCGTCCGTTTCGTCCTCAATAGCATTCACTCCCGGGTTGGTGATGAACACAGGAGGTCTTCCAATCCTTGCCTTGCGCACAGCCTTCTGAGCCTCTGCAGTGAAACCCAGCCCAAACTTGTCAGTCTTAGGAGTAAAATCAGGGAGCCTGCCCCAGTTTGCACACTCACCCTTCTCGATCACAGCCCGGGCGTCCTTTAAGGAGGCCATCTTCAAAGGAGAACCCTCTTCAGTCACTGTTTCTGCTGCTGCCAATGTTTGAGGTACCTCTTCAAAATGTTGAAAGGGGGTCTCAATGAACTCCCCGTCCATTTCCACATACCTGAAGGAGTTGAGGTGGATGACCATGTATTCCTCTTCCCCTTGCACTGTTACGATCTTCCCCCTGACCGGGTATTTGAGCTTCTGATGTAAAGTGGAGGTCACAGCTCCAGCCTTGTGAATCCACGGACGACCCAGCAAACAAGAATAGGATGGACGGATGTCCATCACATAGAATTTTGAATCAAATACCTGCGAACCAACCCTGATCGGGATGTCAACCTCGCCATGTACCATCCTTTTGGACCCGTCAAAGGCCCGGACAACAATGTTACTTGGTTTGAGCTCTAAACCCTCACAGTCCAGCCTGTCTAGAGCTTTCTTGGGTAGTACGTTCAGTGAAGAACCCGTGTCAACCAGCACATGAGCAAGAGTAGTGCCCCTGCATTCAATGGAGACATGCAGGGCATCATTATGGTTCTTCCCCTTGGCCGTCAGATCAGCATCAGAGAAACCCAGACCGTTATCAGCGGTTAAGTTGGCCACACAGTCGGTGAATTGATCAGCAGACGTTTCTTGGGGCACGTGGGCCGTCTTCAGGAAAGCAATCAGGGCCTTGGCATGGGCCTCTGAACACAGCAACAGTGATAGCATGGAGATTTTGGAGGGGGTGTGCCCCACCTGTTCAACGACGTTGAAATCACTTTTCTTTATAATTTTGAGGATCTCTTCTATCTCTTTCTTGGAAGCTTCAACAGTGGTCTTCGGTGCCTCCGTCCTGGCAGGCACATCAGTAGCAATCCCCTTGCCTCGAGCGTCAGATGACTCGGCAGCAGGGGTAGAAATTTGATCAGGGGGGGGGGGGGGAAACAGACACACTGGCAGGTGTGATGACAAGAGGCCTCTGAATTGCTGGAGGTGCAATGTCTGGTGAGAACAGTCTTCCACTACGAGTGAGTTTAGCAGGACCAGTGATATTGGTGACACCGGTACCAGCATTGAACTCTTGCTTCACTCCCAGAACATAAACATCTGCCCCATAGTGCCATGGAACAGCTTTATCAGACTCGTAGGGGATGGGCCCCGGAACAGTAATGGTTATAGGAGCAATCTTGTGAACAGGAAAAATTTTGATAGGCTTCTTTGAAGGAGCCTTGGAAGGGTTATTGAAAATGGTAACAATTGAAACTTCTTCAACAGGGGCAGCATGAACAGCAGGAATAGCAATTTTCTTGAACAAGATCTCTTTGCTATCTATCAGGTTTTGGACGCCTGATTTCAGCAAAGAACAACCAGCAGGGGAATCAGCGCACAGATGGCAACCTTTACTACATCCCGGAAATAAACCGGCTAGTAACAGGTTCCTCTTGACGGTCAGCAGCGGAGTAGCAACATCATCCACAGAAGCTACATACAGATCCTCCTCAACAGCGTTTACTCCATGCTGGGGCATGGGAGCGGTCACAACATTTGGCCTTTCGGGCGCCTCGAACTGTATTTCTTTGGCGTCAATAAGGTCCTGAACCTTATTCCTCAGGGCCCAACAATCATCAGTAGAATGTCCTGGGCTATCAGAGTGATAAGCGCAGCGGGCGTTGGGGTTGTACTTCGGAGATGCTGTGTTTACCATCTTCGGAGCTTCCTTGACAGTTACTAGGCTGGTTGACAGCAGTTGCGGCAGGATCTGAGAGAGAGTCATGCTGAGCCTAGTATACTGCCGTTTGGGCCTCTCAGCTCTGGGTTAGTTGTACTGTTGAGGAGCAGCAGCAGGCTTAGAAATAACCACTGCGTTGACAGCTTGGCGGCGTTCTGGTTTGTTCTGTCTCCTGGGACCATACACTGCACTGGCCTCCTTCTTGAAGGGCTTCTTTTCAGCATTTGAGGAGGCACCCTTCTATATCTTTCCCGACTTTATACCAGCTTCAATTCTTTCACCTGTCAGGATCAGGTCAGTAAACCCAGCAGAGGAGTTACCAATGAGATGGTTGAAGAATGGACCAGATAGGGTCCCCAAGAACATGTCCACTAGCTCACAATCCGTCAATGGTGGCTGCACCCTGCCAGCCAGGTCTCTCCATTTCTGTGCGTACTCCTTAAAACCTTCTCCCGATCCTAGCGACATACCCTGGAGTTGGGTACGCGTAGGAGCGAGGTCGGAATTATATTGATACTGCTTGTAAAAAGCAGCGGCCAAATCCTCCCAGTTACGAATGTTGGTTCCATCCAGCTGATAGAACCATTCGAGATGAGTCCCTGAAAGACTCTCCTGGAAGAAGTGGATCCATAAGTTCTTGTCTGCTGTGTAAGGCTGGATCTTCCTTACATAAGAACGAAGGTGCATCTTAGGGCAGGAAGCCCCGTCATACTTCACAAAGGCAGGCGCCTTGAACTTGTGTGGGATCACCACCCCAGAAGATAACCCCAAGTCTCCGAAATCCAACCCAGGCACACGCTGAATCTCCATAGCATTTAATCTGTCCTCCAGCTGTTTGTACTGGTCCTCAACAGGAGGGTACTGTTCGTCATTGAAGTCTGTCTCAGTGTCAGAGACCACAGGACTAGGGACCTCTCTCCCTTGGTGACTACCTTCCCCCACAGATGGAGTAGTCCTCTCAGCTTCATTCTGCAGTGTGTTCCCGAGTCTGCGCCCAGTGTTGAACAACACAGTCCTCTTCTTCTTCTTATTCTTCTTCAGGAGCAAAGCCTTCAGCTCTTGTTGTCCCTGGGCCAAGTTCATGACCATCTCCTGGAATTGGGCGTTTTGGGCCTGGAGGGCCTTGATAGCTTGCTCGGTAGTGAGTTCAGGATTCATGATGCTTGAGTGCTGAAATAAACAGCGAAGAAGATTAAGCAACCTGTAGGAAAAGGGGTACCTGTTATGCACATGATGCATGATATGCTATTTATGCAATGCATTCAAGGGTTCGAAAGTTCAAATTCGTTGTAGCAAAAAAAGAACACACTTTTTATTAGGAAATAAATTGTTCAGTACATCAAGGCCTCATGGGAAAAACATTACAAAATAATTAATCCCAAAAGACACTGCGCATCCTCTTTGGAGCAATGTAAGTGTTGAGAGTTTTTTCCTCGTGCAGTAGACGCGTGAGCTCCAAGACCTTTTTCTCACTGGCATGTAGACTGGTTTCAAGAGAATTCCGTTCTTCCTTGAGTTGGATCCAGCTTTTCTGCATTTCTTCCCAGGATGTAGGCATGTCAGGATGTTGAATGGTGTAGGGAACCTCTCCTTCCGAGACTGGCTCTTTGATCACAGGGAGAACATGAGGATATGGCATCACCAGCTTCTGGGAGCGGGCTCGTACCCACTTGAGATAAGGCTCCAGGGGGATGGAGTTCTTGTGCCCCAGTGTCTTGCTATCTACCCTGTTGGGCATCCTCAAAGCTCTGATAAATCTCTGGCGAAGTCCTTGTGCATCATTGTCGAAGTCAAAAACTATGTCAGGAATCAGCATATCATGAGGGCCATCCCTCCGAGCATATCCAAACTGTCTCAAAGCCAAGCATGGGTTGTAAGTAATACCTCCTCTGATTCCAAGTAAAGGAACATTAGGAAACTCCCCGCAACGATCAATGATAGTGACGTCTTCTCTGGACCGAGAACACCAATGTATATCAGCATGCGTAAGAGTCATTAATTGTTGTGACCATCTCAAACCCCGCTCATTCTTCAAAACTGATTGTGGAAGGTGCGAAATAAACCACCTTCCCAGGAAAGGAGTGCAGCACATAAGAACACCTCTTTTTCTCATGGTTCGAGTATAACATGAATGAAGGATGTCCCCAAGCAATGTAGGTATAGGATTCCTGGACATGAAGATCTTGACAGCGTTGATATCTATAAGCTGATCTGGATTCGGGAATAACACCAACCCATAGACAAGGAGAGCCACAACTTCTTCAAAGGCTTGTAGGTCAAGGGAATTCCAACACTCTTGGGCCTTCTCAAACAGAAACTTAGCCAAGAACCCTTTGATACCACTTCTAACTTCCCAGTGTCCCTTGATGTCAGATGGTTATAGGCATAATGCTTTAGCAATCTCTTCAAGTTTGGGTTCCCTTTCCGTACCGTTGTAGGGTAATTGACTAAGGATAGGGATCTTCAGAAGCCGGGAGAACTCTTCCAATGTAGGCCCCAGTTGATAATCCAGGAAAGTAAAACAGTGGTGCAGAGGGTCAAAGAACTGGAAGAGGACCTTTATCATATCTTCCTCAATGTTGGTGTTGACCAAGCTGACGAGTCTTCCATGTTTCTCACTGAAAGAAGAGCTCTCGGGAATCCTGGATATAAGTTCCTTAAGCTGAGGAGGGATCCTTACAAGGCTGATTTGAATTGTCTTTCTGCGGATAGTTTCCATGTCCTACAAAACAAGAACAAAGATGAAGATTCGAACCTCTGAAGTGGTTAGTCAATGCATATGATGCTGTATGATGTTATGATGCTATGATTAAACACACCACAAGTATTCACAAAAAGCAAACATGGTAAGGCACACAAGTCACACAAGACAACCCTTAGAGTTTAGGTCAGCATGGGGTCTAGGTATTACCCTCTTGAGGTTGGTGGGCTCAAAACCTGTCCTATCAGAAGTAACCGGGTTCTAAGGGTCCCAATATCATTGGATTGTTTTCTGTGTTCATCGTTTCGATTTAGCCACTGAACTGGCGACCAAAATATTCCAAGAAAACAACCCTCAACTGAGTGTAGTATCGAGTATCAACCAACTTCGGACTGCACCAAAGTCAGTTATCTCACTACCCTAAAGAGGCCAGGATGGTTCAATTAAGGTTCCTAAGGTCAGTTGATGCTTCACGACACCACGCGGCGGCCCCGTACTCTCCTTGACTTGACTCAAGGGTTACCGGTACTCACCAAAGTGCCACATCAACGTAGCAGACTGCTTCAACCATGTCGGTATACCCTGCACAGTTCCCTCACAGTCTTGTTGCTACTTTCTAAGAGGTATCCCCCAGATCCAGGTTAGGATCTATAGAACTTCCAAAACAGGCCCAATAATTTTAAAGCACACAAATCAGGCAATTGAAAACATAAGTATGAGCTATCCTAAGGTACACCTCACTTCAATGGTATCCCCAGCAGAGTCGCCAGTTCTGTGATCGGTGGATTTAGAACTGACTGTTTAAAGCTGGTTCGCGAAATGTCGCGGAAGCAAGAGTCGCCACCGTCTTTTATTTTCTCCAACATGGACAGGACAAAAGCACAGCAAAATTCCTTATGAGATAGTTTCTCGGTTCGGGAGGTAGATTTATAGAAAGGGAAGGTGTTAGCACCCTTTCTATCCATGGTTATCCATGGGCTCTTAGATACTTGCTCTTATGTTTTCAAAAGATGTTTGCTTTTCAAAATGTGAGTGGGTTTGAAAAAGTTTCTTTGAAAGATTTCAGAATAACTCTTGTATCAGTCCTCAAGAGTGTTTGAAAAATTGTTTTGAAAGCTTTTTGAAAGTGTCGGTGTGAAAAGATTTTTGATTTGTTTTTGAAGAGAGCAAGTATCTATGAGTCATCTACCTACCCTAAGGAATTAGGCTGTGTAAGAGTCCTTTAGATAGTGCCATCCCACTATTGAAAGGTAGGTAGCACCACATTTGGAGGTGTTCGGGTCAATTCGATTGTAGGGACAGTGTGGTCACTGAAGCAACAGTTAGGACACCTTAGAAGCTACCCTTATGTCCTTGATCCTTTTTTTAATCCGAGGCAACCGTTTCGAGGAAACTATTTCGAGGCAACTGTTCCGAGGCAACTTGTTTTGAGGCAACTGGATCATGGACATAAGGACTTACTAAGACGTCCTATACTTGACGACCACGTTTCAAAGGCAACAGGTGAGGCGTACCCTAGAAGTGGTGTGTGAATTTGTGTGTTATTTTCAGTTTAACCGTTATCTTTGATCATGGTATTGTGAGCTACGCTTGTTTTTAATTAATCATACATTCTTTCATGCAATTTAGAATTTAAGAGTGCGGAAATTTAAATGCGGAAAGATAAAGGCTACGCTATTACAAGGCGCGGGTCTATACATCGCCAAAGTACAAAGACCCTTTTTTGATAAAAGTGCGGAAAGTAAATAAATACCTAATTACTATTACATCCGGAAAGCAGTTACATAATATTCAAAAGAAAATAATGCGCGAAACGAATAAATTGAACGTCCGAGGGTTTTGACCCTTTTGAAATTAAATTTAATTAAAAGCTAATTAATTATTTAATTAAAGAAAAGAAGGAAAAGAAAATGTTTTTTATGTTTTTGGTATTTAATGAGAATAAGAAAAAAAAGAATTAAAGAAAAACCCTAGTTCTAAATTATTTTAAATTATCAAAGAAAAGGTCAAAATTAGGCTAATTAACTAAATTATTTAATTTACATGTTTATTTACAAAAATAAATAGTAATTATAATAATAAATAATGAGAAAAATAATTAATTAAGAAAAGGATGAAAAATGTCAAAAAACCCTAATTCTAGATGTTTTTTATTTATTAAGAGAAGATTAAAGTTTAAAACCTAAATTAAACTAAATTAATTATTATTGAGATTTATTTACAAAAATATTTTAATGGTGAAATTAAATATAATTAAACATATTTGTATTTTGGATTTTTGTTATGAAAATTAAATTATTTTAGATGAATTAAATAAAAACAATTGAAAACAATTAAATGATTAAAAGAAATTAAAAGAAAAGAAAAGAGAATAAAAAATAAAGCAAACCAAGGGGGTATCAGGCCCAGAAGGGAGGTGTGATTTGAGAAATTCAGGCCCATCAGCCAAAGGCCTTGTTGACTTTCCACGCTTGTGTGTACGTCCATTGACTGGACCATATGATGGTCTTTATCTTCTGACTCTTGGATGGAAGCTCATGGCCATGTGGCAAGCTTGGACGTGAGGCTGCATGATGGACCCTGGGGCGTGCACTGCATGGGAATGGATTAGAAAAAATAATAACAATTGTGTGGGGGACCTGGGAATCGAACCCAGGTCCCAGCGTTTACCAAGCGTGTCCCTTGCCAAGTGAGCTGTTGTGCGCGTTTGTTTACATAATGAATATAAAATATAATATACAAAAACAATGGTTAGTGGTATGAGACAAAAAATTACGCGCCAGATTTGAATGCTCCTATCATGCCTGGACACGCATGCTTCTTCTTCATCTTTTTCCTGCAATTATAAAACAAGTAGCGGGGGTTTTAAACCCCCACTAAATGGAAGTCCTAAAAATAGCGATTAGAAGAGGAGGAAATATAAAAAAGGCGCGAGTAGTTCATTTGGTTCGTCTTGCTGCAACGATTCTATCCATATAGGTTTGGAAGTCTAATTTTACCATATGTGAAAAGCCCTATTTTGAAGCTTCTGAAACCCTAGGTTTCATCAATGGCAGATTTCGATTCAAGCGGTTTTAGGACAATTAAACTATGCCAAACGCTTCAGGAAGATGTTAGTAGCATAAATCAATGATCAAAACACATGAATGATGCATAGAAATTGAAATTCAATTATGGACATATTCATGAAGAAGGTGATTCTGTTCTACCGATTCTTGGAGTAAGGGGACTTGTTCTTGATTGCAATCGACTCCTGGAAGGTTCAGCAACGTGTTAGAATGCTTTTTATGCTTTGAAACGTGCTCCAACTATGAAATCAGTTTCAAGCTTTTTGTTGAAATTTTGCAATTTGGTTATGGCTCTTTAGCAGCTTTTTCGTGTCCTCTGGAATAGGGTTCAGTTCAGCCTTTGTATGTGAACGAATTTAGGTCAAGAAACAAGCCCATAAGTCCATGAATTGATGTTTTGAATATTTGATTTTCAATTATGTAAATCCAATCTTTTTTTCATGAAAATCTTGCCAAATGTGGATGATCTTGTCCCCTTGGATGATGCACGAAATCTTTAGCATATAATGAGTGTATTTGCTGCACAAAAAGATTTGAAAAAGCATTATTTGATATTTTCTCATAATTAAATCTAATTAAATGAATTAATAATAATAAAAATTCAATTAATTAATTAAAAATAAGAAAATAAATCCCTTTGAGCTCAATGGGTCGTGCATAGGCTTTGGGTAATGATTCAAGGAAGAATTTGAGGCCCATTAGCAATTTTGAAGTGTTTTAGGCAAAGTTGACTTTTGAAAGTTCCCAAAAATTTCCTAACTTCTCCAATGCATATCTTGCTCAATTTTGAGGATATGAACATGTTCTTTGACATTTTGGAAAGGTCTTGAAGTCCTCTAACCAATGTCTTTGGTACCATGTCATTTTTATTTACCAATCTCAAGTTATGGTCTTTGACTTAAAGTGCCTTTTGGTTGACTTTTGAAAATGACCTATAATGTTGAAATTGATAACTTTTTGTGAGAGCATTTCTTGGACTTGGAGTGTGAAGATGAGTTGTACGAAATGTCATCCTCTTCAAAATTAGCTTTGGATGGGATTTTTCTGATAAACCATGAAGAAGTTATGCCTTGGTCAATTTGCAGTTGACTTTTCAGCTGTCCAAAAATAGAAACTTTTGCATCTTGAGACTTTTTGAGCCATGCTTTGAGAATCATGATCAAGAATTGATCAAATGATGATTGTGGCTTCAAAATAAGATGTTGACCCAAAATCTTTGACTTTTGACTGTCAAATGACCATTTTGCCCCTATAGTTGACTGTGGAGCAATTAGGGTTTTTGACTGTGCAATTTGATGCTGTGAGCTATGACACTTGACATATGGATGCTTGACAATGTATATGGGCATATGGGACTTGATTGGACCCTTGGAAACCTCAATTTCTTTGCAAGAACCAAAACCCTAATTTTGACTGTGTTAGGAGGCAATTGGATTGTGCAACCTTTGAGAGATTTTAAAGCTTGATCTTGGCAAATCTTGAAGAATATGGGAGGGCAAATTTTGGGGTACAACAATAACTTATTTAGTTCTGTAAGCAAAATGTCGCTCAATAATATTGTGTTAGGTCTCCAGAAGGACACTGGGGATGCACAGGCGTTTTATTTTCTTCAGATTCTTGAGCTCATCCCATTCCTATTGCGGCCTCCAAGTATGCTGTTTGTGGAAAATGTTGTCAGGTTTGAGGTTTGTGTTCTTCAATAAACATGTTCACTAAGACCCTAAATAAGTTTCCTTAATGGTTTCTGATTATTTTTCCGTCCTTTCTAGCTACAGACATCTGATACACATGCAAAACTGATTGAAATACTGGAGAAAACAAATTTTATTACACAAGAGTTCATTCTCAGCCCTTTACAGTTTGGAGTTCCTTATTCTAGGCCTCGTTACTTTTGTCTGGTAGGTATTCTTTAGTCTTAGACTATTCTATTCTTCAAGTTTAAATGCTTCTTTCAAAAAACTTGGGATGTATTTTATATCATCAAGGAATCAGTTGGTTTCAGGCAATATACTTTCAAAGATGTTCATAAAGTTTGAATCCTCTTTTTGTTGCTGCTGGATCTTTAATTGCACTGTAGTCTCATGGAGAAAATTGTTCTTAATTACTTGAGTCGCAAGTTGTGTTAATAATGGATTATTTCACATTTCAAAGAGGGGAAGGGAAATAGTAGATTTAGCTATTCTAATATCTTTAACTAGGGTTCTTGTTAGTCGAAGCTGTAAACCTTTTGGCTTATGAGTTTGTGATAGTGGATTGAATGTGTTTAATTTTTCAGGCTAAGAGAAAACCGCCATCTTTTGGAAATGGATTTTTGAGCCGCCAGCTGATTCAGTCTCCTAAGCAATTATTTGAGCCTTTCAACGCATATGCTAAGGAAGATGATTTATCACTCGAGGATAGACACAATTTGTTCCAGTCATGTCAACCTATTGAGAAGTTTCTTGTATTAAAGAATCTTAGCAATGATACAAATGTTGAACCTGAGGCTTCAGCGACCGGTGTTTCCAATGGCATTTCTAGAACTTCAGGGGAAGATAATGAAGATGAATACGACTCTTTAGACAAGTATTACATTCACCCAAGCTTGTTAGAGAGGTGGGGAAGTGCTATGGGTACCCTTACCCCATTAATTGGTTTTAAGCATATTAAAATCATTTTACTATAGCTTATAACCCTATTTATTACCAAGAAAAATAATGTTTCAGTAATATTCTCTCTTGACCCCATTTCCTTAAAAGAGTTTAGATGTTGTCTATCCTGATTCAAAGCGCTGCTGCTGTTTTACGAAAAGTTATTACAGATATGTGAAGGGAACTGGCTCCCTTTTGGCTACTGTTCAGGTTAGAAACTCTTAATAGAAACCTTTACGCACTATATGCATATGACATAACACTGCAATTCATTTATCCCTTGGAAGCACTCGGCTGCTATTCTGCGCTTAATAATCATCCTTGACATCTTATGTTTACCAACTATTCTCAGTTTTCTGAAATGATAAATTAATGATATAGACTTTGGAATGATTATCCATTTGATGTTAAAAGTTTCTTCATATTTGGCATATAATATGAAGTTTTCAATATCGATTCAGATATAATAAAAGTATTATGGTACAGTTTGCATATGTTTCTTCTCATACACTTTTTTCAAACCACCATGTAGTTTCAGTTATTTCTTTTTTTTTCTTCTGTTCTTTTCATGAAGAAAAGTATATCTACAGTGATAGTACATAAATATTTTTCTCATAGTTTTGTAGCAATTCTCATGCGTATGATACTAGTCCTACTCTTGCTATAGGCAGTAACTCAATTTTAATGTGCAGCCAATGAAGAAGGACAACACATCACTCAAGGAGCAGCGACTTAGGTACTTTACACCGAGAGAGGTAAATGGATTTTCTTTATTCTCAAGGATATCATGCATTTTTATTTAAGGTTGTTATATGAAAAATTGATGCGCGGGAATCAATTGTCAAACATATTCCATTTCGTGTCTTCCTCCCTTGTCAGTGGAGCGACAATTGGTAGGGAACCGGATTCAGTAAGAGAGCACTTAGTCGAAAGATTCATGGCAACTGGCAGTACAAAAAGTTTATATCTTTGGACGTATAATACTATTCCTACAGGGTTAGATTTTCATTCTAAGTTCATTTTAATATTTGTAATTTTTGCGTAGAAAATTTTCTTCTAAACTGTTGTTTTAATTTATAGACGTCACTGGTTGTTGGTTGCTATCGATCCTATAAAAGAAGTGGTCTATCATCTGAATTCGGTTGACGGTGATTGGACAAATTATCCGGATATGAAGTTAATGATTGATATGTAAGTGAGATTATTCTAAATATTTGTATGTATTTATATATTTAATTATTTCTGTGACATTGTCCTAAATATATATTTTTATTTTGTTAGAGCGATACAAGTGTTCCGGTGTCAAAGAGAAGCTTGGGTACGGCGGTCTAAATCAAACAGCATTAATTGGATCAAAGTGCAGGTATATTAATTTCCACTATTTTGCTTATAATATTTATTCTATTTGATAAAACAATACAACTATATATTCTTATTTGTTTTTCTATGTAGTGTCCTCAACAACAAAACAGTATAGATTGCGGATACTTCGTTATGCAGTTTATCAAAGAAATCCTTCAACTGAATCAAATAGAGATTCCAGTCGTGGTATGGATTTATAACTTAGGATTTGTTTTATTATTTCTCGGATATTTCATATAATTTTTTACTTTTAACTAAATCATGCATATTATGTTTTGTTATGTAGTACTTCGATGAATACAAATATGCATATTACACGAAACTTCAGTTGGAAGAAATCAAAGAGGAATTGTGTCAATATTTTATTGAGCAGAGAATCATATAAGGTATGAATACATTATTATGTGAAAAGTGTTATGAATACGTTACATGTGTACATGGAATACCATATTGACCGTGTTATTATGTTCAAACCTCGCAGGACCAGGACCTTAATACATAATTGATCGTGTTTATTTCATACATTAGGACTGGTTTAGTTGTTGTTAGGGTTGATTTTGTAAGACTGATTTTGAGTTACAATGCTGATAACAATGGTTTTTATATATTTTGAGGTACAAAAATGGTGTTTATATATTTTGGATTACAATGGTATATAATGCATTACCGCGGTTTATGAATTACAGGTTATGGCAACTGGTTTATATAAATAATATGCTGCAAACAATGCAGGTATATGAATTATATAAATTATACCTCTAAAAAAACACCCTATGAAAGCGCTTTTTCACAAAAAGCGTTGTCTAAGGTAAACATATGACAGCGCTTTTCCAGGAAAAAGCGCTGCTAAAAGACCACCTATGAAAGCGCTTTTCCAGAAAAAAGCGTTGCTAAAAGCCTACCTAAGACAACGCTTTTCCAGAAAAAAGCGCTGCTAAAAGAAAACTTATGAGAGCACTTTTCTAGAAAAAAGCGCTGCCTTAGGTAGACCTATGAAAGCGCTTCTTCATAAAAAAGCGCTGCCAAAAGCCTACTTAAGAGAGTGCTTTTTAGAAAAAGTGTTGTATTAGGTAGACCTACGAAAGCACTTTTCATTAAACAAAAAGCGCTGCTAAAACCTATAGCAGCGCCACCTACGAAAGCGCTTTTAAAGGCCAAAAAAAGCACTTTCGTAAGTCTTTTTCGGCGTAGTGAATTAAAACCCCTTTCAAAAAAATTCAAACAAAAACAATTTCCTTTTCCATGCATATTATTTTACATTCTTGTACATTTTATTCTACAATATTCAATATGGTTGTAATAGTGAATTAGGGTTTTAATTGCTTTCATTCCCCATTTGTAAATTTGTACCCCCATCCCCAAATTATGTAATAATGTAGAATTTTACATTTTCGCAATTTATCACTTTCAATGTAAATGCTAGTAATTATGATTTGTATGACAAGACATAAAATCAACAAATAGAAAACCCTAATTCAAAGACAAAAAGCATGAAAACAAACACTTTACACACTTGCATATCTAGGGTTGACCTCACTTGTTTCCTAAGATAAAATTAGTCATGTTACGCAAACGTGGGATACTTTAGCAAAATTGATCAAAAACAAGATCATAGTCCCTCGATGACCCTTCAAATTTTGCCTTAAAAATGATCTTAGACCCCTATAAAAAATTTCTAAGGTATCCTACAATGTTGCTTTCTATGACTATACAATGAACCACTCTCGTCCTTTCACATCCAACGATAGGACTTCTTATCAATCAATGGTAAAATAGCAATATCTAAAGGAGGAGGAAATGAACAAAGACTTTTTGAGTAGCTAGAACGTTCGTAGTTGCTTGCTCATAACCATTTTCAAAACATATTTCAAACACACTAAGACTTTCGAAGGAAAATATTTTCAAAAGTCAACACTTTGTATACATTCTTATAGATATGGGAATCATTATAAAGTTCGCCTAAATGAAGGTACTTTTCAAAAATACTTTCAAAAAATCCACAAACACATTTTCAAACAAAGCATTTCAGAGTGAGCTAGCAACTAAGAGCCCGTAGATAAATACAAATGAAAAGGGTGCTAACACCTTCCCTTCTCATAACCTACCCCCCGAACTCAAGAAAATTCTCAAAAGTTCTTTCCCTTTCTTTTAACCCATTCCTTTATTGGGTAAAAGAAAAGTCGGTGGCGACTCTTGCTATCCGCAACAATTGCGATCAAACACAAAATACCCAAGTCAGTTATCCCACCGTATTAGCTCCTGTTCACTCTTCTTAAACTTGAAAAGTGATATTGGCATGTTGGCCATTCGTAGCTTGAAACTGGAAGATGATTGAACACTAGATTGCCTAGAAATTTGCACTCGCCTGTGCAAGAAGTAATGCTATTGGTTGATCATACCGGGAATGTGCTTAAAGATGCCACTTGGAGAGTGATAAAATATTATCGGAGATGGGCTTATAAATGACACAAGAGGTGGTTGAGAATCGTTGGAGATGGGCCTATAGATTCCATCCAGAAGTGATTGTTGATAGAGAAATTAGACTAAGTATAAGCTTGGCTTTAACTAGGAGAAATAACAGAATAAATCTTTGGTCAATTTAATTTGAGCCTAAAAAAAAGGTCTACTGAGAGAAGCATCAGAATAAATCTTTGGACGATTTAATCTGAGCCAAAGAAAGTGTCTATCAGAAATGAATCAAGATAAATCAATGGTCGATTTAAACTGAACCAGCGGAGGTCTTGAAATGGTCTCTAATTGGACAACAAATCAACATAAATCTTCGGAGCGATTTAACTGAACCAGAGAAAGTGTCTACTGGAACAAAATTAGGATAAATCATTGATCAATTTAAACTAAACCAGCAGAGGTCTTGAATAGTCTTTAATTGGATAATGAATCAGTATAAATCTTCGGACAGATTTAACTGAGCCAGAGAAAGTGTCTACCGGAATAGAATTAGGATAAATTATTGATCGATTTAAACTAAACCCGCAGAAGTCTTGAATAATCTTTAATTGGATAACAAATAATTATAAATCTTCGAAGCGATTTAAGTGAACCAGAGAAAGCGTCTACCGGAACAGAATCAGGATAAAACATTGGTCGATTTAAACTGAACCAGCAGAAGTCTATCGTTTGCCCGCCTTTAACTGGAAGAAATAAATCTAAACTAGAAGAGGCCTGTTGTTTGACGACTTCAGTGGGGAAATAATCTTAACCAGAAGAGGTCTGTTGATTGCCTGTTATTAACTGGTAGAGATGAATCTAACCAGAAGAGGTCTATTGAATACCTGTCTTTAATCTGGAAGAAATAAATCTAACCAGAAGAGGTCTTTGTTCGCCTGTCTTTAATCTGGAAGAAATAAATATAACCAGGAGAGGTATTTGTTCACATGTCTTTAATCTAGAAGAAATAAATCTAACCAGAAGAGGTCTTGTGTCTGCCTGTCTTTAATTGGAAGTAATGAGTCCAACTAGAAGAGGTCTTCGTCTACCTGTCTTTAACTGGAAGAAGTAAATCTAAACCAGAAGAGGTCTTTTTTCGCTTGTCTTTAACTGGAAGAAATAAATATAACCATAAGAGGTCTTTTTGTTTTGTTGATTGCCTTTTACTGAAAGAAAGAGGGTTAGTTGCATGCAGACGTATGCATTGCGTAATGATGTTCTCAAAATAAATGAGATTGTACTATATGCATTTGTCTTGTATGCAATATGATGTATGAATGTGAAATATTATTGAAGTGTATCTTTGTCTCGGAAAATAAATCCTCGACAAATGCTGGGGAGTTTTGGGAAGTAAAAATCCCAAACTACCGTTGGAGATGAAGAGTATGTGTATCTTCAAACTTGCCTAGAATGCTTTTGCTAGGAATGTTGATTTCTGTTGGAGATAAGAGTTTAGGAAACTTGATTGTCAACTGCTTTACTGGGGAATTCTTATATACCCTGACTGGGAACAAAAGAGATGATTAAAAAACTTCCATTTTGTTTGAGGAGGGTAAAGTTAACTGTTATCTGGTCGGATTCCAGGCTTCACAACAACTTATTGGGGAGGATGAATTTAACTGTTCTTTGGTCAGATTCCAGGCTTCGTAGAAACTTACTGGGGAAAGTATCAACTCTACTAGGGAAGAGGAATTTTGTAAATGATGTGGTAGTCAGAAAAAATAAACTAAAGCTAGGAAATTTGTAGTTTATTGAAGAAATAAACCCTGTCGAGGAAAATATTTTGGCGACCTTACTGGGTAAATGAATTCTTTTGGGGAAGAACTCCACAAGGTTTCTTTTTCAGTTTTGGAAGGCCAAACTTGACTAGGGAAAATTTCCAGAAGATATGCTGATTGGAACTCTGAATGAAGAATGTATGGATTCACTTTGTAGGGTCAATCTCATTGAAGTGACTCTGTGGGAATATCCCAAATCCTTAAGTGAATGCTTATTACTGTTTTTGTGCATATATTTGTTAACAGTTAATCATGTTCATATGCATATGTTCATTTAATTTTATTCATTGGACATTTTTGCACTCAAAGTAGAAAAACAAAAAGTTTGCACTTCAAAGTATATTTATATTGATAATTTGCCTAAAAACAAGCGCTTTTTGTACAGAGAGACAAAAATCCTAGTAAGAGGAAATCGTCGAATAAATGAAAGGAATACAAAGTGAAAACAAATTATATAGCCATGTGGAAGTGATCTCATTGGGTCCCAACTCCACTATTTCCCCTATGTCTTTGAACATTATCCCTTGTCGTTGAAAGAAGTTGATTGAATTGATCTTGTACCCTTTGAAATCAGACCTTGGTAATAAATCTAGTTGTAGTGATCCAACAGGACATAGTCGTACGCCTTAATCCTAAATTTTGCTTGGACCTCCCTTTCTGGTTTTCAGTTCACCAAGATACCCATTTTTTCCCAAGCTGCCCTTTCGGGTTTTCAACTTGCCGGGTGTACAATCTTTTGTATATATCCCTAACTTTTTCCCGAACCCTTTTGGTTCGCCGGAATGCCCTTATTTTTTCCTAGGTATGTCAACCTAGCGGATCATTCTTTATGCGTAATATTTTTTGACTATGTCCACGTTCACAGGATGCGGGAAATCTTTATCGTCCATAGTTGTTAGCATCATGGCACCGCCAGAGAATACTTTCTTGACAATAAATGGCCATTCGTAAGTGGGAGTCCATTTTCCCCTGGGATCTCCTTGTGGAAGAATGATGTGCTTTATTACCAAGTCGCCAATATGATATACTAGAGGCTTGATCTTCTTGTTAAAAGCCTTGATCATACGCTTTTGATACATTTAATCATGACAAATAACAACCAGTCTTTTCTCATCAATCAAGTTCAATTGATCCAACCTAGTATGAATCCATTCATCTTTGCCTAAGTCTGCTTCTTTCATAATCCTTAGAGAAGGAATCTGAACTTCGATAGGCAATACAACTTCCATGCCATAGACTAAGGAGAATGGGGTTGCCCCAGTTGATGTTCGCGCCGAGTTGCGGTAGCCATGGAGAGCAAACATAAGTATCTCGTGCCAATATTTTTAGGTCACCACCATCTTTTGCATAATCTTATTTATGTTCTTATTTGCAGCTTCCACTGCGCCATTCATCTTAGGTCTATATGAAGAAGAGTTGTGATGTTTGGTCTTGAACTACATGCAGAGTTCAGTAATTATGGAATTGTTGAGGTTAGTTCCGTTGTCGGTGATGACCCTTTCAAGGATACCGTAATGGAAAATGAGGTTATGCTTGATAAATCGGGCTACAACGTTCTTTGTTACTGAGGCATATGAGGAAGCTTCGACCCATTTGGTGAAGTAGTCAATAGCAACAAGGATGAAATAATGTCCATTAGAAGCAGTGGGCTTGATTTCTCGAATCATGTCAATGCCCCACATTGCAAACGGACACAGAGCAGTCATGGAATTCAAGGGAATCATAGGTACATGAACCTTGTCGGCATAGATCTGACACTTATGGCAAGTCCTCGAGTGGTGGTGACAATCAGTTTCCATTGTTAACCAATAGTAACCAGCCCTCAGAATCTTCTTGGCCATAGTGTGTCAACTATAATGAGTTCCAAAGATGGCTTCATGCATGTCTTCCATGATTTTAACTTCTTCCTTCTTGTCCATATAACAGAGTAAAGTAGAATCATGGTTGCGCTTGTCTAGGATTCCATGGCTTAGGAAGAATTTGGCTGAGAACCTTTGCAAGAATTTCTTATCATTGATGGAAGCTCCTTCAAGATACTCTTGTGCTTCAAGATATCTCCTTACTTAATGGTACCACGGCTTTTCCTCGCCAGTGTCAATCTCACAACAGTGTGCTGGTTCGTCAAATCTTTCGATGGTAATTCTGAGAGCCTCGTTGTCCCAATTAACCTTGAATATAGATGACATTGTTGCTAAGGCATTCGCCAACTGATTTTATTCTCTTGGGAAATGTTCAAAAATAACCTCCTCAAAGTATGGGATCAGGGTTAACACAAGCTCTTTGTAAGGAATCAGATTAGGGTGTTTGGTATCCCACTCTCCCTTTACTTGACTGATTACTAGGGCTGAATATCGGTATACACTTAAAGACTTGATTCTTAGGTCAATAGCAGCTTTTAGACCTAAGATGCATGCCTCATACTCATCCATGTTGGATGTACAGTCGAAGAAAAGTATGGCAATGAAAGGTGTATGGAAACCCTCGGGAGAAATGATCACAACACTAATTATGTTTCCCAAAGAATTGGAAGCTCCATCAAAAACCATAGTACATTAGGATCCTTGTTGAGGTCCTTCATACGGTCCAAGCTTTTCACAGTCGGTTCTCAGCATGATATTCTCGTCCGAGAATTTAAAGTTCATATATTGGTAGTCATCAACAACTTGATGGGCCAATATGATCCGCTAGCACACTTCCCTTGATTGCTTTTTGTGTAGTGTATTGGATGTCAGATTCAGTCAATATCATTTACCATCGGGATATTCGTCCAGAGAGAGTTGGCTTCTCGAAGATATACTTGATAGGATCCATATTATAAATCAATAGAGGGGTGTGGGTCAACATATACTGTCTTAGCCGGCGAGCAGCCCATGCCAAAGCGCAATAATTTTTCTCGAGAAGTGAATATCTGGTTTCACAGTCGGTAAACTTTTTGCTAAGGTAGTATATTGCATGCTCTTTTCGGCCAGAATCGTCATGTTGGACTAACATGCACCCCTTGAATTCTCTAATACAGTCAAGTATATAATCATATGTCTTCCTTCAACTGGAGGCATCAGGATTTGAGATTCTTGCAAGTACTCCTTAATCTTGTCAAAAGATACTTGGTAGTCTTCGTTCCATCTGATTACTTGATCATTCTTCAATAACTTGAAGAGTTGCTCACTAGTAGCAGTTAAGTGAGATATGAATTGGGCAATGTAGTTGAGTCGTCCTAAGAAAACTTTGACCTCCTTCTCAGTACGGGGAGATGGAATTTCTTGGATAGCTCTGACCTTCGCATGGTCGACCTCAATACCTTTTCCACTGATGACAAATCCCATGAGTCTTCTAGACCTCACCCAGAAGGTGCACTTGTTGGGATTCAGCCTCAGCTTATACTTTTTCAATGTTTCAAACAACTTGTGTAAGTGATCAAGGTGTTCTTCCTCAGTCTGCGACCTTGCAATCATATCATCCACATAGACTTCTATCTTGTGATGCATCATGTCATGAAATAGAGCCACCATAGCTCATTGATAGGTTGCCCCCACATTCTTCAAAACTGAAAGGCATGACCTTATAGTAGAAAGTGCCCCGCTGTGTATGAAAAGTGGTTTTCTCCATGTCCTCGGGTGCAATTTTGATATGATTGTAGCCGGAGAAACCGTCCATGAAGGAGAAAACATTATATTGAGTCGTATTGTCGACCAAGACGTTAATATGTGGTAGCTGGAAATCATCTTTGGTGCTTGCCCTATTCAAATCCTTATAGTCTATGCACATACAGACTTTTCCATCTTTCTTCGACACCGGGACCACATTTTCCACCCATTGGGGATATGATGTCACTGCCAGAAAACCTGCATTGAATTACTTCATTACCTCAGCTTTTATCTTCTCAGATATGTCTGGTTGCATACGACAAACTTTATGCTTGACTGGGGGATAATCTTCCCTTGTTGGTAGACGATGAACCATAATATCGGTATCATGCCCCGACACATCCTCATATGAACAAGCAAACACCTCAATGTAGTCATGCAGCATCTGGACCAATCTTCCTTTGACACTATCTTCCAAGTTGGCGCCGATCTTGGCCTCTTTCTTTTCTGCCTCAGTACCTAGGTTGATCACTTCAATTGGCTCTTCATGTGGTTTAATGGCCTTTTCCTCTTGCATCAGAAGTCTGGCTAGTTCCCCGGGTATTTCACAATCTTCTCCACCTTCGTCTTCAACTTGGTAGATTGAATGTTCAAAGTCATAGCTGGAAATAGCACATTCATTGGCAATGAGATCCAGAGTTGACGTGGATCTACAAATGTGTGTGTGGATGTAATATCACATGGCTATTTTTGAAAATGAAATAAAATGAAAGAAAGAAAAAGAGTGAAAAATTTGAATGCAAAGAGTCCAATGTTTTTCATTCAATAATCATATGGCATATGAAAAATGAACAAACCCTTAACAAATGGACCATGGTGCCCTGGGAAAGGCATATGGCTTAAATTCATTATTTTAATAAAGTTACAGACAAAGTTCTTGAATTGATAAGAAAAACAGTAAATGGTAATTACTCCTTGTTGAAGGAGATGGGAATGAAATCCTTGGCACGCCAATTGTCGAGTCCTTCCACGACATTCAGGTAGATCCATTCATCAAAGTCACAATCATTGTCGGAGTCTTCAAAAGAATTCACTTCATGATTACCAATGCGAAGAGGTGGTTTGCCTATACGAGCATGTTTAGCCTCCTTTTGAGCTTTGATAGTGAAACCCAAACCAAACTTGTCTGCTTTGAATGGAATGTCAGGGAATTGTCCCCAAATTGTACTACTTTAGTCTTCCATCATAGCGTGAGCATCTTTGAGTGAAACCATACTTGGCATAACTTTATCAGCTTTCAGAATGTCAAGAAAGACCTTGGCGGTAGCAACCATGGGAGGGACCACCTCGAAGGCTTGACAAAGAGTTTCTATGAACTCACTATCCATCTCGACATACTTAAACGAATTCAGGTGGCTAACCATGAACTCTTCTTCACCATGGACAGTAATGATCTTTCCCTTGACTGGATATTTCAACTTTTGGTGAAGGGTGGATGTTACTACTCCTGCCCCATGTATCCAAGGGCGTCCAAGTAAACAAGAGTAAGTGAGATGTATATCCATCACATAGAAAGTAGAGTTGAAAATTTGAGAACCAACTTTGATGGGGAGGTCAACTTCTCCATGTACCATCCTTTTGGGTCCATCAAAAGCCCTTGCCACTATGTCACTTGGTTTCAACACCAAACCTTCACAATCCAACCGATAAGGCACCTTTGGGTAATACATTCAGAGAGAACCCAATATCCACCAATACATGGGCCATAATGGTTCCTTCGCATTCAATAGAGACGTGCAAAGCTTTGTTGTGGTTTCTTCTGACTGGAGTCAGATCAGCATCAGAGAACCCTAATCCATTATCGACAATCAAACTCGCCACACAATTTTCAAACTGATCGGCTGTAGTATCTTGAGTAACATGTGTTTTCTTCAAGAATTTAATCAATGCTTGAGCATGCACATTTGAGCTTAGTAATTAAGCTAGCATATAGATCTTTAAGGGGGTTTTCCCCAGCTGTTCTACTATATTATAATCGCTCTTACTTATAATCTTCAAAATCTCCTCCATCTCTTGGGTGGAGGGTTCCTCAGTAATAACGTCTTTGGAAGGCGCCTCCATGATGGTAGGCTCAATCATCTTTTCCCCCTAGCACCAGTACTATGTTTATCAACAATAGTGCGAACAAGTGTAGCTGTGGTGGTTGGAGGTGAAATGTTAGGTGAGAAGATTCTCCCCGTCCTTGTCACCTTGCTAGAGCCAGTAATGTTGGTGTTGTACCCCAAAATTTGCCCTCCTCTTTTTCACAAGAAATCACAGCTTTGGGTTTTCCCTGATTTTTCAAATTGGCTTAAGAAATCGGTCAAACAGACTTTTCTAATCAGTCAGACAAAATTAGGGTTTTCATTGATTTTGAATCAGTCAAGCAAATTATTAGGGTTTTCTTTTGGTTTGTTTGAGTTTGGCTCAGGGTTTGATCAAGCGGACATTTCGTTGACAGTAAATCCCAAATTAGGTTTTGCACGCGCATTTTCTGAAGGAATTAATTCTATAGTTCTTTTCAATTGACTGTCACTTGGTTTTGACATTTGTTCAAGATTTCTGTTTGTCTCCCAAAACCTAAACATCTGGGATAAAAGATGAGGCATTTGAGTTGAGAGTTTGAAGTGTTGGGTTAATCATTGAAGTGAAAGACGTATGGATGTTTGTTTGTTTGACTGTGCAATGCTATTGGTTATTTGGAATACCGGGCGTATTGTTGGTTAATGCGAAGTTGCAAGACTACAGTATTTATTAATTATTTATTTTATCTAGGTTAAAATAATTGGAATGCATTTCCAGTCATTTTAATTCAAGATATTTAAATAAATAAATAAACAGTGTAAATTAAAGAATCATCTGACAAAAGGACTTTTATTTATTTTTAATTATTGGTACATGTGTTATTTGAATACAGTAAATTTAATTACAGTGTTACAATGACATTTATTACAATGATTAAAAATAAATTAAATCTATATCCTAAGTTGCTGGAAGTCTTCATCTTCTATTGCTGCTTCCCTTGCCCCAATTAATATTCACCTGCAAAGCCAGAAAAAGAGAAGTCAAACGCAGATGAATTTGGAAAAGTATTTTTCAGACAGTTAATAAATAAAACTCATCATTAAAGGTGTTGGCCGGAATCAGTTTGTTCGTCCTCTCTGCAAATCGCAAGAAGATGTCTTTTCTTGGTTCACAAAGAGGGAAATTAAATGTTTGCAAGCATGGAATTAATTAAATACAAGGCTGCATAAAAAATTCAAACAAGCTGCACATGTACAAACTGAATATGCCAAACAAATTACAAAGTTCAAACGGAACAAACAAGTTGCACAAGTTCAAAATGTCAACCAAGCTGTCAAACTATCAAAGAAGCTATCAAACTGTCAATGCAGAAGAAAGTACACAAAAGGCAGAAAATCTGGAGGTAAGAAGATATGCAGAGGAAAGACAAATTGCAAGCAATATTTTAAAAACTTTTTCATCATTTCCCAGCCACAACCTTTTCAGAAACAGCTATTCTAAAGCAATATAATATGCTTTAATAGAGAGAGAAAAGAGAGAGAGAAGTAGAGGCTTACAGTTTTTAAGGAAGGCTTAGAGTTAGATAAATATAACAAATCAGGACTGTTAAAAAGGGCAGAATACAAAGAACACTAGATACCACAAGAACTGTAAACAAGCAGAACCTGCCTATAACAGCAAATCTGTATCCAAACCTGCATGATACCAGTTACAAAACCACAAAACTGTATCCACCCCCCCAAAATCAAAAACACCATTAGCTTGCAAACTGCTTCAAGCTTGCCTTCATAAAACCTTCAAGCTTGCCTGCTAAAAACCTGCTTCAAGCAAGCCTGTACCAGGAAAGCAAAAACAAACTGCACAAAAGCCTGCCTTCAAGCATATCAAACTGCACAATAAGCCTGTTTAAAATCACAAAATCAAACTCAAAGCTGCAAGCCTTCAAGCCTGAACCAGAAAACCTGTCCTAAACAAACTCAGTAACTTGTATCCAAGCCTAAGCCTCAAATAAACCTGTCAAGTTGCTTAAGCCTGCTTCAAGCCAAATCCCTGAAGCCTGAATAAACACAAGCCTGCTCTAAACTATCTTAAGCCTGCATAAAACTAGAAGCCTTCCTGTACAACAAGAAATCAAAAGCAAGCCTGTCAAAGCAAACTCTAACAAGCCTGTCAAAAACCTGTATCCCAAATAGATATCATAACAACATAACCAAAGCCAAACAACAACTGGAGCAAATATTCTCAGAAGAAGGATTCATCATCATCATTGAAAGGGCCAAGCCCAAAAGAGAGGAAAAGAAAAGTCAGAAGCAAAAATACCTGAAGCATTCACATTCTCAGATTCAATATCATCATTGGAAAATAGCCAATAAAACGCCTCAGAACATGTTCATCATAGGCTAAACAGAAGCAAGTATTCAGAAGAAGAAAAGAAGATGCAGAAGTGAAGTATCCTAGGGTTTTCAGAGACACTATCATCATAAAACCATTCAAGGAAAGCTAAAAGATACAAGTACCATAAAGCCAGCAAGAACAAAGCCAACGTCACGAGCTCCCTGCCTTGGCCGCCTGAGGATACTGCCGGTCCACTTCTCCGCCTCTTCTCCAAAAGCAGAACAAAGGTATTGTCCCTCTTTCCCTTTTTCTAACACCTCACACGAACACAAATAACACATAAAGGTCAAAACATGTAAGAGATAAAACATGCAAGAGATAAGTCTTTGAAACCCTAAAACATGAAAAGCAGAAATCAATACCTTTTTTTCATCACTGCCTGAGCAATCTTGGAGAGGAGAAGGTGGAGGTGGTATCCTAGTGGCCTGAGGCGAAGTGGAGGACATCAGAAGCTCTGTTGAGAGCGAGGAAGAGAACGATGAAGAAGAAAGGGAACGGCGCCGCTCATCCAACATTGTAACCCTAAGTTCTGAAAAAAAACAAAGTGAACCCTAAACAAAAATTGTCAAAACGCATTTTGGGCCTCTGCCCCACTAAACTGCTAAGCCCAACGATTCAGGCGTGTGCACCTCCCTTTTTTGGTATTAATCCATTTTTTATTTTGAATTTTTGGCCATACATCCCCTTAGATCCCATTTATCCCATTTTTATTTTCTTAACCCTTTATATATAAATCAATATTTTTACCACCCTATTTTCTTTGTTAAAAAACTTAAATTCCTAATTCTTCTTTGGTAAATAAAATAATACATTTTGTTTTAAAACTTTTGTTTAGTTAAACTTTTTATATAAGCCTTTTTTAAAAAACATTAACTAAAATACATGAATAATAGTTTTCTTTAACTTAAACATTTTTCTTTTCTTTTCTTTAAAACCTTTGTTTATATATAATTAACAAAAAACACAATAATAATAATAATACTTAATAATACATTAGGTTGACATCTTGATCACTTGTAAATAATCATGTGCATCATACTTTAATTTTGATTCTCTTTTATCCTTATACTTTGCTATACTTTACATTGAGAATGCGATGATTCGATTTGGTTGTAAATAATATTTGGACACTACTATTCTGATGAGACTCATCCCCATTTGTAAACATTTGTACCCCCATCCCCGGATACTTATTTGTAATAGCTTAGACTTTAAATTCCCGCAATTTATCGCTTTCTATATACTGTTTAGTAATTAGGGTTTGTATGCAAAGATTCAAAATCAACCGCTAGATAACCTAATACAAGATAAATGCATGAAAATCAATACACAATTCACACTTGCACCTCTAGGGTAACCTCGCCCGTTGCCTCCGAAAAATGCAATCATGTCCCTCGAGTATGAGACACTCTAGCAAACGTCCCTTCGATAAACAAAGATCGTTAGTCCCTCGATGACCCTCGATGTTGCCTTCGATAAAACGATCTCGTCCCTTACAAAAATTGCTAGAGCATCTCACAAGTTACCTTCAATGATTGTATACGATGACCCGCGCCCGTCCCGTTAACATCCTAACGCAAGGTTGTTCACCAAATACAATGGTGAAACAACACTGTTAAAAGGGTTAATAACATAAGAAAGATCTTTGAGTAAAATTAGGGTAGATAGCTCTTAGTTACTTGATCAAACTTGCAAAGAAAACACACTTGCCATTTTTCAAAACACACTTCACAAACACAACTCCAAAACAACTTTCAAAACATTGAAACATATTTTCAAAAAGACAAACACCTTTGTAAAACATTCGAGTAAAGAATTGTTACAATGGTTGCCTAGACAAGGCATCTTTTTCAAAACATTTTCAAAATCACATACACAAAGCACCATTTCACACAATTGAAAAGCAAAGGCAAGTGATCTAAAACAAGTAACTAAGAGCCCATGGATAACCATGGATGAAAAGGGTGCTAGCACCTTCCCTTTTCATAATCTACCCCCCGAACCCACGAAAACATCTCAAAGGTCTTTCCTGTGCTTTTTGACCTTTCCTTAGGATAAATAAAAAGTCGGTGGCGACTCTGGCTAAACCGAACAAGTGCGAATACAAACGCAAAACCTCAAGTCAGTTCTCCCACTGTATCACAGAACTGGCGACTCTGCTGGGGACTTTTCTAAAAGTGGGGTTACCTTAGGGTTTTAGATCACCCATACATGCTTGCTTTGATTGCTTTGATTGCTTTAATTTTTGGGTCCTTGTTTGGGTTTGTTTAAATCCTACACCCCGACATGGTTGAAGCAGTAGCTATGTTAGTGTGACATATTTGTGAGTACCGGTAGCCCTTGAGTAGTCAAGGAGAATACGGGGCCGCTGAGTGATATCATAAAGCACTAACGAATTCTAGAACCTTACTTGACCATCTTAGCCTTTTTTGGGGTAGTGAGATGACCGACTTTGGTGCAGTCCGAAGTTGGTAGATACTCGATACTACACTCATTGAGAGTTGTTTTCTTGGAATATTTTGGTCGCCAGTTAAGTGGCTAACCCAAAACAATGAACACAGAAAATAATCCAGTGATATTGAGCTCCTTAGAACCCGGTTTCTATTTTAGGACAGGATGAGCCAACTAACTTCAAGAGGGTACTTACCTACGAACCCCATGCAAGCCTAAACCTAAGTACTTGTTTGTGAATATGATTACCTGTATATACACCTGCTTACTTTTGCATACATGTACATAACATCATAACATCATACCATAGCATTTTCAATAACCATTTCAAGGATCTCGAGGGTCTTTTGATGCAGGGTCACGTTGAACCAGACGTCTACCAAGGGGCAAGAGGTTTTCTCCTCTAAACAAATGCCATCAAAGATCAAGTGCAATAACTTGAATCAGGGGCTATGACCCACTTGACATGGTGAGCTTGATTCTCGTGGAAAGACATCCACTGATACAAAGTTCTCCAATCAAAGATGTTGATCCAAATTCAACCTCTAACATTTTCTTGTGTTTACCCCAAGAAATCCTTGAAAACATTGCATACATATATCATACATATCATTGCATAACAGGTTTCTCCCATACAGGTCCCCTTATCTTCTTACTATTTATTTCAGTAAGATGGATATGGAACAAACGGTTAAAGATCTCCAAGCTCAAAACGCTCAATTCCAACAAATGCTTCTGGATATGGGTAAAGGGCAAGAGGATCTGAAATCTCTCCTTCTCAAAGACAAGAAAAAGAAGTCCAAGAAGGCAACGGGCATCCTGAAAAGAAGACCTAAAACCCTAGATCTTTCAACTCCACCCAGCATAGGGGATAGTCTTGAAGAAGACCACAATTTGGAGATTGATGAAGTTGAAGCTGACTACTCCGAGGAATAATATCCTCCCGCTGATGACAAGTACAAACAGTTGGAGGATCGCCTCAATGCTATGGAGATTCAACAAATACCTGGCTTGGATTTAGGAGACATGGGTTTAGTTTCTGGATTGGTCATCCCGCCAAAGTTCAAGGTCCCTACCTTTGCCATGTACGATGGAGTTTCTTGCCCTAAGATGCACCTGAAGTCTTATGCCCGCAAGATTCAACCATACACAACTGATCCAAAGCTTTGGATCCATTTCTTCCAAGAAAGTCTGGTAGGGACTCAACTCGAGTGGTTCTATCAATTGGAGAGTTCTCGCATCCACACCTGGGAGGACTTAGCTGCTGCTTTTTAAAAACAGTATCAGTACAATGCTGATCTTGCACCAACTCGTGTGCAATTGCAGAACATGACCATGGGTTCTGACGAGAACTTCAAAGGATACACTCAAAAATGGAGAGACATGGCTGGTAGGGTGCAACCCCCTTTAACTGACAGAGAGCTGATTGACATCTTCATGGGAACTTTGACAGGGCCTCTCTTCAATCACTTAATTGGAAGCTCCTCAGCCGGGTTCACCGAGCTAATACTGATCGGAGAAAGGGTCGAAGCTGGCATCAAAAGTGGAAAGATCCAAGGAGCTACACCCTATGATGCTCAGAAAATTCCCTACAATGGAAAGAAAGAGTCTAATGCTGCGAACAGTCAAAAGAGTCACCGTGACCAACACGTAGGAGCAATCTTGATCTCTAATCCTACGCCGGCTCAACAAAGACAGGGGCACCAGCGTAAGGAGGTAGCACCTAAAATACAATTCACCAAGATCAACATGTCACTGGGTCAAGCGCTACAACGCATGTTGTAGGCAGGGCTGATTACATTGAAGGCTCCCCTCCGTAACCCAAATACTTCCGCTCCTACCTATCATCCCAATGAAAGGTGTGCATACCACTCTGACAGTCCGGGACATGACACAAACAACTATTGGGCTCTGAAGAACAAGGTCCAAGACATGATTGATGCCAAGGAGGTCGAGTTTGACCCTCCGGAGACTCCAAACGTGATCACTGCTCCTATGCCAAATCATTGAAAATGTCTTTGTTTCATTTGAATTTTCAAGTTGTAATCTCTTTGTTATTCAAACAATTATCTATTAATGTCAAACTTTGTTTCATTAATGCATTGCATATGTTTGTCTTGAATTCATCCAATCGTTTTCAATATTCTTATGCTTTCTTTATGATATTTAACTCTTGATAAAAAGCTGCAAGCCTTTAGATGGAGGATGACGAAACAATACCATAATCTCATACAGTATGCTTTTGAACAGACCTTGCTGATGATGTACATGCGTTTCTTTCAAATCCCAAACACTGGAGTTATAAGGAAGATAATCCCTAGTCAACCCCTTCGAGCCAAAGAAGTAGGAGTTTTCTGTTCTGAACAATTCGAAACCTTTGATTTAAACCTGGGGCAGGGTAGTTTCTCAGTTAAAAGATGCGCATGGAAGTCGCAAAATCTCAGTTCGTAATACAACGAATGACATCAAAAACATTCCTTTGGAACCAAAAGATGGTGATGGTTCTTTATCTCATAGACAGTCATTATCTATCAAAAGAGAAAAGCCCACTGAGCCAGAACCTACAAAGGAGGCTTAAGAAAGCTAGGGCATCCCGCTGATTGTAATCTCGAAAACAGGAACAGTCAGGCAAAGTTAGGGATAACAAATCAAAAGAACGAGGTCATTACAAATCCTCAACAACATGAAAAATGTTGCAAAAAAAAGGAGAGGATGACTGCCTTCCAAATTCAACTTGTGTGAACCATCACCAAAAAAAAGTCGTTCCAAACTCGAATAGAGTTCGACGCACAATTAACTGAGTTTAGGATTGAAGAACATCACGAAGAGCGGGTGGGTACGAATATACTTTGAGCCTTTATCCTTTGTTTCCTAAACCGTGAACCAAGCCACGTTACAACCCTTCAAAAGTCCTAATTGAAGCATGGGTTAGTTTGAAAGCATACTGTTTCAAAAGGTATCCTGACTCCTGTAAGGCTTTGCTCTAAATCTTGTGTTGAATTTGTCTTATAAAAAGTTTTCTGCTAAAAACACATTTTTCAAAACTTCGAGACAAGCATAAACGTTGCATTACTTGAATATCATTGTTTGCATATGGCTATTTGTTTGACAGCGGAGAAATTCACACAATGAATATCCGATGAACGAAAGCTCTCTCAATGAACAAAATTACTTCAAGTGGGATGATACTCCTGTTGCAAAAATCTCCTATCAGCAAAAGAGGATTTTATTTGGTATGGTCCATTAAACACGGGGCAGTCCAGTCAAGATTTCAACAAATCTTTCAAAGTTCCATTAACCTGGGGCAGTCCAGTCAAGATTTCAACAAATCTCTCAATTATAGATTAACCTAGGGCAAGTCTCCGTCACCATCACTTGGGGCATTTAAACGTCAATCTCATCAAAGGGTTACATGCAGTCGAAGTGACCTGGCAATATCACAAGCACCTTATACTAGGGGCAAAGATTATCACCTTCCGAGTTTCCTTCTAGAGACAGTTCAGATGTGACCCAGATATGGCGACATTCTGATACTTATTCCAGATTTCCTTCTAGAGACAGTTCAGATGTGACCCAGATATGGCGAAATTCTGATACTTATTCCAGATTTCCTTCTAGAGACAGTTCAGATGTGACCCAGATATGGAGACATTCTGATACTTATTCCAGATTTCCTTCTAGAGACAGTTCAAATGTGACCCAGATATGGCGACATTCTGATACTTATTCCAGATTTCCTTCTAGAGACAGTTCAGATGTGACCCAGATATGGCGACATTCTGATACTTATTCCAGATTTCCTTCTAGAGACAGTTCAGATGTGACCCAGATATGGCGACTTTCTGATACTTATTCCAGATTTCCTTCTAGAGACAGTTCAGATGTGACCCAGATATGACAACATTCTGATGCTTATTCCAGATTTCCTTCTAGAGACAGTTCAGATGTGACCCAGATATGGCGATATTCCGATACTTATTCTAGATTTCCTTCCAGTTACAGTTTCAGATACACTCCAAACACGGAAGTCATCCTGCTACTCATACAGATCTCAAATTCCAAGATACAGTCCAGATATGCTCCTAACATGGTTGCCATTCTATCACTCATTTAGAATTTATCCTCAACCCAAAGATGCTCCAAAGGCAGATACCTTCCTGCTTCTCAACATACAATTCAACTTCCTGATATTCCCCAAGCAGAATGAAGACTCTCATTCTCAGTTCCTCACAGGGTATTCAGATATTCAGATGAAGATCTCCTCAAGACAGGAATTCCCAGTAGATTGGCATACAACCCAAGCTCCTGATTCCCCAACAGTGGTCCCAGGACTTCTCATTTTCAACGATCAAAGGATTTTCAATCCCCTGCGGCAGTCAAGGATTTACTTTCCCCGGCAGCAGACAAAGATTTCATTATCCAGGATCCATCTATCCTCAGCAAGACAGCTTATCAGCTTACATGCGCATTCACTACATTCATATCATAAACATTGATGAAGTGAAATCCATTGCATCATACATATCATGCAACATAACTTTGTGTTTAGCTAACATTTTGTCCTTTTCAGGATAAGAATAAAAGGCTATCATTGACAATTCCAAGATGCATTTTTACACGGGCTCATCATCAGGCAACCCTACACCGGTTCCTTCTCAAATTTAGATGAAGTTTTACACAGACTCATCATGAAGCAACCCTACACCGGTTCCTTCTCAAATTCATATGAAGTTTTACACGGACTCATCATGAAGCAACCCTACACCGGTTCCTTCTCAAATTCAGGTGAAGTTTTACACGGACTCATCATCAGGCAACCCTACACCGGTTCCTTCTCAAATTCCAAATGCAGTTTTACACGGACTCGTCATCGGGCAACCCTACACCGGTTCCTTCTCAAATCCAGATGCAGTTTTAGACGGACTCGTCATAGGGTAACCCTACACTGGTTCCTTCTCTATTCCAGACCTCTGAAAACAGTTTACGGATTCTCCAAACACATATGTTAATCTATCGCTTGTTCAGATTCAACTTTTGAAAACAGTTTATGGATTCTCCAAACACGGATGTTAATCTATCACTTGTTCAGATTCAACTTTTGAAAATAGTTTACGGATGCTTCCAAACACGGATGTCAATCTATTGCTTATTCAGACCCCCAGTTCAGAGATGTTCCAAACAGGGGTACCTTTCTAATATTCACCCACTCACCAACGACATACAGTTCAACAAACCTTCTTGGATGGAATCTACAAGCCCATCTCCAACAAGATACAATCACCTTCAGATGGCATCTATAAGCCCATCCTCCTACCAACAATTTCCAGATGGAATCTCTAAGCCCATCCCCCGACAAGATTCTGTCACATCTCCAGATGGCATCTTTAAATGGCATCTTTAAGCCCATCTCCAAATGGCATCTTTAAGCCCATTCCCTAGGCTACGCTTTGACGAGTGCAAATTTTTTGGGCACTCTAGTGTCCAATCTCCTTTTACCTTCGAGTCGCGAACGAAAAACTTGCCAATCTAACTCTTCAGGTTCAAGAAGATTGAACAGGAGCAACTGTTGTACCCCAAAAT